>CM077013.1:121543739-122143739 GCA_039090855.1 Macrothele yani | reverse complement strand
GCATGAACTGGCTTTTTGGAAAGATAGAAAGTCCTTCTGGAAGTACATGAGACTCAGGAAAAATAGGGGAAACAAAGTTGTAAGTTGTGTGAAGAATGAGATTGGGGAAATGATATGGGAGCCCAATGAGTTAAGTGAAAGATGGGGCAAATACTTCTGTGTGTTATTAAATCAGGAGAGCAAAAATGATCCTGAGACAGATGCAGATGATGTCATAATGAGGGATGAAAGCACAGGAGGGATCTCAAAAGAAGAAGTGTGTAAAGCTCTAAAATCTCTTCAGAATGGTAAGGCTCCAGGAGTTGATGGCATAACTGCAGAGATGTTGAAGTATGGTGGTGACTCTATAATTGACTGGTTAACTGAAATTTGCCAGTTGTGCCGGGAGTTAGGAATGGTCCCTCGGGATTGGAAGGATGCTATCATTGTTCCCTTGTATAAGGGAAAAGGTGATCAGACTGAATGCAAGAACCATCGTGGTATTAGCCTACCGAGTGTGCCAGGGAAAGTGTTTCGTAAGGTTGTTATTGAAAAAGTACGGGGTCTTACATCAGAGAAAGTGTGGGATTTTCAGAGTGGTTTTATGCCTGGTAAAGGCTGCACTAACCAGATTTTTGCATTACGCATGATGATTGAAAAGTATCTGGCTGTTGAGAAGAAAGTTTTTACTGCCTTCATAGATTTAGAGAAAGTTTATGACCGAGTCAATAGGACACTTTTGTGGAAGGTATTAAATTAATATGGTGTTACTGGGGAATCTCCTTAATAGTGTAAAAGCCATGTATGCTGGTAGTAGAGCTTGCGTACGAGTGAATGGTGTTTTATCAAAATGGTTTTCCATTGGTGCAGGAGTTAGACAGGGTTGTGTAATGTCACCATGGCTGTTTAATATATTTATGGACGCATGCATGCGCGAGGCCAAAATAGATAATAGCGGCTTATGTCTTGGTGATATCCGTGTGTGCAGATTGCTGTATGCTGATGACACTGTCCTGTTGGCAGAGAGCAAAAGTGAGTGTGAGTTGCAGAGTATGTTGACTCGGATGCACGAAGTTTGCATGAAATTCAAACTGAGTATAAATAAGGGAAAAACTAAAGTTATGGTGTTTGAGAGAGGAATGGGTAACACTGAATGTAATGAAAGTATAAATGGCACTGTGATTGACCAGTTGAGTGAGTTAGTGTATTTAGGAAGCATGTTTGACAGAGAGAACAAGTTGGATGGTGAAATCAGTAGGCGAGTGAATTCTTCTTTGAAAGTCATAGCTGCTCTGGGAGGTTTTCACAGGAATGATGGGTTCTCTAGAGAGTCCCGCATGGCTGTGTATGAAACAGTAATTGTTCCTACTCTGATGTATGGCAGTGAAACCTGGGTACTGCAGAAGAAACATAGGAGTCGTTTGTGTGCTGGAGAAATGCGTTACTTATGTGGGGTTTGTGGCAAGACACGATCTGATTGTGTGAGGAATGAAGATGTATTGCAGTTGTGTGATGTAAAGCAAAATGCTGTTAGCAAGGTGGAGACCAATATGATTCGGTGGTTTGGCCATGTTGAAAGAATGGGTGATGAAATGCTTACTAAGAAAATCTTTTCAGCCCAAGTGGCAGGAAGGAAAGGCAGAGGAAGGCCAAGGAAGTCATGGGTGGATCAGATTCAGGAGTGTCTGCATGAGAAAAAGATTATGAGTATGAAGTATAAAAGATTTTGTGTGCGTCGTGTAATGGATAGCAGTGAAGCACAAGTTGTATGTCAAGATCGCTGTAAATGGCGAAGTTTGATACAACAACAATAAGTAAAAATATCTGGAAGTTTGTATTTCTTTTTGGAGCTAACCTCTGAATCTTAGAGAACAGCTTAGTGATATGAATGTATGTATAAATGGTGCATTCCAATTACAAGTTTTTACTGAAGGTAATTTCAAAATTTATTTGAGAAAGGCGGAATCCTTTTGTTGTTGGTCCAGTTTGGAGAGGCAGGGGTATCTTCAATTGTCAGAAGAGAAAATACAGAAGCAGGAAGGCTTTTTCTGACATACCTTTTATGTTCCATAATTCTGCAGTTGATTGAATGAAAAGTGCTGCCAATATAACATTTCTCGCAAGAGGAAGTAGTTACAGGAATGAGGTATACACCAGGATGGTCTAAAGGAAATCATGCATGGAAATTTTTTCTTCATTATTTCGATTACAAAGAATATGCTAGTGAATTTCCTATGTACTTATGAGGATATTTCTTCCTTCATTAAAAGATGAATAGCAATCTTTAAAAGCAGGACTCAGGAAATCAAGAAATTCTTACCCATCCAGGAGAATGTCTGTTCAGATAAAGAGCATGTCCTCCAGAAGTTTTGTTCATCCCACATTTGATGTACAGATCATGGGTAAATTACTGCAGAGTGAAGTGGATACTTTCTTAGAAACAGATGTTTCCATTTTGGTTTATCATAAGTACTAAAATGCTCATTCTTCAAACTACTAGAACTTGATGTAGGTGCATAATCACAATTAGAATATCCATATTCAGCTGCCCTCCTCCCCAAGTTTTTATTTAGCACTTGGATTTACGCTAAAATAAGCAAACAGATCTTTGCTGGAAAACTGCTTCATTTTTGTATGTATAAAGAAATGCCAGGAGAGCTCTAGTGCTCTGGTATAATATAAGTCAGTAATTTTTGTCCCACTGGCCTTGGGGTACAAAGTATTTTTGGGAATGTAAAAATAAGCTTCTGCGAGAAGAGCTTGTTACTTAGCTGGTCGGAGGCTCTTAAAGAATACAGGCTGAATAAAAGAAAAGAAAAAGCCATTCGTCATCACAAAACTAAAAAAATTGAGTTTGATCAATGAATCTGCACCTTGTTGAGATAAATGCATTTGTGAAATTTTTTAGAATCAGTGATTTTCAATTTGGAAATTGAATTCAGAGGTAGTCTATGAAGACAGAAACTTCTAAAAATATGCTGTCCTCATGCAATTTCAACTCTATTTCTAGGGCCCTGTCTGAAAGATCACATTATCAATTCACAGGAAGGGAGCTAACCTCCACACTCATCAAGCAAATTGCCAGGACAATGTCACACCATCACTTCAGTCTGGTCTTTGCCTCTATAATGTCTCTAAGAATGCATCCATTGGGAACAGTTTCACATTCCACTTCTTCCAGCTATTCAAGGGACTGAAATACTACTCAACTTGCACAAGATCTCGACAGAACCCACAGATCCCCAAGAGACAGAATGAGTGACAGCCCCAAGTTCATCACTATTTTCAATTGCTATGATGCTACTGCATTTTCTGCTTCAACTTCGGCATATCTGTACTTCTGTGTACAATGGCCTAAGCAGAATGCCGTCAAGAAAGGAGGGGGATCCAGCAAGAAATTTGCAGGGTTTCTTATTGGATAAAGTTATAATGGCATAAATCTGCTTCAACCTCAGAGCACATAGGTAACAAAGTCTTACTCTTTTGAATAGGATGCATTTATACTTTTATGTCCATTAGTATTTATTATAAGAACATAAGATGCACACAAATATAACAATCTTTAAAGTACTACAGTTAACATACACAGGTATGCAAAATTAAAGGGCAATGGAGGAAATTGCACTAAACAATTAGCACATGAATGGAAATGTAATCGTGGTTCGTACTCTTCCAAGCAAAATAAATTCAAGCACTTTTCAAGGACTTTTTAAACCGGAATTATCGTATGTGTGTACTGTCCGTCAGTCAGTAGGTAGGTATTTTAGTAAGTTCAGACCATTAATCTTAGCTGGGGCTGGCACACCTTCAATGACCTGCCATTACCCCTTCCCCATAGTTTGTTTATTTTATTAGCTTTGAATTGCCCCTCTATTTTGGTATTTTTTGAAATCAGTTTATCTTGCGAAATATTTTGAAAGAGTACACTATTTTCGTATTCATTTGCTGGTATAACACTTATTGTTTGTTTTAACCTTTTATTTTTGATGCATGACTTTGATGCTTTGATGGATGTTTTTGATGCAATGAGGAAAACAAGTCCATGCATGAAGCACAAGAAATTCCTGGAAGTTCCCCCGTCCGGCAAGAATGCATCCCTAACCCCAGTAAACAGAAGCCCATCACAATTTGTGAATATATCATTCCACTTATTTTACTCACGTGGCTGGTGCTTTACTCAGTAGTGATATCATAGCCAAGGTACCAGCTGTCCACACACTACCCTGGGTTGAACGCAAGTTCTGCGTTATTTGATCAGCTTGGTGTTTTTTTAACTACACAGAAATCTCCTATATACAACTTTTTAGCACAAATAATTATTTTACACATGCTCTTTTATATCATTTCTTAACAAACAAAACATTTTTTTCAAGTACTATTTACAAAGCCTTAAACTTTTTCAAGTACTTTCAAGGACTTGAAAATGAACTTTTATTCAAGGACTTTTCAAGGTTTTCAAGGAGCGTACAAACCATGGTAATGAAAGTGGATGAATATGTAATATAGTGATACTGAAGGAGGAACCATGTGCATGTGTGCCTCTTTTAGCACAGAATATGGAAATCAGGACCACATTATATAGGCAGCAGATTGGCTCACCATTTGTCGCTCCTTGCATTCCTTCTGGAAGTAGGGTGGACAGTATTGCAGTGTTAGATTGATTTCAAAATGTTTTTAAGACAATGTTTAGATGATTCACAGCAGCGGTGAGTGATGGGTAGGATGGAAGCCGGCCGGTCAATCCCAGTCGAAGGTGTCCAGAGCATTAAACATAGGCTACCACAAAATGTCATCAAGACCATGCAGGGGGTTCCTTAGTTAGGGCCCGACTTAGGTCAGTTGAGGCCCTGTGCACGTCCTATGTCTGGGGCCCCTTTGATTAAAATGTTCAGTCAAACAGTCGAAAAGAATATGTACTAGTAAATATTTTTCTTGCAAGCAGTTTTTCTAGCAGTAAAATCAATAAAACACATCCCACATGCTCGTCAACTTTACAGCCAATGTGGCATGTAATAGACGGAGGATTCACACCGCTTGTACTTCCTCGGAACCGCAGAGCTTACAGCTGTAACATTAATTACTCTGGAATTCTT
Organism: Macrothele yani; assembly: GCA_039090855.1. Lineage (NCBI taxonomy): Eukaryota > Metazoa > Arthropoda > Arachnida > Araneae > Macrothelidae > Macrothele > Macrothele yani. The sequence goes on along the minus strand of CM077013.1, from coordinate 122,138,667 downwards.
TTTTTGTTTTATAGTATCATTTACGGAAACAAATAACTATCCTCCTAGAGATATAATTTAAAACATCTAGTTTACCATAAATTTAATGGAAACGATGGACCCATCCATGGTAGTTTAAGCTGTAAGAAGCAATCCCTCACGAAGTCTTACAGCTGACCACACACATTGTAAGAAATTATTGCAACACTCTATGTAGATTATTACACCAGTCCTTAAATAAAGTAGTGTCAATTAAACTTTTTTTGCATTTTTATTTATGTAAAAATAAACCCTACATAATTGTGAATATTGATTCACAATTTTTGTTTTCACAAGACTCATATTAATAATAAAATAAAAATATTTTGAGTAAATTATACATGTTTGCTGAAATGCTTTTCATGTATACTATACCATATTGCTCCGAATTTAGGCTGTTCCCATTGCATTTTGATTGTTACAAATAAGGGTCAGATTAAGATGTTACACTGGCTGATCACAGCTCAGTACAACGCTTGAGCTCTATTATATGAAATAGTAACAATTTGGTTTCAAAAATCTCATCCGAAATTTTGAAACCGAACAACAATATAGTAATTTCATGCTATAATGAAAAATATATTTTGGTTCTGAAAAATTATATTTTTATTAAGTTAGTTTGGAGGCCCCTCCAAATTCTGAGGCCCTGTGCTTGTGCAGAAATCAGGCCCTGTCCTTAGTGCAGGAGAGGTTTGTCATCAGCATGGACTCTGGGGCTCGCAGTGGCCACTGGCACGAGAAAAACTTGATTTACAGTTCATCGCAGGTTGCACAAGTGAGATCGCTATGCAAAACCTGGGATTTGTGTCCCAACTCCCTCCTCCAGATGGGCGTGTTTCAGATGGAGTCACCAACATTGCCTGTGAAGACCAGACAACTGGGCACGTATGCTTCTCATGGACGAATCACAGTACAGTTTAAATACTAATTCCTGATGTACTCTAATCTGGCGAGAACCAGGGACTTTCAACAGCTTCTCAAATATCCATAAAGGTCTAGTTTTCATTACAAATGGTCACACTGACCTGTACGTCTTTTAGAGTGGCTTGGTGATTGGTCAGACATATTGAGATGACATTCTAGACCCCTATGTTAGGCTGTTCACATGTGCTGTTGACCTAGATTTCCACCAAATGGGAGATAATGCCAGACCGTATCAACCTCAACTGCTGGATGAGTATCTGGAAGCAAAAGATATTGCTCAAATGGACTGGCCAGCATATTTTCCAGACACAAATCCTACTCAGCATGTCTGGGAAGGTGAGTTGCCGAACATCAGTCCTCTACCTAGGACACTCCGGGAACTCTAAATAGTCATTTTAGAGCAGTGGTGGTTAATTCCACAAGCCTTAATTGAGAGTCTCATTAACAGTATGGGGCATTGTTGCAAGCATTGTATGTCTGTTACAGGCAATCATACACCTTACAGTTCCAGATAACAGTAAATAATGGATAACTATTTTGCTCTTTATCTTTCCATGTGCATACTTCTTGTTTGTGTTTTTAATTGCAAAGTTCTGCAATATGTAAATCTTGTAATATGTCTCAAGTAAAGTTCCTGTCAATTTTCATTGCGTTTCCTTTAGTACATTGTCAGTAATGTACAATTTTGTAGATATCCTTTAATTTCGCAAGTACTGTATCTCAAAAACATTTTCAATACAACAGAAATAACTGCTCACATGAGCTGAAGTTAAATAATATATATTTATATGCTTGTTTATTAGTTTATTACACTGTTAAAAAGCAGGCACACATAATATCAATGGAAAATGAAAAAGTTACGCGAACAAAAATATTTAACTCACCTAAACATTCCTCAATGAACTTTTTAAACTATCACAATCCTTAAACTACCTTTTCAGAACTAATTGAACCAGTCTAAAACTAAATAATTCTAATTCATGATTCTACAATGACACACATGACATGCTTTTGAGAAAAAAAGGATACAACATTCACATAAAAAAAATAGCCATTCACTATTTGCTTTTTAGTGAGCAACAGAAATGAGGCATATTTTTTTTATTATTTCCATTCTATTCCTTTTTTTTTTCCATTAAATTGTTTCAAATTTAAAAAAATATTTCTGCTCTATTCTCTCTTCAAACAATAAATTCTTACCATAGGAACTGCATCTACAATGTGATACGGAAACCCTATTAGATGGTGAAATCCACCTACCTTGGTTTTTCTGCTTAATTCATCCATTACCATTTATGAAGGCACCTTTACTTTACTTGTATTCAGCAATGCCAGTGCATTTAGACATTTATTTTGCCATCTGTCCCAGAGACTGTTCAATGCCTTCTACCAAATAGAATTCCACGAGTTCAAGGAAACTATTTTATCTCTTCAGATCATATGTAGAGGATTTTAGGAAGGGAGTGTCCGATTCCAGGTCTTAAACAAATCTTAGAAACAGGAAACTAGGAGATTTGGGCTGGAGCACCCGATAGGAAAGTGACACGGAAGCGAAGTAGAAAGGGGGAGGAAGATGACCTTATTTATTACTGGGGGCCAGTACCCGGGGTCCTGCAGCTTCACGTGCCCATCCGACGCACGGCGGATATTTAGTGGATCGAGCGTTCATACCTGCCCGAGACCGAACCTGAGGCCCTTTCCGTGGCAGTCATGAACGTTGCCCACTAGACCACCCGCGGCCCAAATTTACTCTTCACTGCAAACTGCAGATATTATAGACAGGCCTGTCAGAACCCGTTTCAAAAGTAATTTTTTTCTAATTATTATTTTATAGTGTCCGAATATTTTTTAAGCTATACCGTCACCAGGGTTGGGAAGTTACGCATAAAAAAAATTCTACGTGATGCATAAAAATGCGTAATTTATTTCATAAATGTAATAAATTCAAAACTTGCTTTAAATACAATAAAAAAATAAAAGTGTTGTTTCAAAAGTGTTTTAAAAATAAAATTTTGTAAATATATACAATATTTTATTTATATGTATTACTACTACAATATACATTAAAACATGGGGGTTTTTTTCATTTCTTTTTAATTTAATTTTACTTCAATTTAAAAAAATTGACCTTGAAACTCCAATCATAATTTTGACATAATACTACCACTGTTTATTTGCAACGACATATCACTGACGTGCAGAGGGGAGAATATGAAAAATTATCCACTGCAAAGAAAAGATTGAAAAGTCGCAACCGGTCGGGCTGTCGGGAAGTAGGGGAATGGTGGGTGGGGGGTAGGTCAGGAAACAGAAATATGGATTATTTTGGTTAGTGTTGGAGCCGAGGTGGGGCCTGGAGATTTTATTGCACTGGAGCCCGAGCTCGCTCTCCACGGCCCTGATTATAGGCGAGAATTCTGCTGGAGTGTTGCTATGCTTTTGAAGACTATGTTTTATATCTGAGTGACCCTACTACCAAAAAATAGTAGAAACAGAAGCTAACATATGATATTCTGCAGGATATGCTGCAGAAACATTACTGTGCTAATGTTTCTGCATTGTCATCCAGCCAGAATCAATACAGCACTTAGAAGACAAAAGCACATTCTTTGATCAATTGTCATCACTTCGTAGCCAGCTTGTTTTTCTATGTTCTTCACAAACATACAGAAGGGATGACAACTGTCCCAATTCAAAAACTATTAAAATTATAAAAAAAAATTACAGAAAGATTTTTTTTTCCAACTTGGCCATAGTTGGAATAAGGTATTTTAAAAGAACATTCATTTCCTTCATCTGATGAAAGACAAGGGCATTTTTGAGGGGTCTGGATCTGACAGATCCATCTTGTGTGTGTGTGCCACTGTCAGTTTTTCAGCTAGTTCTGTAAATTGTGTACATTTACTAGAATTAGACACAAAGTAGAGTTGGAAATGGTAATTTCAACATGAAACAAACCACAAAGAGCAGTAAAATCAGAAAAAAATGCAGTTATGGGAGGTAATGAAAAAAGAAGTAAAGGATGTTAAGCTGCATGAAAATGGTTCAACTAAAAAATTTTATAAGAACTGGTAATGAGTGATAAATCCAATTGTTTGAGAATTGTTTGTTGATGTAATGCCCATATTGGCCTGTATCTGTAATTATTTTAAGTGCAAGCTAATTAAAGTCACTGAGAAACTCTGAAAGAATGATTTTCACACATCTAACAGATGGCCTGACAGTTTCAAGAAAAGACAAGATCAAAGACATTTGTAGTGAAGCTGGAGAAGTACCCATCAAAATAATAAATAAGTCAGAATATGGACAGCAAAGTTATTAAATTTCATTGAAGGCTATATGCCAAAAATATGGCAAATGGTGATGAAAAAACTGGTTTATTTTTAGGCTACCTAAAAGTACTCCTACATGATAGGAGAACAAGTAAGTTAGTAAAATCATGCAATGCATTGATTATGATATGCTTTCCAACATACTAAAAATCATTACTCAAGTTATAGGGATAATGGCTGTGGAATAAATCTCGCTCCTGTGCCCTGACCTTTGACCCCATTTTGACTATATTAAACAGAACTGGTTCGGTATACCTCTGGAACAACATACTAAAGTTTTGTCGCAATAGAAGCATTTTTAGTCAAGTTATGACGCATAAGGGCAATGGAATGGATCCCACTCCTATGTCCTGACCTTTGACTCTATTTTTCCCATAGGGTTCATCCCCAGGTTGTCCCCTACCACATACTAAAATTTCGTCGAAATTGAACCATTTTTACATGAGTTATCATGTAGACAGACAGACAAAGCTGGAGCACATAAGCTTCTTCAACTTATGGTTGGAAAGTGTAAAATGGCTGAAATAAGTTCTGCCTTGTATGCATTTATGAATGGTGAGATGGAGAAGCCATTGGCTGTTGTTGGCAAGTCTGACAAACCATGTTGCTCTGCAAAGAGATACACGAAGAAACTATCAGCTATGCGTAAAGCATATACAAAATTCTAGATGACTGCACAAATAACAGAGGGATGGTTAACATCGTTTTTCTCAAGAATGGAACAACAAAGAAGAAAATGGTATTTTATTTCTGAATAAAGGGAATTTTCATCCACGTATTGAGCTATCACATGTTAATGCATAGCAGGTATACCAAACACCACAGATGTTACTCAATCAATGAATCAAGAATCACTTAAAGTGTGAAAATATACAGTAGAACCCGATTTATATGTTTCCCAATTATATGCAAAACGTTGCCGGTCCAAAATTTTTGAATTGCCCGTAATGTGAAACTTTATCAATTATATGCTAATATTAGCTTTCTTCTCATTTGTGTGTTAAAATGCTGTGATGTGAATTAGAAATTCAAATCACACAAATTCCATTTATCAAGCTCTCTTCCCTTTGCCATGAATTTCATTTTCCATTTTGCCCCACCTCCTTTCACTCTCCATATTTCCAGTCATCTACCTACTCTGTGACTCACCCTGCAGACTGCACATGCTCCTCCTGAGATACCACTGCTCAGCAAGTTGGCTGCTGCAGTAGACGCCTGCTCTTGCTTGACATTTTCATATTAGATTACTTTCTTAAGACCCTTGTTTGCTTTCACTTTATAGATGAATGTACACCCCTAGAAGATGTCATTTTGCAATCTGCTTGGAATGCTACAATTGAAGACAAGTTTGGCTTTCACGATTATAGTCAGTTGTGATGCAGATTTGGCAACATCATCACTTATGACCAGAGCACATTGAAGGAGACAGAGGGCCCGGGGGCTGGACAGTATTTTGGGGCCCCAGTATTAGTGGCACATCTAGGATTTCACTATGGGTGACTGGATGAATAAAAATACCATGGCAAAAACGTTCCCAAAATATGATGAGGAAGCCATAAAAATATCCCCGTGGTATTGAAGTTTGTATCCCATGATTCATGGACGAATCAGTGTTAGCAAGAAAATGTAAAAGTGCATGGTTGAAAAATGGAAACCAGTTCAGTTGTGCTTTGACCCCCTCCCAGGGTTCAGCTTGTTGGAATTATATCTAAGTAGTGGAATATGATCCAAATATCACAATTCAAACAAATTCTTAATGCATGAAATTTCCCTAAATACAGATGTGAACAAAAAAACATCTGTAATGCTTTCAAAAGATTTTGAGCATGGACTGAGGAAGACTATACTTTTTGCAAACTCCTACTAAAAAAAGGGAAAAGAAATAGAAGTTTGTTTTTTCACAAAGCAGTTTTTTATAGTTTTTTGCTGTGCTATCTGCAAAAAAAAAAAAAAAATGTAGAACTCTGTCAATTTTTCAAGCATTCTGCATAATTCTGGGGCCCCAACTTGAAAATTTGGTACCCAGGGCTGCAGTCTCCCTAGCACCCCTCTTTAATGGGCTCTGTTTATGATAGACAAGGGCATTCTGTGCTAGATGAAATGATTAAGAAAAAGTGCAATGAGAATGCCCCCTAGTGACATGAGTTCTAGGAAGTGCATCAACACCCAATTCTTTAGCAATGCATTGAAATCATTCAATGTCAGACTTTTTTTACAACCATAATACTGATGAGAAAGCAATGCAGGCCCTTAACCCTCTGGGAGGCGAGAGCGCGTTAACACGTTTTCATTGTCCGTCATGCAAGCGCCAAGGGTGTCTGAACTCGTCCTTTGAAATCGGTGTCCCCGAAGCGGCTTGAGCGAGCTGAGACGACCTGTAAAAGATGTTCCAACATCGCTAAGAGCGAGTTGAGACGTTTGTTCCTCTTCCCTGCAGTGTAACCTAAGACACGCCCCATGTCAGTTGCTAATTGATGAATGGGGTTTAGCCAAACAAAATCCTGTGACCCAAGGTGTGCAAACAAAGTCCACCTGATTACTCCCTATCTCATATGGGACGGCTTTTAGAAGGGAGCATCATCAGCACTATGTTAGCTGGAAGAAGTAGAACTGCGTCGTACAGGAATTTTTCATTTCTTCTTAGGTTTTACACTAACTTTTGTTAACCTATGTTAACATAACATGTATTTATCTTGTAACTTACAGAATACCAGAGAAGCATGAGGACTATAGTATATAGTAAAATACTTTAAAAGCATAAACTGCTAAACTAACGCTCTTGTATTTAAAAAGTATTGGAAACCTAATTATTAAACTCCCTGTAAGCAGTATTGATTGCACACTCTGTATACTACCTGTTATGGATAACAACGTGTACGTCTATAGAAAAAAGGCTCTTTTAATTTCTCCACTTTAAAATTTTCTGCTGTTTTGAAAGTAAACCTATTGTTTCAATGAATGAAAAAATGCACACACAAAAAAATGCCCCCCTCGAAAATGTCAACTGTTGACTATCTCTTACATCTGTTAAAATCATGGCCTTTTTTTTATTTATTTATTTCATTAAGAAAGTCTTTAATTTCAAATAGCTGATCAAAATCGGGGTTCGGACAACTGGCCACAAAAGTTTTAGGGGCCGTATGAAAATTGCAGTTTCTTGACCATACAATGAGAATTGAATTGGGAACCAGGGACACAGCAATCAAATTTTACGGTTGATAAATTAATATGAGTATCATTGACATGAGAGAAGTTGAGAAAACGTTTTACTGTGAGAAATCTTAATGCTACGTGGTACGCTTATTTTTTTAGTGAATATAATTCATTATATAATTTAATAAAGAATGACTTGAAATCAGATAATTTTTATTGTTGTTTTTTTAATAACAGGTACAGCAGGCCTAACAATTATTTTTCTATTTTTTTAATCTTGATTTCAGAATTTATGATGTGCATGGTGGCCAGCACTAAAATAATGAGACCAATATGAAGGAAAGGATAGGGATGTAAGGTCAGGTGATGCGTAACATCACAGCCTCTCCTTGACAAATGTCAACCCCACCTTCTCGTGGTGCATCCTGTTCCCACTAAAGGGGCTCTGACGACCGCCAATAGCGGTATAACTATACCATCGGGATTAGAGGAAATGCTATCCCACACTCACCAACCCGCTTGGCCAGCGTGGTGAGTTATGGCCAAACCCCTCCAAAATGACTCCACAACTTAAATCTTGGCCCTCAGTCTCCGACAGCTGGAATGTAACTGGCCAAGGCAGCGGCCAGTGCGACATGAAGGCAGAGGGTGCTAAGAATCCCCGGAGGACCGGACTAGGCTGCCATCTGATGCTGACCTTGGCTACGTATAATGGACGCTCCCTATCTTCTGATTCAAGGCTTCTTGAATTGGAAGAGGAACTACAAAGGATCAAGTGGGACATCGTGGGGCTAAGTGAGGTAAGGAGAAAAGGAGAAGATCTCATCGAACTGAAAAGTGGACATCTCTTCTACTATCGTGGGACAGATACTGGCAGAACTAGTGGTGTTGGATTTATAATAAACAAGAAACTGAAGGATAAAGTTGTAGAAGTTGAAAGTTCCTCTGACAGAGCTGCACGACTTGTTATCCAACTCTCGAAAAGATACCAGGCTCAGATTATTCAAACTTATGCACCCACCACAAGTCATCCTGAAGAAGAAATTGAAGAATTTTATGAGGAAATTTGTCATCTAAATAATAAAGGTAAGCAGCACTTGAAAATAATTATGGGAGATTTCAATGCAAAAATAAGGCGACGGCAACAGAATGAAACTTCAGTAGGTAAATTCGGTCACGGCAACAGAAACCAGCGTGGAAATACTCTCGTTCAGTTTGCAGAGGCAGAAGGGTTTTTCATCTTGAACTCCTTCTTCAAGAAAAAGCCACACAGGAAATGGACATGGAGACATCCAAATGGGATGACAAGTGAAATTGATTTTATTATGTGTAACAAAAAATTCGTCATAGAAGACTGCAGTGTGCTAAACAAGTTCAACACAGGTAGTGACCATAGATTGGCGAGATGTAAGATGCACCTCAACACTAAACTTGAACGTGGCAAGCTCATAAGACAAACAAAATCTATTGACATAACCAACCTTAAAAAACACCATAATACCTTCAAGTTGGAACTGAAGAACAGGTTCTCTGCTTTAGAAGGCCTAACATCGGAAGAAGTGGACATCTCTGAAGTTAACAGAAAAGTAACCAAAGCTCTTATGGAAACAGCAACAAAACTAGCTGGGTCTAAGAACAAGTTGCATGTAAACAAATTATCAGGAAAAACAAAAATGTTGATGCAAAAAAGAAGAGAGATGAGGACAACTAAAGAAGATGTGACTTCCAAAGTGGAATATATAGAGCTATGCAAGACAGTAAGAAAAAGTATCACTGAAGACGTAAGGAAATTCAACTGTGAACTAGTGAGGAAAGCAATTGAAAACAACCAAAGCCTAAAGATAGCAAAGGGACATCTCAGTAAGGGAAGAAAACAGATTATGGCACTGAGAAAAGAAGATGGTTCTGTAACAAGAAATAGAGGCGAAATTTTGACAAGAGTGAAAGATTTCTACTCCAAATTATATGAAAGGGATGATACATGCACTCCAGACATCATGAAAGATACCAGAACCAGAGTTCCTCCAGTCCTTCCAGCAGAAGTTGCACATGCAATCAAGAACATGAAGCGGGGAAAAGCTCCAGGAGAAGATGGAATTACTGTAGACATCATGCAAGAAGCAAGTGGAGAAATCGAAACAGTACTCGCCCAAATTTTCACTCGATGCCTTAATGAAGGAAAGATTCCTGAGGATTGGAACACCGCTACAATGATCCTGCTACATAAAAAAGGTGACATTGAGGATCTCGGAAACTACAGACCTATCAGCCTCCTATCAGTAGTTTATAAAATCTTCACTAAAGTTCTTTCACACCGCTTGAAGGTAACACTGGACATGGCTTAACCGAGAGAACAAGCTGGATTCAGGAGTGGCTACAGCACAATAGATCATATCCACTTACTGAGAGAACTAATTGAAAGAGCGAGGGAATATGAACTTCCATTGTGCATGGCTTTTATCGATTATGAAAAAGCCTTTGATTCGGTGAAACCATCAGCAGTTACAATGGCTCTGAAAACCTGCGGTATTGAAGATGCATACATTAATATTATTAATAACATCTATGAAAATGCAAGTGCAAAGATTCGGCTGTTTGAAAATACAACACACATAAAAATTGGAAAGGGAGTGAGACAAGGTGACACCATATCTCCGAAGCTCTTTAATGCCACATTGGAGGGTGTTTTTCAGTCGCTGAGCTGGGAAAACAAAGGGATAAAGATTAATGGAGATTATCTAACCCACCTTCATTTTGCTGATGACGTAGTCATTTTTGCAACTACCCCATCAGAGCTGCAGAGTATGATCCAGGAACTTGCTGACAAGAGTAAAGAAGTGGGATTAAAAATGAACTTTCAGAAGACAAAAGTGATGTTCAATGCTTTTACAAGAAATGAAGATTTATCGATTGATGGAGAAAAGCTGGAGATAACAGACACGTACGTTTATCTTGGACAGCAGATATCAAGTGAGGGTCACATTGATGAAGAAATTAATCGGCGTACAAAACTTGCCTGGAGAGCTTTTGGAAAAAACAGCATAATTTTCAAGAGCAATATGCCATTATGTCTTAAAAGAAAAGTGTTTGATCAATGCATCCTTCCAGTGCTTACGTATGGTGCAGAGACGTGGACCTTAACGAAAAGAGACATACAAAGGCTGCAGACAACTCAAAGCCGCATGGAGAGGTGCATACTTGGTGTAACCAGGAGAGATAAGAAGAGGAACTCGTGGATCCGAAAAATGACAAGAGTGGAAGACATCATGATCAGAGTTAAATCCCTGAAATGGCAATGGGCTGGACATACTGCCAGAAGGACAGATCATCGATGGACAGCCGAAATTTTAGATTGGATTCCAAGGGACAGGAAAAGACCCAAAAGAAGACCACATGGGAGATGGGTGGATGAAATTCGAAAGTATGCAGGAGTGACATGGAGGAGACTGGCACAAGACAGACCGTTGTGGAGGAAACTTGGGGAGACCTTCATCCAGCAGTGGATTGATAATGGTTGACGATGATGATGATGATGATGAAGGAAAAACACAACGGACTTCGAAAAACATAATTTTTCGACCTAAAATCCTTATGCATTTTATGTACTTTTAGCTACTCATACTTTAAATCTGGTCATAAATAACGACGAAAAAATTTATCTAGAAATTGTAAACATTTCAGCACTGTACAAGAAATATATGCTTTCTTTTCTGAATTACCTTACCATTAGAAAATTTTACAAAAAGAGCTTCTACGGTTGACCATAAAACCGTGCTCTGAAACAAGGTGGGGAAAATAGGATCGATGCAATAAGGGTAACGAGGACTGGTGTACAATTTGGATGTAATCCAAGATACATTTTATTAGTGCTTTAAGGAATCTTTCAGAGACAGAGACACATGAAATTTAACCAATCGTTCCTAGAAAAAAGATCAAAAACAAAAAACCGTGCAAGCTTATTTGTTCCAGAAAGGTTTGGTACACTCTTACTTCAAAAGTTAATGTTAGTAGCAAATTAATGTAAAATCGGTTGTAGTTATACCAACGTAATAGAAATGTTAAAACAAGTAAATGGCTGCTTAAAATAATGTAGAACACATGGGGACTTAAAAGGCATGTCCTTCAGTTTTCTAAGAGATAATTGTGCTTTATGAAAGCACTTAATTTACGGGGAATAGAAAATGAAGTAAAAATGAATAAAAATTGTGAAATTTTCCTGTATAAGGGGAAGCAAATGCCCTTGGTGTTCCCCTGTTTGAAACTTCAAATAAATTCCAAGAAAACATTCTACGTAAGTTAAGTGAGAATTGTCCTTTAATTTGGTGAAATAAATTGCCATGACTTAGCACATTTGCTTTAAACTGCGGTGTTCGACGGTACAACGGAATTGCAACATGACTTGTGCTATGTTCGGAAAAGGACGATAAGGTGGAATTTTTCAATAACGCTGCGCTTTTAATTAGGCACTAAATATTTACATAACATGCCAAGTTATTAATATTTTTCATTTACTTAAGCATAAAATATTAATCACTAAGCCATATGCTGAAGCCCTTTAACAATAGTTTTTCTTCCTATGTCATATTCATAATGCTTACATAACAGGTAAAATTCATAATATTGCACTTTGACCATGGCACCAAACATTAATTAATAGGCCCTAGGTCTTTTTTACAGTTTTAAATCCATCGCACTAAATACTCATGATGTTTACGTAACATGTCAATTTGTTAATATTGCTCATCTACGTAGGTATAAAATATTAATTACTAGGACATCGGTAGAATAAAAACTGTTAAAAAGGTCTGCGAATTAATATTTCATGCCTAAGTAAAAGTGCATTATTCTTAACTTGATTTGACATGTAAACGCTGTCAATACTGCATTGGTAGAATAAAAAATGTTAAAAAAACCTAGGCCTAGGGCATATGAATTAATATGTAGGGCCTAAGTAAAAGTGCAATGCCATTGACTTCATTTGATACACAAACATTATGAATATTAAGTCGGCAGATTAAAAGCTGTTAAGAGAGCGGTGCAAAGGTGCTAAAGATCCAGACTTAAAAATTTTGCTAGTAGGCATTGGCCACCAAGACCAAAATTGTTAGTGGCCATAAAAAAAAACTTGGTGGCCAAACTTTGAAAAAAAAATCAAATTGTATATTTCATACTAAATTAGTTTTATAAAATTGCTTAGTATAATACCAGTATGTTTTATTTTGCATATTTCAGTTATAGTATTCTTAAAAGTTGAAACTAAAGTAATAAAACAATGCAGGAGAGTGGGAACATCGTGCGGGGAGGGAAGTGCGATTACGGGAGAAATCTTTGCACCATCCGATTTCCGGTTTTGGAAATTTTCCCGCTATTTTCAAGCTGAAATACAAATATTTATGCAGTTAAATATTACTTAACAATAATACTGGGCAGAGGCAACATCACGAGATAAAAGGAATTACGACTACGGAAAAAAATCTGAACTCTGTCGACCTTTCGTTTTCGAAATTTTCGTAAAGATGGAATTCCGTTCTCCGATGAACATCCCCTGTCATCCCCCCCATTGTGTTCACTGGTTACGGATCTTGCGAATGACCAAAATAATAACGAAGACCAAAATAATAACGAAAAAGGCGGAGTTCCTCAATTGTGATGTCTGAGATTACGGGGAAATTTTTGCGGCGTCTAACCTCCGTTTTCGCACATTGTTGCCTACAGTTTCAAGCTAAAATACTTTTATGCAATAAAATCATATTTAACAATAAAACTTTACAATAAGGCAACATCGGGAGAAAAAAATTACGATTACTGTAACTCCATTTAACTACTGTTTTCGAAAGTTTTCAGACACGAAATACCGTCTCCAGCGGACCCCCCCCCCCCCCCGCAAATTGTCTTCAGTTTTACGCTGATCCTGAGAACGATCTAAATGATGACAAAAAAAAACCGCGGAATTCCGCGAGTCCGCTTAAGAATCTCATGCATATCATAAAACAATAAAATTAAAAAAAAAGTTAAAATTCGTAGAATCCGTAGTTTTGATAGCGAGGGTCCGTTAGTCAGCCAACTAAATCCGCAGAAACTACGGACATTCCGTAGTAGTTCGCAGGTATGGAAATATTATTACAGTACTACCTCGAAAATCCGGAATCGTACGGAGATACGGACTATGCCGATTCCGAATTTTCCTATGGAATATGCAGGCTTTTAGCAAACATTCATTAAAAAATAATAAAAAGAAAATGCTTAACTTCTAAAGTTTTCATCGGATTTTGACGAAATTTCACATGAGTTTATTTTGACGTGCTTGGTTACTGTTGAATTTGAATTCAGTTATTTCAAAAATTTGAGAATTTTTTTAAAACAAAAATTTCTCCCAGTTGGACTTTTCCGACGCAGACAGTTGAGCTGTCCACCACCGGCTTTCATCCCCACCGCAACTTGGTTCCCCTACGATGAACCATCAGCCTTGGCGCATTCTTTGTGATCAAAAACCAACGCCCTCGCCTTTTTTATAAACTTTTTTTTTTTCTTTTCTGCTGTTAAAGCAGAATGAAAAAGGTGATGGCCAACTTCTGTACAACTCAAATTTTGTGCCATTTCGTGCCATTTCCGTACATTTGGAGTAAAAATTTTCAAAAACGTGCGAGTTGCATACAAGTTAAGAAAAAATTCTGTACAATACATGTTAAATAAAATAAATGTTTCCCCCGTACAGGTCGCCAGAATTGGCGATTTAATGAAACATTTTTAGTCGCCATGACGATGAAGTTTATCGTCATGGCGACTGAGTCTGGATCTTTAGAAGGTGCACTCAAGTGCTTATACTGGGGCCCTTAAATTAATATCTGGGCATTGGTTCTAAAATCAAGAAATACATGTAGAATCACCAGTAATAATACGCTCGAGAAAAAATACCCCCAGAGAAAATACCACTGAAAACCGAAAAGCGGTGAAAATACCCCCGGAACAAACGCTTCACTGCAAACTGCCACACAGGAACACTGATGTGTGGCAGTGTTCCAGAGTGGCAATTTACTGGCAACTCTGCCACACATCTTTCAGCAACTTGGCCACAAATGTTCAAGGGAGGGGAGCTAGAGAGATTGCCATTTCTGGGCCTATAATGAGAACTGAATTGGGAACTCCAAACGAATTTCAAGAAAACGTTCCGTGTAAGACAAGCGAGAATTGTACTTTAATTTGAAGAAATAAATTGCCGAGGATCCGAGGTACACTTGGTTTGTGAGGGGAGGGGGCTATACCCTCAACTTTCGTATATTATATTCTGGGCCACTGAGGCCTGTCAGTGTATCTGGGATGTTCCCCTTGAGCCATCCGCGAAGTCCGTGAGTTTTTTTTTTTTTGGGAAGGGGGTCCCCCAAAATCTTAAAATGGACGTACAGCTGTAAATATTATAACCATGCTTCATATAATGATTCTGTACACAACCACGAATTTTCAGGAGGGTGGGGTGAATTCACTCTTCCCCAAGTTTCTAAGATCGCAGACAAGTGTTCAAGGTAAAGGATTTGCTCGCAATTTCTATGATTCATGTTGTGTTTAGTGGCAGACTATGTATGCCCTTCTCCCCCTCCCCCAGAAATTTGGTGAAGTCTGTAAAAGGGATACGAGGTGCTTGGTTTGGAGGGCTCTACCACCAACTCCCTTAATTTTATATTGTGGACCTCTAGAGTCTGTCAGTGTATCCTCGATGTTACCCCTGAAGAGCTCTTAGAAACTGATTGGGAGGGGGGGATTCACCCCACCCTTCTGAAAATTTGTAGGCGTGTACAGAATCATTATATAAAGCATGGAACTAATGTTTACAGCTCTACGTCCATTTTAACATTTTGGGGGACAACACATTGTCACTGTTATCGCGGTTATAAATCAATGGCAGTTTGCTCCACCCTTTCGAAGGGGAAGGTAAAAACAGGCAGCCATCAATGAGGTATCCTTTGTAGAAAGATGTTGCTGCTGATGAAATGATGGTTCGCAGAACACAAAGCCGAAATCAAAGCACAGGAAAATTTTCTTGGCGCCCGGAGGGTAAAAAGCCTTGAAAAATCTCATTTTCTACTTAAAATTTAGTAACAAAAAAAAATTAATGATTTTTTTTTTAAAATAAAGTTCATGTACATGTATTTTTATAACACATATAACATAAACATGTACAGTATACATACTTGTTCATATCTGCATACATTAACTACATTATGTCTCCTTCAGTAAAAAATATCAATTATAAATGAATTAATAATAATGATTTGTATGCTTTGTACATATCCAGTGTACGTTCTACATATATACATTGTATTTATAAGTACTGTATTTTGATGCATTATGACTGAAATGAAAGTTAAAGACAAAGAAACTGGAAAAAAGGGATAACTGAAAATACTAGTGCATTAGTTTGAACATAAAAAAAAATATTACATAGTATGTAGTACCCAGTATAACAACACTAACAGCTATGCCATATGTTACAACACGATAATGTGGCGCCATTTAGGGATAGATGATGTGCCATGTTTTGTTCATACATTTCTTTTCAATTATATATTTACACTAGTTGGTCCCTTGAAAAAACCTATAAATGGAGTTCCACAGTATTACCAAAACTGGTCATGCAATCACCACCAGCAAACATGAGAAGTGCTTCATTCAAATGCTACCAAATTTACAGAGTCACACCTCGAACATTCGACCGTCCCGACATGCAACGCTCATCAGACCACGAGCTATGCCCTCTGCGTGCTCATACGTGTCATTCATCTGGCACCATCTTTCATAATTATCGTTAGTTGCAGTTTACTTAAATAATTTATGCTGATTTTGATTTTCAAAACTTTTTCTTTTAATTCCTTAAAATAAAGTTTTGAAAAAGTTTTTTTTTCTTTCAATAACATTTTTTATGTTTAATGTTTCAGTAAATATTAAAAAAAAAAAAAGTAAAAGTGAAGTAATTCTGCGTCTTTTTTGGCAAAAAGTTGAATTTCACAAGCATACTTCTTTTCCTTCTGAACTGATGCTATCATATTCCTTTCCTCTGACCTCAAACCAGTCAGAGCAGTGGCTGTGCAGAGATGGGGGGACAGGAAAGGTCACACAATTGTGCCAAACCAGAGTGATGCTTGCTATGTGAATTATCATTCTCTTTCTCACACAGTCTGATTCAAAGAACCAAAATTTTAGACATCAATCAGAAACATGAAATAATTAACATAAGCACAATAAATGGGAGCAATAGTTGATTTCAATTCAGTTGCGATATATGAGGATGCCATGCCTTACCGGGATTCGAACCCAGACACATCTCGGACGAATGATCAGAAGCATTCGCTTAGACCACTGCACCACCGAGGCAGCCATTATCTGTTTTTGGAAGGAGTGTGGCAGAATTGTGCAGCGTAATTTACTCGTTAACGGTCGTTAGTTATGGTGCAACAGCAGAGTGTTACTCAAAATTGAAAGTTCACAGAACAGTGCATTTTTATGGGCAAAATGTATGAATCTGACCGAAATCATCATGAAGTGTCTTCCCAGGCAATTGGAAAATGGTGTAAGCAGTTTGAAGGAGGACATACAGATTTGACAGATGAACCAGGAAGAGGCAGACCTTTGACGACTGTTGATCACATTCAGTGAATCGAGGAGCTGATTACGTATAACCATCACATTAAAATTCATGAAATTGTCAAAGATTTGAGCATGTCATCTGGTAGTGTACACATTATAATTCATGAGTACCTGCATTTCAAAAAAGTGTGTGCAAGATGGGCTCCACGATCTTTAATGGAACAGCAGAAAAATAACCAATTTGGTCCAGTCTTGCGTTCCTGCAGTGCTTTTTTGAATATCATCACTGCCAATGAGACATGGGTGCAACACTTCACACCAGAAAGCAAATCAGCTTCCATGGTGTGGAAACACCCCAGCTCACCAACTGCGAAAAAATTTAAAGACATGCTGTCAGCTGGAAAAGTGATGGCAGTGGTGTTCTTTGACTGTGAAGGGCAGTTATACATACAGTTTACGGCAAAAGGGAGTATGATAAATGCTCAATGTACTGCAAAACATTGCAGAAGTTAAGGAAAGCAATTAAGGATCAAAGATGAGGAAAATTGTCAAAAGGAATCATTTTGTTGCACGACAACACAAACCCACACAAAACTGCTGCATTCTTTGTAATTTCAAGAGGGAAGTATGGCTGCATTCCCCACACAATCCAGATTTATCTTCCTGTGATTACCACTTGTTCCCACAAATGAAAAAGGGCTTTGGAGTCAAACATTTTGCAAATGATGATGAAATCAAGGAAGCTGTGAAAACACGTCTCCGTGAACTTGGAGCAAACTTTTGCTTTCTCAGTATTGAAAAACTGGTTTCTCGTTCTGACAAGTGTTCCCTAAAACTTGGCGGCGATTAAATGGAAAAATAAAGTAAAGGTATGTATATGTTCCAGAAATTATACTTTTTTGATTTCTCATTGTTTAACTTGTGAAACTTATTTTTTGCTATGCCTATGTATAACTGAGAGACTGACAGAGCAAAAAGACCACCTTCACTAATTGCATCAACCATCATTCATGTACAGTTTATATCCACAGAGAAGGTTAATACATGACTAACTGAGGCTGTACAGCCCTTATATCCATGTAACAGAAACAAAGTGACATTAGTTGGAACCTAGAGGCTTACAATATGAAAGTTGGTAGAAAGAGAGAAAACAGAATGCCTATCTACAAGAGCACGTCACTGATAGGACTGACGTCACACAATGTAAAAGTACACGCTAATAGTCAGCGAGAGAGAAACGGGAGGAGGAACAGACACCCTTATTTTTAACTTGCAGGTGGTCAGTATTTCATTAGTCACTGGTCATTGTTGATCTCAAAGCACATGGCATGGCTGGCTGGCTGTTGATATAATTGTCACTAAAAATTGACACCAGTATCAAATGCACGACAGCGACATGTTTCATAGGTTTAATGAAATAAATGAGGTGTAGTTCTGGCAGCTTTGCAAAACCAGGGTAGAATGTCCTCCACTGGATCTTGAAGGTATCGCGAGAGGGATGTGATTAACATATGACACCTGCTACTCCAAATCGGTCACACCAATGTTAATGTTTCAGTTGAATGGAAATATCTGTTTCTGCAGTTTTTTAACAAGTTCTTACGGAACGGAATAGTACATTACATAAACTTTTGGAATGATTTCCTATGAACATAATACAGCACTTTGGGTACTCTGGTCATGACCGAATTTAAGGTACAATATATATATTTTTTTACATCTCACCAATCTATGGTCACTACCTACCTATGTTTAACTTGTTTAGCACACTGCAGTCTTCTATGACGAATTTTTTGTTACACATAATAAAATCAATTTCACTTGTCGTCCCATTTGGATATCTCCATGTCCATTTCCTGTGTGGCTTTTTCTTGAAAACGGTGTTCAAGATGAAAAACCCTTCTGCCTCTGCAAACTCAACGAGAGTATTTCCACGCTGGTTTCTGTTGCCGTGACCGAATTTACCTACTGAAGTTTCATTCTGTTGCTGTTGCCCTATTTTTGATGCACCTCAACACTAAACTCAAACGTGGCAAGCTCATAAGACAAACAAAATGTATTGACATAACCAACCTTAAAAAACACCATAATACCTTCAAGTTGGAACTGAAGAACAGATTCTCTGCGTTAGAAGGCCTAACATCGAAAGAAGTGGATATTTCTGAAGTTAACAGAAAAGTAACCAAAGCTCTTATGAAAACAGCAACAAAATTAGCTGGGTCTAAGAACATGTTGCATGTGAACATATTATCAAGAAAAACCAAAATGTTGATGCAAAAAAGAAGAGAGATGAGGACAACTAAAGAAGATGTGACTTCCAAAGTGGAATATATAGAGCTATGCAAGACAGTACAAAAAAGTATCACTGAAGACGTAAGGAAGTTCAACTGTGAACTAGTGAGGAAAGCAATTGAAAACAACCAAAGCCTAAAGATAGCAAAGGGACATCTCAGTAAGGGAAGAAAACAGATTATGGCACTGAGAAAAGAAGATGGTTCTGTAACATGAAATAGAGGCGAAATTTTGACAAGAGTGAAAGATTTCTACTCCAAATTATATGAAAGGGATGATACATGCACTCCAGACATCATGAAAGATACCAGTACCAGAGTTCCTCCATCCTTCCAGCAGAAGTTGCACATGCAGTCAAGAACATGAAGTGGGAAAAAGCTCCAAGAGAAGATGGAATTACACTGTAGACATCATACAAGAAGCAAGTGGAGAAATCGAAACAGTACTCGCCCAAATTTTCATTCAATGCCTTAATGAAGGGAAGATTCCTGAGGATTGGAACAATGCTACAATGATCCTGCTACATAAAAAAGGTGACTTTGGAGATCTCAGGAACTACAGACCTATCAGCCTCCTATCAGTGGTTTATAAAATCTTCACTAAAGTTCTTTTACACCGTTTGAAGGTAACACTAGACATGGCTCAACCGAGAGAAAAAGCTGGATTCAGGAGTGGCTACAGCACAATAGATCATATCCACGTACTGAGAGAAATAATTGAAAGAGCGAAGGAATATGAACTTCCATTGTGCATGGCTTTTATCGATTATGAAAAAGCCTTTGATTCGGTGAAACCATCAGCAGTTACAATGGCTCTGAAAACCTGCGGTATTGAAGATGCATACATTAATATTATTAATAACATCTATGAAAATGCAAGTGCAAAGATTCGGCTGTTTGAAAATACAACACACATAAAAATTGGAAAGGGAGTGAGACAAGGTGACACCATATCTCCGAAGCTCTTTAATGCCACATTGGAGGGTGTTTTTCAGTCGCTGAGCTGGGAAAACAAAGGGATCAAGATTAATGGAGATTATCTAACCCACCTTCGTTTTGCTGATGACATAGTCATTTTTGCAACTACCCCATAAGAGCTACAGAATATGATGCAGGAACTTGCTGACAAGAGTAAAGAAGTGGGATTAAAAATGAACTTTCAGAAGACAAAAGTGATGTTCAATGCTTTTACAAGAAATGAAGATTTATCGATTGATGGAGAAATGCTGGAGATAACAGACACGCACGTTTATCTTAGACAGCAGATGTCAAGTGAGGGTCACATTGATGAAGAAATTAATCGGCATACAAAACTTGCCTGGAGAGCTTTTGGAAGAAACAGCATAATTTTCAAGAGCAATATGCCATTATGTCTTAAAAGAAAAGTGTTTGATCAATGCATCCTTCCAGTGCTTACGTATGGTGCAGAGATGTGGACCTTAATTAACTAAAAGAGGCATACAAAGGCTGCAAGCATGGAGAGGTGCATGCTTGGTGTAACCAGGAGAGATAAGAAGAAGAACTCGTGGATCCGAAAAATGACAAGAGTGGAAGACATCATGATCATAGTTAAATCCCTGAAATGGCAATGGGCTGGACATACTGCCAGAAGGACAGACCATCGATGGACAGCCAAAATTTTAGATTGAATTCCAAGGGACAGGAAAAGACCCAGAAGAAAACCACATGGGAGATGGGTGGATCAAATTCGAAAGTATGCAGGGGTGACATGGAGGAGACTGGCACAAGATAGACCGTTGTGGAGGAAACTTGGGAAGACCTTCGTCCAGCAGTGGATTGATAATGGTTGATGATGATGATATATATTTTTATAAGTCAAGGCCCACACTTGAGGAAAAAGTTTTGTCTTATAGACTTGAGGAAAAAGTTTTGTCAGAAAAATATGGCACACTGTGAAAAACAAATACATGTTTTCTGTGAAAATGGACATATTGGATTTACTACTTCTGTGGTCAAATACTACTTATTCTTTTGGTAAGTCAATCACCTATTTGCTTTTAAATGTTGAATGTTAATATAGAAATAAACTACAGCACATAGATAGTGTCAAAAAATGCTTCACAATGAAAAATTTTATTGCAAGAATGAATGTGTGTGCATGTGTGCACCCCATTAGCAGAATTGCGGTGACGGGCGACGTATGTCGCAGATTTATTTTGGTCCTGCAGACAAAAATTATATCCCTAGAACCCTATTAAAATCATCTTGCTGACTATCATAAATGCAAGTTTTCTGCCATTCAAAATTTTTGAAAACGGAAGTTAGGCGTAGTGAGGATTTCTCTCGTAATCATAATTTTTTCTCACGAAGGACGACGTACGTCACAGAATTATTTTGTACTCATTCCCGTAGCAGAATCGCGGCGACGTCCGACGTACATCGTAGATTTATTTTGTACTCGACCCCATAGAAGAATCGCGGTGACGGGCGACGTACATCGCAAGTTTATTTTGAACTCATCTCCGCAGCAGAATCACGGCGACGGCCGACGTACATCGCCGATTCATTTTGTACTTATCCCCGTAGAAGAATTGCCGCGATGGGCAACGTACATTGCAGGTTTATTTTGTACTCATTCCTGTAGCAGAATCGTGGCGATGGCCAACGTACATCGCAGATTCATTTTTTACTAATCCTCATAGCAGAATTGCGGCGACGGCCGACGCACATCGCAGATTTATTTTGGCCCTGCAGACAGAAACGATATCCCCCAGAACCCTATTAAACCATCTTGTAGACTTCCTATCACAGATGCATGTTTTCTGTCTTTCAAAATTTCCGAAAACGGAAGTTAGGCAGAGTGAGGATTTCTCCCATAATCATAATTTTTTTCTCCCGACCTTTCCTCAATGCTTGAAGAGATAATTATCTGATATTGTTGTTAAATATCACTTCATTGCATAAATATTTGTGTTTTGGTTTGAAAATGGAGGCAACAATCCGAAAACAAAAGTTTGACGGAACCCAGTAATCTTGAATTCTTTTTCTTCTTGCGATATTCCCTCAGCCCTATATGGTCATTAAATGACGATTATGGGCAAAACACGTAACAATATTAACAAATAAAGGTAACTTGATCATGCTGTGATGAAGACCTAAGATAAGGTCGAAAGCTTCCAACTTACGAACTTTTTATAAAAGTTTCAGTTAACGTAACTAGCGTGATCAAGTTACCTTTATTTGGTCATTAAATATCATTTTATTAGATAAATGTTAGTATTTAAGTTTTAAAATGGAGGAAAATTTTCTGAAAACCAAAGTTGTACAGAGCAAAAATATTTCCCTCTAATAACCCTCCACTCCACCCACTGTGCTTCTGTATTATTGTTTAATCAAAATTTAATTAAATAAATATTTACACTTGAGATGGGAAATGAAGAAAAATGTTCTGAAAACGAAGTAAAATGAAACGAAGATTTCTCCTCTTATGACAATTTTTTTCTAGTGATGCCCTCTGCTCTTTATTGTTGTTAAATATCATTTTATTCCATAAATCTTTGTTTCAGCTTGAAAATATGGGCAAAATACCAGATACAGAGGACCAGAATGTTCTTGATCCTAATTAACATTGCAATTGCTTTAGTACCTAGGTTAGACATTTTTTTAGGTAGAAAATATGTCTGTGCAATTTTTATTGTTGTTCGCATTTAGTAGTTATCTTGCATAGTGACCACCCACAGATTATTTTGTGGCACAATGATATCTGTCGCAGACTGACCAGGAACTTTCTGCTATGGGGGTGTACACATAAAAATTACATATCAGTATACTGAAAATTACTCGCTTGTGGTCATTAGCACTACTTATTCTGCCATTAAACTATTGGGTAGGTGCGAATGAAATGTCTGGCGCAAACGAGCAGTGGAAACTGGCCCTCACAACAGCGGAATGGAACCACCCACAGGTGTTGCAGGTATTATGTCACAGAGGTACTGTAAATAGCTAGCACATATGTGAAGAACAAGGTTCAGGTGTGGTTTGTTTGGAGTTTGGACATAACATGGCTTCCAAAGGAAATATGCAGATGCCGGATTTCAGAGTCATCTTCCTATCTGAATTTAAACTGGGCCATTCTGCAGTAATTGTGGCTCAAAACGTTAACAAAGCATTTGGGGATAATACAGCCAACGAACAAACCATTCGGCGATAGTTTGTGAAGTTTCAAATCGGAGATTCAGACCAGCAAAACGAAGCACGTGGTCACTGACCTGTTGCTGACGATGTTCTGTTACGTGTGGTTGAAACGGACCCCCAAAAAATGTGTCTTGAGATAGCGGCAGAGGTAGGTGTCCACCACATGACAGTTGTTCGGAGTCTGGCTGCACTGGGTAAGGTAAAAAAGCTAGACATGTGGCTGCCGCATGAGTTGACAACTGCCAACAAGACTAGGCGTTTGGAAGTCTGCAAGTCGCTGCTGCCAGTAATAAATTGGAACCTCTACTGCATAGAATCATCAGCTACGACAAGAAGTGGGTCATTTATGATAATCGGAAATGATCTGCACAATAGTTAAGCAAGGCACAGCCTACTGGACATCATCATAAGCCACTCCTACAGACCAAGAAGATGATGCTCCTTGTCTGGTGGTCCACAGCCGGGATAATTCATTGTAGTTTCTTGGCAAGATGCCCAAACCATCACTGCAGAACGTTATTGTGCTGAATTACACAAGATGCACCAGAAATCGTTGCAGAAACAACCGGCTTTGGTCAACAGACATTGTGTTCTGCTCCAGGACAATGCTCGCCCTCATGTCGCACAACAAACGATGCTGACGCTAAGTGCCTTGGGCTGTGAAGCACAGCCTCATCCAGCCTACTCACTGAACTTGTCTTCAACAGACTATCATCTGCTTCATCGCCTGGATCACTTCCTGTCCTGGAAACAATTCACGCCCAGACAACGAGGTTCAATGTGCAGTTGATGACTTCTTCGGGTCCCAGCCACAAGACTTTTTTCTCTCCACGACCATGTCCTTGCCGGACAGATGGCAAGTAAGTGTTGATGCCGAGGGGGATTATTTTGCCTAAGTAAGTTGTCCTACTCTTCCGTTCTCGCCGTCCATGTGTGCTAGTCCTTTGCCGGACATGTCCTTCACACCAACCCAATAGTTAACTGTTCAATTTGTAAAGTTTCACTGATGTGCTAGAGAGGTAAAATATTATAGACCAATATTTACACTTTTCTAAAATAATTTGTTTATTTCTGTCAACAGAACACAAAAATGATGAAATTGAACATACTAAATGTAGTAAACACATAAATATATTCACCACACCAACAGGTGTGGTGAATACATTAATGTGTTTACTACATTTAATACTAACACGGTTTCTATACTTTTTTTTTTTGCAGAATTCTTATTCCCAGAATCCGATAGATGGCGCTAGGTGTGACCTGATCAGGAATGTATGAGAAATGTGCAATCAGTAGTCATGTCATCCGTACAGCAGAAGGCGATGTGTGTGTTATGGCTTGCGGAATTAAAGTCTGTCATTAAAGTTAAAAGACGGTACCATTTAGAGTATGGTTGTAATCCTTCATCAACGAATTCAATTAAGCGGTGGATGAAACAGTTTAAAGAAACTGGCAATGTGGAACAATGTGGAGGAGCCGGTAGGCCTAGAGTTAGTGGTGAGACAGTTGACCAAGTTAATGAAAGTTTCCGATGAAGCCCAGGAGGAAATCCGTTCGTAAAGCAAGCAGAGAACTGTGCATTCCGAAATCGACAGTTCACAATACCTTGCACAAGAAATTAAAGTTTCATGCTTATCAAATTCAAATAGTGCAAAAGATGCATGTAAATGATCACACTCTGCAATACAATTTCGCTGTGGATATGCTGAATCGAGTGGAAAACAACTAAAACTTTCTCAGTACTGTAATTTTTAGTGATGAATCCACATTTCATGTACAGGTATTGTGAATCGTCACAACTGCAGGATATGGGGCAGTGAACCGCCTCATGCTGCTATTGAACTCAAACGTGATTCTCCAAAAGTTAATGTTGTGTGGTGCGCCCTATCAAAAAGAGAAGTGATTGGTCCTTTCTTCTTCTGCGAAGAAACCATAAATGGCGACATTTACTTGGATATGCTAGAAAATTTCGCTATACCCCAGATCAAAAGATATGACGCCGTTTTTCCAACAAGACGGCGTGCCTCCACGTTGGTCAACGTGTGTATGTAAGTGCCTAAATGAGCATTTCCCCAACAGATGGATTTGGCGTGGTGGTCCCATTCTGTGGCCTCCTCGCTCTCCAGATCACTCCATTGGATTATTTCATGTAGGGTTATGTGAAGGGTCGTGTCTATCAGAAACCTTGTACTGATTTGCAGGAACTGAAGCAGCGTATCACAGCTGCTATTAATTCCATAACTCCTCAGATGCTTGCCAATACATGGCATGAAATCGAGTATCGCTTGGACATACTACGAGCAACCAAGGGATCTCACATCGAAATTTATTAACTTGTGTAGTTACATTTTAAGTTAGTACAGTCCGTTTCTTTCTATCTGTTTAATGTTTTGTTTATATAATTTTGTAATGTGTCCAATAATTCTCGGACACCCTGTATATCAGGTGTAGTGAATATATTTCAGAATCATTTGAGCAGCAACACAAGACTCTGTCTAAAAAATTAGCCTGAATATTTACTTTTTTTTTTTTTTTAAGGAGAGACTTCATACAAGACAGAAATTTGCTAAGACAAAAAAAAAATTATTCAAGTTCCTTTCATTTGTTTTAACAGGTTCAAATTTATAACAGGGGAAAACCCACATGTGCAGTATATTTATACGTAAAATTAATCTTCCTTTCCTTTAAAGGAACAAACAAATACCTATCATATAGATTAAGATAATACAACATAGTTGTAACAAATGTTCATTTTTTCAAGCCGACCATGGTTTCGCTGGGTATTGACCTAGCTTCATCAGGACGAATGGCGTCCTGATGAAGCTAGGTCAATACCCAGTGAAACCATGGTCAGCTTGAAAAAATAAACGTTTGTTACAACTATGTTGTATTATCTTAATCTATATATAATCATCACAAGACTGTAGTCTTTGAGATAGAGAAAACACCTATCATGTTTTCACTTTTTAAGTACTCCATTTTCTTTCCCACACCTAAAATATAAGTGATATGTTTACTAAAAGTAATTTTATTTTATTCTTTTAATGTAAGAAAATCTCTCCAGCACTGTTTTCACAGGTGTGGTGAATATATTTTTCAGCAGACAATACACTCCAGAAGCAACTTCTTGACACACTATACACCTTTTTTTATTATTATTTGATGGGGGATTCAAGAAGTTTTGTACACTTAATCAAATCCTTTTCCTTTAAAAGACACAGTTCAGCCTGGAGTCTTTACTTAGCATGAGATACAGCTTCATCAAGTTTCTACAATGGAAATTCTTAGTTATATAGAGGAAACTTTTTTTTTTTTTTTTTTTTGGATTGCAGGTTTAACAACCATTGTGAGTAACTCAATGGGCTATAAGCAGTCGCCCATCACTAATTTAGAGCCACTGATTCCAGGGAAGGGAGAGAGCCAGCACCATAAGGCAAACACAACATCCATGACTCACAGGATTTGAACCAGGACCCATCTCAGACAAATGATCAAAAGCTAATCGCTTAGACCACTACGCCACTGGGAAGGCGGAAATTTTTCAAGAACCCACAATTTTGTTTCAAGAACAAAATCGTGGGTTCTTGAAAAGTTTCCCACATTTTTGCTTCAAACTTGAAACCATACAGCTTTAAGAACCCACAATTTGGCTTCAAACTTGAAACCATACTGCATTGTAAACTCCTCTTGCAAGAATAGTTATTTTTATTTTATTTCTTAAATTCAGGTGGTTATCTCGAAATTTCTTTGAATAAAGCTCATGTTGAGAAATGGCTTCCTAGTTTCTCAATTCAATTACTAATCTAAAACAACTATTATGGGAATTTTACTAGGAAATTTTTTCATTTAATTGCAAATTTTCAGAGAAAACTCTTCTTCTTCTTCAGGCTGTCTTTTTGTTGTCACTTATTCCTGTCACTATCGCGGTTACAGTTAACCTTGACGGTTTAGGCTATTTTTCAACAAAACCTGCCAGATTTTAGGCAGGGAAAATCCTTTGCAGTCATTGATGATGTAATTTTGATTTTTCTCAATTTCTATTCCTTCTTTCAGCTTTCTTTTTTGAAAATTGCTTTGGAAACTGATGACTTTAAGGGAATTCCAATCCATGCTGTGACTAGTTTCTCTAACATGCCTATCTAATCCAGTCTTGTTTGAGCAATTTTTTATAGCTGCTTTATGCTCTGCTATACGAGTTTCTAGTCTGTGACCTGTTTCACCTATGTAAGATAGTCCACAACTACATTTTACTTCATAGACTAATCCTTACATTTTTTAAAATATCTTCTTCTCTTTGAACTATTTTAGGGAAAAAATTTAACTTTGTTCTCTAAACTTGGAGCTAGCCTAATATTGTACTTCTTACTAATTCTCTTTAAAGACTCAAATAAACTTTTGTGATAAGAAATTTTTCTAGTGAATTTTACTTGTTGGCTTTTGCGGGTTCTTCGTACCATTAAAATTCAGAAGCTTCTCAATTTCTTCTTAAGGATAGTTATTTTCTGCAAGTATGACTTTAAGTTCTTCTTTATGGGCTTCTTTTTTATCTGCTGTAGAAACTATTTTATTAATTTTTTCTACAAACTGACTTGCTACATTTTTCTTAATAGAAACTGGATGATAGGAATTGAAATCCAATAGTCTATTAGTATTCATTGGTTTTTTATACCAACTAGTGAGGAATTTTTCATCTTCATAATAGATAGTAATATCTAAAAAGTTAATTCTTCTTTCTTTTTGAAGTTCAATAGTGAACTTAAGGGAATCGTCTAATTCATTGAATGAGTCTAGAACTCTTTCTGGAATAATTTCTGAGCTATCTATTATAAATAAGATGTCATCCATGTATCTGCTATATAAGCAGAAGTATGTGGGTTGTACTAGTATCTTTTCTTCTAGTTTTCTTACATAATAGTTAGCTAAGAGTGGGGAGAGTGGGGAGCCCATAGCTAGCCCCGAATTTTGAATGAAAAATGTTTTCCCAAATTGAAAGTAGTTGTTCTGCAAAGAGAAGGTAAGCATTTCAAAAATTCCAACTAATAAGTTTTTTTCTTTGTTGTGAAAAACTATTAGGTCTGCCAAATCTTTTGCTATAAAGTCTATAAGTTGATCTATATTAATGTGAGTCTAAACTACCATATAATATATATCTATATTAATGTGAGTCTAAACTACCCATAATAGGAGAATCTAATTTTGGAAGAAGTTCTAATTTTTCTTTTAGCTGCATTGAGTTTTTAATCAAGTTAGGTGGCTCTTTTAAAAGATTCTGAAGGTGTGACTTTAAAAAGTAGTTTAGATTTGAAAGAATAGAGTTTTTTTTAGTCAATTATTGGTCTAATTGGTTGGTGTTCTTTATGCAGTTTGACTATTCCATATATTTGAGGTAATCTGAACTGTAATTTTGAGAATTGTTTATAGTTTTCTGGAAGCTGGCTTTTCTTTTTTTGAAGTGAAATAAGCTTAGAGACTTTTTTAATCAAATCTGGTAGTAGGTTTTCTTATACTTCTTCATACATAGGCTTTTTTTAGTTCTTCTTCCATCTCTTCTTGATAATCTTTCTTATTCATAATAGTTATCAACTTACTTTTGTGTTTTCACAGCTACTACAATTTTTAATTTTTCTGAAAACTTTAAGAGCTTTTAATTGACTATTATCAAAAATTTTTTGAGGTTTCTTTAGTTGCTTCTGGAATTTTGTAAGGCTGTTGTAGTAATCTTTTCTGAGGAGGTCTGCTTTAATTTGGTCCTCTTTTTCTAAAGTGCTGCATATGCTTTCCAATTCAATTACCATTTTTTCTGTATTTATTTTTTCTTTGGATAGATTGAAATTACTTCCTTTATTTATCACTTGTAATAATTCTTGGCTAACTCCAGTAGCAGTGTTGTCCTTAACATGACTAAGAACTGCAGTTTCTTTGTTTTTACTGGAATAGTTTTTCTTCAAAAATTTCTTTTCTTTAAAGTTCAGCTTTTTAACAAATTTCTTATTTTTAATAATCTAAAGCAACTTATGGGAATTTACTAGGAATTTTTTTCATTTATAGCAAATTTTCGGAGAAGACTCTTCTCCTTCTTCAGGCTGTCTTGTTGCTGTCACTTTTTGCTTGTCACTATCATGGTTACGGTTTACCTTAACGGTTACGGTTAACCTTGACGGTTTAGGTTATTTTTCAACAAATCCTGCCAGATGTTAGGTAGGGAAAATCCTTTGCAGTCATTGATGATGGAATTTTGTTTTTTCTCAATCTCTATTCCTTCTTTCAGTTTTCTTTTTTGGAAATTGCTTTGGAAACTGATTACTTTAAGGGAATTCCAATCCATGCTGTGCCCAGTTTCTCTAACATGCCTATCTAATCCAGTCTTGTTGGAGCAATTTTTTATAGCTGCTTTATGCTCAGCTATACGAGTTTCTAGTCTGCGACCTGTTTCACCTATGTAAGATAGTCCACAACTACAATTTACTTCATAAACTACTCCTTGCATTTTTAAAATATCTTCTTCTCTTTGAACTATTTTAGGGAAAAAATTTTTAACTTTGTTCTCTAAACTTGGAGCTAGCCTAATATTGTATTTTTTACTAATTCTCTTTAAAGCCTCAAATAAACCTTTGTGATAAGAAATTTTATTTTTCATATTTTTGTTTTTCATTCCAATTTTTAGCCAGTCATCCAATTCTGCTTTTACTGTATCCCTTAAGATTCCAGAAAATTTCTTTTCATTTTCTACTTTTACTTTTTGATAATAAGCAACATTTTTATATTTTGCTTCAATACTTCTTTTTAACATTTTTTTCTCTATTGTTCTTACGAAGTTGGCTGAAAGTAAATCTTTTAACGGTTTTCTAAGTCTAAATGAATTTGGAATAGTTATTTACCTTGCAATTTTTCAGGAACTTGATTTGAGCTATCTATCTTTCCATCTTCACTGTAGCATGTTGAACTTTCTTGATTTCTTGCCAAGTATCTGACCCATACTCTGTTCTAATTCTTTGAATAAAGCTCATGTTGAGAAATGGCTTCCTAGTTTCTCAATTCAATTACTAATCTAAAACAACTATTATGGGAATTTT
Organism: Macrothele yani; assembly: GCA_039090855.1. Classification (NCBI taxonomy): domain Eukaryota; kingdom Metazoa; phylum Arthropoda; class Arachnida; order Araneae; family Macrothelidae; genus Macrothele; species Macrothele yani. Next base: position 122,108,139 of record CM077013.1, on the reverse strand, counting down.
ACTAGGAAATTTTTTCTTGCCATTTCAATCGCTCTCACGCGTCGGCGAACTTGCACTAACTTCCCAAACAACCACTGCCAGACAACTAGCGCCATCTCTCTCCACTCTGGGCAACAAATGTACCCTCCACACTAATTACTTTTCCAATGCTGCTTGCTGCTTGTAACCTTTTTTTTTTTTTGGATCTATCCTCATAGTTGGAATTTTTGAAATGCTTACCTTCTCTTTGCAGAACAACTACTTTCAATTTGGGAAAACATTTTTCATTCAAAAATTGGGGCTAGCTATGGGCTCCCCACTCTTAGCTAACTATTATGTGGGAAAACTAGAAGAAAAGCTACTAGTACAACCCACATACTTCTGCTTATATAGCAGATACATGGATGACATCTTATTTATAATAGATAGCTCAGAAATTATTCCAGAAAGAATTCTAGACTCATTCAATGAATTAGACGATTCCCTTAAGTTCACTATTGAACTTCAGAAAGAAAGAAGAATTAACTTTTTAGATATTACTATCTATTATGAAGATGAAAAATTTCTCACTAGTTGGTATAAAAAAACAATGAATACCAATAGACTATTGGATTTCAATTCCTATCATCCAGTTTCTATTAAGAAAAATGTAGCAAGTCAGTTTTTAGAAAAAATTAATAAAATAGTTTCTACAGCAGATAAAAAAGAAGCCCATAAAAAAGAACTTAAAGTCATACTTGCAGAAAATAACTATCCTAAAGAAGAAATTGAGAAGCTTCTGAATTTTAATGGAACGAAGAACCCGCAAAAGTAACAAGTAAAATTCACTAGAAAAATTTCTTATCACAAAGGTTTATTTGAGTCTTTAAAGAGAATTAGTAAGAAGTACAATATTAGGCTAGCTCCAAGTTTAGAGAACAAAGTTAAAAAATTTTCCCTAAAATAGTTCAAAGAGAAGAAGATATTTTAAAAATGCAAGGAGTAGTCTATGAAGTAAAATGTAGTTGTGGACTATCTTACATAGGTGAAACAGATCACAGACTAGAAACTCGTATAGCAGAGCATAAAGCAGCTATAAAAAAATGCTCAAACAAGACTGGATTAGATAGGCATGTTAGAGAAACTAGTCACAGCATGGATTGGAATTCCCTTAAAGTCATCAGTTTCCAAAGCAATTTTCAAAAAAAGAAAGCTGAAAGAAGGAATAGAAATTGAGAAAAATCAAAATTACATCATCAATGACTGCAAAGGATTTTCCCTGCCTAACATCTGGCAGGATTTGTTGAAAAATAGCCTAAACCGTCAAGGTTAACCATAACCGCGATAGTGACAGGAATAAGTGACAACAAAAAGACAGCCTGAAGAAGGAGAAGAGTTTTCTCTGAAAATTTGCAATTAAATGAAAAAATTTCCTAGTAAAATTCCCAGAATAGTTATTTTAGATTAGTAATCGAAATTTCTGATGGTTAGATTTTATTCCACATGGTAGAAACCAGAGGCATACCCAGAAATCAATTTTGGGAAATGCATCTTTTTTTACTAAAAAAAGCAATTTTTTTATTAACATTTTTTACTGTTATTAACTGTGGTTTAAGTATTAAGGCTTTGATCACTTAATAAAACTGCTTTTCATGTGAAAACCTACTCAAAAACACACCACCACTCAGAGTCATAGTCCTGTCATAAAACTGGAGACCGACTGTCCCACATTAAGAAAAAATCTAATGCCTCGCTGAACAAAATACCTGTAGTCCTAATAAAACTCAATTCACTTCACACACTGTTAGTGCCCAGTACAATAAAAATGCAGCACACAATGGGCAAAACCTACAATGTGACAACAAGGGGCACATTAGGTAAGGAGAATTCCTACACACAGCTGACAACCACTTCACTTATTTTTGACTATATTATATCTAAACTCTATGAATTATATTTTTAATAAGATTTTACTATCCTTTTACAGCTGTTTAAAATTTTGGAAGTGAGAAACTGGATGATGCATATGAAATTAAATCATTGGGACAATGGAAATTTTGGGAAGTGCAAATGCACCTTTGCAAAAAACACACATCCTGATATGCCCACTTGTAGAACTACACTATCAAAATCTCTTGGTGCTAAAAAAGTAAACAGCTGAAAAATTAGCACTGCAGCTTTTAAGCTGTTCATACAAGATGACATATGGCATGGAATGGTAGAAGAAAGTGAAATGAAAAGATTCTTGCCATTCTACATGCATAGAAGTTCCAAAGCTGCTTGGATTTTAGGAACATAATTTGACTTTTGTAGAATCACTCACTCACTCACAACTCTCTCTCTCTCTCTCTCTCTCTCTCACACACACACACACACACACACACACACACACACACACACACACACACACACACACACACACACACACACACACACACACACACACACACAAAACACACCTTATTAATAATATTTTCATACACGACGTTCACACCCCTGGAGGCAGATTTCCATCTACGGTATGAACCTTATGGAATTTCTTTAGAAATACACTCAAACATAGAGTGGCACTCATGATGAGCAAAAACGAAGAACTACTTCTGACAGATGGTTAAAATATATGCACTTCTGGATTTTGTGATGCTAATTTGTTTCCTTTATAATTGTTGTGCATAACAGGGAATGAAATGAGCATTTATATATGTTTTCTAAGCTGCCAACCCGTACTCCACATTTCACCTCAATCATATTATATGGCACTGAAATATGTTTGAGCTATAAGCTTTCCAACCTTTCAAAGCTACATCCAGGTAAGATTATTATCAGCAATCAGATTGTGATACTGAATCTGATTGCAAGGGTCAATCCAGGTTTTTAAAGATATAATTTTTGTGAATTTTTTGCCAATCTTTTGTGAAATTTGCCTATTTTTGTGTTTAAAGCAATTTGGCCAAAAATGTTTAAAAATTCTCAAAAGCACAAAAAGGTTCAAAGTGTGTGGATTCATAGACAGAATCATCATTATCAAATCAGGATTTCCAAAACACCATTGCCCAGATGCAAGGGTCATCAAAGTGATTGGTTTGAGCATATGTAGTTGCCTGGCCAGGTATATACAAAAATAAAAACAAAAAAACCTTCAACACCAACCACTTTGTTTTGCTTTTCTGAATGCCGCCCATACCCCCCAAAAAAGCACATTAATTAAACATGATAATATTCAAGATGCCTCTCATACTAAAATATTTTTAGTACTTAATGACATCATGACATGTCTCAAGCTGAATTTGAATTTACGGGTTTTACAGAGGTAATTTGTTTTACATTTGATAGTCAAAATTTCAAACTAGAACCTAGTTCATCATTAAGAATATGTCACCAGTTTTTATCTTTCCAGAACATTCTTTTTGGGAGAACAAAATTTTAAAACGTATATTCCTCCTGCTTGGCAGCATGCTGATTTCTGTAAGGGGGCACCAGCAATGTGCTTGATTATGCACCACAGAAACACTAGTGTGGTCACAAGAGCTGCACACTAGTGTCATAGAATTCCTGAATAAAAATGTTCTCAGTGGCATATGAAATGCTGGTGGTGCAAATTGTGAGAATTCGCTCATGGATTGTCTATGAATTGTTGATGATAGGGGCAAACTGGTGAAATTATTTGTGGATTATGGATGCTTTACATTGAGTACCTCAGTAAAATTTTGTTTAAAAAAGCACACCCTGTCATACATTCAAAACTGACACTTTCTGCAAAGCCATGGCAGAGTTATACACTCCCAAGCTAAGTTTGCATTGGTAATGAATTTCACTAGCATTCATGTGGCTAAATGCAAAGTAAATTCAACAGCAGTGGTAGCAGCATACATGTTTTATTTTAAGTTCTCTCTTTTCTGCAATAAAACAATTCTGGAAATATCAAAACTGATTATACCTAAGTAGTTAAAAAAGTGACGAGACCGACGTCATAGCGCCAAAACAAACTTGTACAAAAAAATGCAGCTGCCTGTGTCAGAATACCTGCAAGGTCAGTCACGTGATGACACATTTTTACAACACTCTGCTATTCATTCTTGTAGTAGACAGCATAGAGTTCAGGTGTATTTCTTTAACCCAGTATGGATTTAAAACTGAAGCAAAGAGCAGCTATAAAATTTTACGTGCATTTGAATAAAATTGCCACAGAAATGCACAAAATAATTAAAACAGCTTAAATAAGGAAGATTATTTGTCCCGTGTAAGAGTTTTTGAGTGGCAGAAGGAATTTGTGAATGGTGAAGAGCATCTGGAAAATGTGCCACGCTCCGTAGCCCTTAGACATTGACAACGGAGGTTAATGTAAATACCATCAAGGCACTCCTGTGTGAAAGACCACTAAATGACCATTGAGAAGGTTGCTAATGTTATGCAAATGACCGTTGGTGACATTGTGAGAAATTAGTTGGGGTACCAAAAAGTTGCTGCAAAGTGGATTCCCCACTTGCTCACGGACGAACATAAGGCAAATCGCGTTATCTCTTGTCACCAATGGAAGTGCTGGTTACAATGTAAGCCACACTTTTCTGATAGAGTCGTCACATGTGATGAAATATTTTTTTACCATTTCGATCCAGGAACAAAACAATGGAGCACCAACGGAAACACCCACAAAGTCCCCCGATCCCAGAAAAGCAAAGGTTCAAGCAAGTGCATGGATGGTCGTGCACCTGGTTTTCTTCAATAAAAAAGGAATTATGTACAGCCATGTTGTTCCACAAGGAAAAACTGTTACTGATGCTTATTATTCTGAAGTTTTCATAGGTCCTCCGAAGAAAAAAATTCCCCCAAAAGCACCCACAATATGTACAAACTGGTTGGATTTTGCATCAAGATAATGCCCCTGCACATCATGCTTTGCTTACCCAGCAGGTTATCCAAGATTCTAGGCATCTAAATGATGGTGCACTCTCCGTAATCACCGGCTCTGGCACCGTGTGACATCCACCTATTCCTTGAAGTGAAAAAAACTTTGTGGGTGTCAGTTTGCAACAAATACTAAAATGAACAATGCTGTGGTGGGTATTCTGAACCATATGTTAAGGAAGAACTTCGAACACACCTTCATGAAACGGATAGAAAGGTTGAACCAATGCATTCAGGTAGAGATAGAATATTTTGAAAGTATGCAAGTATAAGAATGTTTACGGCATTACACTTCTGTCCCATGTAAAATCAGCCTTGTTACTTTTTGAACAACCTTCGTATTTAATTACTGTGAATAGTTTCCTCTACATTACTATTTTTTATTCATTCTGTCATTCTTACAGTGAGATGCATCACTACAAAAATATACCATACCTTGTACACAGCTACCGACCCTTTCATTTTTTACATTTAACAGCATTGCTAATGATAAAGGCTCTCAGTAAATGTCATCAACGAAAAACCAAAATAAAATTTACGTACCAAATCCTTGAGTAACTCCATGATTATTGCAATGAGTCTGCTGCATCAGAACATTCTCAGTCAAAGGTATGCTCTGCATAGTGTTTCCCAACGTCCTTTCAGTATCTGGTGGGCAGGGAGGTCGACTTGCAGGTGGCAGTTCTGATGCAGATTTTCTTAATGGTCTTGTTGGAGCTGGTGGAGGAGGGATGCTACTGTTTGGCGACAACCTACCACTGGGAAAGGCATTTGGAGAAGCAGAACGACCTCTGTCATACTGAACTGTCTGTTGAACATCAATCACAGCATCTGAATCACTTGGGCTCAAAACATCGGAAAGGGGATGCGTAGAATTGAGATTGCTGTCCACCTGAATGGTCTGTGTTGGTATAATAGTAGCAATTTTTCTCTTGACTTCTTTTCCTCTTCTTCAAATTTTACCCATGACTGTTTGAGTGCTTTATCCTCAACTGCATCTTCATGAATGGAATCAAGGCCACTCGTGACAGGACCTTTCATCCCTGAAAATGCTAGATTTGATGATCCTTCCTCCATGTTAACTTCCAAAATGAGATACAGACCTGCAAGAATAAAGTGAAATATAGGAATCAACAACAGCATACAGAATTTAAAAAGAAAATCTTTAAATTATGCCCCTACACATACTTGCTTTTCATCAAGTTACCAGCAATATGTAAATCTTGGATTACCTTACCAGCCAGTATGTAAATCTTGTATTTGACTTTTGTATGCACATGGAGAAAGATAATCTCTATAAGTACAGTGTTTTCCAAGGATAACATCACACCAAGCATAATACTGCAGTTCTGTTTATCTCCTCAACCTATTTAGAATAATGCTACACATAGTTTAAAGCCACAGATGAATATTTATTTGACAACCATTCTGATCTTCCTCCAGCCAATGTGGTAGTATTGTATAAATTTTATCAAAGATAAATGCCACAATGAAGGGAGGTAGGTGTTAAGAGAACTACTTACTTTTAATACACTTCGAATTGCCTCACAACTCTCATATCATGATGTTGGAGGTGAAAGCACTGCAGCTGTGGAAAAGTGGTGTTGCGTGCCCATTTAGGTTGAGTGTGTGCTGTAATGGGAGAAAAAGTACGCAAAAAATTTATTATGTATCCCAAGCTGCAAAATTTTAACATTAATTTTGAACATACGAAAAGCATTTCTTTTATTTAGCTGCCGTCTAATAACTTACGGTAATAAAGATCTTTACATACACTCCATTGTAAGAAAAATCTTAATTTCCTGTGGAAATACTAGAGTGGTGAAAAAATTTTTGGTATCTGTTTCTTTATTTATAAGTTTTAAATACAGCACGAGGCTTACTTTCTTTAACCCGCTTTAGACAATCTGCAAAATCTCTGGCAAAAATGGGACACTTATTACATCGTCAACCTAAATGGATGTCAAAATTCAGTTGTATCTGCTCATAAATACACCGATTCACACAGCTACGAAAAGATAGGAAACTCGTAGCAGGACGAAGTGTGTTTATGACTCCATGCTATTCCAAACGCAAGCAAGTATGACCAGTGATGCTTTTTTAAATGCACACACCCTGGGAATTTAAACCTTTGAGTTGGATCCACCAGGAAATGAAAACATGACCTGTAGCGCCATCTGGAAAGCTTTTAATTACAGTTGCTTTAACGAACTTAGAGTGTCCGCTGTTAAAATAGCACTCTGCAGCTGCAAATATCATTTACTACGTTTAGTTTACTGCATGAAGCAATGAACCTTCTCCTCTTCACGAAAATATTGCACAAGGGAATTAAGTTTATGGGACAAACTACAGCGAATCTTACTGGAAATACATATAAAGAAAAGAAAAACAATATAACAGCAACTGGCTGCTCTGCGAGACTCAAGCGGTGCTGATTTTGGGTAGCACACCTTGAGAGTTCCACTAGTACGTTTGAGACCAGAGGGAAATAAGAACGTGACTCACCATCTGGGGAGCACTTGCACCACAGCTGCTGAATAAGGTTGTTGGATGTGCGCACGCAAAACAGCACTCCCCGGGATTCTAGCGCGAATGCACTTACTGAACGAACCTTCTCTTATTAATGAATGTGGGGAAATTAATTTTAACCACCAATAAAAGCCTTAGGACGAACTCTGGCGAGTTTTATTAGAAACAAATCCAAAAAAATAATATCGATAATATAGGCTGAATTGCGACTCTGTGTGGGTGGGCACCGCACACCTAGCACACCCAGAATATCCACCCCTGACTAAATGGCAGTCATCACCACTGCTTCATTGTTGTACTTGTCTAACTCTCATAATGGGTAAAAGACCTTCGTAACCATACCTGCCAGCTTTCAGAAACCGAAACCCATAAAAAAGAAATCGACATATTCGATGAAAAATTTTATCTATATCTTCGATTGAATTGCTTATCTACCATATTGATTAAATGTTGCCAACACACTGATTTTTTAAAAGTTGATATGTTACACAAATCAAGTAAACTTTTAATCGTTGCTTTATTACAGAACATTATTAACTTTGCATGTTAATTTGCAAAATAAAAAGCTATCACACACATGCGCCATTTTATAATTAAGAATTCCACCCAAACTGGTCAATTTTCATGGAAGTTATTGTGCGAAAATTATGACGAACAAATCTCACACATGTGTGGCACAATGTCCCCATGAGTGCTGATAACCATTTTCAATAGGAATGATCAACTACCCGTCCTCAACAGCATACCGAAATTTCGTCATGTTGGGGTATCAATTTGTGCTTTAAAAATTCAGCAGATTTAAAATCCGATTGATTTTTATTTTTTTTCTACGATAACTATGTTCTGAGATAGCATTTCGAACTGTGGTTAATAAAGACTGGTGCTCCAATGCTGGACACACCATGCAGGCCTATTGAGAAGTTGCTACTTGGGGGAAGAACAATGTATTATCTGAAAAGGGGGAGAGGTTAAACATGAACAAGAGATAGACAAGCCCAAAGCTGGGACAGTTCAGTTTACGCACAGTGCAAGCTTTAGTGTTCATAATGACGCAAAATGATAACTTAAAATATGTGGGAAGCATAAGCACATGAAATAGAGTTTATTCCTAACTTACATCCGCACTTATTTTAAATGTATTAAGTTAAATAAAAAAACGTTTTAATGGTAGGGGCGCAAAATTATCAAGAGAAAAAAAAGTCAGGGTGAAACGCTAAATCCGTAAAATTAACATCTTGCCCGTAAAACAAGTCACATTTCCATAAATTTTACGGGAAAATCGTAAAACGTGGCAGGTCTGCATACCCTATTTACAAGGGAGAGAGAGACGGCGGGTGTGAAAGATCATAAGTGTTTCACACCGGGGAGTTTGTTATCAATCCAAGGTGTTGGGAGTTGAATGTCATTTAGCCTGTGGTTCATACTTACAGTGTGACTTAGGTATTTAGAAACAGGGACTGCAGGGATCTCTCAAAACTAATAAAAAAATTCCCTGACTTTTCCAGGTTCTCCAGGTGAAAATTTTTGCAGTGGCAACCTTAATCAGGTTGCAATGAATTGTTGCATTTCATTCCATTCATGCATTTTCTCACCAAAGCACACATTCATAAATTCATTAAGTAATTTGTCTTAATAAAATTACCTGCTTTTAATTAATAACTAAATGTGCACATTATTTTTGTACCATAATTCCATGCACTTTTGTGAATACTACTCACATAGAATTTATTAATCAACACAGCCAGTGACATGCCGTAGCGCATAAATTGCCCCAAAACAAAAACAGGACTCTCGTTGAGTTTGCAGAGGCAGAAGGATTTTTCATCTTGAACTCCTTTTTCAAGAAAAAGCCACACAGGAAATGGACATGGAGACATCCAATTGGGACGACAAGTGAAATTGATTTTATTATGTGTAACAAAAAATTCGTCATCGAAGACTGCAGTGTGCTGAACAAGTTCAACACAGGTAGTGACCATAGATTGGTGAGATGTAAGATGCACCTCAACACTAAACTGGAACGTGGCAAGCTCATAAGACAAACAAAATGTATTGACATAACCAACCTTAAAAAACACCATAATACTTTCAAGTTGGAACTGAAGAACAGATTCTCTGCTTTAGAAGGCCTAACATCGGAAGAAGTGGATATTTCGGAAGTTAACAGAAAAGTAACCAAAGCTCTTATGGAAACAGCAACAAAATTAGCTGGGTCTAAGAACAAGTTGCATGTGAACAAATTATCAGGAAAAACCAAAATGTTGATGCAAAAAAGAAGAGAGATGAGGACAACTAAAGAAGATGTGACTTCCAAAGTGGAATATATAGAGCTATGCAAGACAGCACGAAAAAGTATCACTGAAGACGTAAGGAAATTCAACTGTGAGCTAGTAAGGAAAGCAATTGAAAACAACCAAAGCCTAAAGATAGCAAAGGGACATCTCAGTAAGGGAAGAAAACAGATTATGGCTCTGAGAAAAGAAGATGGTTCTATAACAAGAAATAGAGGCGAAATTTTGACAAGAGTGAAAGATTTCTACTCCAAATTATATGAAAGGGATGATACATGTACTCCAGACATCATGAAAGGTACCAGAGTTCTTCCAGTCCTCCCAGCAGAAGTTGCTCATGCAATCAAGAACACGAAGTGGGGGAAAGCTCCAGGAGAAGATGGAATTACTGTAGACATCATACAAGAAGCAAGTGGAGAAATTGAAACAGTACACAACCAAATTTTCATTCAATGCCTTAATGAAGGGAAGATTCCTGAGGATTGGAACAACGCTACAATGATCCTGCTACATAAAAAAGGTGACATTGAGGATCTCAGGAACTACAGACCTATCAGCCTCCTATCAGTGGTTTATAAAATCTTCACTAAAGTTCTTTCACACCGCTTGAAGGTAACACTGGACATGGCTCAACCGAGAGAACAAGCTGGATTCAGGAGTGGCTACAGCACAATAGATCATATCCACGTACTGAGAGAACTAATTGAAAGAGCGAGGGAATATGAACTTCCATTGTGCATGGCTTTTATCGATTATGAAAAATCCTTTGACTCGGTGAAACCATCAGCAGTTACAACGGCTCTGAAATCCTGCGGTATTGAAGATGCATAAATTAATATTATTAATAACCTCTATGAAAATGCAAGTGCAAAGATTCGGCTGTTTGAAAATACAACACATGTAAAAATTGGAAAGGGAGTGAGACAAGGTGACACCATATCTCCGAAGCTCTTTAATGCCACATTGGAAAATGTCTTTCAATCACTGAACTGGGAAAACAAAGGGATAAAGATTAATGGAGATTATCTAACCCACCTTCGTTTTGCTGATGACGTAGTCATTTTTGCAACTACCCCATCAGAGCTGCAGAGTATGATCCAGGAACTTGCTGACAAGAGTAAAGAAGTGGGATTAAAAATGAACTTTCAGAAGACAAAAGTGATGTTCAATGCTTTTACAAGAAATGAAGATTTATTGATTGATGGAGAAAAACTGGGAGATAACAGATACGTATGTTTATCTTGGACAACAGATATCAAGTGAGGGTCACATTGATGAAGAAATTAATTGGCGTACAAAACTTGCCTGGAGAGCTTTTGGAAGAAACAGCATAATTTTCAAGAGCAATATGCCATTATGTCTTAAAAGAAAAGTGTTTGATCAATGCATCCTTCCAGTGCTTACGTATGGTGCAGAGACGTGGACCTTAACTAAAAGAGACATACAAAGGCTGCAGACAACTCAAAGCAGCATGGAGAGGTGCATGCTTGGTGTAACCAGGAGACATAAGAAGAGGAACTCGTGGATCCGAAAAATGACGAGAGTGGAAGATATCATGATCAGAGTTAAATCCCTGAAATGTCAATCGGCTGGACATACTGCCAGAAGGACAGACCATAGATGGACAGCCGAAATTTTAGATTGGATTCCAAGGGACAGGAAAAGACCCAGAAAAAGACCACATGGGAGATGGGTGGATGAAATTCGAAAATATGCGGGAGTGACATGGAGGAGACTGGCACAAGACAGACCGTTGTGGAGGAAACTTGGGGAGACCTTCGTCCAGCAGTGGATTGATAATGGTTGACAATGATGATGATGATGAACTACAAATTCTACTCGTCCTTTGGGACGCACATTTTATTTCGGATTTTTTAACATGCCGTTTGGGAAAAGTCAAATTTGTGAGGATTAGGGAAAGAATGAAAACAGCCAGCAATGCACTGTCCCTCAAGATTATGTAAATATGCAATATAAGACTATGTGAAAAATGCAGATGTCCTGATTAATTTATTAAACCTTTCAGCTCTTTTAATCAATATTGGAACAGTAGAAATTTAAAATTTGAAAAACAAACAAACTTACATTTAATGAGAGCATTGTGAATGATCATACTCTACTAAAAGTTGAATGTTCTACTTCAATGATTTTTTGTTAAAAGTCAAAAAAACAGTTCACAAGTAGTCATTACACAGTTCCTGTATTTTGAAAAATAAAAACCACTCTGGTGTTCTGAGGTGACTTAAAATGTGTTGTCTTCGTATATTATGATAAAATTTAGTTGAAAATGATGAAATTTAATTCTGTCAGTACTTGATTTTTTTTTTTTAAAGATTGCTTTCAAAGAGCGTAAATCAAAGTCTCAAACAATACACATTACATTCATTTTCTTATGTAAGTATAAATATTCATTATCTCTCAATTCTTTTGATTTTTGAAAAGGACCCAGAATATCTCACAAAGTAGTCACTTTTTAAAACTGTGGGTCCCTAGGACCCAGCTCGATCACAATGCAACGGCAGCTCTGGTTAATATATTCCCACAGAAACGGGCCATATAAAAGAAAAAATCTGTCAGTTCATTAGTTTCAGTTTTCTCTATAATGCAATGCAGCTAAGCTTAATGATGGTATGGCTCCTGTTCAGTGAAACATGTCACAAGAAAAAGAACAGACAAAAGGACTTATCTATTGTTTGGTTGGTTCTCTTGTGATCTGTTTCTCCAAGCAGGAATGTGTCAAGTCATTGTGCCTAATTGTTCCATGTTACAATAATTGTCTGCAGAAATTGAAAATTGAACAAAAAGTTAATAACAGGCAATTTTTAAAATTCAATTTTGCATCTTCTTTTTAGGGAATAGAGGAAACATGTAACTGAAAGTAAGATCTACCAATTCCAGCCAGGCAGTAAGTGCAAAGAAAAGTTTGAAATCTGAAAAGAAAAGTTTTTTACCAAAATAAAGCATCCCTCGATTTTTACAAAAGAGGGCAATTTTCCCCGAGTTTTCCCTGACTTTTGGAACCATTTTCAAATTCCCTGAGAATTCCAGGTTGCGTGGGAACCCTGAAGGAGGACCACTCAAATTTCACGTCTGAGGAAGTGTACATTAATGGAAGCACTTATGGTTTTTAGGTTTTCCCTGTTGTGGGCTCACTAACTGTACTACAAAGAAGGTCAAAAAGATATTCATGTTTTACCCTCCCTAGTATGAGGTAAAAAAAAAAAGAAAAAAGAAACTGACTAAAAGAGGAAAACATGATGCTAAAACATAATTTATTAATTCCAAATAAAGATCTTCAAACAGTAAATTGTAAACCACTTCTACACATAAAGAAGGATCAGACTAAATCATTCTTACCATCTATTATTATTATTATTTGCCTATTATTATTTATTCACATCTGTAATCATGCGGGTTTCAAGATTTCATTTGCATTCCTCTGCTAAGCTCTCATGTTAATAATAATCAATGAAGATTTGGCACTTAAAATTCTTTAAACTCAGCATCTTCCATAAACTATTCACAAAACGATTTGTTTTAATATCGTAAACAATTAAATTTATGTTACTGAAAATTATTATAAGGCATACCTAGTTAAAAATCACATTTCAGAGTTGTGTTTGTAAAATTGAATTCAGTGCCCCTTTAATATATTCAGAAAATACTCAGTCATATCGGAATAATATGACCACCTATCTAATAATGAGAATAACCACACTTGGCCTGGATGACAGTGGCGAGACGGCATGGCATGGACGCAGTGAGGCCCTGGAAGGTTGCCCTAGGCACACATGCCCATTCGGACTGCAGCAGAGCATGGAGGTCCCAGAGCATGAGATTCCACTCATTCTTTACAGAAAGTCCTAATCATTGATGGCTCTCCATAATTTCTTCTTAGTTTTCCAAACTTTTAAGCTTCCTTTTCACTGCATTTATGTGCCTACTTCCGGGCGTGACAGGTGGCGGGGTATGTTAGGTAAACGATCGATGTCTTGTCAGTTGGCTGTGAGCTTTTACAGAGTGAGGATCGCTTGCGATGTGGACAGCTGTGTTAGCGTCGCGTAATGGTCAAAATGCAGAAGAGTTTTGAACTGCGATATGCGGTCAAGTTATGTGTTAAACTTGAAAAATCCACGACCGAGACACTTGCTATGATACAGAAAGCCTATGGGAACGATGCTTTATTGAAAACACAAGTGTTTTGGTGGCACAAAACGTTCACAGAGGGAAGAGAGAGCGTCAAGGATGAGTCATGCCCAGGGTGCCCTTCAACGTCTCACACTTCGGACAATGTGGAAAACGTCAAAGCGGTTTTGGACTCTGACCGACGTCTGAGTGTTAGATTGGTAGCAGACTATGTGGGACTCACGAAATACATTGTGCACGACATCAGCACACAAGAATTGCAGATGTGGAAAGTTTATGCCAAGTTGGTTCCTAAGGTTTTGACTGATTAACAGAGGCACAACCGTGTGTCGATTTCTCGTGAGCTTGTGGACCGTGTGAGGAGTGAACCTGGTTTTTTAGAGAAAGTGATAACAGGTGATGAAACATGGGTCTTTGAGTATGATCCAGAGATGAAAAGACAGAGCTCAGAGTGGCACACTTTCGAGTCTCCTCGACCAAAGAAGGTCGAATATGCAAATCTAAGATCAAATCAATGCTCATTGTCTTATTTGACTGTAATGGTGTTGTCCATAAGGAGTTCGTATCATCCTGGACAAACGGTCAATGCTGCATTTTACGTGGAAGTGCTTCAATGACTGAAGAACAGAGTTACGCGCATCCGCCAGGAGATCAGCAACACATGGGTTCTTCACAACGATAATGCGCCAAGTTATGCGTTGCTGAGAGTGAGAGAGTTTCTAGTGAAACACAACGTGGCAACGCTGCACCAAACTCCCTACAGCCCAGAAGACTTCTTTTTGTTTCCTCGGCTCAAATCCACCCTGAAAGGACATCATTTTGGGACTGTTGTAAAATGCTGCGACGAATGCTTTGAAAGTGATATCTGTTCCTGACTTGCAGGCAAGCTATGCAGCAAACAGAACCGCTAGCAGCGGTGTATTGATGTTCAAGGATGTTATTTCGAGGAATTTTAATGTTATGTAAGTATAACTTTAATTAAACGTCTGTTATTGAATGAGTCTCATTGCTTTCCAGACAGACCTTGTATAATGCGCCATAAAAGTTATTCATATCAACATATAACGCACCACAAAAGTTATTCATATCGACATAATAAACAGCACACGCCAAAACAAATATATATAAAGAAAAAGCCCTACCTACGATGTGTATGAATATGTCCAAAAATCATCTACGGCAAATGTCCCATGTAGGCCAACGCCCAGGAATGCTGGTGGTGATATCATGCATGTGATAAAATACGCTGTCCTCCCACTGGACCGAGTCAAAATTAAAACAAAAGACACCATAAACGACCATAAGATAAAAAAAACTTTAACAATATTAAAAGAAACCAAAAAAAATGAAGTAAAAGAAGATGGAAAAGTAAAATGAAGTAAAAGTAGATGGACAGTCACAGTCATCAAACCACATCTCACCAGACTGATTTCAGCATGTTTCGTGCTATCTTCAGTGGTACTCCCAACAGTGCTTCTTCATCATATAAACAAGCACACATCAATGCCGAACTTGTCAGATACTGAGCCCACGCCCTTAGTTATCTGAATGCAAAGTATCCTGAGATCATGAGAAAACAACACCCATGACACCATCTATGGCAAGATCAAGGACTTGTTTTCTTCTGAGTCTTCTATTCTGTACTTTCTTTCTTTTACTATAATAATGTTTCTTCATTTTCTCTTTCATTTCGATCAAATACTTCCAGGTGTACGGTAATTCAACTGGTACATTACTGTTACAATTCCTATTTTTTGTTTTTGATTTCAACAGCTTCTGAAATAAACTGCTGGTCATATTTTTTATGTGATGCTATTAATTTGACGTTTGACTAGTCCGGTGAAAAATTATTTTCGGAACAATATTGCATCAAAGAAGTCTTCATCTCCCCTTTGCACCGATTTGAAATACGTTCATTGAACCTGCACTGTAATCGCCTTTTGGATATATGATTTCATTTTTACTCGTTCTCCTTGTTAACCGTCGGAACAGAATATATACCTGAACTTTCCAGGATGGAAGTTTTATTGTCAGTCAGTAATTTACCATTGTCAATTACTGTCTCTGCCAACTTAATATTGTGATCAACACACTCCTTTTAAGGATATCACTCACTGGTGGTAAGTATAGAAATTTTACAAAACATTTATTTTTGGTTTCCATAATTACTGGTTTCTTATTCTTCATTTTGTTCTTAATATTTGCATACATTGATCTTACCAAGCACTTATCCTAACTCCTGGGTCATCAATTCAATCCATTTAATCTCATTTTCTTAAGCCTCTTTCGAAGAAGACACATCAATGGCTCTTCTAATGAAAAATAAAAAGGCTGCTGTTTTATATCTCCATGGATGTGAAGGCCCAAAAGAAATGATCGCCGGGATATATGTATCTTTCCTGAACACAGATATGTCTATACAGTTCTTATTAATGTTACGAAATAAAGTGATACCAAGGAAGTTGAGCTTGTTATCAATTTCTTTTTCCACAGTAACCTTTATAGTAGGATAATAACTATTGTACATTTATATGAATTTATTTAGATCCTTTTCAGAGTGACTCCAGAAGATGAGAATGTCATCCACATATCTTAGAAAAACTAAAGGTAAGGGAGTGTTATCCAATGAAAATACCTTTTTTTTTATATCGTGTAGCACCACCTGGGCTAATAAGCAAGGCACAGGGGAACCCATTGGGGTGCCGAACTGTTGCCTAAAGATGGTTTTATTATATTTAAAGTAATTATTTTGGCTGATGAACTTTAATGCTGATATGATGCTATTCCTTTCAGTATCACCCATTTTCAACGTTCTTAACCTACTATCAATAATCTCAATTGCTGTTTCAGTAGGAGTGCTTGGATATAGTGACTCTACATCCAAGCTCAACATTATGAAATTGGTTCCCCTGTGTCTTGCTTATTAGCCGAGGTGGTGCTACACAATATAAAAAAAAAAAAGTATTTTCATTGGATAACACTCCCTTACCTTTAGTTTTTCAAGATATGTGGATGACATACTCATCTTCTGGAGTCAATCTGAAAAGGATCTAAATAAATTCATACAAATGTACAAATATTATTATCCTGCTAAAAAGGTTACTGTAGAAAAAGAAATTGATAACAAGCTCAACTTTCTAGATATCACTTTATTTTGTAACATTAATAAGAACTGTACAGAGACATCTGTGTACAGGAAAGAAACATATATCCTAGCAATCATTCCTTTTGGGTCTTCACATCCATGGAGATATAAAACAGCAGCCTTTTTATTTTTCATTAGAAGAGCCATTAATATGTCTGCTTCGAAAGAGGCTGAAGAAAATGAGATTAAATGGATTGAATTGATGACCCAGGAGTTTGGATATAATATGCACTGGTAAGATCAATGTACGCAAATATTAAGAACGAAATTAAGAATAAGAAACAAGTAATTATGGAAACCAAAAATAAATGTTTTGTAAAATTTCCATACTTACCACCTGTGAGTGATATCCTTAAAAAGGAGTGTGTTGATCACAATAATAAGTTGGCAGAGACAGTAATTGACAATGGTAAATTACTGACTGCCAATAAAACTTCCATCCTAGAAAGTTCAGGTATATATTCTATTCTGATGATTAACAAGGAGAAAATACAAATGAAATCATATATAGGCAGCACCAAAAGGTGATTACAATGCCAGTTGAATGAACATATTTCAAATTGGTGCAAAGGGGAGATGAAGACTTCTCTGATGCAATATTGTTCTGAAAATAATTTTTCACCGGACTGGTCAAACGTCAAATTAATAGCATCACATAAAAAATATGACCAGCAGTTTATTTCAGAAGCTGTTGAAATCAAAAAAACAAAAAATAGGAATTGTAACAGTAATGTACCAGTTGAATTACTGTACACCTGGAAGTATTTGATCGAAGTGAAAGAGAAAATGAAGAAACATTATTATAGTAAAAGAAAGAAAGTACAGAATAGAAGACCCAGAAGAAAGCAAGTCCTTGATCTCATCTTAAATGGTGTCATGGGTGTTGTGTTCTCATGATCCCAGGATACTTTATGCGTTCAGATAACTAAGGGCGTGGCCTCTGTGTCTGACGAGTTTGGCATTGATGTGTGCATGTTTATACAATGAAAAAGCACTGTTGAGAGTACCACTGAAGATAGCATGAAACATGCTGAAACCGGTCTGGAGAGATGTGGTTTGATGACTGTGACCTTCCATCTACGTTTATTTTATTTTACTCTTGGTTCCTTTTAATATTGTTAAGTCTTTTTATCTTATGGTTGTTTGTTGTTTCTTGTTTTAATTTTGACTTGGTCCAGTGGAAGGACCGCATATTTTATCACATGCATGATTTCACCACCAGCGTTCCTGGGTTTTCAAAGGAAGCAGAATATTTGATACATGTGACATTTGCAGTGGATGATTTTTGGACATATTCATAGACATCATACATGGGACACTTTCTTTATATATATATGTGTGTGTGTGATTTGGAGTGTGCTGTTTATTATGTTGATATGAATAACTTTTATGGTGCGTTATGTGTCGACATGAATAACTTTTACGGTCCATAATGTGTGTCGATATGAATAACTTTTATGGCACATTTTATGTTGGAGGTCGCATTGGAGGGCTATGTTTATACCAAGAACATGATGAAAAGTAAATGTTTAACGTTTATACAGTAATAAGAGTCACTCTTTTGTTACTAAATTTATTTATTGTGTTTCACCTGCAGATTGATAGACTATGAATCATAAAGTTAAGGCATAATTTTATATCACTAAGCTGTTTTCTGAGATTCAGAGGTTAGCTCCACAAAGAAATACAAACTACCAAATAAATTTTTAAGTGGTTAGTTACTTACTTTTGCCATACCAAACTTCTCCATTTACAGCGATCTTAACACATGAATCAGGCTTCACTGACATTAGTCACACAATGTACACAAGACCTCTACTTCATACACATAATCTTTCTCTCATGCAGACACTCCTGAATTTGATCCTCCCATGACTTCCTTGGCCTTCCTCTGCCTTTCCCTTCCAGCCACTTAGGCTAAAAAGAAAATTATTAGTAAGCATTTCATCACTCATTCTTTCAACATGGCCAAATCACCAAAGCATATTAGTCTCCACCTTGCTAACATTTTGCTTCACACTACATAACTGCAACACATCTTCATTCCTCACACAATCAGTACATGTCTTGCCACAAACTTCCTGTAAGTAACACATTTTTCCAGCGCACAAACAACTCCTATGTTTCTTCTGTAGTACCCATGTTTAACTGCCATAATCAGAGTAGGAACAATTACACTTTCATACACAGCCAAGCACCAAGCACTCTCTTGAGAACAAATCATTTCTGTGAAAACCTCGTAAAGCAGCTGACTTTCAATGAAGAATTCACTTGCCTACTAATTTCACTATCCAATTTGTTCTCTCCATCAAACATACTTACTAAATAAATACACAAAACTCATTTCCCTGGTCAATCACTGTGCCATTTAGAATTATATTGTGTTCAGCATAACAGTTCCTCGCTCAAAAACTATAACTTTGGTTTTTCTCTTATTTATACTCAGTTTGAATTTCATGCAAACTTTGTACACCCGGGACAACATATTCTGCAACTCACTTTTGCTCACTGCCAACAGGAGTGTCATCAGCATACAGCAATCTGCACACACTGATATTACCAAGACGTAAACCAGTATTGCCCATCTTGGTATCACACATGCATGTATCCATAAATATATTACACAGCCTTGGTAACATTACACAACCTTGTCTGACTCCTGCACCAACAGCAAACCATTTTGATAAAACACCATTCACTTGTACATAAGCTCTACTGCCAGTATACATGGCTTTTACACTATTAAGTAGATTCTCAGTAACACCGTATTTATTCAATACCTTTCACAAAAGTGTCCTATTTACTCGGTCATAAGCTTTCTCTAAACCTATAATGGCAGCAAAAACTTTCTTGCCAATAGCCAGATAATTTTCAATCACCATGCGTAATGCAAAAATTTGGTTAATGCAGCCTTTACCAGGCACAAACGCTTTCAGAAGGGTTTTTGCAAATATTTATTACAACTTCCACTTTGATTTCCTTAGCAAAATGTAACTAATTAAGGTTATAGTCTCTTTTTACATTATTTTTCCATTGATACCAGAGTTTCTCCACAGAAAGAGTATCATGACCGTATTGGATCAAAGAGTGGGTAATTATTGACAAATCAGATGCATTTTTTACACAATGTTTTAGCATAAAGAAACTTATATTATGGCGGCAGTCAATGCTTTCTTCTCATTTTGGATGGTGGAAACAATATCTCATATCTCATGTGACTTCATTATAAATATGTGTAACAGTGCTCAGCAGCAAAACCAATAACCCAATTTTGTTTACATTTGTACAACTATTAAAATCACTATCATATGCAACACCTATCCATAACTGCACCCCCCCCAAAAAAAAACAACAGGGAAGTGCAGATGTCATATAACTGGCAAAGGGTCATGACTCGCTGTTTGACTGATTCAGAATTGTTCTATGGCATACTGTTGTACATGATGTGTTTTGTAGAAAATACAGCTAGTTCCAATATTTTGGTTTGCAAACTATGTGCAAGTTTTGCGAGATTTCACCAGTAATATGACAACTGTGATCCCCAACCTAATGGGGGCAAGGGGTGTAGGCAACCCTGATGAAAGTGTTCCATTTCCTGCAAGCCATTGTATCTAATAGGTCTAAACTCTACTAGCCAAATGAAAATGTTACTGAACACTGGGAAACTGGGGGAGGGAGAGACAAAAACAGAGCAATTACTATAACACAAAGGAGTCTCATGGTATGTTGTCATTTCAAAAACAGGGCTCGACAAATATTATCAAGATCTAGGAGCTAGCTCTCGAAATTTAGGAGCCCGGTGAAGCGAAGTCAAATTTCAAAGAATAACAGACGAACTAATTTGTGTTGATGATGCTGGAAGAAAAAGTAATCAAGTATATTTGCTGTCATTTTTTTTTTCTTTTTACCCAAACCACTGAGAAATAAAGTTCCAATTCACTCCAAAATTTTCTTTTCCCATTGATCTCAAAAATCAAAATTTTAGATAAAAATTTTAACACATTCTCTTAATTAAAATTTTAACACATTCTTTTAATTAAAATTTTAACACAATTTGTAGAAGTCATATTTTGAACATATTAATTCAAAGTACAGTATTTTCCTTCATTTAATCTGCAGACCATAAAATTCAGAAAAAAGAATCCTTCCTAAGATTCACGACAGCGTATAACTCAGGCCGTGAAATAAAATTAAAAAAAATAATTCCAACTCGTAATCCATGGTGGCGTACAATTCGTAGATCTTAAAATTTTGAGGAATTTTTTTTTCCTACGTATTGTCCTCAGCGGTATGTCAGTAGACCATGAAATTCAGAAAAATAAATGATCCTTGTATCATCCACAGGTTCATCTTGAACCATAATTTCAGACAGAAAAACCGGATGACTGACCCAGAAGTCAAAAAAAGTAAGAAAGAAACAATTACCTTATTAAAAAAAGCAACTGTTATTTTTAAGTACTCTTTTGCATTACTTTTAATTAAACAAAGAACTAAAATCCCTGGCTTTTGCATTACTATAGTTCATAAGTTAGACCTAAAATATCAGTAGAAATTACAAACAATCCATAGCAATTTTCTCTTTTCTGAATATGTTTCAACTGAATAGTGAAATAAATCCATAAATAGCAAAACTAACAAATGCAATTCTCAAAATGATTACATGCCATTAATTAGCTCTCCGGGCTTCTCACAACACATAGGGTTCCGCAAGCGCAATAGTACTGCATTTGTTGCATCATATTTTCTGTCGGAATGCTCATAAGAAAAAAAATATTCTTTTAATCTCTTTGCTGTCCTCTATCTCCATACTGCTTTACATTTTTCTGTTACTGCAATTTCGGTACTTTTCAATAACACCACTTCTCCAACAATTCCCACACAGATTTTTTTAAATGCTGCAGAAACATTTTTTTTATTTTCTTTACTGGCATGTTATTGGGAAAACTTAAATTTATAACTTTTTTATAGATAATCCGTGGCTTATACGACAGAAATTACGGTATTTAATGCAAATTACAAAATCTGCATTAAAAAAAATTTCGCGCCAGGGTCACATTTTTAGGCACCCGGGATTTGTCAAGCCCTGATCACACCTGATGCAAATGTTACTTTCAGCATCACCTTCTGGAAAAAACTATCAGTAACCATGACTTTTTAGTACATTTTTTAAAAAAAGAACAAAAATAAAAATGACATGCCTATGTAGTAATCATAATGTCCATCCATCTACCCACCTGTTATTAGGTAAAAATGGATGGTTTATCAGGAAAACCTGAATCACAAAAAAATGTGCATACTAAAAATGAGTTGTTTATCAGATAATGAATCTCATGGTACAATATTATGTAGGCGGCAGCCATTTTCCCCATACAGACTGCCATGGTGAGAAAATTGTGATGAAAAAACAGTAAGATTTGTTGGGGGGGGGGACTGCAAGAGTGCATAAAAATAAAAAAGACAAGCCTATGTTATATCATGATGTCCATCTATCTACCCGCCTTTTAATGGGGGAAAATGGGTAACGGTTTATCAGGAAAATACCAATCACAGAAAAGGAAAGAAAATGTGCACACTAAAAATTATATGATAATTGTTTATCAGATAATGAATCTCATGGTACAATATTATGTAGGCGGCAGCCATTTTCCCCATACAGACTGCCATGGTGAGAAAATTGTGATGAAAAAACAGTAAGATTTGTTGGGGGGGGACTGCAAGAGTGCATAAAAATAAAAAAGACAAGCCTATGTTATATCATGATGTCCATCTATCTACCCGCCTTTTAATGGGGGAAAATGGGTAACGGTTTATCAGGAAAATACCAATCACAGAAAAGGAAAGAAAATGTGCACACTAAAAATGGGTCATTTATCAGAAAAACAGCAATCACAGAAGAAAAGAAATGTGCATAAAAACTGCATATTAAAAATGGGTCGTTCATCAAGATAATGAATCTAATGGTGTAAATAGATGGTAGCATTTTTGTCGTACAAACTGCCATGATGGGAAAATTGTGGAGGGAAATCATGAGTGCATAAAAACTCTTCCATTATCAAAACTAAAGGGAAAAAAAATGTAAAACTTATCAAGATTAGGCTATTTAAGAAAAAAAATCCTTTGATTAGCTCCGTGGGGCTACCTTGTGGAACTAGGAAATAGAAACAATGATTAAAAATTAGCTAAAAATTGTAATTCTGTATACTGAAATTTTAAGAAAACAGTAAATCTGACTGAATTTAAGTTATCTGAAAAAAGAAATAATAATGAATTGCATATATAAGCTTCAGTAATGAGTTAGATTTTCTAAATCGGCAATTTTGATCTACATACTTTAACAGAAAAACCTCAAAAATAAATAATGTTATCATTGACATAGCGCCCCCCCCCCCACCACCACCACCACCACCAAAACACTGAATGTTACCACTGACATAAAACCCACAGAGGAGAAACTTATAGCATATGGAGGAGTGCTGAATGGCTTTGCAGAAGGGTCGCATCATCCTGACAGCTGGAATTGGTGTCAGTGCAAAATAAAATTCTTTTGCAATGACTACAAATTTAACTTTGTGTCATAACAAAGAAACCTATATTCAACAACAACAAATAAAAGCATTGGTGAATTTCCTGAAAACCATGTACACCTACATGGGCCTCTACCAAAGAGCAAAACTGTATTGGCTTTGCCGAAGCATCAAATTATGCCCAGATGAGAGAAATGTCTATCACTACAAAATAAAACTTTTCTTGTGGCTATAAATCTTGTTTTCCAGAGTC
Source organism: Macrothele yani (assembly GCA_039090855.1). Classification (NCBI taxonomy): domain Eukaryota; kingdom Metazoa; phylum Arthropoda; class Arachnida; order Araneae; family Macrothelidae; genus Macrothele; species Macrothele yani. The sequence goes on along the minus strand of CM077013.1, from coordinate 122,084,388 downwards.
ACTGTTGCAGGAAATACAGTTAAACCCACATATAACGAGCTCGCATCACACAAAGTTCTGCATATACAGAAATTTTTATACATGCCTTGAACTTCGTAATATTCTTTGTTATTTTAATTGTATATTACGAACAATAATTTTTGAAGAAACCACATATATGCATCAAAGTTCGCCTTGTCAGTAGTAATTAGCATTATTGTGCTGCATACATAGACACAGAACAGTGGGGACATCGCGGGGGGGGGGGGGGGTTACAGGAGAAATCTTTGCTTCGTCTGACTTTCTGTTTTTCCCGTATTTTCAAGCTGAAATAAAAAATACTTATGCAGTAAAATGTAATTTAATAATAATACTGGACAGAAGTAACATCGCAAGAAAAAGGAAATTACTATTACAGAAAAAATCTTAACTCCGTCAATCTTTGGTTTTCGAAAGTTTTGTAAAGATGAAATTCCGTCCTCCGAACACTCTCCCCCGTCAGTCCCCAACCCCCAATTTCTGTTCACTTGGGCGTCGATCGTGTGAAGGGCCAAAATAATAACGAAAAGGGCGGAATTCCTTGAATTCGCAGAAGAATCTTATGCTTGAAGATTACGGGAAAATTTCCGTGGCATCTCACTTCTGTTTTTGCAAAATGTTGCCTACAGTTTCAAGTTGAAATACAAACATTTATATAATAAAATTATGTTTAACAAGAATACTGGACACAAAGGCAAAATCAGAACAAAATTACGATTACAGCAAAAATTTTGTACTCCATTTATCTACCGCTTTGAAACATGAAATAATGTCCCCAGACGGAAAATGACACCCCACCCCAAATTCTCTTTACTTTTGCATTGATTTTGCAAATGATCTAAATGACAAAAAAAAAATTTAAAAAAAAAAAAGAATCTATAAAATAAAACCAAAAAAATGTTTAAAATGAAAATTCGTAGAATCCGTGGTTTCGGCAGTGCGTTCCATAGTTCTGTAGTCAGACAACTAAATCCGTAGAAACTATGGACATTCTGTAGTACTTGGCAGGTATGTATGTGTTATCTATAAAAATAGAATGACCATGTCTGTCTATCACTCCACTCACCTGCAGAAAAAACCACTGATCAATCTAAGTTTGAAATTTGACAGAAACCTCTCAAGGATCATAATTATGTGCACCTTGAAATCTCTTTTTTTTTTTAAATTCAGATTTCCCAAAATTTGAATTCATTTTTAAAGCTTCAACCACTATTGAAATTTGATCTTATTGTGTCTACTGTGTTATACGTTCACGCAACAATATTTCATTGCACTTTTGTGTAAACTATGATAACCTCATGCCAAATATGATAGAAGGGACAATATTAATATATTGTGTCAAAATTTAAGTAATGGACTTGTGAAGTGTCTCTGCATCCTTCAGTGCTTCTGCCACAGGCACTGGCATTTTAGACTACAGCTCTCCATGTGTTACTATGCACTATAAATAGTTCCAAGATACTTTTTCAGAGGAAGTATATTTCAAAAAAAGTCAAGTAACCATACAAGAAATGAAATGTGGAAAAAAATATGAATTTTCTTGCATTTCGTTTCTTTAGATCTGTGTTGCAGTTCCTGTGTTCACACACTCTTCCACCTCATCTTGACTATTTATTTTATCTTGGCATGTTTGGTGATTCGTTACCTTGATTTGTGTCTCTGTTTCTAAACACCTATTTAATTACAAATGTAGATTTTTTATTCTTGTTATTCCCCATAGCAGAAAGTTCCTGATCAGTTTGCAACAGATATTATCATGCCACAAAATAAATCAGTACATGGTCATTGGTCAAGATGTGAAAAACAAAAATTTGCTAGATGCAAAAAACAATATGAATTTGCACAAGTAGAAATTTAAAAAGAGAGAGAAAGAACTGACCCACAATTTTTTTTTTTTTTACATAAGTGAGAAAATAAAGGAAAGGAAAAGCCTAACCTAGCTACTACAGCAATTGCAATGCTGACTGCTCCCTTTACCTACAAAGATACCTCGATTTTCTGGCTGAAGTACAAAGGTTTTTACAATAAAATTATATTTTGAATAAAGCTCATGTTGAGAAATGGCTTCCTAGTTTCTTAATTCAATTACTAATCTAAAACAACTATTATGGGAATTTTACTAGGAATTTTTTTCATTTAAATTGCAAATTTTGGAGAAAACTCTTCTTCTTCAGGCTGTCTTTTTGTTGCCGCTTATTCCAGTCCCTATTGCGGTTACTGTTAACTTTGACGGTTTAGGCTATTTTTCATCAAATCCTGCCAGATGTGTTAGGCAGGAAAAATCCTTTGCAGTCATTGATGATGGAATTTTGATTTTTCTCAATCTCTATTCCTTCTTCAGCTTTCTTTTTGAAAATTGCTTTGGAAACTGATGACTTTAAGGGAATTCCAATCCATGCTGTGACTAGTTTCTCTAACATGACTATCTAATCCAGTCTTGTTGGACAAATTCTTTATAGCTGCTTTATGCTCTGCTATACGAGTTTCTAGTCTGTGACCTGTTTCACCTATGTAAGATAGTCCACAACTACATTTTACTTCATAGACTACTCCTTGCATTTTTAAAATATCTTCGTCTCTTTGAACTATTTTAGGGAAAAAATTTTTAACTTTGTTCTCTAAACTTGGAGCTAGCCTAATATTGTACTTCTTACTAATTCTCTTTAAAGACTCAAATAAACCTTTGTGATAAGAAATTTTTCTAGTGAATTTTACTTGTTCCTTTTGCGGGTTCTTCGTACCATTAAAATTCAGAAGCTTCTCAATTTCTTCTTTAGGATAGTTATTTTCTGCAAGTATGACTTTAAGTTCTTTATGGGCTTCTTTTTTATCTGCTGTAGAAACTATTTTATTAATTTTTTTCTAAAAACTGACTTGCTACATTTTTCCTAATAGAGACTGGATGATAGGAATTGAAATCCAATAGTCTATTAGTATTCATTGGTTTTTTATACCAACTAGTGAGGAATTTTTCATCTTCATAATAGATAGTAATATCTAAGAAGTTAATTCTTCTTTCTTTTTGAAGTTCAATAGTGATCTTAAGGGAATTATCTAATTCATTGAATGATTCTAGAATTCTTTCTGGAACAATTTCTGAGCTATCTATTATAAATAAGATGTCATCCATATATCTGCTATATAAGCAGAAGTAGTCTTCCGCTATAAAGTCTATAAGTTGATTTATATTAACGTGAGTATACATAGACACTATGTCTAAACTACCCATAATAGGAGAATCTAATTTAGGAAGAAGTTCTAATTTTTCTTTTAGCTGCATTGAGTTTTTAATCAAGTTAGGTGGCTCTTTTAAAAGATTCTGAAGGTGTGACTTTAAAAAGTAGTTTAGATTTGAAAGAATAGAGTTTTTTGAGTCAATTATTGGTCTAATTGGTTGGTGTTCTTTATGCAGTTTGACTATTCCATATATTTGAGGTAATCTGAACTGTAATTTTGAGAATTGTTTATAGTTTCCTGGAAGCTGGTTTTTCTTTTTTTGAAGTGAAATAAACTTAGAGACTTTTTTAATCAAATCTGTTAGTGGGTTTTCTTTTACTTCTTCATACATAGGCTTTTTTAGTTCTTCTTCCATCTTTTCTTGATAATCTTTCTTATCCATAATAGTAATCAACTTACTTTTGTCTGTTTTCACAGCAACTACACTTTCATTTTTTCTGAAATCTTTAAGAGCTTTTAATTGACTATTATCAAAAAATTTTTGAGGTTTCTTTTTTTTTTTGGCTCATTTCTCAACATGAGCTTTATTCAAAGAATTAGAACATAGTATGGGTCAGATACTTGGCAAGCAATCAAGAAAGTTCAACATGCTACAATGAAGATGGAAAGATCGATAGCTCAAATCAAGTACCTGAAAAATTGCAAGGGAAATAACTTTATTCGAAATTCATTTAGACTTAGAAAACCATTTAAAGATTTACTTTCAGCCAACTTCGTAAGAACAATAGAGAAAAAAACGTTAAAAAGAAGTATTGAAGCAAAATATAAAAATGTTGCTTATTATCAAAAAGTAAAAGTAGAAAAGAAATTTTCTGGAATCTTAAGGGATACAGTAAAAGCAGAATTGGATGACTGGCTAAAAATTGGAATAAAAAAACAAAAATAAGAAAGTTGTTAAAAAGCTGAACCTTAAAGAAAAGAAATGTTTGAAGAAAAACTATTCTAGTAAAAACAAAGAAACTGCAGTTCTTAGTCATGTAAAGGACAACACTGCTACTGGAGTTAGCCAAGAATTATTACAAGTGATAAATAAAGGAAGTAATTTCAATCTATCCAAAGAAAAAATAAATACAGAAAAATTGGTAATTGAATTGGAAAGTATCTGCATCCTCTTTCGGTGATATTCAGACGGTTTCTCTGTTTGGTGATAATATGATTAAAATCACTAAAGCCTGATTCTACAAGATATGAGGTAGGGAAAGGTATCAATAAATTAAATATAGTTTTCCACATATGTGGATATAATTCAGGCATTTTTTTTATTTTATTATGGAGGCATTTTTGGTATTACGTGTACTACGTTGTCAAAGGGAAAACACTTTTATATTGTTGCTCTTCTGTGGCGATAAAAATCGCACAGGAATTATCATGTGCTACTTTTAATTTCTTTTTGTGTTTGTGTCGTCAACCTTTAATTTTGTATTGTTTTAGGTCTGCAGATAACATTCTCTGCAAGAAGAGAAAGTCTTTTCGCAAATAATTTCTTCTTCTATTATTTAGTGTGTGATCTACATCATTAATACAGCGTGTTTTGTATTATCCTCAACACAGTGTATTTATGGATTACCTTGTTTTAATTATTATCTATATTCAAAGTTTAGAGATGAAATTCAAAAGTAAATTGCAAAATCATATTTTAAAAAGTCAAGCTCGCGAAATTGTTAGCTATGTTCAAAATAGTATAACTATGCTGATAGTCTAGTCAAGTCACTGCGTTCAAATTGTTGAAATGTCCTATTATTTAGTTTGCTGTCTACCTTCCTTGAAAAAGCCATCTGGTTGATGTGCGAAAACTTAGAAAGTTTTATTTCTATTCTACGCGAAGATATTTTGGATTATTAACATAGTTATACAATTTTGAGTATAATGGTGTACAGTTCCTACTTATTAATTAATTGTTAGCAATGTATTTGATTATTAACTATATGTCAACAAAATAGTTTCCATATCATCTACTGTTTCGCACGTTATTAGAAATTCGAGCACGGGAAAAACGTCCATATAATAAGAAAATTTTTATTTCAACTTGTCACTAATATTCCTTTTTTTCTTTTTGATGTTCTTTATAATAGTTTAGAATTTTATTATGAAGATTACAAATTTATATGAAAAAATGTTTTTATATGTGCAGTCAAATGCATCATAAGTTGTCAAAGTCCTCCAATACGTAGAGACAATATGTATTAAAAGATTAATATTATTCCAGTTTTTTAAGTCATGATTTACGAAATTAATACAATAGAAAAGAACTTTCGAACCTTTTGATTATGATGCGTTGAATCAGTAATAAGCCATCTTGTTATCGAAGAAGGCATGATTTTCCTTTCCTGTGGTATCAGCTTCCAAGTTGAACTTCGATCTTATAATTTCTTATTATAGATGATGGTTGCATGTTTTATTTTCCGTGGCTCGATATCCCAAACTAGTTTCAATTCCTTCTTTTTGGAATCATCTTCAGTGGGTATTATGATCTTCTCATACATGTTGTGTTTTCGGCCACTTACATCGATTCTACTGGCAGCGTCCGACTTTTCACGGCAGTTGTACTCTTGCGCATGCTATTTTTGGTATTAATGCACGTTCTTAGTCGTGTTTTGATATAACCGGATGACATGAATTCCGACTCCAAATTAATTGGTGTTGCCATTCGTTTGTTGAAAATAATTAATAAGGTCTTTTATTATATTTTTTATCGTTAATTTCTTTTTCGATAAAATATTTCCAAGCGTACGGTAGATTCATTGGATCATTATTATTACAATTTATTTCTTTAGTTTTTCAATCATTATCGCTTCTGAGGTTAATATTTGGTTTTTAGTTTTATGTGAGGTTATTAATTTTGCATCATACCAAACAGGATAAGCTTCATTTTCAATACAATGATTTATTAATGATGTTTTGTTTTCTTTTTTATTCAGTTCGATATATGTTCTTTTAATCTGGTCTTAAATCTTCTTTTTGTACTTCCTATGTATACTTTATTTCTTTCATTTCTTTCTATTTCTGTATAATATTTTGTTGGTATAGAATATACTCCGGCTTTATCAAGCATTGATCTTCTTTCATTTCCATTAGTTAATATAGTTTCGTTATCTATGACGGTTTCTGCCAATATCATTTTTTCTTTAATGCATTCCTTCTTTAAGATATCTGTTATTGGAGGAATGTAGGGAATTTTACCAGCAAATTTTATTTCATTTTTTTGTTTATTTTTATTTTCATTTAAAGATTTCTTTATATTTTCAAGTATATCATCTATGATCTTTTTCTTGTATCCAAATTTCATAGCAGTTCTTTTTATCCAGTTAATCTCAATCTTTTCTTTGTGTTTATTACAGGAATGGGTTAATGCTCTTCTTATGTAAAATTGAAGTGCTGCTCTTTTATATTTCCAAGGATGATTTGAATCAATCGGAATTATCGTTGGAGTATAAGTTGGTTTTCGATATACTTCGTATTCAATCATATTATTTCGCCTGAATAAAGAAATGTCTAAATAGTTTAGTTGTCTCTTAACTTCTTTTTCCATAGTAACTTGTATTGTAGGATAAAAACTATTGTATTTGTTTACAAATGTTTCAAGTTCTTTTTCAGATTGCTTCCAGAAGATAAGGATATCGTCAACGTATCTTACGTATAGTATTAGTTGTTTTTGATTGAATGAATCCAAAGTTTATTTTCTATGTCTTGTAATATTATTTCAGCAAGAAGTCCCGAAATTGGTGATCCCATTGGTGCACCTTGTTTTTGTCGGTATATTTTTTTATTATATGTGAAGTAGTTATTATCAGCTACTAGTTTCAATGCCTGGATAATACTAATTCTTTGTGCTTCAGGTATTTTTTTTTTTTTTTTTTTTTTTTTTTTCATCTTTTAACTTCTGATTTAACAATTGAATTGCTTCATAAACAGGTGTATTTGGATATAGGGAAACAATATCTAGACTGATCATCAGAAAATCGGTTGTTTTTAGTTCTTTAACTTTTTTAATCACTTCAATGGAGTTGTTAATTGTATAAATATGTTGAAAGTAATACTGTTTTAAATGTTTAAATAGTTCTTTTTCAAGGAGAATTGTTGGAGACGTTGTTTTATTTACTATTGGTCTTAATGGTTCTTCTTTTTTATGCGTTTTGATTTTGCTGAATATGCTTGGAATAGACGCTCCAACAGGCGGAATGGCTTTGTTTTTAATATTATCAGGTAAATGTCCATGGTTTTTTATATAAGCCATTTTTCTTAGAATTGTATCTGTTGGGTCAAGTGTAGTTTCTTCGATATCCAATTTTTCTATAGCCGTTTTCATTTTTATATCATAATCATCTTTGTCTAATATAATAATTTGTTTGGCTTTATCAGCGCTTATGCATTTAATTGCTGGGTTGTTCTTGAGTTCATTAGCTCTTGTCTCTCATATTTTATAGCTGGTATTTGTTCTTCTTTTTCTTTGTTATTGATTGCTCTTAATATTTTAAATCTTGTAGGGTTTTGTCTTTTATTTGGTAGTTTCTTGATGACGTCTTCTATATATGGGATTATTATCTCGGCTTTCGGAATTTCTTGTTTATATGCATATCTCGTTCCTCTATTGAGTGCTTTAACTTGTAGATATGTCAATTCATTATTAGATTTGTTAATGAACAGTGGTTTGTCTTCTAATGTTGGTAGTTTTTCTTTTCCTTCTTTGTTATTATACTTTTCTCTTATGAGGTTTTCAATTTTATGAAAGTGTCTCCTTCTGTCTTTAAATTGTTGTCTTTCTATAATAGCAAATATTTTAATTAATGCTATTTTTATTTCTTCTTTATCTTTCTCTTGCATGCATTGATTATATAATCTGTAGTTTTTTCTTACTCAATCTATCAATGTCTTTTCGTTTTTCTCTAATAGAGGCTCTTAATCTTTTAATTTCACAAGTTTGTAAAATGGTTTTATCTTTATAATTCATTGGTTTATTTCTAATTTGTAAAAATTTAGGTGTAATTCCATTGTTTTTACAAGTTGTCAAAAAGTTTAAATGTTCGACTTCTTTGCTCAACTGGATTCTATGCTTTTTAAAGTTCGTGATATTCATTTTGTTTAGTTCGTATATATTATGATTTCAGCATGAATTTCAGATTCTCTCAATAAAATCAACATTATGAGCCTTTTAAATCTCAGTTTCCATAAATTATATTAATTCAACATTTGTCGAAAACATTACGTGGTTTCAGAAATTATTAACTATATGTCAACAAAATAGTTTCCATATCATCTACTGTTTCGCACGTTATTAGAAATTCGAGCACGGGAAAAACGTCCATATAATAAGAAAATTTTTATTTCAACTTGTCACTAATATTCCTTTTTTTCTTTTTGATGTTCTTTATAATAGTTTAGAATTTTATTATGAAGATTACAAATTTATATGAAAAAATGTTTTTATATGTGCAGTCAAATGCATCATAAGTTGTCAAAGTCCTCCAATACGTAGAGACAATATGTATTAAAAGATTAATATTATTCCAGTTTTTTAAGTCATGATTTACGAAATTAATACAATAGAAAAGAACTTTCGAATCTTTTGATTATGATGCGTTGAATCAGTAATAAGCCATCTTGTTATCGAAGAAGGCATGATTTTCCTTTCCTGTGGTATCAGCTTCCAAGTTGAACTTCGATCTTATAATTTCTTATTATAGATGATGGTTGCATGTTTTATTTTCCGTGGCTCGATATCCCAAACTAGTTTCAATTCCTTCTTTTTGGAATCATCTTCAGTGGGTATTATGATCTTCTCATACATGTTGTGTTTCGGCCACTTACATCGATTCTACTGGCAGCGTCCGACTTTTCCACGGCAGTTGTACTCTTGCGCATGCTATTTTTGGTATTAATGCACGTTCTTAGTCGTGTTTTGATATAACCGGATGACATGAATTCCGACTCCAAATTAATTGGTGTTGCCATTCGTTTGTTGAAAATAATTAATAAGGTCTTTTATTATATTTTTTATCGTTAATTTCTTTTTCGATAAAATATTTCCAAGCGTACGGTAGATTCATTGGATCATTATTATTACAATTTATTTCTTTAGTTTTTTCAATCATTATCGCTTCTGAGGTTAATATTTGGTTTTTAGTTTTATGTGAGGTTATTAATTTTGCATCATACCAAACAGGATAAGCTTCATTTTCAATACAATGATTTATTAATGATGTTTTGTTTTCTTTTTTATTCCAGTTCGATATATGTTCTTTTAATCTGGTCTTAAATCTTCTTTTTGTACTTCCTATGTATACTTTATTTCTTTCATTTCTTTCTATTTCTGTATAATATTTTGTTGGTATAGAATATACTCCGGCTTTATCAAGCATTGATCTTCTTTCATTTCCATTAGTTAATATAGTTTCGTTATCTATGACGGTTTCTGCCAATATCATTTTTTCTTTAATGCATTCCTTCTTTAAGATATCTGTTATTGGAGGAATGTAGGGAATTTTACCAGCAAATTTTATTTCATTTTTTTGTTTATTTTTATTTTCATTTAAAGATTTCTTTATATTTTCAAGTATATCATCTATGATCTTTTTCTTGTATCCAAATTTCATAGCAGTTCTTTTTATCCAGTTAATCTCAATCTTTTCTTTGTGTTTATTACAGGAATGGGTTAATGCTCTTCTTATGTAAAATTGAAGTGCTGCTCTTTTATATTTCAAGGATGATTTGAATCAATCGGAATTATCGTTGGAGTATAAGTTGGTTTTCGATATACTTCGTATTCAATCATATTATTTCGCCTGAATAAAGAAATGTCTAAATAGTTTAGTTGTCTCTTAACTTCTTTTTCCATAGTAACTTGTATTGTAGGATAAAAACTATTGTATTTGTTTACAAATGTTTCAAGTTCTTTTTCAGATTGCTTCCAGAAGATAAGGATATCGTCAACGTATCTTACGTATAGTATTAGTTGTTTTTGATTGAATGAATCCAAAAGTTTATTTTCTATGTCTTGTAATATTATTTCAGCAAGAAGTCCCGAAATTGGTGATCCCATTGGTGCACCTTGTTTTTGTCGGTATATTTTTTTATTATATGTGAAGTAGTTATTATCAGCTACTAGTTTCAATGCCTGGATAATACTAATTCTTTGTGCTTCAGGTATTTTTTTTTTTTTTTTTTTTTTTTTTTTTTTTTTTTTTTCATCTTTTAACTTCTGATTTAACAATTGAATTGCTTCATAAACAGGTGTATTTGGATATAGGAAAACAATATCTAGACTGATCATCAGAAAATCGGTTGTTTTTAGTTCTTTAACTTTTTTAATCACTTCAATGGAGTTGTTAATTGTATAAATATGTTGAAAGTAATACTGTTTTAAATGTTTAAATAGTTCTTTTTCAAGGAGAATTGTTGGAGACGTTGTTTTATTTACTATTGGTCTTAATGGTTCTTCTTTTTTATGCGTTTTGATTTTGCTGAATATGCTTGGAATAGACGCTCCAACAGGCGGAATGGCTTTGTTTTTAATATTATCAGGTAAATGTCCATGGTTTTTTATATAAGCCATTTTTCTTAGAATTGTATCTGTTGGGTCAAGTGTAGTTTCTTCGATATCCAATTTTTCTATAGCCGTTTTCATTTTTATATCATAATCATCTTTGTCTAATATAATAATTTGTTTGGCTTTATCAGCGCTTATGCATTTAATTGCTGGGTTGTTCTTGAGGTTCATTAGCTCTTGTCTCTCATATTTTATAGCTGGTATTTGTTCTTCTTTTTCTTTGTTATTGATTGCTCTTAATATTTTAAATCTTGTAGGGTTTTGTCTTTTATTTGGTAGTTTCTTGATGACGTCTTCTATATATGGGATTATTATCTCGGCTTTCGGAATTTCTTGTTTATATGCATATCTCGTTCCTCTATTGAGTGCTTTAACTTGTAGATATGTCAATTCATTATTAGATTTGTTAATGAACAGTGGTTTGTCTTCTAATGTTGGTAGTTTTTCTTTTCCTTCTTTGTTATTATACTTTTCTCTTATGAGGTTTTCAATTTTATGAAAGTGTCTCCTTCTGTCTTTAAATTGTTGTCTTTCTATAATAGCAAATATTTTAATTAATGCTATTTTTATTTCTTCTTTATCTTTCTCTTGCATGCATTGATTATATAATCTGTAGTTTTTCTTACTCAATCTATCAATGTCTTTTCGTTTTTCTCTAATAGAGGCTCTTAATCTTTTAATTTCACAAGTTTGTAAAATGGTTTTATCTTTATAATTCATTGGTTTATTTCTAATTTGTAAAAATTTAGGTGTAATTCCATTGTTTTTACAAGTTGTCAAAAAGTTTAAATGTTCGACTTCTTTGCTCAACTGGATTCTATGCTTTTTAAAGTTCGTGATATTCATTTTGTTTAGTTCGTATATATTATGATTTCAGCCGCGAATTTCAGATTCTCTCCAATAAAATCAACATTATGAGCCTTTTAAATCTCCAGTTTCCATAAATTATATTAATTCAACATTTGTCGAAAACATTACGTGGTTTCAGAAATTATTAACTATATGTCAACAAAATAGTTTCCATATCATCTACTGTTTCGCACGTTATTAGAAATTCGAGCACGGGAAAAACGTCCATATAATAAGAAAATTTTTATTTCAACTTGTCACTAATATTCCTTTTTTTTTTCTTTTTGATGTTCTTTATAATAGTTTAGAATTTTATTATGAAGATTATAAATTTATATGAAAAAATGTTTTTATATGTGCAGTCAAATGCATCATAAGTTGTCAAAGTCCTCCAATACGTAGAGACAATATGTATTAAAAGATTAATATTATTCCAGTTTTTTAAGTCATGATTTACGAAATTAATACAATAGAAAAGAACTTTCGAACCTTTTGATTATGATGCGTTGAATCAGTAATAAGCCATCTTGTTATCGAAGAAGGCATGATTTTCCTTTCCTGTGGTATCAGCTTCCAAGTTGAACTTCGATCTTATAATTTCTTATTATAGATGATGGTTGCATGTTTTATTTTCCGTGGCTCGATATCCCAAACTAGTTTCAATTCCTTCTTTTTGGAATCATCTTCAGTGGGTATTATGATCTTCTCATACATGTTGTGTTTCGGCCACTTACATCGATTCTACTGGCAGCGTCCGACTTTTCACGGCAGTTGTACTCTTGCGCATGCTATTTTTGGTATTAATGCACGTTCTTAGTCGTGTTTTGATATAACCGGATGACATGAATTCCGACTCCAAATTAATTGGTGTTGCCATTCGTTTGTTGAAAATAATTAATAAGGTCTTTTATTATATTTTTTATCGTTAATTTCTTTTTCGATAAAATATTTCCAAGCGTACGGTAGATTCATTGGATCATTATTATTACAATTTATTTCTTTAGTTTTTTCAATCATTATCGCTTCTGAGGTTAATATTTGGTTTTTAGTTTTATGTGAGGTTATTAATTTTGCATCATACCAAACAGGATAAGCTTCATTTTCAATACAATGATTTATTAATGATGTTTTGTTTTCTTTTTTATTCCAGTTCGATATATGTTCTTTTAATCTGGTCTTAAATCTTCTTTTTGTACTTCCTATGTATACTTTATTTCTTTCATTTCTTTCTATTTCTGTATAATATTTTGTTGGTATAGAATATACTCCGGCTTTATCAAGCATTGATCTTCTTTCATTTCCATTAGTTAATATAGTTTCGTTATCTATGACGGTTTCTGCCAATATCATTTTTTCTTTAATGCATTCCTTCTTTAAGATATCTGTTATTGGAGGAATGTAGGGAATTTTACCAGCAAATTTTATTTCATTTTTTTGTTTATTTTTATTTTCATTTAAAGATTTCTTTATATTTTCAAGTATATCATCTATGATCTTTTTCTTGTATCCAAATTTCATAGCAGTTCTTTTATCCAGTTAATCTCAATCTTTTCTTTGTGTTTATTACAGGAATGGGTTAATGCTCTTCTTATGTAAAATTGAAGTGCTGCTCTTTTATATTTCCAAGGATGATTTGAATCAATCGGAATTATCGTTGGAGTATAAGTTGGTTTTCGATATACTTCGTATTCAATCATATTATTTCGCCTGAATAAAGAAATGTCTAAATAGTTTAGTTGTCTCTTAACTTCTTTTTCCATAGTAACTTGTATTGTAGGATAAAAACTATTGTATTTGTTTACAAATGTTTCAAGTTCTTTTTCAGATTGCTTCCAGAAGATAAGGATATCGTCAACGTATCTTACGTATAGTATTAGTTGTTTTTGATTGAATGAATCCAAAAGTTTATTTTCTATGTCTTGTAATATTATTTCAGCAAGTCCCGAAATTGGTGATCCCATTGGTGCACCTTGTTTTTGTCGGTATATTTTTTTATTATATGTGAAGTAGTTATTATCAGCTACTAGTTTCAATGCCTGGATAATACTAATTCTTTGTGCTTCAGGTATTTTTTTTTTTTTTTTTTTTTTCATCTTTTAACTTCTGATTTAACAATTGAATTGCTTCATAAACAGGTGTATTTGGATATAGGGAAACAATATCTAGACTGATCATCAGAAAATCGGTTGTTTTTTAGTTCTTTAACTTTTTTAATCACTTCAATGGAGTTGTTAATTGTATAAATATGTTGAAAGTAATACTGTTTTAAATGTTTAAATAGTTCTTTTCAAGGAGAATTGTTGGAGACGTTGTTTTATTTACTATTGGTCTTAATGGTTCTTCTTTTTTATGCGTTTTTGATTTTGCTGAATATGCTTGGAATAGACGCTCCAACAGGCGGAATGGCTTTGTTTTTAATATTATCAGGTAAATGTCCATGGTTTTTTATATAAGCCATTTTTCTTAGAATTGTATCTGTTGGGTCAAGTGTAGTTTCTTCGATATCCAATTTTTCTATAGCTGTTTTCATTTTTATATCATAATCATCTTTGTCTAATATAATAATTTGTTTGGCTTTATCAGCGCTTATGCATTTAATTGCTGGGTTGTTCTTGAGGTTCATTAGCTCTTGTCTCTCATATTTTATAGCTGGTATTTGTTCTTCTTTTTTCTTTGTTATTGATTGCTCTTAATATTTTAAATCTTGTAGGGTTTTGTCTTTTATTTGGTAGTTTCTTGATGACGTCTTCTATATATGGGATTATTATCTCGGCTTTCGGAATTTCTTGTTTATATGCATATCTCGTTCCTCTATTGAGTGCTTTAACTTGTAGATATGTCAATTCATTATTAGATTTGTTAATGAACAGTGGTTTGTCTTCTAATGTTGGTAGTTTTTCTTTTCCTTCTTTGTTATTATACTTTTCTCTTATGAGGTTTTCAATTTTATGAAAGTGTCTCCTTCTGTCTTTAAATTGTTGTCTTTCTATAATAGCAAATATTTTAATTAATGCTATTTTTATTTCTTCTTTATCTTTCTCTTGCATGCATTGATTATATAATCTGTAGTTTTTCTTACTCAATCTATCAATGTCTTTTCGTTTTTCTCTAATAGAGGCTCTTAATCTTTTAATTTCACAAGTTTGTAAAATGGTTTTATCTTTATAATTCATTGGTTTATTTCTAATTTGTAAAAATTTAGGTGTAATTCCATTGTTTTTACAAGTTGTCAAAAAGTTTAAATGTTCGACTTCTTTGCTCAACTGGATTCTATGCTTTTTAAAGTTCGTGATATTCATTTTGTTTAGTTCGTATATATTATGATTTCAGCCGCGAATTTCAGATTCTCTCCAATAAAATCAACATTATGAGCCTTTTAAATCTCCAGTTTCCATAAATTATATTAATTCAACATTTGTCGAAAACATTACGTGGTTTCAGAAATTATTAACTATATGTCAACAAAATAGTTTCCATATCATCTACTGTTTCGCACGTTATTAGAAATTCGAGCACGGGAAAAAAGTCCATATAATAAGAAAATTTTTATTTCAACTTGTCACTAATATTCCTTTTTTCTTTTTGATGTTCTTTATAATAGTTTAGAATTTTATTATGAAGATTACAAATTTATATGAAAAAATGTTTTTATATGTGCAGTCAAATGCATCATAAGTTGTCAAAGTCCTCCAATACGTAGAGACAATATGTATTAAAAGATTAATATTATTCCAGTTTTTTAAGTCATGATTTACGAAATTAATACAATAGAAAAGAACTTTGAACCTTTTGATTATGATGCGTTGAATCAGTAATAAGCCATCTTGTTATCGAAGAAGGCATGATTTTCCTTTCCTGTGGTATCAGCTTCCAAGTTGAACTTCGATCTTATAATTTCTTATTATAGATGATGGTTGCATGTTTTATTTTCCGTGGCTCGATATCCCAAACTAGTTTCAATTCCTTCTTTTTGGAATCATCTTCAGTGGGTATTATGATCTTCTCATACATGTTGTGTTTCGGCCACTTACATCGATTCTACTGGCAGCGTCCGACTTTTCACGGCAGTTGTACTCTTGCGCATGCTATTTTTGGTATTAATGCACGTTCTTAGTCGTGTTTTGATATAACCGGATGACATGAATTCCGACTCCAAATTAATTGGTGTTGCCATTCGTTTGTTGAAAATAATTAATAAGGTCTTTTATTATATTTTTTATCGTTAATTTCTTTTTCGATAAAATATTTCCAAGCGTACGGTAGATTCATTGGATCATTATTATTACAATTTATTTCTTTAGTTTTTTCAATCATTATCGCTTCTGAGGTTAATATTTGGTTTTTAGTTTTATGTGAGGTTATTAATTTTGCATCATACCAAACAGGATAAGCTTCATTTTCAATACAATGATTTATTAATGATGTTTTGTTTTCTTTTTTATTCCAGTTCGATATATGTTCTTTTAATCTGGTCTTAAATCTTCTTTTTGTACTTCCTATGTATACTTTATTTCTTTCATTTCTTTCTATTTCTGTATAATATTTTGTTGGTATAGAATATACTCCGGCTTTATCAAGCATTGATCTTCTTTCATTTCCATTAGTTAATATAGTTTCGTTATCTATGACGGTTTCTGCCAATATCATTTTTTCTTTAATGCATTCCTTCTTTAAGATATCTGTTATTGGAGGAATGTAGGGAATTTTACCAGCAAATTTTATTTCATTTTTTTGTTTATTTTTATTTTCATTTAAAGATTTCTTTATATTTTCAAGTATATCATCTATGATCTTTTTCTTGTATCCAAATTTCATAGCAGTTCTTTTTATCCAGTTAATCTCAATCTTTTCTTTGTGTTTATTACAGGAATGGGTTAATGCTCTTCTTATGTAAAATTGAAGTGCTGCTCTTTTATATTTCCAAGGATGATTTGAATCAATCGGAATTATCGTTGGAGTATAAGTTGGTTTTCGATATACTTCGTATTCAATCATATTATTTCGCCTGAATAAAGAAATGTCTAAATAGTTTAGTTGTCTCTTAACTTCTTTTTCCATAGTAACTTGTATTGTAGGATAAAAACTATTGTATTTGTTTACAAATGTTTCAAGTTCTTTTTCAGATTGCTTCCAGAAGATAAGGATATCGTCAACGTATCTTACGTATAGTATTAGTTGTTTTTGATTGAATGAATCCAAAAGTTTATTTTCTATGTCTTGTAATATTATTTCAGCAAGAAGTCCCGAAATTGGTGATCCCATTGGTGCACCTTGTTTTTGTCGGTATATTTTTTATTATATGTGAAGTAGTTATTATCAGCTACTAGTTTCAATGCCTGGATAATACTAATTCTTTGTGCTTCAGGTATTTTTTTTTTTTTTTTTTTTTTTTTTTTTTCATCTTTTAACTTCTGATTTAACAATTGAATTGCTTCATAAACAGGTGTATTTGGATATAGGGAAACAATATCTAGACTGATCATCAGAAAATCGGTTGTTTTTAGTTCTTTAACTTTTTTAATCACTTCAATGGAGTTGTTAATTGTATAAATATGTTGAAAGTAATACTGTTTTAAATGTTTAAATAGTTCTTTTTCAAGGAGAATTGTTGGAGACGTTGTTTTATTTACTATTGGTCTTAATGGTTCTTCTTTTTTATGCGTTTTGATTTTGCTGAATATGCTTGGAATAGACGCTCCAACAGGCGGAATGGCTTTGTTTTTAATATTATCAGGTAAATGTCCATGGTTTTTTATATAAGCCATTTTTCTTAGAATTGTATCTGTTGGGTCAAGTGTAGTTTCTTCGATATCCAATTTTTCTATAGCCGTTTTCATTTTTATATCATAATCATCTTTGTCTAATATAATAATTTGTTTGGCTTTATCAGCGCTTATGCATTTAATTGCTGGGTTGTTCTTGAGGTTCATTAGCTCTTGTCTCTCATATTTTATAGCTGGTATTTGTTCTTCTTTTTCTTTGTTATTGATTGCTCTTAATATTTTAAATCTTGTAGGGTTTTGTCTTTTATTTGGTAGTTTCTTGATGACGTCTTCTATATATGGGATTATTATCTCGGCTTTCGGAATTTCTTGTTTATATGCATATCTCGTTCCTCTATTGAGTGCTTTAACTTGTAGATATGTCAATTCATTATTAGATTTGTTAATGAACAGTGGTTTGTCTTCTAATGTTGGTAGTTTTTCTTTTCCTTCTTTGTTATTATACTTTTCTCTTATGAGGTTTTCAATTTTATGAAAGTGTCTCCTTCTGTCTTTAAATTGTTGTCTTTCTATAATAGCAAATATTTTAATTAATGCTATTTTTATTTCTTCTTTATCTTTCTCTTGCATGCATTGATTATATAATCTGTAGTTTTTCTTACTCAATCTATCAATGTCTTTTCGTTTTTCTCTAATAGAGGCTCTTAATCTTTTAATTTCACAAGTTTGTAAAATGGTTTTATCTTTATAATTCATTGGTTTATTTCTAATTTGTAAAAATTTAGGTGTAATTCCATTGTTTTTACAAGTTGTCAAAAAGTTTAAATGTTCGACTTCTTTGCTCAACTGGATTCTATGCTTTTTAAAGTTCGTGATATTCATTTTGTTTAGTTCGTATATATTATGATTTCAGCCGCGAATTTCAGATTCTCTCAATAAAATCAACATTATGAGCCTTTTAAATCTCCAGTTTCCATAAATTATATTAATTCAACATTTGTCGAAAACATTACGTGGTTTCAGAAATTATTAACTATATGTCAACAAAATAGTTTCCATATCATCTACTGTTTCGCACGTTATTAGAAATTCGAGCACGGGAAAAACGTCCATATAATAAGAAAATTTTTATTTCAACTTGTCACTAATATTCCTTTTTTTCTTTTTGATGTTCTTTATAATAGTTTAGAATTTTATTATGAAGATTACAAATTTATATGAAAAAATGTTTTTATATGTGCAGTCAAATGCATCATAAGTTGTCAAAGTCCTCCAATACGTAGAGACAATATGTATTAAAAGATTAATATTATTCCAGTTTTTTAAGTCATGATTTACGAAATTAATACAATAGAAAAGAACTTTCGAACCTTTTGATTATAAATTGTAAAAAAAAAAAAAAAAAAAAAAAAAAAAATGATATTGGCAGAAACCGTCATAGATAACGAAACTATATTAACTAATGGAAATGAAAGAAGATCAATGCTTGATAAAGCCGGAGTATATTCTATACCAACAAAATATTATACAGAAATAGAAAGAAATGAAAGAAATAAAGTATACATAGGAAGTACAAAAAGAAGATTTAAGACCAGATTAAAAGAACATATATCGAACTGGAATAAAAAAGAAAACAAAACATCATTAATAAATCATTGTATTGAAAATGAAGCTTATCCTGTTTGGTATGATGCAAAATTAATAACCTCACATAAAACTAAAAACCAAATATTAACCTCAGAAGCGATAATGATTGAAAAAACTAAAGAAATAAATTGTAATAATAATGATCCAATGAATCTACCGTACGCTTAGAAATATTTTATCGAAAAAGAAATTAACGATAAAAAATATAATAAAAGACCTTATTAATTATTTTCAACAAACGAATGGCAACACCAATTAATTTGGAGTCGGAATTCATGTCATCCGGTTATATCAAAACACGACTAAGAACGTGCATTAATACCAAAAATAGCATGCGCAAGAGTACAACTGCCGTGAAAAGTCGGACGCTGCCAGTAGAATCGATGTAAGTGGCCGAAACACAACATGTATGAGAAGATCATAATACCCACTGAAGATGATTCCAAAAGAAGGAATTGAAACTAGTTTGGGATATCGAGCCACGGAAAATAAAACATGCAACCATCATCTATAATAAGAAATTATAAGATCGAAGTTCAACTTGGAAGCTGATACCACAGGAAAGGAAAATCATGCCTTCTTCGATAACAAGATGGCTTATTACTGATTCAACGCATCATAATCAAAAGGTTCGAAAGTTCTTTTCTATTGTATTAATTTCGTAAATCATGACTTAAAAAACTGGAATAATATTAATCTTTTAATACATATTGTCTCTACGTATTGGAGGACTTTGACAACTTATGATGCATTTGACTGCACATATAAAAACATTTTTTCATATAAATTTGTAATCTTCATAATAAAATTCTAAACTATTATAAAGAACATCAAAAAGAAAAAAGGAATATTAGTGACAAGTTGAAATAAAAATTTTCTTATTATATGGACGTTTTTCCCGTGCTCGAATTTCTAATAACGTGCGAAACAGTAGATGATATGGAAACTATTTTGTTGACATATAGTTAATAATTTCTGAAACCACGTAATGTTTTCGACAAATGTTGAATTAATATAATGTATTTGATATATGGCGGAAGAACAAAATTTGTAATAAAGGACAAAATCCTCCACCGCCCACCACGAAAGCTTGAATTACCCACTAGTGGGCGTAGGGACCAAGTTGATGACCACTGACTTAGAATGTCTACAAGACAGAAAATAATAATGAATGAAAGGATTAAAGAATTGATGGAAGTGAAAGAAACAATTTTAGAAAACATACTTTGAAAGAGACAATTACGTTGGTTTGGTCATGTTAAAAGAATGACCAAAATTGCCATGGAATTTAAATCAAATGAAAAATAGAGGCCGACTTAGAAGAGCATGGTCTGATGGAATAAAGAGAGCACTTAATCAAAATAGCCTGATAGAAGAATGCTTAGATAGAGAAAGATGGAAGAAACTCCTGGTGATTCGAAGGCAACGTCAGATGCCATAAAGCGATTATATATATATAATTACAGGTCAACCATACAGGGCAGGGAGGTCATTGCAAGAGAAAGAATTTAAGATTACGAGGCTGCATCTGACTTCCGTTTCATTGCCTCCGTTTTCAAACTGAAACAATCGTTTATGCAATAAATTTATATTTAATAACACCAGAATGAGGAAACATTGTGAGAGAAAAAAAAAAAACATTACAGGAGAAATCTTCACTCTATCTAACTTCTGTTTTCAGAAAGTTTTGAAAAACAGAATCTCAACCGAAGACTAAAAACTTGCATCCATCGTATGGAATCCACAAGAGAAGATTTGATTGGGTTCGGGGGATATCAATTTTGTCAATAGAACCAAAATAAAATATGTGATGTACGCCACCATGATTTTGCTACAAAAATTTTATTTGATTCTTTTCTTTTGTTTGCTGGAACATATGGAAACATTACTTACAGCAGATTTATGTTCTGCAATGTGGGTTTAAAGTTGTCTTCTAGTTTCTCCTACAGGTGTATTACCATAATTGCAGTGTACAGCATAGACTACTACTTCTTGTAGTAGGACGTTAATACACAGGATAGAAACAATTCTGTTCATGGTCCTCCTACTCTTCCCCAAGACCAGACGGGGTGGAAAGGCAAGTGGAAGGTTGGTGTACCAAACAAAATGCCTCGTCTTGTTGCGACAATCAGCTGCCTATTAGGCACAGTTGGTTATCTGGAGACCGGCTAAAACTTCTATCCACTGAATTCTTTCCAAATGTCACGCTTTTTATTTGCTTTTGATCATGTTATCCTATAAATTATCAAAAAAATATCTTATATAGAAACATCATGGCACAAAATTATTTTCCATTGTGAAAATGGCAAAGCTGAACAAATGTAAAGGCAAAATTAAGCATCTGTCAGATGCTGCATAATGCGTACATAATATATAATAAACTAAAATGGTACATGTAGTACCATAAAAAAATAACATAACCACTTTTACCACAGAAGAAAATTCTGTCACTTCCTTTATTCCATTTTTAGGACAAAACATGTTATGTGCGCGTTGTCAGAGATGAAAATTGTACAATATATTTAAGAACATCAGAGGGGGCATTTATTACATATTGCTAATTTTTGCAGCCTCTTTATTAGCACCTATCAACAATGTAGCCAAACAGGGGTAGAAAAATATTCTGAAATGACACGTGCCTGGTGGCCAGCTAAATTGTTTAGGGGCCACAATCAAAAGATTGGACCAGCAGGAATGAGAGGTTTATATACACAGTCGAGTCACATTATTGTGACCACCTCCTACTTTTGACCTCAACAGCGCATAGCCAATGAAAGAAGGCACATGTCATAAGCTGGCTTGGAGGGTATATAAGGTGTGCTGTAGACATTCTGAAAACATATCACTCGCTGCTGTCATGGATAAAAGGAACAATTTATCAGATTTGCAAAAAGGGATTATTATTAGCTTTCAGGCCAAGGGTGGCAATATTTCTGAAAGCAGAGCAGTTTGTGAACTGTTCGCATGCTGCTGTGGTAAAAGTGTATCATGATTGGAAAAATGGCACCATTGCGAATAAACGATGTGGAAATTGCGGAGCACCACATGCCGTCGGCTGCAAAGGTGCATGAGGGCCGATCAGCACGCTACAGTGGAGCAATTCATAGGCCGAGTGAACCACGGGTATACCGGAAGTGTGTCTAAAGCGACAGTTCAACAAACTCTGCTGCGTATGGGGCTCTGATGCAGACAGATGGTCACTGCACCTATGCTAACGAAGGTGCATCGGCAAAAAGGCTTACATTTGCACAGCAGTATCGGAATTGGACCTCCGCTGATTGGCAGAGGAATGTTTTCTTCGATGAATCACGTTTTCTGCTTCATCGAACGATGGATGTTGGCATCATCATCATCATCATCATCATTGTCAACCATTATCAATCCACTGCTGGACGAAGGTCTCCCCAAGTTTCCTCCACAACGGTCTATCTTGTGCCAGTCTCCTCCATGTCACTCCCGCATATTTACGAATTTCATCCACCCATCTCCCATGTGGTCTTTTTCTGGGTCTTTTCCTGTCCCTTGGAATCCAATCTAAAATTTCAGCTGTCCATCTATGGTCTGTCCTTCTGGCAGTATGTCCAGCCCATTGCCATTTCAGTGATTTAACTCTGATCATGATGTCTTCTACTCTCGTCATTTTTCGGATCCACGAGTTCCTCTTCTTATCTCTCCTGGTTATACCAAGCATGCACCTCTCCATGCTTCTTTGAGTTGTCTGCAGCCTTTGTATGTCTCTTTTAGTTAAGGTCCACGTCTCTGCACCATACGTAAGCACTGGAAGGATGCATTGATCAAACACTTTTCTTTTAAGACATAATGGCATATTGCTCTTGAAAATTATGCTGTTTCTTCCAAAAGCTCTCCAGGCAAGTTTTGTACGCCGATTAATTTCTTCATCAATGTGACCCTCACTTGATATCTGCTGTCCAAGATAAACGTACGTATCTGTTATCTCCCGTTTTTCTCCATCAATCGATAAATCTTCATTTCTTGTAAAAGCATTGAACATCACTTTTGTCTTCTGAAAGTTCATTTTTAATCCCACTTCTTTACTCTTGTCAGCAAGTTCCTGGATCATACTCTGCAGCTCTGATGGGGTAGTTGCAAAAATGACTACGTCATCAGCAAAACGAAGGTGGGTTAGATAATCTCCATTAATCTTTATCCCTTTGTTTTCCCAGTTCAGTGATTGAAAGACATTTTCCAATGTGGCATTAAAGAGCTTCGGAGATATGGTGTCACCTTGTCTCACTCCCTTTCCAATTTTTATGTGTGTTGTATTTTCAAACAGCCGAATCTTTGCACTTGCATTTTCATAGATGTTATTAATAATATTAATGTATGCATCTTCAATACCGCAGGATTTCAGAGCTGTGGTAACTGCTGATGGTTTCACCGAATCAAAGGCTTTTTCATAATCGATAAAAGCCATGCACAATGGAAGTTCATATTCCCTCGCTCTTTCAATTAGTTCTCTCAGTACGTGGATATGATCTATTGTGCTGTAGCCACTCCTGAATCCAGCTTGTTCTCTCGGTTGAGTCATGTCCAGTGTTACCTTCAAGCGGTGAGAAAGAACTTTAGTGAAGATTTTATAAACCACTGATAGGAGGCTGATAGGTCTGTAGTTCCTGAGATCCTCAATGTCACCTTTTTTATGTAGCAGGATCATTGTAGCATTGTTCCAATCCTCAGGAATCTTCCCTTCATTAAGGCATCGAGTGAAAATTTGGGCGAGTACTGTTTCAATTTCTCCACTTGCTTCTTGTATGATGTCTATAGTAATTCCATCTTCTCCTGGAGCTTTCCCCCGCTTCATGTTCTTGATTGCATGAGCAACTTCTGCTGGGAGGACTGGAAGAACTTTGGTACCTTTCATGATGTCTGGAGTACATGTATCATCCCTTTCATATAATTTGGAGTAGAAATCTTTCACTCTTGTCAAAATTTCGCCTCTATTTCTTGTTATAGAACCATCTTCTTTTCTCAGAGCCATAATCTGTTTTCTTCCCTTACTGAGATGTCCCTTTGCTATCTTTAGGCTTTGGTTGTTTTCAATTGCTTTCCTTACTAGCTCACAGTTGAATTTCCTTACGTCTTCAGTGATACTTTTTCGTGCTGTCTTGCATAGCTCTATATATTCCACTTTGGAAGTCACATCTTCTTTAGTTGTCCTCATCTCTCTTCTTTTTTGCATCAACATTTTGGTTTTTCCTGATAATTTGTTCACATGCAACTTGTTCTTAGACCCAGCTAATTTTGTTGCTGTTTCCATAAGAGCTTTGGTTACTTTTCTGTTAACTTCCGAAATATCCACTTCTTCTGATGTTAGGCCTTCTAAAGCAGAGAATCTGTTCTTCAGTTCCAACTTGAAAGTATTATGGTGTTTTTTAAGGTTGGTTATGTCAATACATTTTGTTTGTCTTATGAGCTTGCCACGTTCCAGTTTAGTGTTGAGGTGCATCTTACATCTCACCAATCTATGGTCACTACCTGTGTTGAACTTGTTCAGCACACTGCAGTCTTCGATGACGAATTTTTTGTTACACATAATAAAATCAATTTAACTTGTCGTCCCAATTGGATGTCTCCATGTCCATTTCCTGTGTGGCTTTTTCTTGAAAAAGGAGTTCAAGATGAAAAATCCTTCAGCCTCTGCAAACTCAACGAGAGTATTTCCACGCTGGTTTCTGTTGCCATGACCGAATTTACCTACTGAAGTTTCATTCTGTTGCCGGTGCCCTATTTTTGCATTGAAATCTCCCATAATTATCTTCAAGTGCTGCTTACCTTTATTATTTAGATGACGAATTTCCTCATAAAATTCTTCAATTTTTTCTTCAGGATGACTTGTGGTGGGTGCATAAGTTTGAATAATCTGAGCCTGGTATCTTCTCGAGAGTTGGATAATGAGTCGTGCAGCTCTGTCAGAGGAACTTTCAACTTCTACCACTTTATCCTTCAGTTTCTTGTTTATTATAAATCCAACACCACTAGTTCTGCCAGTATCTGTCCCACGATAATAGAAGAGATGTCCACTTTTCAGTTCAATGAGATCTTCTCCTTTTCTCCTTACCTCACTTAGCCCCACGATGTCCCACTTGATCCTTTGTAGTTCCTCTTCCAATTCAAGGAGCCTTGAATCAGAAGATAGGGAGCGTCCGTTATAGGTAGCCAAGGTCAGCATCAAATGGCAGCCTAGTCCGGTCCACCGGGGATTTTTAGCACCCTCTGCCTTCATGTCGCACTGGCCGCTGCCTTGGCCAGGTACATTCCAGCTGCCGGAGACTGAGGGCCAAGATTTAAGTTGTAGAGTCATTTTGGAGGTGTTTGGCCATAACTCACCACGCTGGCCAAGCGGGTTGGTGAGTGTGGGATAGCATTTCCTCTGATCCCGATGGTATAGTTATACCGCTATTGGCGGTCGTCAGAGCCCCTTTAGTGGGAACAGGATGCACCACGAGAAGGCAGGGTTGACATTTGTCAAGGAGAGGCTGTGATGTTACGCATCACCTGACCTGAAACATCAGAGAACATTCCTGATGCTTGGAAATAACTTATACATGACTTACTGTGATTTAAATATTGTAATAATTATTACTGACTTCTGACCACCTGTTCTTTCTGTCTCTCTGCACACCCGTCTGACCTGACACATCATGTTGTACATATATGCTGACCATTGCTGCTTAGAACTGGTAGTCACACCTGAGAAAGTGACCGATGGCGGTCACGAAAGCACTAGTTTGTTTTTAACTGTATGTATTGTGTCTTCCTATAGTACGAGGTTCATAATTTTTAATATTAAACATGTTTAGACAGCCTGATTTTGGTTTTA
Source organism: Macrothele yani (assembly GCA_039090855.1). Classification (NCBI taxonomy): domain Eukaryota; kingdom Metazoa; phylum Arthropoda; class Arachnida; order Araneae; family Macrothelidae; genus Macrothele; species Macrothele yani. The sequence goes on along the minus strand of CM077013.1, from coordinate 122,058,530 downwards.
ACTTGTAGCACGTATCTTCATCATTTTTTTTTTTTTTTTTTTTAGAGAACAAACACTCTTCAGCCACTGCTGGAAGAACACAAGCTGGTGGGGGGCAGCATTACGGTCTGGGGAATGATGTTTTCGTGACATTCCCTGGGTCCACTCATATCTGTGGAAGGCACTATGGACCAAATTCGTTATGAATCCATCTTTGCAGACCACGCACACCCGTACATGCTGATTGTATTTCCTGGGGCTGATAGCAGCTTCCAGCATGACAGTGTGAGGTGTCACACAGATAGAAATGTCTGAGAGTGGTTGGAAGAGCATGATACAGACTTCAAAGCACTTCCCTGGCCTCTTAATTCTCCAGACTTAAACCCAATTGAGCATCTGTGGGACCACCTCGATCATGTTGTTCACTCTATGGATCCTCCATCACGCACCCTCCAGCAGCTGTCAGATGCACTGCAGTCAGCATGGCTCCACGTACCTGTGAACACTTTCCAGCACCTTATTGACTCACTCCCAGCCTGTCTAGCTGCTGTCCATGCTGTACATGGTGGTTACTCTGGATATTAGCTGGTGGTCACAATAATGTGACTCGACCGTGTGTAATATCAAAGTCATGTACACTTCTGCCCAAAAAATAATGTTTTACCCTCAGCCTTTAGGTTATCTCTCCCTAGGGGGGCAGGGAGTACTTACTCATTTTTTTTTTTTCCATGTCTCACAAATTCCTGAATTACAATTTTTCAGTGGTGTTTTTTGTGGTGGTGCAGACAATTTTTGGTTGCCCTGGATCACCAGGTGACTGCACTTTTTGACCCCTGTAGCCAATGCATATACCAACATCACACCTTGAGACACAATCTCTTAAACCTAGTGTAGGGATTACCTACATTGGAATAGTGTGACCAAAAATGGAGGGGGAGCACAAATAAGGGTGAACTGATATTTTCCTCTGGCAAGGGAGCACAAATAAGTACAATTTTTCTGTTGAGGGGGGGGGCATGAAAAAATGTAAATTGGTGTTCTCCTTTTGGAGGAAGAAAATTCTTAAAATTACTTTCTTCATAGTGTCACAAAATTTGGCTTTTAAGTGCACAAACTTTTTCTATTATGCATTACTTTTTAACCACTGCTGATAATGAACAATGACAGCCTACTGTATTTTTGACAAGATGCTAAGTTTTCTGGAAATAAAATCCCCTCTTTCATTAAAAAATATTTTGAATGCCATAAACCTTTTTGCTGATACACGAATAACGTAATATTTCTTTACACTGATAGCATTTTGTCATGGTTTTACTGCCTCACAAAAACAAATCGCAGCCAAATCTAAAGGGTAAGTATAACAGTGTGTGTGTTTTTATAAAGCTCTTGGTTTCTCTTCTCTGAACTTCATAGTGATTCCATTAAACCTCCCACTCATATTTGCCTTCCCATTTCTAAATTTGGGGGCACACCCCTCCCCAGACACTACACCTGTGGTTACCAGGCATAAACTTTTTAGAGTGTATGTACACTCTTCTTGAGGTAGGCTTCTTTTGTAGTTGTACTCTTTTCCTTTTGTGTAAAAAAATTTTGCTCACACAAGTACCAAAATAGGAATATCTGGCCCCACTGTCGACTTTCTGCACTCAGATCTCAGCAACTGTGATAACTTGTAGTATAATAGTGACTACTGCACATCAGAGCTTTTCTCTGTGTACGTATAATTGGGAAACGAATCTCCCTGAAGAAATAGTTATTCACAAACACATGGAAGGCAATACAAATGTAATTGTAGGCACAAATGTGCCATATTTTCACTGTTCAACTCCTTCAGAAAACTTGAAAATTACATTGCTCTGAACAAGAATTGAACCCGCATCTCCCAATTTCTGTTTGAGCATGCTATCCATTGCACCACTCAGGACAAAATCTGAATTGTTCTCAGATTTCTAAGCTACATCTGCTTAGCTTTTTCCCTGAAGAAATAGTTATTCACAAATATATGGAGGGCAATACAAATGTAATTGTTGGCACAAATAAGCCATATTTTCACTGTTCAACTCCTTCAGAAAACTTGAAAATTACATTGCCCTGAACAGGAATTGAACCCACATCTCCCAATTTCTGTTAGAGCATGCTATCCATTGCACCATTCAAGACAAAATCTGAATTGTTCTCAGATTTCTAAGCTACATCTGCTTAGCTCCAGTTGCTTGAAACTTCCTTGCCCTGGGTGGTGTAACGGATAGCATGCTTAAACAGAAATCAGGAGATGCGGGTTCGATCCCCACTCCAAGGCAATATAATTTTCAAGTTTTCTGAGGGAGTTGTCACATGGAAACAGCAAAAATGTGGCACATTTGTGCCAACAATTACATTTGTTCCTTCGTGGTCACTATGAATGTTACTTTCAAGTTTTTTGGTGGAATGTTACTTGGTCACCAGTGAACTACAGGCAAGTTTGTACACAATTCTTTTTGTTTGTTTGCTTTTGTTTGGGAATTTAACTACCACCACGAGCAACTTGATGGACAGAATTTAGAGAAATACAAATGCGAGATTTGTATTTCTCATCTGAAAACGGGATCCAGGGTGGACTCGAAAGTTCTTATGAAGTGTTTTTAATTATCAACAGGTTTTAACTTGTATTTTGAGCATAATTAGAGTTATGGTTCATCAACTCAGGTTTTAAACCATGGATTGGTTTTATTGATGTATCATGCACCAAGGTGAGCTGCCTTGTGTTTTACTGTAATGTTTTTAGCTGCACAAAAGCATTTACAGAAACAACATCCATGCCTCACTGGGATTCAAACCAGGACCGATCTTGGACATATGATCAAAAGCCAGCACTTAGACCACTGCAACACCAGAGCAGCAAAATTCTGATTGCTGTGAATAATCTAGAGAATTTTCCGCATATCCAGTGATAGAAAGTTGGAAAACCATTTTTGGAGCAGCAAAATGCATTTTTGGAGCAGGTGAAACACATTTTTGGAGCAACAACATGCATTTTTGGAGCAGGTAAAATATATTTTTAGAGCAGGTAAAATACATTTTTGGAGCAGCAAAATGTGTTTTTGGAGCAGGTGAAACACATTTCTGAAGCAACAAAATGCATTTTTGGAGCAGATAAAATACATTTTTGGTGTAAGAAAACATTTTTGGAGCAGGTAAAATATTAGTAGATAGAACAAAATCTTAAGCAGAAATTTTTTTGGAAATAGATGCACCCTACTCAAATTTAAAACATCTTGCATTGAAATACACACACACATATGCAAACATTTTAGTTTTCAAATAGATCAAAAAATTTGTAACCATAGCAGGAATCTATTATTATTCACTTATTTTACAAAAAATGTTTAATTTTTCACTGCTTTTCTCAATATTTAATTGCTCACTTCTATTCTTTTCTAATTTTTTAAGATAGTTAGCAATGTTTTGTTTTGCTTCTTTTAGTAAGTATCTGTCCACTTTCTATTGCACTCATGTCTTTTTTATGCCACATTCAATGTTCATCTCAGCATTGTTTAACATTTTATGAGGGAATCCAACTGCTGCAAATGTTCAGCTTCTTCCCATTTCAAATCACCTTGTGAACATTCAATTTCTTCTCTTATTTGTTTGTTTTGCTGCATTTTTCCAGCACTAATCTGCTCTTGATATTTTTTCCAGTATTCTTTATAAGCTGTCAGAAGTTTTTTGGTTACATTAATTTTACTCACATCTCCATTTAATCTTTTGACATGATCTTTGTGCTTCTTGCTCTCCACATGACGCCTACAATCATTGCAGCAGTCTTGCGACAGGCTAAAATCGCAGCCACGTGGCTTATAAAACGTGATTCAGCAAAACTTTAGATGCTTCATAAAAAGGCCATTCTTAACTATACATACCGCGATACACTTGACGATAAGTTTTATCTGACTTCGTTCTTTTGTTGTCATAGCTGTTTCACTGCTACGTTTCATTTCGTTTCGTTTCGTTTTAATCTAAATAAACCCTTTCCACTCAAATAACTTTTCACCCATACTCACACAGAAATCGCATTTTTTTTTTTTTTTTTTTTTTCTGCAGTAGAGGCCACAACTTAGCAGCGAAAGCTCAGCTTTAGCTCGCCAGCCCCGATATACGAGCTATAGAGGCATCATCAGCGTGGGGGCTGACACCCGACCTATTCGGCTATAAAGAAATGTCTCGCAAGCGTCGACATGCGAGCTATATAGCCATCATCGGCATGGAGGGTGACACTTGACATGCGAGATATTCGGCAAAAAAAGAAATGTCTCGCAAGCCCCGACCCACGAGCTATAGAGGCGTAATGAGCACAGAGGATGATACCCAACACGCAAGCTATTCGGCGAATAATGTCTCGCGAGCGCCAACATGAGAGCTATAGAGGCATCATTGGCATGGAGGGTGACACCCGACATATTCGGTGAAAAAGAAATGTCTTGCAAGCCCCAACATAAGAGCTATAGAGGCGTCATAGACGTGGCGGATGGCATCAAACCTATTCGGCGAAAAGAAATTCCTCGCGAGCGCCGACATCCAAGCTATAGAAGCGTCATAGGCATGGCAGCTAACACCCGACACGCAAACGATTCAGTGAAAAAGAAATGGCTCGTGAGCACCGACATGCGAGCTATAGAGGCGTCATCGGCATGGAGGGTGCCACCCGAAAAGTGCGATATTTGGCGAAAAATAAACGTCTCGCAAGCCCCGACATACGAACTATAGAGGCGTCATGGACGTGGCGGATGACACCCGACCTATTTGGCGAAAAAGAAATTCCTCGCGAGCGCCGACGTGCGAGCCATAGAGGCCTCATCGGCATGGTGGGTGACAACCGACACGCAGATGACGTTTCTTTTTCTTTATCCGGTGAAAAAGAAACAGCTCACGAGCCCCGACATGCGAGTTATAGAGGCGTCATCGGCATGGAGGGTGCCACCTGACATGTGCGATATTCGGCGAAAAAGAAATGTCTCGCAAGCACCGACCCACGAGCTATAGAGGCGTAATGAACACAGAGGATGACACCTGACACGCGAGATATTCAGCGAAAAGAAATGTCTCGCAAGCCTCGACATACGAGCTATAGAGGCGTCATAGACATGGCGGATGACACCCGACCTATTCGGCAAAAAAGAAATTCCTCGCGAGCGCCGACATCTGAGCTATAGAGGAGTCACAGACGTCGCGGATAACACCCGACACACGAGGTATTCGGTGAAAACGAAATTCCTCGCGAGCGCCGTCGTGCGAGCCATAGAGGTCATCGGCATGGCGGGTGAGGTTTCTTTTTCTTTATCCGGTGAAAAAGAAACTTCTCGCGAGCCCCGACATGCGAGCTATAGGGGCGTCATCGGCATGGCACCCGACCTATTCGACGAAAAAGAAATGTCTCGCGATCACCGACATGCGAGCTATAGAGGCATCATCAGCATGGCGGTTGACACCCGACACACAGATGATGTTTCTTTTTCTTTATCCGGTGAAAAAGAAACTTCTCGCGAGCCCCGACATGCGAGCTACAGGGGTGTCATCTGCGTGGCGAGCGACACCCGACCTATTCGACGAAAAATAAATGTCTCGCGATCACCGACATGCGAGCTATAGAGGCGTCATCGGAGTGGCGGGTGAGCTATTCGGCGATTTCACAATGTCAGGTGTCACCCGACAGTCGAGTTGAAAGGGTTAAAACGTTTGCACTGAAATTTTCACAACAACAAAGCCACATGCAATCAATGTAAAGAGTTGGAAAAAGGCGCTAAGCTGAGTTCCCTCTCGACTTTTGCACACGGTACTCTCTGATGGCTGTATGGGATATCACGTGACAAACTGCGCCTCTGATGGCGGGGGAATTCAGAACATCGAAGGCGCATAAGGGACTATCTGAAAAATTCCTTTTTTTCGACCAAAAGACAGTAAAAAAATAGAAATTGCGTGCTGGGTTCTTGCGAAGGGCTTTTCCGTAGTTTTTTCGGGTGACTTCCATAAAACCGTAAGATGGAGTGAAAATCCGTAAAAGTTGGCATCTCTGAATACCTGTGAATCCTTTAGAAACAGAACCATTGTATCCTGCCACGGGAGAGCCATTTTCAGTCGTCCTCCACGTAGACGAAATAGCTAATGACTGACCTTACGCTGTATTTACATAATCGCGCACTTCGCCCGGAATGAAATAACTGCGCTATCCCAAAGAGCAGGGAACAACATATATACAATCTCAATTGCAAAGCACTCCGAAAGACCACCAAACTATTAGTAAACAATCTTCATCAGGATTTCATAACGTGCAGCATCGTTTCTCCTACATACCACATGATTACAACAAAACTCCTCCTCTGTAAGCAAAAACAATTTAATTTCCTACATCGCGAAAATCGTTGTTTTTTTCGTCACTTTTGCCGAAAAAACAACGAATTAGAAGGTAGGTGAAAAACATTCCGAAATTTTGGGATTGGCGGTACGGTACATGTTGATTAAGCGTCATTTTCACCAAATTACGCGTAGACCTTAAAAAGCGTCATCCGATTCGACGTTTAAAACTGCATTTTTTTCAGTGAAAACATTTTTTTCGATCGACAATTTTTGCTGTGGATTGCCGTTTCGGCATAGTTGTGTGCAAATATTACATTTTTTTCAGAATTTGTAGCAGTCTGGCGCAAAATAATGAAATTGGCGGAAACTTTCCATCACTGCATATCTGTGGAGAATATTTCTTCCTTAATTTCTATACCTGAGGTGCAGATGACTTGTGGTCTATATCCATTCCTGGATTCGAAAGGATCATTGATGCTATAAAGAAGCATAGGATTGCTTCAGCTAGCAAAATCTGAGGTTGTTTGGATTTCTAAGCTATAATTACATAGCTTCCATTACTTGGACTTTCACCACCCTGGGTGGTGTAATGGATAGCATGCTCAAACAGAAATCAGGCAACGTGGGTTCAATTCCTGCTCCAAGGCAATGTAATTTTCAAGTTTTCTGGGTGGGACACAGGGGTTGAAAAATGTGGTCGCCTGGTCGCCCAAAATAATTATCAGGGCCACCACGAAAATATCACTAAAAAAACATGTACCATGATTTTTGACATGTAATTCATGAATTATTTGTTTTTAAAAGGGTTAAAAATTTAGGTTCTGTGGATTATACACTGCAAATGCATGCTTAAAGAAAAAATGTTTTTGCAGCCCAAGATAATTGTGCAGGAGAGGGAGTATAGTTGGAAAAGAAACTCTCGGGGAAAAAAATACGCAGTTCAGGAATTTCTATGGAACAAAAAGGAGAGGAAGGGTGTCATATTAAAAGATCAGGGAAGTTGTGGGTCACTTGGTTTTTGTATCGTTTGAAGTTCTCTGCAAATGGTACGTGTACATACCGAGGTTCCAGCATTGTGTCTCATCTGTACACTGTGGTCTTGTGTAGTTCTCCAAGAAAGACAAAACCCTGACTACTTATGCCCTCTCTTTATCAACCAGCCAATAAAAGTATATGCACAGTGCTTGCTGCATGAACCTACATATGCATGCTTCCTTCCAAAGTCCCATGTTTTCGTGTGCACTGTGCCTGTGTCTAGTTTGTCCTTCGCCATTTTGACCATCTTTGCTGTAATTTCCCTTCATTGCTATCCATGATGTCTTTTCAAAATGGAGGGCACAGCTGAGGATATGATTGTGTCAAGTCAAACTAGAGTGCACTGGCACACGAAAAGCCATGGTCTAAAACGTAAATAAACCCGTCAGTAAACTCTATGGGAGAATTCACATGGAAGTCTAGCCCTCTTTTTTTTTTTTTTATTGACCTGTGTGTAAGCCGACTCTCGTACTTTGAAAACAGGATTTCTTCCAAAAACTTTCGACTTACATGCAAGCATATACGATATTTCTATGAACTAGACGAAACCCATTGGAATTGAAGGTAAGGTTGTTGTTGTTTTTTTAATAATAAACTCATACGAAACAGCAAATGTAAACTTTATTTGATTGACAAATTCATTCAACCACTTCAGTAAAGACAATAGTCCAGTTTCGTGACTTTTTTTTTTTTGACTGAAGATTTAATGACCACCCAACTCGACGGGCTATAAGCAGTCGCCCACCCCTAATTTAGGGTCACTGGTTTCAGGGAAGGGATAGAGCCAGGGGCATAAGACAAGCACAACATCCGTGCCTCACCAGTATTCAAACCCAGACCCTTCACGAACGAATGATCATAAGCTATTGCTTGGGGGCTATAGGCAGTCGCCCGTCCCTAATTTAGGGTGACTGGTTTCAGGGAAGGGAAATGGCCAGTGCCGTTAGACAAACACAATATCCATGCCTCACCGGGATTCGAAACTAGTCGGAATCAACGAATAGGGTTTTTTTCCCCCGGTAGACGAATCCCGTCAGAATCGCCGATTAGTTTTGTTGGGTTTTTTTTTTTTTAAGGATAAACTCATATGAAAAGTTTATTTACACGTTTACATGCTGGAAAACGTCTTACCTACATGAATAAACTGGATCGAATGAATGTTAAATTGTACGTATACATCACATAGTCCACATAGTCCAATGGCACAACGCAATCAGGTCTTCGAGTGTTCACTGTTCTGACAAGAACTTTCAAACAAATTCCTGCTAGCATTGTTTTGCACAATGGTTTGCTGAGAAGAGAGACTTTGGACTATCCGAGTCCCTCCTTATTTCCGCCTTCAACAGAGCGTGAGTCAACCACAGGCAATCGGATGTCAACCACACGCATCTCCCATAGACCATAGACTTTACATGGGAACTTTGTCGCCCCATAACACCTAAACCATTGCCCCATCTCATTTTTCTCTTCGATTGGCACATCTACATGGCAAAACCTTTATTTTGATACCTCAACCATAGGTTTACGTTCAGCTGTTCTCTCGCAACTGGTCTTACAGTAAAAAAAACTTATAGAATTAATATATAGATTGTTCTATACAAGTATTTCATCATTGGGAATGTGTAATGCAATACTCTAGAGTTGCATTGGCTCAATTAAATTTTGTGCTCTATGGATGCGAGGCCAAGAAGCTTTATTTGTATTCACAGATAAAAAATATATTAAACAAGTTACCTTTAAAAATGAATTTCTTTATTTAATAAGATCGTCTTTTCTTACTTTTTCGGACTCCAGGCTCTTTAAGTGACCAACTTTTCTGTCGGAAATTCTGCTTACAGATCAATATTTGTGATGTGTCGATTATGTGACAATTTTATTTTATTTTTCTGAATGTCACGATCTGCGGGATTATATGTTGGTGCAGATTATATGAAGGTAAAAAATAATTGTGTGAATTCTAGGTTCTGCTGATACTATGATGAAAATTACAGTAATTTAAGAATTTGTGAACCCAGAAAAAAAATTAATACTGTTTTTTAAGGGTTTTTTTTTTCTTTTTCCCAGGGGAAACTAGCATTTTTTTGCACAGAAGTGTGTATAACTTTGATATTATATAGGGTGTCCGAGAATTATTGGACACATTACAAAATTATATAAAACAAAACATTAAACAGATAGAAAGAAACTGACTGTACTAACTTACAATGTAACTACACAAGTTAATAAATTTCGATGTGATCCCTTGGTTGCTCGTAGTACGTCCAAGTGATACTCAATTTCATGCCATGTATTGGCAAGCATCTGAGGAGTTATGGAATAATTAACAGCTGTGATACGCTACTTCAGTTCTTGCAAATCAGTACAGGGTGTCTGATAGACACGATCCTTCACATAACCCCACATAAAATAATCCAATGGAGTTAGATCTGGAGAGCAAGGAGGCCACGCAATGGGACCACGCCCAATCCATCTGTTGGGGAAATGCTCATTTAGGCACTTACGTACACACGTTGACCAATCTGGAGGCGCACCGACTTTTTGGAAAACGACGTCATATCTTTTGATCTGGGGTATAAGCAAAATTTTCTACCATATCCAAGTAAATGTCACCATTTTTTATGTTTTTTGCAGAAGAAGAAAGGGCCAATCACTTCGCTTTTTGATAGGGCGCACCACACACTAACTTTTGGAGAATCACGTTCCAGTTCAATAGCAGCATGAGGCGGTTCACTGCCCTATATCCTACAGTTGTGACGATTCACAACACTTGATACATGAAATGTGGATTCTTCACTAAAAATTACAGTACTGAGAAAGTTTTCCACTCGATTAAGCATATCCACAGCGAAATCGTATCGCAGAGTGTGATCCTTTACATGCATCTCTTGCACTATTTGAATTTTATAAGCATGAAACTTTAATTTCTTGTGCAAGATATTGTGAACTGCCGATTTCTGAATGCACAGTTCTCTGCTTGCTTTATGAACAGATTTCTTGGGGCTTCGTCGGAAATTTTCATTAACTTGGTCAACCGTCTCACCACTGACTCTAGGCCTACTGGCTCCTCTACGATGTTCCACATTGCCAGTTTCTTTAAACTGTTTTATCCACCGCTTAATTTAATTTGTTGACGGAGGATTACAACCATATTCTAAACGGTACCATCTTTTAACTTTAATGACAGACTTTAATTCCGCAAGCCATAACACACACATCGCCTTCTGCTGTACAGATGACATGATTACTGATTGTGCAGTTCTCATACATTCCTCATCAGGACACACCTAGCGCCATCTATCGGATTCTGGGAATAACAATTCTGCAAAACAAAAGTATAGAAACCGTGGTAGTAATATGTGACATAAAAAAACAGACAATGCTCATAGGGGTTTTTTTACATAATTTTGTAATGTGGCCAATAATTCTCGGACACCCTGTATAAACCTTCCTCGCTGGCCACTAAAAATTTTAGCTGGCCACCAGATTTCAGAATATTTTTCTACCCCTGGTGGGATGTCACAAGACCAGAGAGAACTTACAGGCCAGTCTGTATACAATTCTGATTGCTATGAATAATCTAATGAATTTTCCCAGGGATGTAGTTCTAAATAAAAAAAGTGCCTTCGCTGTGAACGGATTAGTCAAAAGCAACCCAGAAGGTAGACTTTCAAAAGTTTTTATAGTTTGACATCTTTTAATCATTTATAAATTTTAATTAAATTTTATTATACATGATTTTATTCACTTTTGTTAAAACTCCTGAGTTTAGGTAATTTAAAACAAAAGAATGAATGTTATGTATGAGTCACATACCGAAAATATATATATATTTTTTATAAGAAAGTGCCTTTGCAGTGAACATGATTCTAAAGGATTTTAAATATCAAGTATTAATAATATTTTAAATATTCAGTGTTTTTTTATTGATTTGGCCTATCAGCCTCTCCTATGAATTAGTTTGTATGTTTGTTTGATTGGAGGTTTAACGACCACCGTGAGCACCTATGAATTAGGAGAGGCAGTAATATAGATATCTGCCGCCCCAGTGGTCTATGCAATGGCTTCTGACCATTCGTCTGATTGGGTCAGGGTTCGAATCACGGTGAGGCATCGATGTTGTGTTTGTCTTACGGCATTGGTTCTCTGCTTTTCCTGGAGCCAGTGGCTCTAAATTAGGGACAGGCAACTGCTTATAGCCCATCAAGTTTCTCAGTGGTCGTTAACCCCCGCTCAAGGATACCTTTGGGGGGGTGGCATTTAATGAATACCACCATGAGTATCCAGTGCCATAGGCAGTCGCCCGTCACTGATTTGGGGCCACTGGTCCGTTGGTATAGCTAAATATTTGATAAATTTAAAACACGAGAAACCTTTTTTTAAAGCATTTTTAAAAATAATAAGATGTTAATGATTGATTGTATCAATTATTTTTGTTGTATTTTAGTATCTTGTATATTTATTAAAATGTTTGACAGCCTTGAAGAAGGTAAGGATTTTTCTTAGCCCTTCCCACCCTCCCCCGTACTGATATGGGCGCCACTGAGCCCCGGGCCGCCTTCATCCCAGTCTCGGGTCCAAAACCAGCTCCAGCGATAAGTCAGAAGCCAACGCCTCTGACCACTTGTCTACTGGGGCTTCTTTTCGCGTTACCAGTAAAGAACCTAGAGATGTGCTAAGAGATGACTTCAGCAAAACATCTCACTGCAACCATGAAACAATTGTCAGTTATGCTATATGCTTGGTTTAATTATAAATGAGTGGTAGACAATGCATGTAATTAACAAACAGATTAAGAAGGTAGTTTAGAACTGTGTATAAAAGCTTAAGGCAAATATATTTCAGCCATTACTATGGCCTACATCAGTGTAACTATGATTGGTTTTCGTTGCCAGATTGGAAAGGGAAGTTTTGTAATGGTAACTCCGAGTGACATGATGCAATGAGGGATTTCCAGATGTAAGGAATGAAAATGGGGAGCTCAGAGTTGCAATTTTTGGAAAATAAAATTTCCAAACTTTCTCTAAACCTCAGAGCATACAGATTTTGGAATGGAAACTATCTTTTTAGTATCGGACCAAAGTGGAATAGCAGAAGTGTCAGCCATGGTAAGAAGAAACAAGAAAGATGAAGATTTTCCAAATTTCACATCAGATTTGTGTTCCTGAAGTCTTGAGAGAATTTTCCGGAAGGAACTTCCTATGTACGCGTTAATCCAACGTTAGTCTTGATCAGAATTTTATACACTCCATGTGAAGAAAGCGGAGGTCTTGGATCTCTGTCATTACGGAGGATAACAGAAATTGAAGGGGAAGAACAAATGGCAAGTCTATATATTTCTCTTTTGAAGATACTGCAATGAGTTTGTAGGCAGAAGGTTCGTTGGACCACATTTTTCTGTGTTGATTTATTTCTTGTTAGCCAAGTTTTAACATACGGAGAATCTACCACCTATAACTTTATTTTGAAAATTTTGGTCGTAACAAAGGAGTTATTTCTTTAACACTAAAATTCTTGTAATTCATGAAACACCATAGAGCGCGAACTGACTGCAACACGATCATTAGTTTGATATACGAATATGTCTGTGTATAAAACACAGAAATTGCCATTTCTGCCTACATGGCCATCTAAAAGTATCTTTGTCCTACTTTAACCATGAAAAGTGCCTTTGTGGCACTAAGCCTAGAAAAAAATGCCTTAGTGCCGCTAAGGCCCTTCTACATCCCTGAATTTTCCATGTAATTGTGGGCACTTTTTTCCCTGAATTTCTGCATAGCGGTTTGCTGTGAAATTAATTTTAAACTGTTTGTTTGCTGTTCAGTTCGTGCATTTTGTTTTTGTTACATTTCGAAAATCAATTTCTGCCGTCACGCTCACTGAAAAGGCAAATTTAAAGAAAGAAAAATATTCTTCGCTCAAAAGAACCAAAACAGATACCGAGGCTCTTTAGCAATTATGTTTAGCTTCTATTAGTAACAAAGGCTGACCTGAAACAAAATCTTCATCACATAGAAAAAATATACAATCAGGCTGCAATTCCTTTCTATTTTGTGAAACAAAAAAGCAATTTAAGAGAAAATGTAAGAATATTTGCAAGTGAATATAAATGTCAGTGGAATTCATCAGACAGAAGTAACATTTTCAGTTGGTTTGAACATAGTTAACATACTTTATTTAGGCATATACTTTTTAGGTGTGAAGGTACTTTTTTTGATGTCATACAGTCTGGAAACACTACTTATGTACATCGAGTTAGTCTATAATCGGTGTATTTCTATAGCTTAAATTGTAGAAGAGAACTAAAATATCAACACAAGATATTTTGAGAATTTTTAGTTATTAATATGCTCAATGCAACACACAACAATGCTTCTATTTATTCTGTTTATTTTTTTTTTTATTGTAGGTTTAACGACCACCGTGAGCAACTCAATGGGCTATAAGCAGTCGCCCGTCCCTAATTTAGGGTCACTGGTTCCAGGGAAGGGAGAGAGCTAGTGCCATAAGACAAACACAACATCCATGCCTGACCGGGATTCGAACCCGGACCCCTTTCGGACGAATGATCAGAGGCCATCGCCTTAGACCACTGCGCCACCGGGGCGGCTTATTCTGTTTAGATTGATTTGAAGTACACGCATGGTAAATCTCAATAAATATTGACAATAATGAATGACAAATGTCACATAAAAACAAATTCATATTCAGATCGGCTAACATTTTTGCTTTAAAATCTCAGTCTTTTTTCATTTTTATTTTTTTAACAACTTTTTGAAATGCTGGCCACCAATTTAGGGTCACTGACAACCATGTACTGATAAAATCATCACTAAAGGACAAACTTAAATGCTGGTCCTCATCAGCTGTTTGGCAACCAGATGACAATACAATATCCATGACAGCAACTGTTAATGGTACACGGAGATGACATTGTTGACTTCTACTAAAGCAACTGATAAAGACTTGTGTGGGGGTTGTTATTCATGAAATTTTCTATCTGGTGAGCGGCATAAAAGTTTTGTGATACTTTTAGCCACAAACTTTTCTTTCCCGCAGAGCATCAAAAAATTCTTTAAAGTTTACTGGTGAACCACAACAAACTGTGAGACGTGTACCAATTGAGCAAATTTGGGATTTTTGTGGGATTAACAACTTTTCAGAAATACAATGCCGCCAAACTTAAGAAATCCTCGTCACAAACATTGGGGTTTCAACCCACACCCACACCAAACAACACAAGACATCCGAGGATACCAACTCGAAAGTTGTTTTGAGATCTGAATTATATATACACATACTCGAAAAATATAGTCCCAAAGTGATAATGAGGTCTTTTAACCTCCTATTTTCCTGACTTTAGCCTCCATTGGCAAAGCTTGTTTTCTACCGCCGAATGGCATTTGGCCAGGATTTAAAGGTCTAGACTTTTTATAACTATTAAAATTACGATCCTATCGACATTTGACATTTGAGAATAATGAAGGAATTGGTATTCACAGTTTGACATACGATGCTTGAACATACAGTGCTAAAATAAATAATACACTTAAAAACGAAAATAACTCCCACAACTTCCTACCTGTGTACACAAAATCAAATACGGCACTTCGCTTCAGACGATAAACACCTATACACTTAACACAGATAATATACCGACACTAAATTTTTTTGACATCGCGAAAATAAACCGAAAAAATAATTAAAAGGCCCTACGTAAATTTCTCAATAGACAAGTCACACCTGCACGATGTCAACAGCATATATCCACGTCTTCTTCCCTGACCGGAGGAGGTGTGGGACGTCGAGCGCTCCCAAAGCCACAATAACACCTTGTCCTCTCAGTGCTTGTCCTGGTTCCTAATGAATGTAGAAGAATGTGTGATTTCCTACATAAAGAGGGCGCAGCGATAAGATACATATGCAAAACTCCCAACCAGAAAGTACAAAGCGCATAAATAAGCATGTGTTTGAAAATTAAATAAATAAATAAATAGGGATATTTCTTCTAAAGGTTCCTCTCTAGTCTTCCGAGCTGGGCCAAGGCCATCTAAGAAATACAAGGCCATGATATTAAATAAACGAGTTGCCCTTCAATCCTTGTGCCTCCTTTACTGACGTCACAAGAAAATCAAGGCTTACGATTGGTTTCCAACACTGTCGTATATGACGTCAAACACAACCCCACGCATTAATTCCAAAGAGGTTAGAATAAAATATCTGGAGCTGCCCTTGTTAATGAAGTAGTAGTACTAGAGACGGCCGTCAATGTGCAGGAAAACTGATGAAAAAGGATAGCTGATGGTTTTCAAGGCTATTGGCAATCTCAGCGGTCCGCTCTCTCTCTAGCGGCAAAAAGAAGAATTACTGTAGTACGGGTAACGTTTACGGCTCAATGCTTGGCTGCTGGTAGATCGCTCATTACATTCAGTTGTCGTAGTTTGGTGTATTTTTGCATTCATTCTGGAATTAGAGAGTTGTATAATGGAGAATTCCGTGAAGAAGAACAAATCATATTGTTGTGTCCCGCAATGTCGTTCCCAAGGTTTTAGCTATGTTTTTCACAAGTTAGTATAAACGTTTGTGCCTTGCGTTTGAAATCCTTCCAGTGAAATGCTACTAACCTAGTAACGTCTTTGAATGAATAATAAACAAGACAGCATGCTTTTATTGCATAGTAGTAATTAAAAAATCAACATTTCTACATAATCTTGAAAACAAATAATTGCTGTTATCCGTATAAATTTAAACTTCATTATGGAACAAGATTTGCAATGTTCTGTCAACAGTCATCGGTTCAAAAACGCAGAACCCAATGATGATCAACAATTACCAATTCACAAACACTTTTAGGAACAGAATGTTCAAAAATTACAAATGTTATTGTTGACAGTATTGAAAATGGGTCCTGAGAAACGTCAAGTGAAACGAAATGTCAGCTTTTAATAGTAATCCGGATTAGAACACCACTGTCGGTATTACTATATCACTTGCCTGAAAATGTAGAAATAAAAATTACCTGTTACAGTAAAAGCATTACTGCTACACAGTGCTTACACGTTCCACTTCTGCCCGCTTTACAAGAGCACTCAAATGACTTTATAGAAATTTCACTGTTACTTGTATCTAAAACACCGTTGATGGAGTGAGGCGACGACGTTATTGCCGTGGACTGAATGCAGTGCGAAACTATGAGAATTTCTCTTCCATCTTCCTTCTTAATTCCACAAGAAATTATATGGCCTACATTAACAATCACTTCCCCTTCTTTAATGCATCTTGAATTTTTGGAAGCGTACACAAATTTCATTATTTCAAGGATTGAAAGCGACAAACCAGCCATTCTAACATTCGACTTTATGGAAACACGTGCGACGTTACCCGTACTAGAGAAGTTTGTTTACGTTTGCGCAGCGCCCCCTATAGTTCGTTGAGGTTCCCAATTTTTTTTTTTTTTTTTTTTTTGATTGGAGGTTTAACGACCACCGTGAGCAACTCAATGGGCTATAAGCAGTCGCCCGTCCCTAATTTAGGGTCACTGGTTCCAGGGAAAGGGAGAGAGCCAGTGCCGTAAGACAAACACAACATCCATGCCTGCTCGGGATTCGAACCCGGACCTCGTTCGGACGAATGATCAGAGGCCATCGCTTAGACCACTGCGCCACCGGGGCGGCGGTTCCCAATTGCAATGCATTTTGTGTTGGCCGAATAGCCTTCTTTCCATCGCAAATATTTCCAATTTCGCTTTGTAGCTCGTTGCGATTTGTTAGGACATGCTGAATTCATAAAATTCTTAATTATTTTGAGGCTCCTTTCCATTTCTAAATTGAAATACACGAACGTTAGTGCGTATTTTAAACAAAACAAAAAGTTAAAATTGAAAACTTCACTCGTGTAAGAAGCATAATTCATTCCAGTTTGATATTAACACCAAAGACCTTTAAGATGTCTTTTATTAACACTATCTCCACAACCAAAAATTACGCAATTCCAAAACCCACACAGTTGAAATTAAAATAGGTATGATGTAAGCAACGTCAAATTCCAACACATTGCGACTTCATCGTTAAGAGACTCAGAGCATCTCCAGAAGTATTTCAAACCTCCTTTATTAGTTCGTGTGATATGACAGTAACATCAGGAACGGAGAGAACTCGTACCACTAATATCATGGACTTGTGTTTTCCAGACGTCCTTGGCTGAGCCCGGCCTGTGTGTTTCGTAAGCGTGTATAGGGAATTGCGATTGCCGACTCGTGATTGCTTCGGAGTTGTTTTGGAGACAACATAGGGTGGGGACAATTTCTTCGTTTTTCCGTTCTTTTTCTTCTTCTTTTTTTTTTTTTTAGTAGAGAGAATCACATGACGGGAACAACTATTTCTCCGTTTTTCCGTTCTTTTTCTTTCCTTTTTTTTTTTCTTTCGTTTGGAATTTTAACGACCACCGTGAGCAACACCGTTCATTGAGTTGCTCACGGTGTTCGTTAAAACCCCCATTGAAGGAAGGGGGCCAGTGCCGTATGACAAATACATCAACTATACTTCATCGGGATTCGAATTCGGACTAATGGTCATAAGTCCGAGCCCAGGACACTGAGCCGGCAATTATGATGATATAGCATGTGACGTCACCAAGAAGTTTCAGTGAAGTGGCAACAGTCCCTGCAAGTTCCTGAAGGACAAGCATAACTGGCTGTCCTGCACTTAGTGTGTAAAGTGCCATCATTAGCGGTCGGTGTTTAAATACATGTGAAGCCAAAATGCCTAGATTTTTTGGCATTATGAATTGTGGTAATACAGGAAATCGAAAATCGAGACCGTAAGTCTTTTTGCAGGCCACTAGCTGCTGTCTCTAAAGGCAGTACCGAAAAGATTGGCGCCGCCCCGGTGGCGCAGTGGTCTAAGGCGTTGGCCTCTGATCATTCGCCCGTAAGGTGTCCGGGTTTGCATCCCGTCAGGCATGGGTGTTGTGTTTGTCTTACTGCACTGGCTCTCTCCCTTCCCTGGAACCAGTGACCCTAAATTAGGGACAGGTGACTGCGTATAGCCCATTGAGTTGCTCACGGTGGTCGTTAAACCTCCAATCAAAAAAAAAATTCGCTTATATGCCAAACGAAGGGAGATCGCTTCCCAGAGCTTAGAAAACACTTTTTTTTTAAAGAGTCAGACTCTTCAAAGGCAGAGAACGAACCTCTTAAATGTTAGTTTTTTTTCTAGAAATCGGTGATTTCTGGTAAAGCAGATAATCCATCTTTTACTTGTTCGAACGCTATTGGAGTGCAGTTTTTTCTTTTTTTTTTTTGATTGAAGGTTTAACGACCGCCGTGAGCAACTGAATGGGCTATAAGCAGTCGCCCGTCCCTAATTTAGGGTCACTGGTTCCAGGGAAGGGAGAGAGCCAGTGCCGTAAGACAAACACAACAACCATGCCTCACCGGGATTCGAACCCGGACCCCGTTCGGACGAATGATCGGAGGCCATCGCTTAGACCACTGCGCCACAGGGGCGGCATTGGAATGCAGTGCTTGCATTTATTGGGCCAGGCGTTTCATTCGTTGATTCAAAGTTTTCAAGTTAAATTTAAAAGGTGTTAGCTGTTCTTTTTTTTTTTTTTTTTTTTTGGCGTAGGTTTTATTACTACTGACTATTTTCTTATAGAACAACTTTTGAAGTTTGTCTCTTAGTCAAAATATCTCTTACATAAACGCTTCGGTCCCCAATCGGAACTTCTGTGACGTGGTTCTTTTTTTTTTTTTCTCCAGGGATTTCTTTTCAGAAGGTTCTTGGTTGATCTAGGGAGTTGAAACTTTCTATAGGGCTAAAAGAAAAATTTGTTTGCAAACCTGACTTTTAGTCAGATTCAAATCTCTGGCTCTTCTGTATTTTTTAGATCTCCATCACACCGTTAACCTGACTCACTTTTTTTTTTTTTTTTGAGAATTTTCGGCTTTTCACTTTTAAGGTTATTTGGCTGTCGGTGTTGGGAGTCTTTAATTCACTACTTTGTTCTAGATGACACACACACCCCCTCAAAAAAAAAAACTACCGTTGATTCTTTTTTAGTGCACCTGGATTTTTACCTAGAGCTGAAGCACACGTTTGCAGTGCCACGGTGGCGCAGTGGTCTAAGCGATGGCCTCTGGTCATTCGTCCGAACGGGGTCCGGGTTCGAATCCCGGTAAGACATGGATGTTGTGTTTGTCTTACGGCACTGGCTCTCTTCCCTTCCCTGGAACCAGTGACCCTAAATTAGGGACGGGCGACTGCTTATAGCCCATTGAGTTGCTCACGGTGGTCGTTAAACCTCCAATCAAAACAAAAAAAAACACTTTTGCAGAAAAATGCAAATAATGGCTAAAACTATTGCATAAAATGTTTTTTTGGTGTCCAGGTCTATCTACAGGTCGGTGTTATGCTGCTGAATATATTTACGGATAAATAGATTATAGTGCACAAATCCCAGCAAAATTATTTTATTTTAAAAGAAAATTTTACGTAAAAAAAAAAAAAAAAAATTTGCTCATTTTTCTAAGGCTTGGAAATCGCTTACCAGATCTTAGAAAGACACTCTCTGTTGAAGCATTAAACTCTCAAAAAGGCATAGAACCTTTCAAGGGTGAGTTTTATTCAAAATCAGCAATTCCTTGAAAGAAAGAAAACCTATCTTTTTTTCACACCTGGGAGAGAAGAGAACCTTACTTATTAAGGCAGTGTACCTATTTTCTCCATAAATTACTGATTACTCACGAATTTGTGATCGTACTAAATTACCCTGTAAAAGAATACCGACGACGAGAAATTGTTATATGCTTCGAAACTTTTATATGCCTCGAATTGTTCTGCAGTAAAAGTGCTTCGACCAAAGACGAAGTAATCGAAAATATTTACTATTTTCACTTTCGGAAAACTTTTCGCATCACCTTCGAAGATACTTGCATTCCGCACATAAGGATCTTTTCCTTCAATCTCTTTAATTTTTTCCAAATACCGCATTTTGTACTCTGAAGTTAAAGTTTCAAAGTAAGAAATCATCATTTCAACGAGGCTGGTTTTTTTTTTTTTTTTGATTAGAGGTTTAACGACCACCGTGAGCAACCCAATGGGCTATATAAGCAGTCGCCCGTCCCTAATTTAGGGTCACTGGCTCCAAAGAAGGGAGAGAGCCTGTGCCGTAAGACAAACACAACATTCATGCCTCACCGGGATTCGAATCCGGACCCCTTTCGGACGAATGATCAGAGGCCAACGCCTTAGACCATTGCGCCACCGGGGCGGCAGGCTGGTTGTCCTATAGTTACGTTACTAAGGCTCGTTGCCATGCTGAGAGTCACGTGTCTGCTACATCCTCATTTCTTCTTCCCAGTGGCAGCCCGTGACCAAAATTGCTGGGGAGGCAAACTACTTTTCAGCTGGATTCAAATAAATTTATTCAAATTTTGAAGATAACAATCCGATTTTTGGCGTAAGTGTGACAAGGATGGTAAGTCAGATAATATCCGAAAACTTTTAAATTTTCATCGTCCTGGGTGGTGTAGTGGTTAACATACCCGGGCGCTATCTGGGAGACGCGGATTCGAGTCCCGCTTCAGGACGATGAAAATTTTCAAGTTTTCGGATATTATCAGACATACCATTCTTGTCACATTTACGCCAAAAATCGGATTGTCATCTTCAAAATTTTTATTATATGTTCATCCAGCTGATGGGGAGTAGCGACCCCAGCCGACATGTCATGTTTGATTCTTCCCTTTACAACTTTGTGTTGCCGCCACCTTGACAGCACCCGCCTCAGTTG
The DNA here is from genome assembly GCA_039090855.1 of Macrothele yani. Taxonomy (NCBI): domain Eukaryota; kingdom Metazoa; phylum Arthropoda; class Arachnida; order Araneae; family Macrothelidae; genus Macrothele; species Macrothele yani. The sequence goes on along the minus strand of CM077013.1, from coordinate 122,037,395 downwards.
TTGGTTGCTGAGGTTGCGATTATGCGCCAGCCCTTTCCTTTCCTCTCGCTTTCCTCTCCCTTTCCTGTTTTTACTTTCTTCTCCACTACCTGTTCTTCTTTTCTACTCCATTTTCTACTCGACTTGCTTCTCCATTTTCTGTTCCTCTCTTGTTTTTCCGGGCTGGTTTGCTAGACCTACCTGCACGTTTGCCGTGTGCGGTGACCCGTGAGGTGGAAAAGGGGATGCTGGAGGCTGAGGTTTCTGGTGGCCAGGTTGTTGTCGCCAATCGCTAACACTCCTCTTTGCCCCCTGCTTCACCCTAAACGGGAGGCTAGGAACTAACCCACTCCTAGTCAATCGGCTTGTTGTTTCGTATACAACAGGGTGAGTTTGGGGATAGTGCGGGCATGCCAAAGGGGTGTTACCGAGACCTGGGAAAGTCTCGGTACTCGCTGAGCGCATGTCTGCACTATCAACATGCTATATCCGTTGCTTAACCCTAGAGTCGTGTCCTGCGTCCAATTGGGCTTGCGGACCTCCGGCTCTCGCCTGTTGGGCTCGGTTGTGGGCGGGGAAATCGGCGGACGAACTTTTCACTTCTATTCATGGCTAACAAAAAAATTTCCCAAGAACTTCAAACAAAGCGGCCCATTGAGGACGGGTCACCCCCTCCCAACAAGAAACCTACACCTGATTCTGCCAATGTTCAGTTCTTTTGCATCCACTCCTTGGAAGCTTCAAATCCATTAAACACCAGAAGCCCCTTCTGGATAAATAAAGCATTGCAATCATTTACCAGCTCTCCTAAGAGCGTTAAGAAGCTCCAATCTGGAGATCTTCTTGTCGAGATGTCGAGTCCCAGATATGCTACAGTGCTTTTAAACACTACCTCTTTTTTAGATTGTCCAGTAAAAGTTACCCCTCACGGCTACCTCAATTCCTCACGAGGTGTTATCTCTTCTCAAGACCTTCTGGAGTGCAGTGACCAAGAACTTCTGGAGGAACTGAAAGACCAACAAGTGAGTGGAGTCCGGCGCATCCTATTTCGGCGAAACGGCCAATCTGTCCCATCTCGAAACATCATACTGACCTTTAACACCCCATCCCTGCCAACATCAATCAAGGCAGGGTATCTACACCTTGAAGTACGCCCCTTCATACCAAGTCCTCTACGATGCTTCAAATGCCAAGCATATGGTCACTCCCAGCAGTCTTGCAGGAGCACTGCTCGGTGTGGGCGTTGTACTGCAACAGACCATACTTTGCAAGATTGCCATGCCGAAGCCGAGCTGTGCTTCAACTGCAAGTGATCTCATGCAGCATCATCGAGAGACTGTCCGAAGTGGAAAGAGGAAAAAGAGATCCAACGCATTAAGACCGTTGGGGGAATCTCCTACCCAGAGGCCAGAAGAAAGGTCGCTCCAAATCAATCAAATCGGCGATCCTTCGCATCAGCGGTTGTTGCAAGGACTACAGTCGGTACCCAGACTGATAGCCAAATCCCAGTGAATTGTCTTTACAAGCTAGACGACATCATAGCTGCTGGTCTGGCAGCACTACAATCCCGAGCTAGGGACGCGAAAGCTCCAACAACCACTGTGCCTAAACCTGCTGCAACTAACACCAGCACCACCGGGACTTCAACAACCCCGGGAGGAAAGAGAAAGGAAAAAGAAAAGGAGAAGAAATCTCCAAACTCCCATCATAAGAACCAGGATCGGGCAAGATCATCTGCGACACAGGAACCAAAATACCGCCCCATTTTACCATCAGAGAGTACAGGGCGTTGGACAAAACAGTCCCAAGCGCAAATGGACATTGCTGACGAAATGATGGAATCGGACAACTTTTAATTGTCCCAGTTTTTCTCGGGTTTTGTTTTTCGCTTTTTCTTTTTCTCATTCACCACAATTCAAACCATGGGTCAAATCGTTCAGTGGAACTGTCGAGGCTTTCGGACAAGACATGACGACGTGAAACATCTGCTTTCGTCATACTCTCCGGTGTGCCTTTGCCTCCAGGACACAAAACTTAAACCATCAGACCTCCTTTCAGTTCGAGGCTACAGTGCATTTCGGAAAGATAATATTTCAGGAGATATAGCTTGCGGGGGAGTTGCCATCCTTGTCCCGCACAGTGTTCCAGTTTCTCCCGTTGCGGTCTCAACATCTTTACAAGCCGTTGCGGTGCGTATCTCCATGCCTGTGCCTCTAACTGTTTGCAGCGTCTATCTGCCGCCGGATGAGGACGTGAGCGTGTCCGTTCTTGAGAGATTAGTTGAGCAGCTGCCGTCACCTGCTCTTCTTTTGGGTGACTTCAATGCTCATAATCCATTGTGGGGTAGTGTCAGAACAGACACACGAGGCCGTAGGATCGAATCTCTTCTTTTCTCGACCTCTTTGTGCCTGTTTAACACCGGTGCTGACACTTACTTCCACGAGCCTACACGAAGTTTCAGTGCAATCGATTTATCTTTGGGCCATCCATCGGTTATGGCCGACTGGTCGTGGACGGTGTGTGACGACCTCCATGGAAGCGACCACTTCCCAATTGTACTTAGGTATAATGTGAGCGTGCCATCTTCTGCCTCCCGCCCTCCTCGTTGGAGGATGGATCGTGCCAAGTGGGAGGTCTTCACACCGTCCGCAGTAATATCTTTTGCCATGGTGACCCGGGGGTCAATTGACGCAGCTGTTACTGATGTCACAACGTGTATCATTCAGGCAGCAGATCTCTCTATCGCCAAAACATCAACGACGCTCCCAAGACGTCCGAAGCCTTGGTGGAACCCTGATTGCGCAGCGGCTAGGAGTGTTCAACATAAGGCCTGGTGTACTTTTCGGCGTTATCCGACCGATGCTAACCTTGTTAAATTTAAAAGAGCAAAATCTTACGCTCGGTTGGTGCGTCGACGAAGCAAGAGGGAGTCTTGGATGAAGTACGTTTCATCTATCAATTCACGTGCCAGTTCAAAAACTGTTTGGGAAAAAATTCGTAAGATCCGGGGAAACTATAGGTCCGCCAAATTTCAATTCTTGAGAATAACGGCTGCACGTATGCTGAAGTAGGGGAGATTGTGGATTGCTTGGGCGAAGCGTTTGCCTCAGTTTCTAGTTCTCAGGCGTATCTCCCGTCCTTTCAGATGATTAAAACAACCGTGGAACGCCAGAAAATCTCCTTTGCTCATTTTTATAACACTGAGTATAACTCCCCTTCCGCATGGTTGAACTACGGGTGGCTCTGCATCGGTCCGGTGCAACATCTGTCGGTCCCGACGGCATCCACCATGACATGATCCGTCATCTCTCGCAGTCGTCTCTCGAGAATCTGTTAGTGCTTTTCAACCGCATTTGGTTGGAGAACAGTTTCCCGGACTCTTGGCGAAGAGCTTTTGTTTTACCTTTTCCCAAGCCTGGCAAAGACCCCAAGTCTCCCTCTAGTTATCGGCCAATTGCCCTCACTAGCTGTCTGTGCAAAATCCTTGAACGAATGGTTAATTCCCGGCTAATTTATTTTCTTGAAGAACATCGAATACTGTCTCCATCACAAAGCGGCTTCCGTCGTCATCGTTCAGCTCCTGACCATCTCCTGCTCCTTGAGACGTCTGTTCGTGAGGCGTTCGTACGTAGGCAGCACCTGGTGCCTGTATTTTTTGACATCGAAAAAGCTTACGATAGAGCGTGGCGTCACGGTATCCTCCGTGACCTCCACGAGAGTGTGTTGCGGGGAAACCTGCCAACCTTCATTGCCAACTTTCTTCGTAACCGTGTGTTCCAGGTGCGCCTGGGTACAACGCTCTCCGCCTTTTTCCATCAAGAACAAGGTGTTCCTCAAGGCAGCATTCTTTAGGTGACTCTGTTCATCCTCCGCATTAATTGTTTGCTCAAAAATCTTCCTCCTGCGGTTTCGGCTACCATTTATGTTGACGACCTTCACATCTTCTGTTCGTCATCCAGCATGCATTTCGTTGAAAGGCAGCTGCAGTCTGCAATTACCCAGATTGTTAAAGCGGCTAACAATAATGGGTTTGTTCTTTCTCCCGACAAGACAGCCTGTGTCCATTTCTGCCGGAGGCGTGGCCTCCATCCTGATCCAGAGCTCTATTTGGACCGTGCAGCCATTCCAGTTTTGCCGGAAACCAAGTTCCTTGGTTTGACCGTTGACCGTGCTCTCACCTTTCGCTCGCACGTTCGACGGCTAAGGACTTCCTGTCTGAGAGCCTTGTCAATCCTTAAGATCCTTGCCTCAGTCTCCTGGGGTGCAGACAGGACTTCTTTGTTCCGTATTTACCATTCTCTCATTCGGTCTAAGCTGGGTTATGGCTGTATGGTGTATGGCTCTGCGCGTCCTTCCGTTCTCCGGCCGTTGGATACCATCCACCATCAAGCGCTGCGTCTTTGTACGGGAGCATTTCGCACGTCACCCATTCCCAGCCTTTATGCAGACGCGAACGAACCGTCGCTTCATTTACGCCGTCTGCAGCTGTCTCTTCAATTTTACCTGAAACTTAAATCTCTCTCAGACCATCCTTTACACGATGCAGGTTTTCATCCCCAGCATGCTCGTTTGTTCGAGATCCGTCCCTCGTGCATTCGAACCTTCAGTCTTCGTATGGCGGCCGTAGCTCGTGATGCAGGGCTCGACTTGTCACTCGTTGGAGAGACCAGGGGCTTTGAGGATCCCCCATGGCATCCTCTTGGTGTCATGGTTGATACCAGCTTTACATCTTTTGACAAGTCCTCAACCCCTGCGTCAGTGTACCAGCAGCTCTTCGCTGAACACCGTTACGTCAATGCAGACTTTATTCCTGTTTTCACCGATGGATCTAAGGCGGCTGGTGTTGTTGGATTCGCCGCCGTCTGCGTTGACGAAGTTTCTGTTGCCCACATTCCTCCTGAGGCCACGGTGTTTTCGGCGGAGATGCATGCTGTGTATCTTGCACTTGTTCACGTGCAGTCGAGCTCTCACCAGCGTGCTATTGTGTACACTGATTCGTTGAGTGTTGTGCAATCATTGTCATCTTTGGATTTCACTGGCCACCCACTTCTTTTTACCGTACGGAGACTTCTTCGTTCTTTGCTCGAGGCTAATGTCCAGATTCGGTTCTGCTGGATTCCTGGGCATGTTGGGATCCCGGGGAACGAGTCTGCCGATGCTGCTGCTAGAACTGCCTCCTCTTTGGTCGTCACACCCTTGCCACTGTTTCACCGTGATTTTCGCTTTCTTGTTCACGATCATATCAGACGAACGTGGCGAAGTCTGTGGAACCAACAGGTGGAGAATAAACTGCACCGTATAAAACCTAACCTTGGAATCTGGAAATCATCGTGTCGCTGGAACCGTAGGGAAGAAGTTGTTCTTGCGCGTCTCCGCATTGGGCATTGTCGCTTCACGCATAGCTATTTGCTGTGTGGCGACGCTGCCCCAATGTGTGAGGCGTGCGACTGTTTACTCACCATCTCTCATGTTTTATGTAGTTGTGTTCGTTTTTGTAATCATCGGTTTCCCTATTTTCAGTCTCATCTGCTGGATGACGGCGCAGCTACACTGCAAAAGCTTTTGGGCGACCACTGTGACACTTTCGCAGTATTTTCGTTCTTAAAACAGATTGACTTTTTAAAACTTATTTAAAAATAATAATAATAATAATAATAATAATAATAATAATTAATAACAGTGAATTAATAAGTTTATATATAAACCTATTTAACTAACTAGTCTTCACAGCTTTCATCATTCTCTTTTCTAACTTTTACCAAGAATGTCTGCTCTTAATCATTTCACCCCGCTTTTAAAAATCTTTAACTGATAGTTCTGTGTCTGGTGCTCTTTGGCCAAACCTGGCCCTTGCGCTACTAAAATCAATTAACTAACTAAAAAAAAAGTACTGTGGGCGGGGGAGGGGGAGTAGCCCAGGTATCGGACCCAAGATACACTACTGGGGTGGATGAATAACAATACCAATGAGAAAATATTCCTAAAATATGACGAGGAAGCCATAAAAATATGCGGTATTGAAGTTTGTATCCCATGATTCATGGACGAATCAGTGGGAGCAAAAAATTCAAAAGTGGATGGTTGAAAATTGGAAACCAGTTCAGTTGTGCTTTGATCCTCCCCCCCCCCCCCCCCCCCCCCCCACACACACCCGGTTCAGCTTGTTGAAATTATATCTAAGTAGTGGAATATGATCCAAATATCATGATTCAAACGAATGCTTAATCTATGAAATTTCTTTCAATTACAGATGTGAACGAAAAAAAATCTGTAATGCTTTCAAAAGATTTGAGCATGGACTGGGGGCTACTACTTTTGCGGATTCCTCCTAAAAAGCGGAAAGAAATAGAAGGGTTTTTTTCACAAAGCAGTTTTTTATAGTTTTTGCTATGGTACCTGCAAAAAAAACCTGTAGAATGTCAATTCTTCAAGCATCCTGCATAATCCTGGGGCCCTGGCGCGGCTCCTTTATAGGCACTGCGGAACTGCAGCTTCCCCCTATTTTCACTCGATATTATCGATAACATTCAATATAATGAGTCTTTTTTTCTTTAATTCTTTCTTTATATTTGTACATTATATAATCCTTAAGCCTAATGTCAGTAGCCATCCCCTAGTTCATGAAAAAATTACAAACATCCTTGTATGGAACTGTGCGTTTCATAGTTCCAGCGACGCGGTGTTTGGCTGTTGTGCGCCCGCGCACGTTTCCGTGCTCCGAGATAGGAGGCAGCACGCTACGTAGAGAGAGCATTGTCGATCACGCAGTGCTGACCCTGTTGGGCAAGCGTAAGGTAGTGTTTCTTTTGGCTCTGCATGTGTTGCTCTTAAAAACCGTCGTACCATATTTTTTCTTGAATGTGATAAAGTGTAGAATTAGATGATTGTGAATTTGTGATGCTTCCAGCTATTCTATTTAATTCATAGGTTTTTTTTTCGGTTCTACTATTTTACAGAAATTTTAAATAATTTAAGAAAGAAGAAATAAGTTCTGTGACTGTAAGTGAACTTCAACAGCTTAAGTTTTCACAGTTACCTCTCCATGAGAAAGTTACAGTGAAGAATAGAAGCCGTTCAACACCTGATATTCAAATATCTCAGCCAGGAATAAGCAACAACAAGAAGTATATTCGTAGCTTTAATTCTGAATGGTACCAACGGAAAAATTGGCTTTGCGGTTGTGAAGTAAAACATGCATTTGTTTTGCTTCCCGTGTTTGCTGTTTGGAGGTGATGTACCATGGACAAACGACGGTTTTAGAAATATAAACAAAATGAAAGAAAAAAACTGAAAAACATGAGAAGTCAAAGAAGCACGTTGAAAATGTGGATTCATTGTCACTTTTAGGAAACGTAAATATTAAGGAGAAACTTGTGAGGCATACAGACTTTCAATCAATGAGCATAACATAAAGGTCAAAAAGAACCGTGAAATTTTATCCAAAATAATAGACTGTATTTTATTTTGTGGATACTTTGAAACTCCTTTATGTGGACATGATGAAAAAGATGATTCAGTAAATCAGGGGTATTTAGAGGATTAATAAATTTTGCATCTAAATTAGATCCAGATTTGAAGAATCACTTAGAAACCAGAACGGTCTTCAAAGGTGTTTCTAAGACGATTCAGAATGAGATACTTGACTGCCTGCTACAAATATACCATGAGCAGATAAGAACAGAAATTAGAGAAGCTTCCTTTGTAGCTGTCATGGCTGATGATACTAGAGATGTATCGGAATACACTCAAATGGTCCTTGTTCTACGTTACGTGTTGAATAGAGAATTATTTTGAGCGTTTTGGAGGATTCTTTATTCCAGAAAATCAAACTGCAGACGGCATATCGAAACGTATTCTAGAACAATTAGACATAACCCTACAAGGAAATGGGCAAAAACTGATAGCTCAGACATTTGATGGTGCAAATGTCATGAAAAGCAAAAATATAAGCAGTTTATAGTAATGCACATTTCATTCACTGCTATGCGCATCAACTTAATTTAATAATAAGAAATGCAGCAAGTATTACACGGAACGCAAGAATATTTTTCTCTAACATTTTGGCTATTCCAACATTCTTCTCAAGATCACCGCAACATGTATCCATTCTGAAGAAGCATATGGGCGTCAACATTCCACGTCCATCTTCTACAAGGTGGAACTTTAACATACAGACCGTAAACAGAGTTCATAAAAATTTGCAACCTTTAAAAAGCTGCCTTACTGAAATTCAGTCAAAATCAAATACAGATGGAACCATTGCACAAGCAACAGGACTTTTAAAATACCTGAATGATGATAATTTCTTGTTTTGGTTAGAGTTTTTTCATCAGATTATGCCTCATGTTGAAGTAATTTACAACCAAATGCAATCTCGAGAAATTAGTGTGTTTAAAGTCAATGAATATATAACAGATTTCAAAACTGCTATTTTAGAAATAAGAAACTCGAAGTACTATGAGAATCCTGCAAAGACACTCATGGCAGAAGCTAAGGAAGTGTGTGACTGTATATGTGTTGATATAATGGACAGATATTCTTCCATTAAACATTTAGTAGCTGCTAAATTGTTCAATAAGAAAAGCTTCACTAGTTTTAAGAATTAACTGCCTACAGAAGAGATAGTACTGACCACTGAAGCATATCCCATGATTGACAAAGAAAAGCTTGAAACTGAACTAAAAGTATTCCATTGTAGATCCGGTATGCATGAATATTGCAAATTAATTGACCTTCTGAAATTTATCTTGGAAAATAATCAAGATGATGTTCTTAGTGAAATTACGAAACTGATAAAAATCCTCTTGACAATTCCCATGACAACAACAGAACCAGAACGCTGCTTTTCAATACTGAAAAGAATAAAACTTTTCTAAGGAGCACTATGAATCCTGAAAGACTAAATGCATTTGCAGTGCTTTCAATAGAGAAAAATTTCCTCAACAGTTATCCAGAGATGAAGAAGAAAATTATTAATCTTTTCGCACAAATTAAAACAAGAAGAATGGATTTCGTTTCTAAATGAATGGATCAAGCTTGAACTGTAACAATTCAGGCTATTAGTAAGTAAAAAATATTTTTTTTATAAATTTTCTATTTATATGTGTTTGTTTCGCTTTACACAATATTAAAACAATGAATAAACATTTTCTGAAGCAGCATCCCCCTAATTTTAGCTACGAGTCACCACTGATGGAGCCCCTTGAAAATGCGGGGCCTCCCTGTAATGGTCTCTGGAAGTAGCGCATACAAAAGCAGTGTGCTGAAGAAATCGATAGTTCCGCACAGTGTGGTTCAGCCGGAATCAATATTCCAAAATATGGTCTATCATGTATTATGTTTAAACGAAAAGTAAGAGGTCTGTCATATATTGCATCTGTTGAAAAAGTAAGTCGTGCGTCATGTTATACATTGTTTCCGATGTTTAGGAAATTCATCATGTTTTCGTCTCTAAAGACTCCATCAAAAACTCTTTCAACTCCACATCTTAACTCGCCCCACCCCCTCCCATCTCAAACAACCACAAAAACAATTAAAAACTCGTCGAAACAACTTAAGGACTGTCCATAAAGTACGTCCGAGATTACAGGGGGAGTATTCCTGACAACCGCACAAAATGCGACATGGGGGGAAGGGGAGGTTTGATAATTCCAATGTCCAGCGGCAAAAATATAGTGGATGGTATTTCTTCGTTTTGTTTTGTCTTTTTTAGCACGTCTTTTGTAAAATAAGATTGTGCTTACGTTATCGATTTGTCCGTCTGTAGATACGATATCTGTGCAACTAATAGTACAATTTGAAAAATTATTTTTGCATTATGAAGCTTGAAATGTACGAATGATGATCCTTTTGTTCGTTTTTTTCACGATGCAAAATTTTGCCGCTAGAGGGCACAAAGGCAGATGATATCGAATTCAAAAAACATTATATTCCATATATTTTGCTTCTAAACATCCTATTCAAAAAATGCTTTTACTTTTCGATGCCATTCGTGTCGAAGGTTTTTTTAAGCATAGTCACTTTTCCAAGTTTCGTATATATTTTCTGCTAGGGGCGTAAAAGTAAATTACTTTTCCCCAGATATCATCATCATCATCATTGTCAACCATTATCAATTCACTGCTGGACGAAGGTCTTCCCAAGTTTCCTCCACAACGGTCTGTCTTGTGCCAGTCTCCTCCATGTCACCCTTGCATACTTTCGAATTTGATCCACCTATCTCCCATGTGGTCTTCTTCTGGGTCTTTTCCTGTCCCTTGGAATCCAATCTAAAATTTCGGCAGTCCATCGATGATCTGTCCTTCTGGAAGTATGTCCAGCCCATTGCCATTTCAGGGATTTAACTCTGATCATGATGTCTTCCACTCTTGTCATTTTTCGGATCCACGAGTTCCTGTTCTTATCTCTCCTGGTTACACCAAGCATGCACCTCTCCATGCTGCTTTGAGTTGTCTGCAGCCTTTGTATGTCCCTTTTAGTTAAGGTCCACGTCTCTGCACCATACGTAAGCACTGGAAGGATGCACTGATCAAACACTTTTCTTTTAAGACATAATGGCATATTGCTCTTGAAAATTATGCTGTTTCTTCCAAAAGCTCTCCAGGAAAGTTTTGTACGCCGATTAATTTCTTCATCAATGTGACCCTCACCTGATATCTGCTGTCCAAGATAAACGTACGTGCCTGTTATCTCCAGCTTTTCTCCAACAATAGATAAATCTTTATTTCGTGTAAAAGCATTAAACATCACTTTTGTCTTCAGAAAGTTCATTTTTAATCCCACTTCTTTACACTTGTCAGCAAGTTCCTGGATCATACTCTGCAGCTCTGATGGGGTAGTTGCAAAAAGGACTACGTCATCAGCAAAACGAAGGTGGGTTAGATAATCTCCATTAATCTTTATCCCCTTGTTTTCCCAGCTCAGCGACTGAAAGACACCCTCCAATGTGGCGTTAAAGAGCTTCGGAGATATGGTATCACCTTGTCTCACTCCCTTTCCAATTTTTATGTGTGTTGTATTTTCAAACAGCCGAATCTTTGCACTTTCATTTTCATAGATGTTATTAATGATATTAATGAATGCATCTTCAATACCGCAGGATTTCAAAGCCATTGTAACTGCTGATGGTTTCACCGAATCAAAGGCTTTTTCATAATCGATAAAAGCCATGCACAATGGAAGTTCAAATTCCCTCGCTCTTTCAATTAGTTCTCTCAGTAAGTGGATATGATCTATTGTGCTGTAGCCTCTCCTGAATCTAGCTTGTTCTCTCGGTTGAGCCATGTCCAGTGTTACCTTCAAACGATGTGAAAGAACTTTAGTAAAGATTTTATAAACCACTGATAGGTGGCTGATAGGTCTGTAGTTCCTGATATCTTCAATGTCCCCTTTTTTTATGTAGCAGGGTCATTATGGCGTTGTTCCAATCCTCAGGAATCTTCCCTTCATTAAGGCATCGAGTGAAAATTTGGGCGAGTACTGTTTCGATTTCTCCACTTGCTTCTTGTATGATGTCTACAGTAATTCCATCTTCTCCTGGAGCTTTCCCCCACTTCATGTTCTTGATTGCATGTGCAACTTCTGCTGGGAGGACTGGAAGAACTCTGGTACCTTTCATGATGTCTGGAGTACATGTATCATCTCTTTCATATAATTTGGAGTAGAAATCTTTTGCCCTTGTCAAAATTTCGCCTATATTTCTTGTTACAGAACCATCTTCTTTTCTCAGTGCCATAATTTGTTTTCTTCCCTTACTGAGATGTCCCTTTGCTATCTTTAGGCTTTGGTTGTTTTCAATTGCTTTCCTTACTAGTTCACAGTTGAATTTCCTTACGTCTTCAGTGATACTTTTTCCTACTGTCTTGCATAGCTCTATATATTCCACTTTGGAAGTCACATCTTCTTTAGTTGTCCTCATCTCTCTTCTTTTTTGCATCAACATTTTGGTTTTTCCTGATAATTTGTTCACATGCAACTTGTTCTTAGACCCAGCTAATTTTGTTGCTGTTTCCATAAGAGCTTTGGTTACTTTTCTGTTAACTTCAGAAATATCCACTTCTTTCGATGTTAGGCCTTCTAAAGCAAAGAATCTGTTCTTCAGTTCCAACTTGAAGGTATTATGGTGTTTTTTAAGGTTGGTTATGTCAATACATTTTGTTTGTCTTATGAGCTTGCCACGTTCAAGTTTAGTGTTGAGGTGCATCTTACATCTCACCAATCTATGGTCACTACCTGTGTTGAACTTGTTTAACACACTGCAGTCTTCAATGACGATTTTTTTGTTACACATAATAAAATCAATTTCACTTGTCGTCCCATTTGGATGTCTCCATGTCCATTTCCTGTGTGGCTTTTTCTTGAAGAAGGAGTTCAAGATGAAAAACCCTGCTGCCTTTGCAAACTCAACGAGGGTATTTCCACGCTGGTTTCTGTTGCCGTGACCGAATTTACCTACTGAAGTTTCATTCTGTTGCCGTTGCCCTATTTTTGCATTGAAATCTCCCATAATTATCTTCAAATGCTGCTTACCTTTATTATTTAGATGACGAATTTCCTCATAAAATTCTTAAATTTTTTCTTCAGGATGACTTGTGGTGGGTGCATAAGTTAGAATAATCTGAGCCTTGTATCTTCTTGAGAGTTGGATAACGAGTCGTGCAGCTCTGTCAGAGGAACTTTCAACTTCTACAACTTTATCCTTCAGTTTCTTGTTTATTATAAATCCAACACCACTAGTTCTGCCAGTATCTGTCCCACGATAGTAGAAGTTAACCTACATTATCGATATTATTTTTTTGGATTTGTTTCTAATAAAACTCGCCAGAGTTTGTCCAGCAGTGTGCTAAGGAAATCTTTTTTAGTGGTGGTTAAAATTAATTCCCCCACATAATGTTTTCATTAATAAGAGAAGGTTCGCTCAGTAAGCATATCGCATTCCCGCTAGAACCCGGAGTGTGCTGTTTTGCGTGCTCACATCCGTCGACCTTAAAGCAGCTGTGGTACAAGCCAAGGAGGTTATATTACTGGAGACACAACTCCTATCCACGCAGCATTGGCCGCCATAAGTCACCGTCCCTGCTGCAAATGACGTCATGAGCAGGCACAATGCAACCACAGAAAAGAAGCTGCTTTGAAACCAATGGAACAAAAGCTTCTAAGCGTATTAACAGATAAAATGAGTAATTCAATAATTTTTATCAATGATACACAAGCTTACTGTTTTATCAACGGTATAATTTAGTTTGTTTTTGCCTGCTTGTGACGTCAAACCACAGATTAGCTGTGACCTATGGCGGCAGAGCCAGTGGTGTCTTCAGTAATATAACCTCCGTGGTACAAGCCCTCCCCAGACGGTGCTGCAGGTCACGTTCTTATTTCCCTGTGGTCTCAAATGTACCAGCGGAACTCTCAAGGTGTGCTATCCAAAATCAGCACTGCTTGAGTATCACAGAACAGCCAGTTGCTGCTATATTGTTGTTGTTTTTCTTTATAGAGCCTTTGCCCCGACGTAATTTTTGACGTCACGGTAACTTCCGGGTGGTTAAGAGAAAGCTCGGCTGCTAACGCGTACTGTCCGTACCGTCAACACTTTGAAAAACAGACTGTTCATGTCACGGCTCGCCAGAGGGCATTCAGGAGTAGTGGGCCGATCGTTCATGCTAACCATCATAGGATTACATGGTGTTTATGATTTCATCAGTGCTAAATCGGTATTTCTTTTGAGTATTTTTTATTACTTTGTATAATTACTGTACATCAACTCTCTTTTTACTGAACGGGAGATAAATTTATAGTGCAGCTAAATGTCGGACTAGGATCTGTTCGGTTCTGTTTTAGGTATGGGGTGAAAGTGTTTTGGCCGCCCCGGTGGCGCAGTGGTCCGGGTTCGGATTCCGGTGAGACATGGATGTTGTGTTTGTCTTGCGGCACTAGATCTCTCCCTTCCCTGGAACCAGTGACGCTAAATTAGGAATGGACGACTGCTTATAGCCCATTAAGTTGCTCATGGTGGTCGTTAAACCTCCAATTAAAAAAAAAAAAGTGTTTTACACCGAACTATCGGTTATCGGACAAGCTATGTGACACATAAAGAACTTGTATCAACCTTTAATGACCCAACAGTGTTGGAAAAATGGCGGAAACTTTTTTTTTTTTTTTTTCTTGGATTGGAGGGGTTTTTTTTGTTTTTGTTTTTTATTGGAGGTTTAACGACCACCGTGAGCAACTCAATGGGCTATAAGTAGTCGCCCGTCCCTAATTTAGGGTCACTGGTTCCAGGGAAGGGAGAGAGCCAGTGCCGTAAGACAAACACAACATCCATGCCTCACCGGGATTCGAACCCGGACCCCGTTCGGACGAATGATCAGAGGCCATCGCTTAGACCACTGCGCCACCGGGCGGCCCGGACCCCTTTCGGACGAATGGTCAGAAGCCATCGCTTAGACCACTGCGCCACCAGGGCGGAGCGGCAAGCATTAGGATGCGATATATATTTCCACAGCTCACAATGTGGAAAAATTTTATGTTAAGACCATTAACCGTTGTTTAAATGTAGGATCACTAATTTTATTCCTTGATATCAAATACTGTATGTTCATCGTGCTATATGCACGAAGGTCGGAGGAAGCTCCGCCGAAAAAAAAGCAGTCCTTTTTCCACGATGCACTTTTTCTGTCGTCATTGCCAGCACAGATAAAGGGAGAGCGTTATTCATTAGTATGATTAGGTACAAAAACAAAACAAATGTGTAAGATATATTGTTTATTACTAAATGAAAAGATCAAATAGTAAATGATTTTTTTTATTGTAGTTTTTACGACCACCGTGAGCAACTCAATAGGCTATAAGCAGTCGCCCATCCCTAATTTAGGGTCACTGGTTCCAGGGAAGGGAGAGAGCCAGTGCCGTAAGACAAACACAACATCCATGCCTGACCGGGATTCGAACCCGCATGCGTATTTCAGAAGTGAATGTAGGGAATCGCGATTAAGGACATTTACGCCACGTGATTGGTTCAGAGCTACTTTGGAGATTGCGAGTAGGCAGGGAGAGTCTACGAGGAGAGTCATGTGAGTGAGACATGCAAGTTTTGCGCACACGCCATATGCCATTTTAATGTTCGGGTGTGCCGCCCCGGTGGCGCAGTGGTCTAAGCGTTGGCCTCTGATCGTTCGTCCGAAAGGGGTCCGGGTTCGAATCCCGGTGAGGCATGGCTGTTGTTGTGTTCGTCTTACGGCACTGGCTCTTTCCCTTCCCTGGAACCAGTGACCCTAAATTAGGGACGGGCGACTGCTTTTAGCCCATTGAGTTGCTCACGGTAGTCGTTAAACCTCCAACCCAAAAAAAAAAAAAAAAAAAAAAAAAAAAATGTTCGGGTGTTTTCATTGCGTCAATGGTTAACCCCAGTTGTTTTACCCGTACAGTCGGAATGCGACAGGAGGTAAAAAGTGAGTGTACTTTATTGGTAGGGTAACTTTTGAGTTTTTATACCAACATGACTTCATGGACTTGTGACTTATCTTTGATTAATCGCAGAAAGCCATGCTTCAATCTATATAGTTCTCACAGAGCCGATAGATGTCAGCGCGCACTGCTGTAGAACAGGATTAGTACTGATGTGTTTTGTATGGAGAACCATGAGCTTACTATTTTATCAGACACAATATATGGCAAACAACATTCTGGAGTATTTATTCCAACGGAAGTGTCTTATTTCAACAGAACACTGTCTTGAGGTCGTACTCAGCGTTACATTCAGAGAGCTTTTTCCGAGGGGTCAATCGAAAATTTTGAGGGGGCTCAAACTTGTTATTATTTGTTATTTATTTAATACGAAGGCTCTAAAAAATTTACTGAATTGTGAAACAATGCTTGGTTTTCTTGTTTGCCCCTCTTGCATATGTGTTCAAGATGAACTGGTCTTCTTCTACCCTCCTGATTTTTATCCGGAGAAAGTATTGAGTAATTTTGGTAGGACTTCATAATAGATTTTTAACATGGACAATTGTTTCTTCATAATAGATTTTTAACATGGACAATTGTTTCATTTATAAACAAATTTACAAAAGCATTTTGATCTAGAGCAACAAATTTTTCTATAGAGTATATATATTTTCATAACTACTTTGATTTCAGACCTACATTTAAAAAAAGTTATTTAAAGTGTTACCACTTTGTGTGAAGTCATTTATGGCTCTAATTAACAACGGAAATTCCATTTTTTTTTTCTTGAGGTATTGTATACATTATTGGCTGCATTGACTCATCGGATTCAGAAAACGTAAATATACATGCAGATGGCAATTTTAGTTTTAGTGTATAAAATAAAGCAATTAATTTAATACTTAAAATAATCTTAATGCTACTGAGATATGAAGTCCATGTGAATGAGTTTTTTTATTATAATATTTTCCCCCATTTTCTTAAAATTTTAAAATTAATTTCTCCAAATTTTCATCTATAAACAAAAACTTAGACTAAATATAAAGGGTGATCACTCAAAAACCTACGGTGGGGGCGTCCATGGATTGGGGGGCTAAGACCCCCGAAAAGATGCCTGAATACATCACTGGTCGTACTTCGTGCCATTAGGTAGTTCTTTGCTAATACAAAATTACTCTATTTGATTTTTTAGCTAGACCTCCTCACATTCATGAGGAAAAAAACTTGATCGTCAGAATATTTCGTTGTGGAGACATACTTTTCATTGTTAAAGGTCATTTTAATGTGCTGCCATCTATTGGCCAATACGGAGTATAGTTTTCAACTATTAGTTATTAAAGTCGTCCTCAAATTTAATATTAAGATAGATTTCGACTTGTATTCATCTGAGAAACTGCAGATATTCCTTATGATATCGTGCACAAAATTACTTTACCGTATTATTCAATATGATCATTTGTCACATTTGTTAAGTAACCTCACTGAATTTCTTAGGAAGCAGAACTTCCCACGATAAAACTTTTCACGATATAATTCAATATGATAATTTCTCACATATGTTAAGTAACCTCACAATGAACTTCTTAGGAAGCAGAACTTCCCACGATATAATTCAGTATGAATTATTTGTCACATATGTTAAGTAACCTCACAATGAATTTCTTAGCAAGCAGAACTTCCCCAGATAAAAAGACAGTGTTCCTGTCACATGACTCTCCTCATAGGCCCCGCCCACTCACAATCTCCAAAATAGCTCTGAACCAATCGCATGGCGGAAATGGCTCTGATTGCAATTTCCTACATTCACTTGTGAAATACGCAACCCGGAACCCTTTCGGACGAACGATCAGAGGCCATCGCGTAGACCACCGTGCCACCGGGGCGGCAAATGATTTCTCAATGGGAAGATTAATCAAAATTATTTTTTGCGAAAACCTCGGTAAGTTTCCAAAACCAGCAGTTTCCGTTAACGATATTCCATGTTAAAATTGCTCCTCCGAATGTACAGCACCAACTCTTTTTGCAAGAAGTAAAATTTTTTTACGATAAAGGGTCATTGCCTGAGTAAAAAACTCAGCATCATCTGCTCAGAAATCTTCACGTTAGAGTACTCACTCTGTGGCTAAGAAATATATGTATATAATGCTTATTTGATGAATTCCATGTGATAGGCACAAAAGTGCGTGTTTGCGAAGCGTTCTAGGTTAATTTTTTTTTAATTCCAAGCAAAATAGCATTCGTAAAATACGAATGTTTCTGCCTTTTCCTCCCATAAGAAAGCATATGTTATATCAAATCATCGGCCCACATGTTCATCGCACCATCTAGTGACAAATGACATTAACGGGCGACTATTGTTTCCAGAGTCGTATCACCTATCATACACCGTGTTTTAGGCTATTAGGTGCCTGATCATAACTACGGCACCACAGAAAATCCAGCAAGGCTGCTATCAAAAGCACAATCACACACACACATGGTCAGTAAGCTACGTATATTGCACTGTGTTATATTGGTTAAAATCAAATGGTAGTTTAGGTTAGTATTTGTGAACTAACAAAGCCAGTTCCAAAGACACTACAACTTCAGTTTTTTTCTTCTTTAATTCAAACAGTCTGCGGAACAGTTTTAAAAGATGAAAAGTGACAACGCATCACAAAAAATGGTAGTGAGGAACTTTAAAATATCATTTATTTTGGAAAACCTTAATAACTGTTGGTGGTTCTAATCCAAAGGCAAGAAGAAAAGAAATAATGAAATTTCAAGAGAATAAAATACAAAAATTTTGGAGTTTTCTCAGAATAACCAGTTTTGTAGCTTCCTTAGCCTGCAGTTCCATAGTTAGATCTGAGGCACCCGTAAATGTATGCAACGCAAGCATCAAATTATTTTCTATGGTGTGTGTAACACAAGAGCAAACAAAATGGCCTTCACTACATTGTACTTTCCAACAAAATGCTTGCAAGTGAAAAAAACAAACCTTCTGAACTCTTTGTGGACCTTTATCTTTGTATTGCGTTACATTTTCCTGTTACTTACACATTTCAATAGTTTCCCAAATATTTTACTTATTACCATTCCTGACAATTAGAAATGCAGAGTTAAATAAATCACAGTGCTGCAAAAACGTTTTTTTTTTAAACAGCATATTATCTGCACATACACAGATTTTTTAAACAGATATTCCATAGATTATCTGTTTAAAAAAGATAATCTATGGATTATAAGTTAATATTAATTACGTATATAATATTAAGTTAATAATCCTTAGATTTTAACTTAATACACTCACTGACAATGAAATTTGCACTCTAAGAAGGAAGCATCGGATTGAACTGAAATTTTATGGACGTAATGATACAGATGAATGATACACATGATGGCAAAAACAGAGCTGAAAGACAATAACAGAGGGAGCTGTGGCACGCAGTTCGGTCATCTTCAACAGCACATCGCACCGCCCCGTGCGACGATAAATGCTACTATATGGCCCGTCACTGAGGCGAACAGACGCCTGATGTGCTGTGGCAGACTGGTGTTGGACGGTGTGATCGAAATCCCGGATAGTGCGGCAGCTGACGTTTCAACTATTCCCACACATGCTCGATAGGAGACATGTCCGGGGAGGGTGCAGGCCATGAAAGTGTCTGGACATGACGTGGGCAGTACGGGGCAACCCAAGCCGTGTGCGGGCGGGCATTGTCCTGCTGGTATAGCGCACCTGGAATCCCGGCCAGGAATGGGAGAACATGGGGCCGTAGGATCTCATCCACATACCGCTGGCCTGTCAATTATCCACGTACCACTACCAGAGCAGATCGGCTATCGTAGGCAATGGCTCCCCAGACCATAATGCCTGCAGTGGGGGAGGTGTGGAGCTCGATAGCGAGGTTGGGATTGTGCCGTTGACCTCCACACCCGAACAAGATGATCAACTGTCCTCAAAACAAAGCGGCACTCATCGCTAAACACCACACGTCGCCAGTCTGTGGCGTTCCACGTCGCTCTGGCCTGGCACCACTGAAAATGAAGCCGGCGATGTCCCGGTGTTAATGGCAGCA
Organism: Macrothele yani; assembly: GCA_039090855.1. NCBI lineage: Eukaryota > Metazoa > Arthropoda > Arachnida > Araneae > Macrothelidae > Macrothele > Macrothele yani. The sequence continues at coordinate 122,017,914 of CM077013.1, read as the reverse complement.
GACGTAAGGGATGCTGGGATCGCAGATTCACTTCCACAAGCAGTCGGGAAAATGGTTTGTGGGCACACAGGAGCCGCTACATCTGCCTGTATAGTGGACCAAGTCCCCGTGAGATCCGTTCGTGCCTGGCGCACGATCCGTCAATCCTCTCTACCAGTAGTCTTTCTGGTCCGTCCGGAGCCGCTCCGCCGTGTGGCAGTGCCATCATGTGTTCACTGCTCCCAACACAGTCTGGCGATATGGTCACAATGATCCACGTGGAGGGCTATAAGGCACGCCGACCACCCTGTGGTTTTCAGCCCGATGATCAGGCCTCTCTAAGTTGTGTAAATCGACGTCTCTGGCGCATACCCGGCATTCTTGTCACTCTGTATTCTTGCTTGCGTCGGTCGGTGCTTAATAAGGCTGCCGGTTCGTGCTTGCAGCGCCATCACAGGATGTGCGGTCATGCACAATCGTACCAAGCGTGGATCATTTACATACCAGCAGGCACTCTAGCTATTTGCAAAGTTCCGTGGTTGTAGCATGTTTTCTTCTAGGTGCAAAAATTTTATTGGCCGTGAGTGTATTATATTTAAATAATTTTTTTAAAATACTTTGGTTAAAAAACTTTTAACTAAGAAAATAATTTTTAACTCTCAAAAGATAACCCGTAGCTTATATGATGAAAAATACATTACTGACATCTACAGAAAACCTTTAACAGAGAGAATAACTACAGTAGTAATGACTCAACATTTTTTCCAGGAAGGGGTCACCAACTCTTAATATAAGTAGTTGCTCTTCCCAAATTTGGGGTCACTGGTTCCAGGGATGTCAGAACAGAACCAGCACCATCAGACAAACACACTGTCCATGACTTATCTGGGATCTGAATCCAGGCCCATCTCAGACAAATGGTTAGATGCCAGCACCAGAGACCACTTGGCTACCAGATGGCAGCCTTTTAAACTTTCTACCTTCAAGAGTGATAATACTAATGAATGCACATGCTATGCAGAGATACTGTTAAACACACACAGCAGCAGCAAAAATTCAGTTTTAAACCACCTACAATATTTAAGGTTTTACATAAATCATCTGTAGATTGCAGTCACATAAATGTAACATGAAAACATTTTCTGAAGTGTTTTTAAATTGTGAATTTTGCATAAACATTAAGTGACAAAATAAAAAACAAAAAAGAACCATGGTAACTGTGTCAAGGCCACTAAATCTTTATTAAAATAGAGATGAGATCTTGAATCTTAAAACCAGATCATTCTACATACAATTCATTTAAGGAAAGAATGCAAATAATTTCATATAACACTTTGACTTTTAAGTCAAAAGCATTTAATACTGTCTTAAACAAAACACATTCATACAAATTAAGCTCAGAAAATGGGAGAAATGGAATGGAATGATTTATGGGAAGACATCACTTATGTGTTATGGCTCTCATTTAGCATATGCAAATGCATATTTATTTGTAGACATGACATCAAACTAGGTTACCAAAAAATCTTGTATCAGCACATACTTTACATGTAGATTAGATGACAAAGGTACTTGATTCTCCATTCTTCCAAATTCAACAAATTCAACTTGATATCATTTTATTGGCTGAGGTGTGGGTGAAAACAGATTTCCACTTTGCTTGTTTGCCGTTCTTGATGGAGCAAACCCGAGCAATTTTTGAATATTCTGGGGAAAAAGATAAAAAACAAGAATTCACAAACATAGTTTTCATGAAATTTTAGTAAAGCATACAATAAAGCATATATTTTTTGCCAGATTTTAGCAATGCTTGCATTTAAGCATATATTTTTCATGGGAGTTTAACAATGGTTACAAGATTAAAAATTCCACTTATTTCTTCTAAAAGTAAAACTGATTAGCACAATGCAAAGTCTTCTACGTGTCCACACTGAAACACAATTTTAAAATGTTTACTTACAAAGTTCTATTCCAAAAATGGTCAAGCAATTAAGAGCAGAAATTTATTATGAGAATTTTGTTTATGATGAAATTAGAGCAGATAAAATTCTGAATAATTTCAAGACTCCAGACATAAAGCTGGAACAATATGGTCATTTTTTTTTTTTTTGTGACAGATTTAATTTTTTGGGAAGATGTAATAAGAGAAGGAGCTACAAAAATTTTAGAGTAGTAGGAATGAATCAGCTGGTAAAGTATTTAAAATACTGGATTAAAATAACTGGATTTAAAATATCTAATATAGCACTTAATATACTGGGCTCATGGTAAGCATTGTGTTACCTTGCTCCTTGTAGCATGATAGAAATCTACCAGAGGTGGAACAAGGACTGATAGCACTCGAGAGCAAAGCTTATGATAGCATCAGTAAAAGACACACTGACTGCCACAAACTGTCTACAAATGGATTGAGGAGAATAAGCAAGTACTGGATTAATAATCAGGTGAACTAAGTTTTAGGACTGATTTAGATGCACTATACCAAATATGATAACAACACTAGCATACATATTGTACATACATATCACTAAGCTGTTCTCTGAGATTCAGAGATCAGCTGCACAAAGAAATACAAACTACCAGATAATTTTTTAACTGATTATTTGCTTACTGTTGCCATATCAAACTTTTCCATTTACAGTGATCTTGACACACAAATCAGGCTTCACTGACATTCATCACATGACATACAGAAGACCTTCTGTACTTCATACTCATAATCTTTCTCTCATGCAGACACTTCTGAACCTGATCCTCCCATGACTTCCTTGGCCTTCCCCTGCCTTTCCTTCCTGCCACTTGGGCTAAAAAATTTTCGTAGTAAGCATCTTATCACTAATTTTTTCAACATGACGAAACCACAGAAGCATATTAGTCTCCACCTTGCTAACAACATTTTGCTTCACATTACACAACTGCAACACATCTTCATTCCTCACACGATCAGAACGTGTCTTGCCATAAACCCCATGTAAGCAACACATTTCTCCAGCACACGAACTGACTCCTATGCCGCTTCTGGAGTATGTAGGTTTCACTGCCATACATAATAGTAGGAACAATTACATTTTCATACACAGCCATGTGGGACTCTTTTGAGAACCCATCATTCCCGTGAAAACCTCCCAAAGCAGCTATGACTTTCAATGAAGAATTCAGTCACCTACTAATTTCCCCATCCAATTTATTCTCTCTGTCAAACATGCTTCCTAAATACACAAACTCATTTACCTGGTCAATCACTGTGTCATTTAGACTTATATTACATTCCGTACTAATAGTTCCTCGCTCAAAAACCATAAATTTGGTTTTTCCCTTATTTATACTCAGTTTGAATTTCATGCAAACTTTGTACATCTGGGACAACATATTCTGCAACCCACTTTTGCTCCCTGCCAACAGGACTGTGACATCAGCATACAGCAATCTGCACACACAGATATTACCAAGACATAAACCAGTATTGTCCATCTTGGCATCACACATGCATGCATCCATAAATATATTAAACAACCACGGTGACATTACACAACCTTGTCTGACTCCTGCACCAATAGAAAACCATTTTGATATAAACACCCATTACTAGTCACCTATTTGCTTGGTCATAAGCTTTCTCTAAATCTATATAAAGGCAGCAAAAACTTTCTTACTAACAGCCAGATACTTTTCAATCACCATGCTTAAGACAAAAATTTGGTTAGTGCAGCTTTTACCAGGCATAAAACCACTCTGAACATCCCACACTTCCTCAGATGTAAGACGTCGTACTTTTTCAGTAATGACCTTACCAAACACTTTCCCTGGCACACTCAGTAGGTTAATACCACAATAGTTCTTGAGTCACAGTCTGATCACCCTTTCCCTTATACAAGGGAACAATGACAGCACCCTTCCAATCCCGAGGGACCATTCCTAACTCCCAGCACAACTGGCAATTTTCAGTTAACCAGTCAATTACAGAGTTGTCACCATATTTCAACATATCAGCAGTTATGCCATCAACTCCCACAGCCTTAACATTATGAAGAGATTTTAGAGCTTTACACACCTCTTCTCTTCAAAGATCTCTCCTGTAACAACACTAGCAGAACTTCTAAATTATGCTAGCAGACAACAGTTGGATTGGACTAACTTGAAATTCATGTGGTGTCAAACAGAGCTGCAAAGAGTTGCCAGCAATAATTCTCTTGGAACCTGATATTAAATGGGGCAGCAAGCTTCTAATGAAACTGAAAACTTTGTCATACAGACAGATCATTACAGTTTGTTTGTTCCATGCAATGTAGGCCAAAATTATAGTTTATTTACTCCATGTAGTATGGATCAAATAATTATGGCAAATTTGCCTTCAACAGTTAGGTCGTCTGTTGTTCTCCTACTGAATGCTTCTTTTGGCGGCAGAAGTTGTTAGTTGTAATACCATTTATTTTTGGATGCTGAATCACAGATTCATTTTTCTTTCTTTAGATTAGGGGTTTACAGAACAATGTGAGTACCTCTAAGTAACTCTGCTATAAACAAAACACCACCAATGCCTCACCTGGGATTTGAACCCAGTCCCACTCGAACAAAACAGCCATAGGCCTGAGCTCAGACCACTGATTCATTATATTTGAGATTTGGGGGAAATTAGCGGTTCCTAACTTTGGGGGCTAGGATCTTTCAAAAATAATGAGAAGACCTTCGTTCAGTCAGACCAACCAAATGTTACCATTCCAATGTCACAGCATGCAGCAATTGTGAATACAATGAAGATTTTTCCTAAACAATATAAAAACACAAGCACAATAGAAAAAAATGCAAACTGAATATTTGAACATATCAATAGGTCATCCATTAGAATAATGAATCCAAGGAACTAACACTTTACAGGGGTGTCCACAGAATTATCAAACCTGATTTCCCCGACCAAATATATAAGAAATCCCTGACCTTACACAAATATAGGTTTATTTGAGTTTTTCAATATATGTGTCATGATAATAAATAAAATTGAATTGGATAATTGAGAAACTTATATTATTTAAAAGTGTTTCCGTTTGACGTATAAAGTGTTTGTTTTTTTAATCGGCCTCTACCTTCCCCATAGCCGTCCAACTCACACCTTTTTAATTTTAAGTTTACTCTTTTTTTCATGGTTTTACATATATTGAAGAAACACTCAAACAAACCCATACACAATATTCAGAACAGTTACTATAAAAATATTACAGTAGGAACACAGTCACTGTTTTTATATTACACACCACTTTTCTTCTTTTCCCAATCTGAAATCTTCGCCTGCAATGCTGCTTCTTCCAACTCTAGTTCCTTCCGTACTCTTTGTCTTTTTTTCCTTCAATTCCTTTATTTCGTGATCAATTTTTCTTTTTTCCTTCAGTTTTCTTTCTTCTTCGTTTTGAAGAACACTTTTTTTCTCAAGATAATCCTGATATCTTAGTCTGGAGGCTCTTACAGAAAGAAGAAGCCTTCTATTGATGTCAATGTGTTCTACTCCTCACACATTTTTAACGGCATAAAAAACTGTTCTCTGACAAATCAGGGATTCCTCCAGGAGATTTTCCACAAGAAGAGACTTATTGACAGAAAATCCACCTTCCACTGAAGCATTTCCATGAGACATAATGAGACAAATTTTTATTACATTCCCAAAGTTCACCAAATTGTTTTTGGTTGTCAAGTAGAGCACTGTAAAATTTGTCTAATCCAATGGAATCATCACGACGGACTGTCTAAAAATTCATCAAACGGAGACTTTAATAAAGCAGATTGAGCTTCTACACACAATGAAGCGTACTGTTTATTAGCTTTTTCAGCACAGTCATCTGAAATCCTGTTTGCACTAAGTAAAACTTTGAGCACAATTTCCACTCTCTTCTTGCCTAGACTTGGCTGCTGCACTATAATATTTGGGTCCAAACAAGTTACCCCACGGACAAACTTAAATTTTAGTGGGCTTTTCTCACGAAGTTTTTCAATCATACTGGTCACAAGTTTCTTAAATTCAAGCTTAAACTCTAATTTCTCCCTTTCTGAGCACTTCACTTCTTTAAATAGCTTTTTAGCACTAAATCCAACATCAACTTTCTTAATTGAGAGAAGATTTTCACTTTTTGATACATCTAAAGTTAACAGTTTTGAGACACTATCAGCTTCACTTAATTTGTCAGGCTTCAAGCTCCGTGCCATCAAATTTTTCATCAGATCCAGCAAATCAGTGTGTAAGAAAGGAATTAAAGGCTTTGGGCTCTGGAACCTTCTCAAAAAAGATTCACACTCTGAAGCTATAATCCTAAACGCAGCCAATTTGCATTTCAACAGTGGACTTTCCATGAATTCTGTAAGAAACATGTGCTGTTTGCTGGAAACCGATGATTCTTGAACATATTTCATGATATGATCATTGACAAGCAATGCCCTAGTCAAACAATTAATGTTTTCCAACCACCTTACAGTGCAAAATTTCAAAGGGAAATCTTTACATCCAGTAATCATAGTATAATTTGCACGGCGAGCAGGACTATCTTTTAAAAGGTAGTACAAGTTACGCAGAAAGTGATGTATATCCCATTTCACTGCTTCAAGTCCAGTTTTCATAGCTCCATTGACCACGTGAAGACCACATACTCCAATGTCAACTAATAATTTACCATCTGGATTTTCAGTTAAAAGTTTATCTTTCAGCTTTTGTAGAAAGCTGAGATTAACGTTAGGTCTATCCATTGACACTTGTAGCATGTTATCCAAGGGAAGAGGTGCACCTTTAATGAATTTCTCTAAAAGGTTATTAGCTGTTGCCCATCCTAAAAACACACTACTTAAGTATCTAGTGGAAACATTTTGCAGATTGATGCCCCAATAACGAACAAACTGATCCATTTGCGCACGCTGAGCAATTTTGTTTAGTGATTCATCAAAACAAATTACAAAGTCAGTGCACTGCTTCAGATCATCCATTAAACACTCTTTGAAATGTGGTGCCAATCCATGGTTTATCACATAAGATGCTTTGCTTTTGCCTAACGTAAATTTTGAAGCTATCGCACTGTCAGGAAACATTAACTGAAATGTTTTGTTAATCTGTGTACAAGAGTTCAGAGACATTCACTTGGACAACACTTCCATGGCCCATATTATTTCTGACTTTGTTACATCATCTTTCACTACATAAGCATTAAGGTCACTGGGCTTCACATCATCTTTCACAACATAAGTATTTGAGTCATTAGACTTAATATTTTCTAGAAGTACTGATTCCACATTTCCTGAGCTTGTTGATGGCAAGAGTTCGTTATTACAAAGAGAGTTCTTTTTCACAGAGGAAGCGAAAGAAGCAAGACTGGGCTGAGACATTTTAGCACTGATGTTTTTCAAATGATTAGGGCCATTTCCGTGGCTGGAGACTGCCCGACGCCCCATGTTGCTAAGCTTGAACGTTTTAGAGCACACTTTACAAAATGCTGATTCATAGTTGCCGTTCACAGCAGCTATCCAACCAGAAAACTCAGGATTTAATTGTTCGTCCAACCACTGTTCATTAAACACACAATGCTTTGACATTGCTGCAGTTTTAATTGCCTTTTAACAAGGTATGACTTATATCACAAATTTTCTTCTACTCCTTTGACCTAAAACAAAAAGAGAAATGTTAACAAGTAATGTAGCACAACTTACAATAATAGGTAGGAAATACAAGGTTACATTAGTAGGAAGGGGAAGTTAGTGACTGTCTGCAACACCAAGTGCAAGCGTGTTGGACGATGAGGGCGTCACTCCCCGACGCCGGGTTAAAACTAGTTGTAGTCTAACTGTGATTGAAATTTCCCTGACTTTTTTTTTTTAAATATCACTGATTTTCCCTGACTTTTAAAACATTTCAGGCATTTCCCTGACTTTTCCTGACCAATTTTCATTTCCCTGACATTCCCTGATTTCTCCTGACTTTCCAGAATGTGGACACCCTGCTTTAACATCCATTGTGCAGGTGGTGGTGGTGGCAGCTGTTCTTTAACAAATTGCTACCCATACAGAGGGGAAATAAAAATTTGTAAAAATTTCATTTTCACACTCTGAAACTTGGGTGCAAATGAAAAATCTAATCAATATGATTCCATCTGAGAAAAAAATATTTAAAAAAGTTGCATCCATGACCTCTAGGTGCAGCAGAATGTAAATTGCTGCATATTTTGTAAATTGGAGTGAAGTTTAAGACAAATTTGGAATACATCAATTAAAAACAGAATAAAATACATGTATTGGAGAAGTGCATAAATTCTCACCATTTAGGGTTGCCTAGCAAGGAAGCTTTGTCTTAGCTTCCTCAAAGCATAAAGCAGGTGGTAGCACCACAAAGTTAGTCAGCTGGAGTTTTGTTGCAATAAATGCAACAGCTTTGTCAATTCAACAAGTTTAGTGTGCAGCATTTGCAATGTTAACATGATATTTGATCAAGCGTATATTCGTCACCGTTTGCTTTTTGGATTCAATCAAAAAAAGTACAGCCGCTGAGGCACATAGGGTTAAATGCACTGTATATGGGATGAATGCTATAAGTTACTGGACATGCCGAGATTGGTTTGCAAAGTTTCATTTGGGTGATAGGATGCTTGAAGATAAGCCCCATTCTGTGGCCTTTCTGATGTGTGTGATGAATAAATATAGGCAATAAATGAGTCTGACTCTCATCAAACCTACGAGGATAGACTTTCAGTTCATTGAGCAGCTGCCACGAGGAGAATTCAAAGTTTTGGAATGATTCAAAAACTGGATCAATGGGAACTACACCTATTATTATCAGCTGAGAACTTAAAAGGATCAAGTGATACGTATATCTCTGAAAGTTCAGTAAAAAAAAAAATCTGTTTTTGGATAGAATGGTGACTGGAGATGGAACATTGGTGCTATACAAAAAAAAAAATAAATAAATAAAAAAAAATGTACCAAATCTTTTCGCGAAAAAGGAAAAGCTTCTGGAATGATTCCTAAAGCTGAGGATGCCTCCCAGAGTTTGTACAGATTTACAGAAAATAAATTCCAGGACTTTTCCAGGAGTTTATCGAAAAATTACAGGAGCTCAAATTTTTGCTAGAATCATAGTGCTCTGTATTATATTTTGAAAATTGGGGTGAAGTTTACTAGGCATTTAGAACTCACGAAGTCCTGTTGATCTCGCAGCTCTGCTGTTGGAATATGTTGTTCAGCGTGTTTTTCATTTTTCGCAAAGTGGCAAAATTTTCTCATATAAAAATTGCTTTGAATCAACCTTATATCGGCAATTTGGAACTGTTTTTCTGCTATATGAAGAAACAAAAGGAGGAAAATATTTTACCTTTTGTTTGAAAAGAAATTCAAAATTGGAACTTACCGTCACCATCTTTCTTTAGCTGTTAAGTAATTTTCTCTGCAAATTAGAGAGGGGTAGTTCAGTTTTGAAACTTTAATTTCACTCTAAACTAAAGAAAAATGCTTGCTCTGTTCCTTGATATAGTAAGAAGAGACTAAGAAATGGGAAAGCTCCTATATATGTGCCAAAGTGTGGTTGCAAAGTTAATCGATTTAATTATTTCTAGGAGCGAAATAAATTTTTGTGTTGAGTCTTAATGAGTGTTCTGCCTCTTTAGTAAGAGTTTTTGAGTGAAAAAGGATCCTTCAAATCCGAAACCCAAGAAATAATAGTAATAAACACGTAAAAGTAATAAACATGTTACAGCATCCTATCAAAACAATGCCTGTGGATGTAACATATGTGGCATTATTATCGTTTATGAAAAAGTAAGTCAAAAGCAAATGCAAAACAAATATCCACTGCAACTCTAAGAACTCCATCAAATGTATAACTGTGATTACTGCGTCGAGTATTAACATTACTTTTTTCATGATGATTAACACAGCAATCAGACATTGCTGAATTGACTGTAATTACTATTTCACACATAATATCAATCATATCAGAAAACTTCATTGCCCTGGAATGGGAATCAAACCCATATCTCTCGATTATCGTTCGAGCATGCTATCCGATACACCACCCAGGACAACAAAGTCCCAAGTATCTGAGTGTTAAGAGTATCGGTATATTCTTCGACCACATTCTTAGACAAGGCAAATTGTGCTGCCATCTAGCATTGTTAAGTGAATCTCCAGTTGTACACTCAGATACTATACAGTGCAAATTAATTGGGACAAGCTATTTTATTCTCAGAATTGTAATGTGATCACCAGTTGATGTCGGAAACCCACGTAAACCCGTTTTATCAGCTGTGAGGTGGTGTGACTGTTAGAACTTGATAGTAAGAATGTGGTTTGACCAGTTTTAAACAGGAAATAGGCACTTCAGCTTCAGTTGTAAGCTTTCATGTATGACAGGTGGATGTCAGTTTTTGTTCTCTGCGAGTACGTGTTGCTTTCGTGTATTGAAAAATGGATATTTCCCTAAGGAAGCGCGCAAAAATAATTGCTCTGAAGGATCACACTTCTATGACAGTGAGAGATATCGCATCTGCAGTTGGTGTAGGCAAATCAAATGTATCAAGACTGCTTACGCGATACAATGCATCTGGGTCATCGTCTCCAAAAGGAGAGGTAAATGTGGAAGAAAACGCACAACTCCACAAATTGATAAATATCTAATCAGAAATAGTAAAATGAATCCAAAAAAAAAAAAAACAAGCACCGACCTTCAAAGAGATTTATTGGCTAGTGGTTGTGATGTTAGTGATTCAACTCTACACCGTAAGCTTCTGGAAGTTGGCCAGAAGGCAAGACCACCAACGAAAAAACAATATTTGAATGCGAAAATGAAGATAAAACGTTTAGCATGGGCCAAAAAATATAAATCATGGACTGCTGACGACTCAAAAAAGGTAATTTTCAGTGATGAAACTCATTTATTTGTGCAGGGTTACCAAGCAAATGTCGTTACACTAAGCAACTGTGATCCCTTAAGACCTGAGCATGTCAAACAAACTGTAAAACACCCTCTGAAACAGATGTTTTGGGTTTTTTTCACATCAAATGGCACTGGAAGCTTAGTTCCTGTTCAAGGTATGATGAATTCAGCCAAGTACGTAGAAAGATTACAATGTAGGATTGTTCCATTCTTGCAAACTTTTGACGGGACATTTCAACACGACTTGGCTCCATGTCACAATTCGAAATTGGTCAAGAATTTCATGCTGGAGAATCTATTTCATTTGCTTGATTGGCCTGGAAATTCACCAGACTTAAATCCCATAGAAAACTTGTGGAATATTTTGAAGAGACGTTTAGGTAAAATGGACTGTACAATCAAAGAACGCATGATAACGAATGCTATAAAAGTGTGGTTCTACGATTATGAAGTCAAAAATATGTGCACTCAATTAGTGGAGTCAATGCCAAAATGAATTCAAGAGATCATTTCTGCTAAAGGAGGACATACTTCATACTAACACAGGTATTTATCAGAGTATATCAAGGCATAGAATGATATAAAGGCATCATTTTGGCAAAAAGAGTGATTTTTTTACTTTGTCCCAATTAATTTGCACAGTATAGTAGTACTTGGGACTTTGTCGTCCTGGATGGCATACCAGATAGCATGCTAGAACGGTAATCAGGAGATGCGGGTTCAATTCCCACTCGAGGGCGATGAAATTTTAAAGTTTTCTGATGCGATTGATATTACGTGTTAAAGAGTAATTAGAGTCAATTCAGTGTTGTATGATTGCTGCGTTAATTATCACGACAAATTGGCCACTTATTATAAGAAGAATATTTCTTCCACACTGATTACTTTTTTCTCTTATCACAGGAAATAATTAGTTACATTGCCATTGAAAAAAAAAATATTTTTAGCAAATATTTTTTTCTATTTTTAGCAAATATTTTTGAAATTATTAGCACATAAAAAAAATATATTTTCCTGTTTTTTAGCACCTAAGAATATGTTCCCTAGTAATAATGAGTTTTTGAGGTTTAAATTGTTTTTCATTAGTAAAAGTTGGTAAAAGAAAGTGCAGTTCTTATAGAAAACTTGTGGAATATTTTGAAGAGACGTTTAGGTCTGGAGGATATAGTAGGGGCTGTACATGTGTCTAGTCAAGTGCATTCAGATTGAGGTACGTTATTTATTGCTCAGCTCAAAGAGTATTAAGAAATGTTTTTTTCAGCATGTTTAAATATATATTTTTGGACTTAGAAAGGAACTACCTCACAATTTAAAATTACTATTCAGGAGTAGTAATAAAACACATACAGGTGAGCTTCAATTTAGTCAACATCAACTTCATTACGATCACTTTTCAAGACACTAGTCTTCACTTTCAAACTTACATACAAAGGACCTGCAGACAGCAATGGCTAAAACATTAATCTCACCGAAAAGGATGGGCTCCCCCATACACATATTGCACATGTCACCGCAAATAGCAGAACAACCTAAAGATATACATTAAGAAAATACAATGTTTCTCACAATTATTTCATGTTTCAAGTCAAACATGGTTTCGCTGGGCTCTGGCCTAGTTTCATCAAGATGAATGGTGCATAAATATTCAAATACTAGTACATGACATCATCAACAATGTTTACAGTCTTGGGTTTGGGTTAGTTGCTTCCATGCGCTTAATAGAAATTGTGTGGATGCCATGTCATTAACAAGTTGCAAAGAATACTGATATATATGGAAAGCTTCCAAAATATCAAGTTTGGCAGTTGAATCTGACTTATCGATTAGTTTTGCTTCTTCAAAGAGAAATCTAAGGTCCTTTTCATAACAGTATTTAGCCAGCAATGACTTCTTTAGGTCACAGTTTCGAATGTAGGTCTTGTGTCCCTTTAATCAAAAGTGCAAGGCTTTACGGGTCTGTTCTACATAAGAAGCGCCACATACATATAGAATTTGATAAATTCCGCATGAGTTTGAATCTTCAACATAGTCTTTTTTTCTAAGAAGTTCCTTTTGTTTATGGGTTTAAGAATCACTTTAAAATTAAAGGTTCTGAGAATTTTTGAAATTTTGAAGGCAACATCACAGGAAAATGGGATGATGGCAAAATTCTCTCATACTGGATGTATCGCAGGAATTAACATAGAGATAGGCTTCGGTTTCCGGAATTTTGTTACAGTCTTGTCTATAATGTAAGGGTTGTATCCTCGCTTTACTGCAATTCCAATTTTGCACTTACTTTCCCCATGATATAACAGAATAATTGTTACTTAGTTGCACTTCATTGTCTCGTGGTGCAGCTGAGTAATTGCTGCATATACAAAAAGGGAAAATACAAAAGTGAAATATCAGTACCAAGAGATGGCAATGGGACTTGTTGGGTGGAATCTGCTGGGTGTATTTAATTTAGCCCATGGTTCTTCACTTTTTTCAACAAAATTACTTATCTCACACAGCCCCATACTCTCACATTGATTTTTACTCGACATCATAATATCATCATCAACATAGCCATCCAGCAGAAGAAGAGGCACTGAATTATAACTTTTGGATTCTTAACAGCCATTATATAAAATAAGCACTTTTCACCATTCTTCCAAAAAATAAGGACTTAAAAGGACTGTGCGACCCATTTTAAAACTGGTAAATTTTTCTGCCCTCCCCCCCCCCCACTTCCCCCATTAAACCTGCACTTTGTGTAGAGCAAAGTGGTTTGCGGGGTTCTCTGAAGACAACTCACTGCTTACATAACATCAACAGAAGCAACTACCTCACTTCTCTTTTATATCAAAGAAGGTTTGAATATTCTACAGTTTATCAGTACAAACATTTTTTCAGTTGAAAAATGACTTATGAAAGATGTTACATCTACATAATTTTAACACCATGTTTTTACTTCTGCAATGCAGATAATTTTTGCTGAATAGTTACAAGGCAGCCTACTTTAAAAAAAAAAGCTATTTTATTTTTTCATGAAACCTCTGACTTATATTTAAATTTTGTTCAAGAACAATGCTCCTTTTCAAGAGAATACAAGATCGACTGAAGCGACTCCTGCAGCATAACTTTCATTTAATTCTAGTAAACGCCCATTTGTGGAATAGTACAATGCTCTTTAGAACGTTTCACCTTTGCTGTTCGAAAGAAGCACCTATTACAAAGTGTGAACATGACAGAAAGTTGCAATAATTACCAGCTAAACTGCAGCATGACCTCTTGATCTTTTAGCTTTTGATGCCATTCATTATATCAATTCATTGAACAACACAAAGATAACAAGAATGCTGTCACCAACTCCTTTACTCATTGGTGCACTTTTTCTGAAATATGATTAATTGATCTGAGTCCACAGATCTTACAAAATAGCAATTTCATTCAATTTAATAAAACTGAGATTAATTGCAACAAAAATGAGTTATGTCAGATCATTCGGGAAGTAAGCGAATTATCTTCAGATACTGTTGTCATAGCAAAGCTATGACAACAGTATCTAAAGATAATTATTAGCAGTTCTCCTTATTATCAATAATACGTTCCCATACTGCGGGCAGTTCTAAGTCTGTGGAAAACGTCTGTGATTCAGAGATACACATCCTTTTTGTTGTTGTCACAAGTACCATACAATCCCCTTTCTAAATTGCCAAAACAGTTGAAATCAGAGGGGTTCATATCTGAGAAATGTGGTGGGTGTTCAACCCAATCATTCTGTTCAATGAACACTTTAACAATCTGGGGCTTGTGTGGCCATGCGTTGCTGTGTGCATGGACAGGTCACTGTACATGATGATGATACAGTACCCATGCTGTGAAACGCTCCTCTGGAAAAATTCCAATGTTGTGATGATACTATCTTCATATGTCTGCCAGAAAGCCACACCAATGACCAGAAAGATTTTACCATCATGCAACTCTGCACAGGGGTAAAGGCACTGTGGAAGTACCAGGTCCAACTCAGGACTGTGGCTGATGTTGTTGCCTGACTGTGTAAAATTCTACCTAACTTTCGTCTACGCAGAAGAACTTTGTGAGCACCCAGTAATTGCAATAACACCATGCAATTTTGTAGAGGAATTGCTTCTGTGCAATGGTCAGTGCATGTGTAGTAACCAGATATCTAGTTTACTCATTAGACCTAAACCTCCCATCAGCACAGTAGAAACCAGCAGTGGTGAAGGCCATATGAGGCTTTTGAGACTAAGCCTACCCCAAAAATATAAATAAATAAAATAAAAACAACAAGAAATTTAAAAAAAAAAAAAGCAATTTTATAAAAAAAAAAAAAATCAATTCAGTTAGAAATCATGGAAATATATCTTTGCTATCAGGCATACACATTGATTTTGAAATTCATAAGCACTTGTTTGTTCTGTCTGCAATTTGAAAGTCGAATAAGCGAACAAAAGCACAGTGCATCTGTGTGTATACAATGATGAGACTTTCCACGAATAGCCATTCCACAGATTCCCACAATGTGAGATGGAAATAGGAGAAGGTGTGGCAGGGAAAGAAAGTATAAACTCTTTTCATTCACGCTGCTGGTAACCTCATGAGGCTAGCCTCTCCATACTTGCATTGCAGGTACAAATCAAGTGGAGAGAGATAGAGAATGAGTAACGACAGACAGCGGCTCACACAGGGAAAGAACAAAGAAGCTTCTCTCTTCTGTGTGCTGGCTTAGTGTTTCATCTTTCATGTTGAGTTACATTAGCAATTGTTAAAGTGCGATTAATCTTCCTGGGGAGAGAAATAAGTGAACCAGATAGTAAATTAATTAATCTATTAAAAATTTTGAAAGACAGACCATTTTCAACTTGGTCTTATGAGGAAAAGTGCTCTGTGAAGGACGATAGGCAAACTCCACATTTGGAAGTTACTGTTGTAGATGGAAAACGAAAGAGAAAATTACAAAATTGTTGGTATATTGAAGTTAATTGTGCATTACGGGGATTGCTAGTATATAAGTTTTTTACTTTGTCAAATTTTCGAGTTGTGCCCCAACCCTTCTTCAGGACTGACTAAGATAGAAGGTGCTGCCACTCAAGTGGTAATGTCATACCGCTATGTTCGTTAATCATGGAACCTCTTCTTCTCTCAATGTGTAGACTTTCTTCAAGGGTCCGTTTCAGATAGTGTTGTTGGTGTACAAGAGTTTTTAATGATTCCCAGTTCATTGAATGTCCAGTACTTTGCACATGCTTATCTAGGCCTGTTTTGCTTGTAATGTTCTTAATTGCAGCTTTGTGTTCAGCTACCGGGGTGCAGGAGTTGTCTTTCAGTTTCTCCTACATATATGTTACCACAACTGCAGTTTACACTGAGGAAATTTTTATTTTATTTTATTGTGTAAGTGAGGAGCAAGACAAATATGGAAGTTAAGGTTAATTCTCTGCAGCCTTTCAAACAACCCTTTATGGTAAGTTATTTTTCTAGTGAGTTTAATGTTCTTATCAGATTTGTTTATGGCTTGACTTTGCTTTTTTCTCTTTAAAATTTTTTTCTATCCAATTTGCAGGGTAATTGTTATCTGTCAGTGTCTTCTTTAATTCTTTTTTATGGATTTCTTTGGAAGTTACTGTAGAATTTAAAGTTTCTATATTTTCTAAGAACTGTGAGGAGACATTATATTTAATGTAGGATGGATGGTATGATTGGTAGTTTAGAATTTTTTTAGTATTAGTAGGTTTTTTATAGAGTGATGTAGAGATTTTTCCTTCTTTGGCTGTGAGTGTCAGATCAAGGAAATTGAGGGTATTTTCTTGTTGTACTTCCAAGGAGAATTTAAGAGAGTCATCTAGGGTGTTGAATAAGTTAAGAATGTCGATTAGTAGAGATTCTTCTTCTTGGTCTACTATTATTAAGAATCTCTGCTAATCGATATTCTTAAATTATTCAACACCCTAGATACTCTCTTAAATTCCCCTTGGAAATACAACAAGAAAATAGCCTCAATTTCCTAGATCTTACAACTCACAGCCGAAGAATCTCTGCTAATCAACATTCTTAACCTATTCAACACCCTAGATGACTCTCTTAAATTCACCCTGGAAGTACAACAAGAAAATAGCCTCAATTTCCTTGATCTGACACTCACAGCCGAAGAAGAACAAAATCTTTACATCACTCTATAAAAAACCTACTAATACTCAAAAAATTCTAAACTACAATCATACCATCCATCCTACATTAAATATAATGTAGCCTCACAGTTCCTAGAAAAAATAGAAACTTTAGATTCTACAGTAACTTCCAAAGAAATCCATAAAAAAGAATTAAAGAAGACGCTGACAGATAACAATTACCCAGCAAATTGGATAGAAAAATTTTTTTAAAGAGCAAAGTCAAGCCATAAACAATCTGATAAGAACATTAAACTCACTAGAAAAATAACTTACCGTAAAGGGCTGTTTGAAAGGCTGCAGAGAATTAGCCATAACTTCCATATTCGTCTTGCTCCTCACTTACACAATAAAATAAAAATTTCCTCAGTTTAAACAAAAAGAAAGTAACATGCTACTACAAGAAGGAGTTATCTACAGTGTAAACTGCAGTTGTGGTAACATATATGTAGGAGAAACTGGAAGACAACTCTGCACCCCGGTAGCTGAACACAAAGCCGCAATTAAGAACATTACAAGCAAAACAGGCCTAGATAAGCATGTGCAAAGTATAGGACATTCAATGAACTGGGAATCGTTAAAAATTCCTGCACACCAACAACACCTATCTAAAACAGGAAGCTAGAAGAAAGTCTACACATTGAGAGAAGAAGAGGTTCCACGATTAACGAACATAGTGGTATGACATTACCACTTGAGTGGCAGCACCTTCTATCTTAGTCAGTCCTGAAGAAGGGTTGGGGCACAACCCGAAAATTTGACAAAGTAAAAAACTTATATACTAGTAATCCCCGTAATGCACAATTAACTTCAATAATTCTTCACTAGGATTTGCCATGTCTTCATTAATTGTTGGTATAGTAAATATTCTTGGTTAGCTGGATGCACAGTGTCAAAAACGCTTTTTGGTTATGTGTGCATTTCATTTGGTGGAGAAAAAGAGTGGCGTTCACACGGAGTAGATAAAACAAAACATGTTGAAAGAAAATGTAGGAAACATGAAAACTCTAAAAAGCATATACTGAACCTAGAGAGTCATCACCAGGGGTGCTTATTCTGTGAAATCAAATTTCCTGAAACCAAACCCAAATTTCCTGAAATTAATGTAGATCAATACTTAAAAAAAAATAATAATAATAATCAGAATATATGTGTTACATTCGTAATTTATTTCTCAAGTTCTGATATTTTTTTAAAGAACAGTGGCCTTTATAAAATTTTACTAATTGCAAATTTCCAGTGTTTGGCCCTTCAAAGCTATAAATAATACTTATAAAAAGTAAAATACTGAGAAAAAAATAAATAAAAAAGGCAACTTACGTAATTGATGCCTTGCCTGCCTGTGTCAATGGTGTATTTTCTTGTGCAGAAAAGACTGAAATGTATATGACAAAGTTTGTTCAGTTTATACTTTAAATGATTTGTATATTCACGTAATAAGTCATCAATGCTGCTGATGGATGCAAACTTCATACTTCATAATGCTTTAGAAAAAAATTTGGTTATTTTGTTTTTATTTTGCTGCAAATCCTTTGCGTGAGATTTACGTTTACTGCACCCAGATTCCTGCTTTGGTGTTGACAGATTTTGTGTTGGAATTTTAGGGCTCACCACAATCTTTGTACTTACAGAGCTAGCTGATGATGATTTATTTATTCCAGAAAAATGATTTCCAATTACTTCATGCCTTTCTATCATACTTTTCCTTAGTTGATTTGTGATTAATTTTCCAGCTTTGCAACATGTTCTGTAACAAAGTTTTGTCAACTGCAGTGGTGATCAGATTTTCAACACCAAACATTTCAAACGTTGAACATTTCTTTGCTAAGAGGTTATATTTGATGGTATGATAACTGTCCAAGCTTTTTGTATCTAAACTAGTTCTGTGCTGTGTGATGATATTATCCATGAAATTAAATGAGCTTTCCACAATTGGCCCATGAAAGCATGAGATGAAGGCTTTTACAAGTTTACCCAATGTGGAGTACTTTTGTATTCCATCATGTGAGCACATTTTTGACACTGCAGCCCAGTATTCATCAAATCAATGCCTTTAGGAATTTTATTTTTTTCACATTTCTCATTGGCTGAGTAATTAAAGATATCACTAATTGCTGTATCGATTTGATATGATCTGATTTCTTCATCGATAACAAGCATTTCGTTAGCAGATAGCTCTGAGCTACATGCATCAGTCAACTTTGAAAGAGCTATATAGGTAGTAGTTTGGCCCCTAAGAGAGGGGTCTAACCCTGAAAAACTAATCAGAGTAGAATTTCCCACAGGAAGCTTTTGGAATCATGTATATGGAGCATGCCAGATAACATTCCTTTAGCTCTTTCTTAAATGAAGATACCATATAATCATTTGATGTACTTGCAGCAATAAGTTTTTTGGCTTCTCCTCCAACATAAATAAATTTGTCTGGCAGGTGATTATCGCCACTCTTCAAATCTATTTTCAAAAGATCCTTGTGAGTTTTGCACTTTGAGATTATTTCATGTTTAATGAAAAATGATAAAATTTTCTTTATCAACACAAAAAGTTCAACATGCAATCTATGCAACATAGGTTGTTTGGTCTGAAACAGCTTTATGTATTCATTGAATATAGGCAGAACAGCTTTGTACAGATGGATTTCAAGTAATGTTTTCTTTTGCACCACAAAAAGGCTTTCAATAATTTTATTATTCCTTTCTTTTCCCATTTCTGTTAAACTTTTTGATTTCAAAGAATCTTGGATTTTCACAAGTTTGGACACACAAGAACTACTAATTTTTCTTTCCTCATACACTTTATCCAAATCAAACTTATACAAATTTCTGTCTGAATCTTTAATCCAAAAATAATAGAAGATTAGCAAAGCATCCCACAACAAAATCATGCATTCAACTGCTGGGAGCACACACAGCCATCTATGATTTGGTCGTGAATGTGGGAAGAGCTTTTGAATTCCCAAAATCGTACAGATTTGGAAAAATAGTTCTCTTTTGTCAACACTTTGCAAGTCAAAGTGAATGTTGTCACACAATGATTCAATGTGCATTTGTGCAAGAATAGTTAAGACACTACAATTCGCCCGACTTGTGCTCTCATCAATATTTAATGAGAAGGGAGTCTGTCCGAGGGTATCGACAATTTGTTTTTTTATTGTACGAGCAAGGCCATCTCTCATTTTGTATGTAACAGTTGACCTATTCATACTTAATGCCTGTAATGCCTTTGGGTCCTTTGACAATGTCTGAGCCAGTTTTATAAGTTGAAGCCCAAGTGTAAAGGAAAGAGAGTGTTCCGCTATGAATGAACATAAAATTGCCTCTGATCTAACTGTACGGGTACTTAGATCTAGTGGCTTTTCATCACCAGCAGGGTTTTCTGCAGACGTATAAGAATACAAGTTCATTGAACTCTTTACAGATGTTTTTGAAGATTTGTGTTGTGAAGAATTTGAATGGCTTACCAATGCTTTTACACCATCCATTTCATATCGAATGCTTTTGTTGCACCAAATGCAGAAACATTCCCCAGGAGAATCAGTTTTTCGACACCATATCCCAATGGCGTCAGCGTTGGCATCTTGCTTCTGAAGCCAATCCTAGCAATATTTATTGCGGATATCTTTTTCCAAAATTTTTATGAGCTCAGCATCAGAATCTTTCAAAAACTTCATAATCATAAATTACATGTGATGTCAGGAACAGAAACTATTCTGTGGAATAGCACTTCACCAGGAGGAGCAGTAAGGATAACCAGTGGTCCCCAGTGCAGCAGCAGTCAAATGGAGCAGGAACAAGTTGAAGTACTTAGAAGTGCAGTAAACTCAAGTTACCATACTACTGAAGCAGGGTGGGGGAGGGATGAAGAGGGGACAGTCACCCACATCCTAGACTCAGATTTCTCTGCATTTTAAGAAAGCCAGAAGGTCAAAGAGTGCATTGAAACCAATGACAAAGATTTCCTGAGCAGCAACCAGCAGGCATCCCAAAGGGAAGGGAGAGGGGTGAACAAAAAGTCAGCAGGAAGATCCTCCCTAGATCTCTGTGATGATGAGATGAGAAGTCTTGAAGGTCAAAAGCAGCAGACAGAGTGGGTGGGCCACTAAGCCCTGGGGTGGGGCAGGAGCAAAGGGGCACTGCCAGGAAAAGAAAGGGGTGAGAAATTTCTGTTTGGAGTAGCTCTGGGCAAACCCAGCACCAAACCACAAAGGAAAGCAAACAGTTAACACACTTTTAGAAGACAAATATAACATTAGGTGGGGGGGGTGGGGACAGGGGGTGGGAGGGGATCTCTCCCAGCTGAATTGGGTAGACACAGAGTGGACCTGTTTCTCTTCTCCTCTGTGGGGGAAGATTGGCAGTCAGATTTCCCAACTCCCACTGGAATTGAGTTTTGCTTTGGCCACCAACCAAGGGAAAACAGGGAAAGGACAGTGACAGGCCTTGCCACTGGCTATTAAAAAAAAAAAAAAAAACCGCCGAAAATTTCCGTGAAAAAAAAAAAAAAAAAAAAAAAGAAAGAAACGCCGAAAATTTCCGGAAAATAAGCACCCCTGCATCACTTTCTTGGACGTGGAAGGATTGAATATGTGTTATCCGAAGAAGAAAAACTACAAGCTATAAAACATAACCAAATAGTTAAGCAAAATTGACTTGTTGTTCAACGGTTAATAGAAATTGTGAGCTTTCTTGGAAAACAAGAACTTGCATTCCGTGGGCACTTTGAGGACGAGAGTTCTGATAACAAAGGAAACTATTAGAGCTTCTGCCGCAACAGGAATGGTTTCTAATTGATCACTTGAATTCGACGTCTGCTTTTAAAGGTACATCCGGTGACATACAAAAAGAACTTATTCAGGCGATAACCCACATTCTTAAGCAAGAAATTAAAGAAGAAATTGGATCATGTGAATTCGTATTAGTTCAAGCTGACGAAACTTTAGATGTTTTGTGCAGATCTCAGTTGAGCATTATTTCGAGATATTGCTTTAAAAGCATGATTAAAGAAAGATTTGTTGGGTTTCATGATGCCTCAATTGACAAAAGTGCAGAAGGGTTATAAAAAATAATAATTGCTGATTTAAAAGAATGGGATGTGGTTGAAAAAATTGTGTCAGACATACGACGATGCTTCTGTTATGGCTGGTAACCAGGGTGGTGTTCAACACTTTGTAAAACAAATTTGTCCACAAGCAACATTTTTACATTGTTATGCACACAGACTGAATTTAGTTCTATTGCATTGTTCTAAAGTAATTAAGCAAGTAAGGCTGTTCACATATGATTTAACAGCATTTCACACTTTCTTCAGTAAATTAACAAAAAGGACACAGCTTCTAGTAAGCAAGGAATTCGGATTGCCACAAGCTTCCACACCTCGTTGGAATTTCCATTCAAGAGCAGTGACTACTATAACAACACACTATGTGGACCTTAAAAATGTTTTTGAACATATCACAGAAAATGATGAATATTGGGATGGTCAGTTATATAATGCTGCAGTTGGTTTGCTGAATATTCTACAGAAAACAGTTTCTCTATTTACTTTGCCTGCTTTGTGAAATCTTTGTCCATTGTGATCACTTGTTTGCTCTGCTGCAAAATAAAAGTTCTTCTGACATAGCTCTCTGTAATACAGAGATAAAAACCACTGTGAAAATCATAAAAAACATGAGATCAGAATGTATGATAAATAATTGCAATGAAAAATGCAGGCAGATGAATAACGGATTTACAATAACTGACACAACTTTTCATTCGCTAAAGATTCTGACATATGAAATTCTCGAAACTTTGATCATGCAGATGGAAGCGAGGTTCTGGAATTTTGAGAAAATTCAGTTTGTGGAACTTTTGGAGCTGCAACTATTCAGTACCTATCAGGAAATTTTCCCAGTACTTAAAAGTTAATTCACTTCTCCACATTTACAGTTTTTTCAACCAGGAACAATTACAAAGTGAGCTCCAGAATATTTACTGTGACCCACATAAGCATTTTGCTCTCATAGACCTGTTGCAATTCATTATGAATAGTAATCTCGAAGTAATTTATCAAGAAACAACTAAACTAATTCGTTTAGTTTTAACATTCCCTGTTACCACCGCTTCTTCTGAAAGAAGTATGAGTACATTAAAATGAATAAAGACCTGGCTAAGAAATTCTATGGCAAATGAAAGACTAAGCTCTCTTAGTTACTGTATATCTCAATCGAAAAGAAATTCATAAAAGAACTAATGATGAATGAAAATTTCAAGGCAAAGGTGATAGACTGCTTCGCAAACATGAAGAATCGCCGACTGGATCTCATCTTCAAATAAATTTAAGGTGAGCAAACT
This sequence comes from Macrothele yani, assembly GCA_039090855.1. NCBI lineage: Eukaryota > Metazoa > Arthropoda > Arachnida > Araneae > Macrothelidae > Macrothele > Macrothele yani. The sequence continues at coordinate 121,994,557 of CM077013.1, read as the reverse complement.
TTTTGTTACACTCAATTTTGAGTTTCCTCAGATGAGATTTTTATTTAGCCTACCCAGTTTCAATGCACTAGCTTTGCCACTGGATACCACTGTGTGAAGGAGTGTGGAAAGGTCATTGACACTTACTCTATGTGACTGCTATAAAGCTTCTTGGATAAGAAGATGCTTGACTTCTTGCCTGGAAGTTGAAAATGGTCAACAGCATTTCAGAGAATCTTTGGGTAGATGTCCTGCTTTCTTTATGTACTGTAATTTTTGGGTTAAGAGCCACACTGCTCTTATGGTAAAAAAAGAAAGATTAGCAAGCCCAGCTATTCTTATGCCCACATGGCTCATACCCTGAACTTTTTTCATAAACAACTGCTCAGTAAACAGCAAATGTGTGTGTATTTAATGTCTCTTTTGAGGAACACAGTAATGAATTTTGCCATTTTTATTGAAATTAATATATATATATATATATATAAAAGGATGTAAGGTCAGGTGATGCGTAACATCACAGCCTCTCCTTGACAAATGTCAACCCCGCCTTCTCGTGGTGCATCCTGTTTCCACTAAAGGGGCTCTGACGACCGCCAAAAGCGGTATAACTATACCATCGGGATTAGAGGAAATGCTATCCCACACTCACCAACTTGCTTGGCCAGCGTGGTGAGTTATGGCCAAACCCCTCCAAAATGATTCCACAACTTAAATCTTGGCCCTCAGTCTCCGGCAACTGGAATGTACCTGGCCAAAGCAGCGGCCAGTGCGACATGAAGGCAGAGGGTGCTAAGAATCCCCGGAGGACCGGACTAGGCTGCCATCTGATGCTGACCTTGGCTACGAATAATGGACGCTCCCCTATCTTCTGATTCAAGTTCTTCTTGAATTGGAAGAAACTACAAAGGATCAAGTGGGACATCGTCGGGCTAAGTGAGGTAAGGAGAAAAGGAGAAGATCTCATTGAACTGAAAAGTGGACATCTCTTCTACTATCGTGGGACAGATACTGGCAGAACTAGTGGTGTTGGATTTATAATAAACAAGAAACTGAAGAATAAAGTTGTAGAAGTTGAAAGTTCCTCTGACTCTTTGCAGAACACGAGCACGACTCGTTATCCAACTCTCGAGAAGATACCAGGCTTAGATTATTCAAACTTATGCACCCACCACAAGTCATCCTGAAGAAGAAATTGAAGAATTTTATGAGGAAATTCGTCATCTAAATAATAAAGGTAAGCAGCACTTGAAGATAATTATGGGAAATTTCAATGCAAAAATAGGGCAACGGCAACAGAATGAAACTTCAGTAGGTAAATTCGGTCACAACAACAGAAACCAGCGTGGAAATAATCTCGTTGAGTTTGCAGAGGCAGAAGGGTTTTTCATCTTGAACTCCTTTTTCAAGAAAAAGCCCCACAGGAAATGGACATGGAGACATCCAAATGGGATGACAAGTGAAATTGATTTTATTATGTGTAACAAAAAATTCGTCATAGAAGACTGCAGTGTGCTAAACAAGTTCAACACAGGTAGTGACCATAGATTGGCGAGATGTAAGATGCACCTCAACACTAAACTTGAACGTGGCAAGCTCATAAGACAAACAAAATGTATGGACATAACCAACCTTAAAAAACACCATAATACCTTCAAGTTGGAACTGAAGAACAGATTCTCAGCTTTAGAAGGCCTAACATCAGAAGAAGTGGATAATTCTGAATGTAACAGAAAAGTAACCAAAGCTCTTATGGAAACAGCGACAAAATTAGCTGGGTCTAAGAATAAGTTGCATGTGAACAAATTATCAGGAAAAACCAGAATGTTGATGCAAAAAAGAAGAGAGATGAGGACAACTAAAGAAGATGTGACTTCCAAAGTGGAATACAGTGAGCTATGCAAGACAGTACGAAAAAGTATCACTGAAGACGTAAGGAAATTCAACTGTGAACTAGTGAGGAAAGCAATTGAAAACAACCAAAGCCTAAAAATAGCAAATGGACATCTCAGTAAGGGAAGAAAACAGATTATGGCACTGAGAAAAGAAGATGGTTCTGTAACAAGAAATAGAGGCGGAATTTTGACAAGAGTGAAAGATTTCTACTCCAAGTTATATGAAAGGGATGATGCATGTACTCCAGACATCATGGAAGGTACCAGTACCAGAGTTCTTCCAGTCCTCCCAGCAGAAGTTGCACATGCAATCAAGAACATGAAGAGGGGAAAAGCTCCAGGAGAAGATGGAATTACTGTAGACATCATACAAGAAGCAAGTGGAGAAATCGAAACAGTACTCACCCAAATTTTCACTCGATGTCTTAATGAAGGGAAGATTCCTGAGGATTGGAACAACGCTATAATGATCCTGCTACATAAAAAGGAGACTTTGGGGATCTCAGGAACTACAGACCTATCAGCCTCCTATCAGTGGTTTATAAAATCTTTACTAAAGTTCTTTCACATCTTTTGAAGGTAACCCTGGACATGGCTCAACCGAGAGAACAAGCTGGATTCAGGAGTGGCTACAGCACAATAGATCATATCCACGTACTGAGAGAACTAATTGAAAGAGTGAGGGAATATGAACTTCCATTGTGCATGGCTTTTATCGATTATGAAAAAGCCTTTGATTCGGTGAAACCATCAGCAGTTACAATGGCTCTGAAATCCTGCGGTATTGAAAATGCATACATTAATATTATTAATAACATCTATGAAAATGCAAGTGCAAAGATTCGGCTGTTTGAAAATACAACACACATAAAAATTGGAAAGGGAGTTAGACAAGGTGACAACATATCTCCGAAGCTCTTTAACGCCACATTGGAAAATGTCTTTCAATCACTGAACTGGGAAAATAAAGGGATAAAGATTAATGGAGATCATCTAACCCACCTTCGTTTTGCTGATGACGTAGTCATTTTTGCAACTACCCCATCAGAGCTGCAGAGTGATCCAAGAACTTGCTGACAAGAGTAAAGAAGTGGGATTAAAAATGAACTTTCAGAAGACAAAAGTGATGTTCAATGCTTTTACACGAAATGAAGATTTATCGATTGATGGAGAAAAGCTGGAGATAACAGACACGTACGTTTATCTTGGACAGCAGATATCAAGTGAGGGTCACATTGATGAAGAAATTAATCGGCAAACAAAACTTGCCTGGAGAGCTTTTGGAAGAAACAGCATAAATTTTCAAGAGTAATATGCCATTATGTCTTAAAAGAAAAGTGTTTGATCAATGCATCCTTCCAGTGCTTACGTATGGTGCAGAGACGTGGACCTTAACTAAAAGAGACATACAAAGGCTGCAGATAACTCAAAGCAGCATGGAGAGGTGCATGCTTGGTGTAACCAGGAGACATAAGAAGAGGAACTCGTGGATCCGAAAAATGACAAGAGTGGAAGACATCATGATCAGAGTTAAATCCCTGAAATGGCAATGGGCTGGGCATACTGCCAGAAGGACAGACCATCGATGGACAGCTGAAATTTTAGATTGGATTCCAAGGGACAGGAAAAGACCCAGAAGAAGACCACATGGGAGATGGGTGGATGAAATTCGAAAGTATGTGGGAGTGACATGGAGGAGACTGGCACAAGACAGACCGTTGTGGAGGAAACTTGGGGAGACCTTCGTCTAGCAGTGGATTGATAATGGTTGATGATGATATATATATATATATATATATATATATATGTCAGAAGTCCTGCCTGTTTCTGCTTTCTGCTTCATTCATCCATTTAATTACACTTTTTCATGAACAGTTTTTTTATAAGAAATGGTGATTTACTATTTCTCACTTTATTGTTGCTTAGAAACTTTTCATACCACAAATCAGTCTTTTCAACTAAAAACAAGACTGGTATTTCATGCCATGAAAATTGTAATAACAAGCTGGCATCTACAATCAGTATCAATCTCTACATTGGAACGCCTCTTAACCGCAAATAAATAAATGAGATAAATACTGAGATAGGAAAGAACAATTGGGATTTTCATGCCATTAACCATTTCATTTTTATATTAGCTCATCAAATTACCAAAAATAACTTAAAATATATCAAGAAATTATGGGAAAATAATTTTTAAAATATGCAGGTAGCTCAGATAGTGATCAGTATCAATCTCTACATTGGAACGCCTCTTAACCGCAAATAAATAAATGAGATAAATACTGAGATAGGAAAGAACAATTGGGATTTTCATGCCATTAACCATTTCATTTTTATATTAGCTCATCAAATTACCAAAAATAACTTAAAATATATCAAGAAATTATGGGAAAATAATTTTTAAAATATGCAGGTAGCTCAGATAGTGATCAGTATCAATCTCTACATTGGAACGCCTCTTAACCGCAAATAAATAAATGAGATAAATACTGAGATAGGAAAGAACAATTGGGATTTTCATGCCATTAACCATTTCATTTTTATATTAGCTCATCAAATTACCAAAAATAACTTAGAATATATCAAGAAATTATGGGAAAATAATTTTTAAAATATGCAGGTAGCTCAGATAGTGATCCATACTTGTTACAATATTTACTTGTCGAAGTTCTTACATCGATGGCCAAGATATTACAAAAATTTGGGGTGCAGTGCTCATGCCGGTGTGGTTTTTATAATGAGCCTGTTTCTAAAACAGAAATTTTCAACATGTGTGACTCTTACACCAATGCAGCACTTAACCTGAAAATTATGGCACTTTCATCCAATAGTGCAACACCATTTTCTTTAAAGCATTTTAACCTACTGTTGTTCACAGAAGACTTTGTACCACACCCTCTAAATACTGCAATAAGATTTCAAAGAAAAAACAAAACTCCACTGCTTCATCATCATTACAACTTGCACTAACTGACTGGTAGATATTAACTGAGTCTGAGGCATGTATTACATATCTGCCAAATATCACTTGTGTAGCTGCTTCAGGTTTCTGATATGTCTGCCAATGAAAGCGTTCATGTACTTCCCGAATGATCTAATAATAATAATTGCATGATCTGCAAGTTACAAAGTAGGGGTGGGCTACTTACTTGTCTGATTGACATGGTACACAAAATGTATAAGAATATGAAGGAGCAATCACTGTAGTCTTCACCAATTAAATTCCTGTGAGATAACCCATGAATCCACGTAATTGGGATGAATGGTAACTTGGCAACGACACGACCATCAAATCTGTCAAATGAAAAACTACTCAGAACAAGTGAATATACATTAAATATAAAAGATATTTGTTAATATGAAATATTGCTTAGAACCAAGATAAAAAAAAAAAAGTCAGCAAATTTATTTCTACAAGTGAACACTTTAATCCTTTTTTGTAGTAATTAATTCTTTCATGTGTGAGCCCCATCAGAAATATTACCGTAATTTTTGTTGTATAATTTGCAAATTGTCAGCTAAAAATGTTAAAAATATAGGTTCTGCAGATTACATGCTGATGCAGATAATAAGCTGATTTTTAAAAAAAGTTCTTACGGCCCTTCAATTTTTTTAAAAAATCTGCAAAGTAATTGTGCAGGAGAGGGGGTATAATTGGAAAAGGAACTCTCTCGGAAAAATTTTCCTCGGTTCACAAGTTTGTACCGAGCAGAGAGGAGGGGGAGAGGTGTTGTAGTGAAAGATCAGGAAAGTTGTGGGGAGGGACGGCAGGGGTCATTTTGTATTGTTGAGAAGGACAACTCTGACTGTTGTGCTGTCTCTGTTTTTATCAACCAGCCAATGAAAATGTACGCACAGCACTTGCTGCATATATATGCTCCTCCTTTCAGATCCCACGTGCTGTACCTTCTGCTTATTTCCCTTCATTGCTATTCATGATGTCTTTGAAAAGGAAACGCTTCAGTTACACTGATGAATTTAAACTTAAAGTGGTGGTGGGCACAATTGAGGATATGATTGTGTCACTACACAATAGTTTAGAGATCAGAAAACAATTGTGCAATGACACATGGAAAGCCGCTGTGCCAGTCTAAAATGTAAACAAATCCATTGGTAAATTTCGTGGGAGAATTCACCGAAGTCTAGCCCTATTTTTATTGGCTCGCGTATAAGCCGATCTCCCAATGATGAAAACAGAATTTCCTCCAAAAACTTTTGACTTATACGCGAGTACATATGGCATATGTATGACTTGTTCTCTATCGCCGTTTCGTCCTTGGCAAGGTGTAATGCAACACTCTGGAACTGCATCGGTGTGATTTATGGATGCCATGCCACTGAGCTTTATCTGTCCGGAGATAAAAATATGAAAAGGTAACCTTTAAAAGTGAATTTCTTCATTTAATAAAATCGTTTTTTTCTTACTTCTTCGGACTCCTGGGTCATTATGCGACCAAGGAAATTCCACTTCCAGTTCAACATCTATGATGTGCGGATTATACAGCGATTTTTTTCCTGAATGTCACAGTCTGCAGATTATAGGCTATGCCGATGCAGATTAGGCAAAGAAAATATATATATATATATATATATATATATATATTTGAACTTCGCGGTCTGTTGATTATACGCTGGTGCGGATAATACGAAGAAAATTACGGTACTAAAAAATTCAGTTTAATTACTAGCCATCATTTAGACATACATGTCCATGTATACATACATTTGTCCTTAAAAATCTACCCAATCAGCTAAAGGTTCAAAATTTATCAATGGGCTTTTATTAAAGCACTCTGTTTGCAAATCAGAACAGCTTTGCAACACTGAATGATAGAGGCAGTGGTATGAATTGTTGGAATGTAACGTAACTAACAGTAAAGTAACTACAAGATTAGAAAAGGGCAATCACTGAAGCTCTGGACTTGGACTTGTTTCATTCAGCCTTTGCCAATGGTGCATATATGAAAGAACAATGGATTGCAGCAAGGCTTAAAAAAGCATTACAGAAGCTTTGTAACTTGACAAATTCGGAGGAAAGTTGTGCAACCTCAAGGACAGGAAACTATAGTGAAATCTGTAAGCAATGGTCACTACTCATACTGGAAAAAAGTGACTGTTGTTGAAAGGGGGTCTTTTGTTTGGAGATAAAGTCTAAACTAAAAATCCTCATCAGTTGGGTTGAGCTGGGCAAATCCTGAAGTCAATATGGAAATAGAGAACCTGTGGTCAGTGACTGTAGCAGTCAGAATGCAGACCACATAATGTTAGCTTACAGAAAACTGAGCTCAGTTCAAGAGCAAAAGTGCCCAGATTTAGAACAGTAAATACAACTGATTGTTTACAGAAACAGCAAAATGAATAAACAAGCATGACTTTTTACAGTGTAAATGTAAGCATTTTTCTCAATCTCCATCTATTGCTCATTAGAATTCTGAAAAGTTGGAATATTAGAAATAGCCAGGTAGTTTAGAGTAAGTGTGCCCCATAGGAAAGAAAAACAGAACAATTTTAGAAGCTATGAAGTATTACTGCACAGTTAGGTGGCTGAGAGCAGGAAAACAGGAAAGAAATGACAATGACCAAATCAAAAAGACATTGTTGCAATATTCAAAGATGCCAGGCAATATTCCACACACTAACACCACCCTACCTGCCTCAGTAGGGAATAGAGACATACACAAGAGCTGGTACTTGCCTCATTTAATCACCATCACATGTCAAACTATACTTCAAGTCCTTTCTTTTAACTTTAACATATGATTGTGCCTGCCATAATATAACCAATTCTGCCCCAGGTACAGTTTCTTTAGCAATACTTTTTGTCTCTATCACACTCACCAGCCAAAGTACCGAAGGAGCTAGGTAAAATTCTACAGGACAAGGTGCCATTAGACTTCCTTCTGGACTGACTAGGGAGTCTGTTGAAGGCTGTTAAGAGGTCTCATTGTTTGAAGGTTATTGCTATACTGCAGCTGTTATGTACCAAACAAACCTGACTGCTGTTTGGAGGTGGCTGTTAATGGAAGTTTGACGGTAATGGAAAATGTCCCGGACAAGTTTCATAGACAACTGTGCAGCTAACAAATTTTTAAGTAAAAAAAATTAGGGTGGTCCTTATTTACATAGTAAATTTCTTTTTTTTAATTTTTCATAGTCTTACCCCCTAATATTCTTGTGTCTGTGGAAAAAACGTTACATAAAAAAATTGGGGATGATTAGAGATTTGTATGACGTGTCACACCAAATCCAAACTTCGTAAGTAGGTTCTATCGGCAGTTAACATAAGAAATTTAAAGATGTGACAACACTCGCAAAATTTAAGCGCACACGGAAGACGAAAAAGAAGTCCACAGGGAACATCCATCTTTCCTGCTTCATAACCTTGTAACCTAGGCTGATGACTTTACCTGCACCGTCTTAGTGTAGACCTCGCAGGGAAATGCGGAACTCTCTCGAATAGTTTGGGATTAATAGGATCCCTGACGGCGTTCCGACAGCTAGCCCGTCAGTCACCGGAAACCACAGTCTTCCACTCGGACAAATTCGGTCTAGAGACCTGTGGGGATCTACCTCCCCCACGGGACCGGTACCTTAGACCCTTCTGTCACAACCCGTGTGTGCGACGTGCTATGGGCAGTTGGGGCAAGCAACTTTTCAAAAATATCCCATCTCGTGGCCGGGAGATTGCCAGCCAACGCGAGTTTTGGGGACAAAAGTCCTTTATTTGGTATCTAAACGAAAATTACACTCACATTACACTACGAGGGTCTCATGCACCCCTCTCACAAATATTCAGGCACTGAAAACACATTGTTCACACAGAAATATTTACATAGTCCACAGCGCTAGGGCCAGTGCTGTGATGATAACCCCGGGCCAGGGTCATCAAAAATACCTTGGTCAATAGACCCAAAAGCTCAATGTCGAGAGCAACGTACCTCCGAGGGTACAACCATCTGTCAACCATAGTTGACCCGGCTCTTCCTTTGCTCAAGTTCCCTAATAAGACTAGGGCATGTCTTACTGAAGCTGGAGTGAGAGACGTCCAGCTTCAGGTGGAACTGGTGGTGCTGGTGCCCAACTTCACTGCAATTGCCGCACCTCAGTGGCGGCTCGTGGTGTAAAATGCTGGTGAGGCGAACGGTCTTGATGTAAATGTAAAACAGTAAAACATATGTTATTGAAAAATATATAAATTCGTATAACGTTATACGAACATATATATATATCAGTGGCGTAGCCGGGGGTCGTGGTTTTCACCCCCCTAAGTAGGCGAGACAGCTTTTTCTAAGTACGTTTTATAGATAATTTCCCTATTTAAATTCATTGATTTTTACATAACTTACAATGTAATACAAATAAATTACATTGATACATAATATCAATGTAATTTCTTGATAATAGAAGATAAAGTAAAGCAAAGCGGCCAAAGAAGTTGCTTTATTAAATTTTTATTAAAACAACTATGATTTATTGCATTTTCTTCATTTTATTAAATTAGCTTCGTTTTGTATAAATGTTCAAGATGTGCGTACGTACCAATAGAAAAATATTTGTCGAAGCGCCCCCCCCCAAATTGTTACATGTACTTATACACAGTTATACAGCATAAGTGCAGAACCCCCCCCCCCCATCCCCCCCTCAAAAAGTTTCATGCCAAAGGCAGTATCACCCATCGGATATCTTTGAAGTCCTGGGTTCGAGTCGGCTGAATCATTAAAATCCACTGAGATTCGGGAAGTCTCGTTAAGCCATTGGTCTCGGGTAGGCGCCTTGTTATAAACAGCTGTAAACCCCATCCCTTAGGGCTTCAGCCCATGCCATTTAGCCCTTATATACAAATATTATTCAACAGTAATGGAATAAAATTATAGAAATATATGAAACACAGCGTGGGGAGTCTTTCTTCACGAAAAAATCCAAAAAATTTAGAGGGAAAATGTGCATATACCACTATATATATATGTGTGTGTGTGTGTGTGTAATATACGCTACTTTTGCAACAATATTTTTATGAAAACAATTATTCGATAATTTTACAACAAAGAAAGAAATATTTCACCTGTATTCTTTTATGTAATACACTTGAGCGAAAATACGCAATTTGTGCGGTTTCTTTAGCTAGTCAATGCGTCACTCACATCCCAACGCCAGTCGGAGATCCACTTCTTAAAAAATTCAAAGTAAATCATTTGAATAGAAATTGTTTTCTTACGAAATGTTTCTTGAGCTTGAATAAAAGTCACAGTTCGGTCACAAACTGAAGTCCAGGCTCGTGATAACTATGTACAGGAGAAGTCAAGGAAGCACATTTCTATATAAAAAAAGTATTAGGTAATTTAAACCTGGAATTAAAAACAGAGGAATGCGATATTAATTTGCTTTGGTCTCGAACAGAATGCTTTCAGTTTATGTTTTATAAATAAGTTCAATTCTGCGATCCTTTTTGGCTGCAAATTTGTCTATGATCAGATCATAAAATGGTTGAGTGGACATTAGATGGTTCAGCAATTCTTTCTCGATTGAAATTTTAGCGAGTGAAGACAAACGATCTTGTGCCGTTGTATTACGGAGGTAAGTCTTAATTCTCTTCAAACAAGAAAAACTCCTTTCAGCAGAAGAACTTGTTGATGCCAGTGTCAATACAAGAGAAAATAATTTGTAGGCTTCTGGTAAACACATCTTTCAGCTCGTTTTCTTTCATTGTTTTCAAGGTTCTCTGAACACTGAGTTCCCTGAAGTTGTGATCATTATATAAAAAATCTAATTCGTTTTTTAGTCGTTGTGTGTCTGTAAAAATGCTTGGATAAATTTTTTTGAGAGTGTTAAGGGCACTGGATGGAAATGACTCTGAATAACTATGGTATTTTGAGCTGTCAACTAGCTGCAGAAACTCGAGCTTTCCCATATCTTCAAATCTGGTATTTATTTGGACTAGTATGCTGTCAACGATTTCGTAAAACAAAATTTTGTAATAGTTTTCCACTTCTTCTTCAGTCAAATGTTTCTTTTGGCGACATTTAGGACCTCCACTCAAACTAATTGCTTCACTGAAATGTTTCAAGTAAGTGGTTACATTCCTTTTCTTATTTATTCGTTCGCAACATTGTTTAATTTGTCTTTGGCAATAACTGATATCTAAAGTCTTTTTTTGTAAAACATCAAACAGTACATCCGTAATTCCAAAAATGTCATCAAAAATCAGTGATAAAAAAGCAAATTCAAAATTAGTGAAATTTTTCAAATATCCTATGGCTCCGCTGATTGATTCTGCCGTTGATTCCGGGTCATTCATTATGTTTTAAAACACATTCTTTAGTTTGCCCCATTTGCTTACAATTAAACGCAAAATTTGTGAAAGTGATGCCCAACGTGTTTCCGCTATTTGAGGAATCCGTTTCCCAACAACTGAATCTGCTACGTGGGTTCTCTTGGCAGATTTATGAAAAAATGAGGGCATGCTGGATACAGTTGCGAAATATATGCAACATTTTACAATACTTTTGCACCCCTGTTGTAGGACAAGGTTAAGGCGGTGGGTGAAACAGTGGGTAAACAAAGCTTGCGGGGCTTCTACCTTGACTCTTTTCTGCAGACCGCTCAACTCTCCAGCCATAACGCTTGCACCATCATAACACTGGCCTACTAACTTTGATTTAAAATCAAACTCCTCCAAAACCGATGCTAGCAGATCATACAGTGCCATAGCAGTCCTGTCAGTGCTGATATCATAAAAACCAAGGAAGTGCTCAACTACTTCACAATTTGAGTCCAATATGTATCTGACAATTATTGAACACTGTGATTTTTGAGTAATATCAGTTGTATCATCAACTTGCACTGAAAAAATTTTTGACTCATTAATTTCGCTTTTAACACATTCGTTTATATATTCATGAATACACTCCAGTAAATCATTCTGTGTCGTTTTAGATTGTCCAGAAAATAACCTTCGTATTTCTTCAAAATGTGCTTTTAATTCTGGGGTGCTCCTACGAAGTAACAAATGGAACATCTCCTTGAAAATACCTTTATTTAATGAGGAAATAGATTCATCATGTCCTCGAAAAGGCAGTTCTTGCTTGCTTAGAACGACAACTAAATCGATTATATGTTCCATAAAAAGCCTATTTAGTCTGACCTTTTCATTAAACTTAGCTTTGTGAAGAGCAGCATTTTCTTTGAGCATATCAGAAATAGTGTTTATATTTTTTTCCCATCCGTTTCAGACCTACGTGATTAGTTATATGCTCTTTAGAGCTTTCGTGCAATTTTGCACTACGAGAAAAGTTTTTCAGATCAAAATAACCCGTTGTATTCCACACATTTTTCTTATTGCTCAAAAGTAAACATGGCCAGCAAAAGAGAGTTTGCTTGTAATAGCTACCAGAAAGCCAGGGGAAAATCTCGTACCATGACTTATTGAAAGACCTAAGAAACGATTTGCCGCACTTCTTATCTTTAGATATTGAACTTATTATAGGTCATATTGAGAAATGGCTTCCTAGTTTAATTGAATTAATAATCTAAAGCAATTTAGATTATTTATTATAGGTGTCGGTCTTCCAGATATGAGAACATCCCTTTTATCATAATCTTTCCAATGTTTAAAAGGAATTTCTTCCAGAACACAAATCACATCGTTTGTTGGGCCATTCATATTTTCCAACCCAAATCAAAATATGCTGTTTAGTAACAATAACAAAATAAAAAAGAAGAAAAACTCAACATTACTATGAACTAGCCAACACCCGCAGAAGAGAGGGTTGAAAACACACTACAAAAAGTTAGACTCAAATACACTCTGACAAATAGTTAAAGCTACGTAGAAATCATCCTACTCCAAAGCATATAGAGGCGAACGGCGTCATCGCCTATAAAACCACTTTTCACCAAGGTCATCTGCTCATTTTCCCGCGCCCATTGGATACACAATCCTTGGGTTCTCCAATAACAGCAGAGATGCGATTCCAGTTTAAGCGAAATGGAGGGTCGCCTCAGAAATTTCCTTTCTCTTACTGGAAGTCCGGCACCTCCTTAGGTAGACCTCGGACCGTGGGGGTTCACTCTGTAGGGCTCTTCTCTGATCCCCAGTTCCCAAAACCGGCTTCTCATCGAGACGATTCAGCCGGTCGCCTCTAAGCGCTTAAAACATGCAGCTGCTTTGCAAAAATAATGATTCATCCTCTTCTTGAAAGCCTTTCTTTAACCTAATTCATGAATTACAATGTAAATTTCAGTGTTTCATTTATCCTGCAAAGTTCTTATATCTTTGTTACTGACCGAAGTTTTTTTTTTCACTTCTCATTCTGCGGAATTTCAGGTGAGGCGGCGCCTCACTTGCCTCATCTGACGGGCCGCCACTGCCGCACCTTGCTTCTGACTCGGGGCAGTTGCCTCGGAAATGACCGAAGCCATTACACCGAAAGCACCTGACCTCCCTCAAAAATTCCTTTAGGCGGAGCACTGACCAACCCAAGTTCAGCGTCTTCCGCCTCAACAAGTGCTTGAAAGCTTTGGGCTCCACGTCTGCCACCCAGTGGACCCTACCTCCCTTGCCCTTGATGGAAAAACAGGCTTTAAACCCATTCTCGAGTTCTGGGTTCTGCCTGTAAACCGCCTCCTCGAACTCTTTCCCTGAGAGATCCCCGTCGACCCCATAGACTATCAACCGGGGGTGTCTCTTTCGTAGGGCCGTGGGGAGTGTGCAATCCTTGGTCAGCAGATTGCTTCTCAACTCCTGGGCAAGGCGGTCGAGCTCCCCGGGATGGGAACACTCCACCGCGACCCCTCCTTTCCCCTAGATGCCAACCTCTAAAAGTAGTTTTCAGTAACCAACATGTTCATTTTTCAGTAATTTTCAGTAACATTTTTTTTTTCAGTAATTTTCAGTAATCCAGTCTACAGCGGCAAATTTGGGTATTTAACACTGCAACAAATTTGAATCTGTCAGAACTATTAACAAAATAATAATAATTATTATTATAATTATAACAATACAATAAAAATAATTTGCTAGTGGGAAAATTTAAAATACTGTCTACTAGAAAAATATAATAAATTACCTCCAGACATGAAGAAAAATTATTCCTTGGAATGTTGGCCAAATTATTATAATAAACTGGCTGTAGTTGCCATTTTGGCCTTCCTTAATTCAATTTGTGAAAACTTCTTCTGTTAGCATAGTTCACTGTGTGCAATGCTATTTATTTTTTCTACTAATAAAGAAGACAGCACATGAGTACTTAAATTAGGTCTGAATTCATTCATGTTTTTTTTTTCACAATACTGAAAATTCTTTCTGTACTTGCATTGCTATGAGGGACTATTAAAATAATTTTCATAATTTTGCTTAATGATTCATACTTCAACTGGCCACTTTCATTTTTCATTAAAGAAATTCTGTGCCACACTTCATCCATTCTCCCAGAAGTAACAGCACAGTTAAAATTTTCAAACTGGTAGTGAGCAAATTCAGATTCCACCTTGTCAGATTCTTCTGGTTTCAAAACTGGAAACACGGAACACATATATTGGACTGATGCATAAGAAACACTTTGCCTTAATGTTACATCTGCAATTTCAGCATGACTCAGAAATTCATCATTAAGTGGAAATTTTCTTAAAATGTAATTGCAGCCTGCCTTGTAAAATTTCCCTTACCTCAGAATAAAAAGTAGCCACTGTGTCTTCACTCAGATCTGCAGTTGTGCCTATATAAGATCTCGCTTTTGACCCAATTACGAGATCACAGTTTTCTTTTGATTTCTCCTTCTTTCAAAATTTCCATCTGCAAGAGATGTTGCTGTCACATCAAATGCCGATGGCTTGATAAATCATACAAGCAATTCAGATAACAGACTATGAAGTTTTCTTTTTAATGCATGCACAAGCGGAGCTTCCTGCTGCAAGAACACGTTAACAGATGTAAATAATGGAAGAGTTGCAGATAAAAAAGACAATAAAGTTTAGATGAAGGATTTCCAATCATACTTGCAAGGTTCTTATACTGTGAATTAGCTTCTTCATTGTCACTGAAATAATGTTCTAGAGCCTCCCACTGTTCTAAAATTCTGTCAATGGATTCCAAAAGTGATAACCAGCGAGTATTGACATGCTTTAGAATTTTGTGTGGTTTAGTATAACAAACAGCTTGACTGAGTTTTAGATTGTGTTTCCTCTTTGAACTTTTCTCCAAAAAAAAAAAGAACAACTGTATCAGAAACTGCTCAACATTAAATCCTTTCAGTTGAGTAGCAGATTTCTGTGCAGCTAAATTTACTAAATGGCATGAACATCGCTGCACTATGATTGCAGGCTGAACCTTCTTTATGTGAGAAACAACACCTTTTACTTGACCGATCATAGTGTTAGCATTGTCACAAGAAAATGACACACAGTTGCTCCATGAGATATTTTTTTTAACAAACTCATTGTTCAAAACGTTGAATATTCCTTCACTGTATTACTACTTGATTCAACCAATGATAACAAAACAGTTAAATTTTTCCCTATTTTTTCGTCAAAATATGTTATTGTAATGGGATACAGTTTATTTGCGTGAGCATCGTTACTTCCGCCCGTAGATAGAGAAAAAGGATTTTTTTTAACTTCAGATACGATGTTACTTGTAGAAACACTGGCCACGTGCTGAATTAGTGCAGTAGCCTTGGTTCTTACACACGAATATTTTTTTGCGATCGATGAACCGGGAAACTTGGCTTGAAATAACGGTTTAGCATGGTCAGCAGCTGCTATGGGTAAATTGTGTTCCACAATAAATGAAGTGAACATAAGTTCTGCATGTATTACACTGTTCTCCTTTGATGCAAACAAATCGCTCACTGACTGAACTTTCAACTCACCGAAAGATTTATGCATTTTCAATTCTGCGTGTCTTTGGCAATCATCCCGCCCACCGTGCGCAATACTAAAATCGCATCTACAAATTCTGCAGACACGTGGTTCACAGAAACTTTTGATTTCTCAAAACAGGGCCAATCTCTATTGTAAGTTTCTAGAAAACACTGTTTCTTCTTCAATGACAAAGGTTTGTCTAAAGAACGCTTCATTCTAAATAAATGAAAGAAAACAGCAAAAAAAAACTTCACAATCGCCTCACCCTTCCGTGATGTAACAGTACGGTAGCACGTGCAGCAGAGAGAACCAAAAAGCATCAAGGACAATAAAGCAGAAGCGCTGCCTACGAGGAACGAAAGCAACTGCCCTGGTTACACGTAGGAGACACGGAGTGCATCATGGGAGTTCGGAACGAATGCCTAAGCAGCGTCCGCACAGAGCTAAACTGCGTAGTTGCGTCCGGCAAGGGGAGAACCAATGGGAGCGGTGTCATGGAATGAAACACTGAGCCAGCATAGCGTGGTTGCTGCTCGGTCTACGGTAGATAAATTGCCAATTAAGACGCAGAAATCTATAATACACAGAATGTAGCATTTAATTCCCCCCCCCCCCCCAGAAAAACTTGAAGAACCAACAAAGTTTTTTAAGTTGATAAAAATTTGCTTTCTATCTCAGAAAATTAAATCAAATGGCAATTTTCCGTGATTTCAGCGGTGTTTCCGTACTTCCGTAACAGCAACCAAAAATCCGTAAAATTACGGAAAATCCGTACTACTTGGCATCTATGCTTTCCTAATGCTCCGAATGCTCTTGACCCCTATCTGCAGTTTAGTTGGGTTGACTGCAGTTTTCAGGGTCTTCATCGTGTCCTCTGAGGATGCACTCTAGACTGTCGGGTAGACCAAAAGCACGTGTCTCCTGTCTCCCGACTTTTCCTTATTCTTTTTATTCTCTATTGGGGCGGGCGAGGACCCTTTCACCATGCTAGCCCCTTTCCTAGCCACTTCGGCGTAGGAAACCACTTTGGCGTCGGCTTTGCAGCTCGACTCCTGCCGAATGGACAGCCTGCCTTCAATATAGGCCACCCGATCGGTTTGCTCGTAACAAGCCTTATTGATACTCTTCAGGGCCGCTTTCACCTTTTCTCTCCCTGAGGAAGTGACCCGCAAGTCCTTGAGAACGGACTCTACTTCCCCAATGAGGGTGAAAATGCAGCTCATGAAAGCCTCAGGTGTTAGCACCGGGGGTGTCCTGGGATGCTGGTAGCCCTCCAAAGGTGTCTCTGGAGGACCAGCGGACGACCCCTCAGGAGCCCGAGAGGGTTCGGGCTGGGGTGGTGTTTTACCCTTCCTTGCCATGGGCGGAGGTGGCAAGGGCGTGCTTACACCACAAGCTGACTGAGAAGGCTCAGTCGAGGCTCTCTTCGTGGGTGTAGTGGCTTTTGAGCCCTTCGCTGGGGGAAGCATCTTTGACGGTTTCCTCCTGGCATTGGGCTCCACCTTCAGGCTGTTCTCGGAGGTGGGGCTAAACCCTTTAGCACTGCCGACAGGGCTTGGTAGTGCTTCGGCCGCTACCTTCTGTGTCCGGGTTGACCCGGACGATTTGGGGGCTGACCCCTTAGGTTTCACTTTACCCTTCTGGGTAGTTGACATCTCTGTGGGAGAGATGAAAAAACACAAATTTCTTCTAAGTACTGAGTGGGCACCCTGGGATTCTCCCACTCAAGTCTAACCTTATAATCCGGGCGCTCGGGCTTTGGGCTGACAAGGGATCAAAGAGTCCCTTCGTCAGCGGGACCGGAACAATGTCGACGTACTCGAATCTGATGCCAGAGTCTCTATGTGGGCTGAGCGGAACTTCGCCCTTACAAGGGTGTTTTCACTGCTCTGATTAACTGGTATTGTATATTACAATTTTTCTAAAAAGAAAAATCGCGAGATCAGGATGAAACCCCGTCTCGCGCTTGAAATAGTCAGTTCTGCTTAACAGTGCAGTATAGCTCAACCTAGACACGCAAAGAACTCTCACCCGGTCGGCATCAAAACGACCGGTAAGCATGACCTTCTCCGCCGCAGATTTGTGCATGCACCATTGGAACGTAGTACGGGAATTTCCCTTATGTGATTGAGCACTCTGCAGCAATTGAACGCGCTGGTCTCTAGTTGCCAGTAAGTTTAACGTAACAACAAAACAAGTGTGAACAATGAACATGGCTTCAGCTTCACACGCTTCAGTTGTAACTCGCAAAAACTCCGAAGTCTAGCTGGTCGGGCAACCAAATGATATTACTCCGGATAAGAAGTTCCCGTCAAAAGGAGAAGTTCTGCGTCATTTGTTCTTCCTTATACATATGGAAAAGAACGCAGTTAAGAATGATTCAAGCATTATCACGCAAGAGCTTCTGTCAATCTGGTGAAAAGCCCGAATACCTACCCTGGCTGACTACAACATCATCCCAAAAATTCAGAAAGAGTACAACCAGTGGTGTGCTCTTTGGAAGGGAAGTTCTCTGTGATCTGAACCGCAGATAGATAGAGAAAAAAACTTCACAGAGGAATTGGCCAATCTTTTCAATATCGCCCGTGCCAACGCCCTTGACATGATTACCATTTTTGAAGACAGAGTTCCTATTGACCCAAAGAGAGAAGGGAAGGAAAGGATACATTTGTGGGGAAGATAAAAAGTTAGCAAGGCAGGAAGCCCGAAAGTGAGAGAAGGAAGACAATTTCGAGCAACTGAAAAGAAAACACGCGGAACAGAGGGATCAGTTATTTGCAAAGGTTGAACCAACTTCATCGAGTAGCAGCAGTGCTGAAGAGGAAGATCGCAAAGCAATCACAGCAACAGCAGGTTCTCCAAAGAAAATGAAACAAGCGAGGAAGAACATTGTTTCGCCAGCACTTGCCTCAGCACTTGATCGCACTAAGGTGAGCGACCGAAATGCAGTCTACATGCTCTCAGCAACTGCTGCCACTCTGGGACATAACGTAGAAGAATTTTCGATCAACCATAGCACCATACGTAGATCAAGACTTGACGCAAGGAACAAAATCGCAGACTTGCTGAAAGAAACCTTCGACGCCCAAATTCCCCTCACAGTCCAATGAGATGGGAAAATCCTTCTGGAGCTCACAAGGACAGGTAAAGTGGACCGACTGCCAGTTCTTGTTTCTGGGACAGGAGTGTCAAAACTTCTTGGCATTCCAAAACAGGCGAGGAAACTGCCAAAGCTGTGGTGGATTGCCTAGAAGAATCCCTCTTCAAGCATCTAGGGAAAGTCGGGAGAAAAAAAAAAATACGAGTACGGGAGAAATCCCCACGCCGCCATAACTTCCGTTTTTGCAAATTTTGAAAGGCGGGAAACTTGCATCTGTGATAGAGTCTGCAAGGTGGTTTAATAGGGTTCTGGGGATATCGTTTCTGTCTGCAGGACCAAAATAAATCTGCAATGTGCGTCGGCTGTCGCCGTGATTCTGCTATGAGGATGAGTAGAAAACGAATCTGCGACGTACGTCGGCCGTCGCCGTGATTCTGCTATGTGAACGAGTACAAAATAAATATGTGACGTACGTCGCTCGTCGCAATGCTTCTGCTACGGGGCCATTTTGAATCTTAAATATGAACATTTATGCAATAAAATTATATAATAAATAGTAAAACTATACTAGTAATCCAACTTATTGGCGTAGGAATGTATAAATAAGCATTTTCAAGCTTCTGCGCATCAACCAGATGGCTTTTTCAAGTTTCTGTCTAACTTCCCTGAAAAAGCCATCTGGTTGATATGCAAAAGCTTGGAAACACACTTATTAATACATTCCTATGCCAATAAATTGGATTACTAGTATAGTTTTACTAGTTATTACATAATTGATGCACAGTTCCTCGTTATTAATAATGAGGAAATATCGCGAGAAAAAGAATTTAAGATTGTGGGGTTGCATCTAACTTCTGTTTTTAGAAACTATCGCCTCCATTTTCAAACTGAAATACAATGGAATAAAATTATATTTAACAATACCGAGAGAAAGAAACACAGCAAGAGGCACACACACACACACACACACACACACACACACACACACACACACACACACACAAAGCATTACGAAAGAAATCGTCACCCTGTCTCACTTCCATTTTCGGAAAGTTTTGAAAGACTGAATTCCGTGTGAAGACAAAAAACTTACATCCATAATCGGGAGTCTGCACGAGAAGATTTAATTGGGCTCTGGGGATATTGTTTTTGTCTGCGGAATCAAAATAAAATCTGCAACGTACATCGCCCATTGCTGCCATTCTGCTACGGGGACAGAAATAAAGGTCACTCATGATACTATGGATTTAAAAAGTATTCAGTAAGTAATATACTTTCTCCTTTTCTTCCACTTCTTTATTCTTCCCCCAGCCCCTTGAGATTGCTTTTAGTTTGCATCTGGGTTGAAAATTACTTCTGGCCTTCAAAGATGGTCACAATTCAACAATAAAATTCTCTCAACGTTAACAAAAACTCAGCAATTTAAAGAAGAATCTTTGAGACAGTAATTAATATCCTGCTGAATAAAGCAAAGTAAGTGTTATTTGTTATGAAATCTAAATTATTTTATACAATTTTCTAAAAATGCGTTTTAACAAAGCAAACAGTTTAAGTTTCCCATTCAAGTAAGTTACAAAAGTACTCAATAAGCACTGAATAGATGAAGACAACCTTACTGCTTACTGAAGTTTTTGTTGTGTACATTTATCACACAGGTTTTTTATTCCTGGACTCATCTCTCAGAAACTTAAGAACATTTAAAATATTTGAAACTATATATTTTATTATGTTGAAAATTATTGTCAAGTTTCTTAAAATATATTAAAATTCTTGAAAGGTCACCCATTAAGTTTTTGTCTAAAATCATTCAAACAGATGTCCACTTTTTTGTCCATGTTCCTTGCATTGTACTTGCAATATTGGATTAATGATTTATTTTTTGCTAATTTTTTTGTGTTCTAAATGTTTGTGAAAAACATTAACTGATCACACACAAATGGACAGTTATTGTTTTTCCACAAACTTAAGTTAACCCTTTTTCAGTTTCAACATGAAAATTTTGGGGTGGTTAATTCAATGGGTATCTCACAAAATCCTGCCCAATTTTATGGGAATCTCACAAACTCCTGCCCAATTTTATGGGAATCTCACAGTCCTGCTCTTTTTAGGATTTTTGCTTATATTATTAACTATGACTTTTTTTCTGTGTAATTACTCACTGACCACACACAAATGAACAGTTAATGTTTTTCCACAAACTTTAGTTAACCCTTTTATTAATCTTATCTTTTTATGAATGGAAAAGCCCTTTTGTATTTATTTTGTATTTAAGTTTTGGTTTGGTTTGAATTTTTATTTCAAATATTGTATTTCTTTAGATTTATATCCATATTTCTTTTAGCAATTGATTTGGTCTATTTAAATGGATCAAATTAGTTGATAAATAGATCTGCTATTGTAAAAAAAAATAACTGTTCATTTGATCAAATCAGTAATTACAAAGAAAGACATTACAGTTAATAATAAAAGCAACAACAGTATCATAGAAAGAGAACAGAGGAGTGTAAAAGATTCCTTTAAAATTAATCACCACAAAAATTTAATATGCTGGAAGCTCAAAAAATATTTAGACCAAAGCGTAAAAAATCGGCCAAAATATAGCAATGCAATATTGTATAAATAAAATGGAAATCTCACATTTTTAAGACATTAAAGTATTCTTAGAGGAATTTATGCTAAAGTTATATAAAATTAACAATTGTATTTCCTTTTTATGTAACTGTATTATCAGTTTCTTTAAGAATACTTTAATGTATCTGTCAGTTGTTATCAAATTACAGCATGATTACTGCCATTTCTTTTCATTATTATAACTCATGAAACAGAAAGAAAACTCAGAATAAATAACTATTGAAAAATAGCAACAACAAAAAATCTACATAATATACAAGGTTTTGCAAACTTATCAAAACCTTAGTGGTTAATATACAATAGAGGAAAAAAAATTCTTACCAACAAAATATTAAAAAGGAGAAAAAAAGGATGAAAACAATCCATATTTCTATTATTTAATACTTCAACTCAAGATAATAGAGGGCAGTACTAGGACCCTAAGGTACAATGAAGAAGAGAGCCTGACATGTGCAGTAATTTACTTAAACACTTCACCCATTCTGAACAGAGAAATCTCCACTGTTATCTCACTGACACAAGTTGTCATAAAAGGACTAGACAGTGAAAATGGGGCATAAATGGACTGTTGTAGAAATATGAAAGGGATTGTCGCACTGGGTGTCTGAAATTGCTCCTCCAAGTTTTTGGTCAAAGCATTCTGAGCTTGCCATTCTCAATTTCAAATTAACATGAATTTGGGATTTTTTAAAAAGGAAATTTTTCTATTTCAAATACAATACAAGAGGCATGGACCTAGATGACAAAGTGGTTATCTATAAAAACGCTTTTAGACAAGAATTTATTGGGTGGCTTTTCCAGAATTTTAAAAGCTTTTAAGAAACTTACAAATACTTTTCAACATAACAATAAAATGTAAATAATAGTTTCAAATACTTTTTCTACTGGGAGATGAGTTCAGAGAGAAAAAAACACATGCAATATATGCATACAGCAAAAACTTACATAAATTTATTTTCAACTATTTAATGTTAATTGAGACTTTCTGTAATTAACTTAACTGGAAAATCTACATGAACTTATGATGCATGTTAACTTAAGAACTACAAGACTGATAGTTTTGTCATTTTTCTAGCTGTAAATATTAAAGGCTGAGTAGTATTTGAAAATAAAAATAGGCAGAAAATGTTGTTCATAATCAAAGTATTTAACAAAAAATTCCCACTTAGATTTTTAGGATCCAATATATTCTTGAAAATAGAAATATACACAGATTTCCCACAGCATAATTATGTATTATAAAAAAGAAGGAAATAAATGCAAAAGATTTTTCATAGAGCAGATTATGTGATGCAAAAGAAGTTTTCACATGACTTTCAGAAGCAGTTTGTATGAATGCAGTTTACACAAGCACGCCTTATCCCAGCATGATGGATTATGTTTACTATCTTTAACATATAGCAACAAAGGAAATTTCTTCAATTGAAATTTTAGAAGTGGAGATACAGTTGTAAACAGAAATAAACTGAAGTGCCAGAAAAACTGGTACAGACGAGCTTGTGCAAAATACATAGCAACGTCACCTATGCGCATACTTGGTTGCCTCCGCCAGTAGGTATATAAAGCAATAGACATCCTTGCCAGCTGTCAGAGCTGTTTTCGGCATGAGAATGACAAGTAATAACGATTTAAGCAATTTTCAATGTGGTGTGTCATAGTTGGCGCTCGTGAGATGGGCCATAGTATTTCAGAGGTAGAAACGAAGTTCGGATTTTCACGGTCAACCATTGCAAGGGTGTACCGTGACTACAAGAATTCCGGCAAAACCTCCAACACCAGTGTGGCAGTAAAAAGACATTGGGTGAATGTGACCATCGTCAGCTGTCAAGAATCGTTTCACACGATAGGCGTGCAACACTCTCGCAGATATCATTGGAATTCAATGCTAGAGTCCCAACAAGCATCAGCGTCTGGACTGTGCAACATACCCTGCACGACATGGGATTTGGGAGCCGATGCCCAACTCGAGTCCCCTTGATGGGTGCATGACACAGAGCTATGCGCCTCGCTTGGGCATGGCAACACCACCACTGGACACTTGATGACTGGAAACAAGTAGCCTCGTCTAATGAGTCGCATTTCCAACTGTATTGGGCAGATGGAATGATTCGTGTGTGGTGCAAACTCCATGAAGCCATGGATCCCGCCTGTCAACGGGGAACTGTACTGGCTGAGGGGGGGGGCGTAATGGTATGGGGTGTGTTTAGCTGGACTTCACTGGGACCCCAGGTACGTCTACAAAAGTCTGTGACCAGCCAACGCTATGTGAACATCCTTTCTGACTTGGTACACCCGTTCATGTCCTGCATTCATGCTGATGGGTTGGGCCTGTTCCAACAGGATAATGAACCTGTCGGAACGCCACATTATGGTTAGAGAAGCATTCATCTGAGTTTCGGGTGTTGCCATTCCACACAAGTCCCCAGATCTTAACGTGATAGAACACATTTGGGATGCCATGCAACGCGCTATCGAACACAGGAATCTGAGACCTCGGAATACACCCGAATTGTGGAACGCTCTGCAGGAAGTATGGTGTGCATTGCCTACAGCATATTTCCAGAAGCTAGTGAAGTCCATGCCCCATCATCTTTCTGCAGTCCTGTGCTCCCGTGCCTTTTATTGGTGAATTGCCAGAAAACTGGTGTACCAGTTTTTCTGGCACTTCAGTGTACATGTTTATACCAAATAGTGGCAGAACTGTACATTATGAAATATTCAAAAATATATGCAAAACATTTCCAGCTATAAAAATAACTTTTCAAATTGGATTTTTAGAAGGACTATCAAGAAAAATAAAATATACATTTATACCACCTAGTGAGAGAACTGGGTATCATGTTGAGCAAAACAATTCCATAAAATATTTTCTGGTGGTATCTGACCAAATGAGGATGTTTTCAATTGGGTTTTTGACACATTGATACAACTAGAAATAAGTTGCGAACAGAAATATGCGCTTACTATTCTCTAATGGCAAAATTACCCTTTATGAGAAATTATATTCAAAATACTCTTCACCATAAATACCATCAGATGTAAAAAGAACTTTTAAATTGGGCTTTTAGGAGCAGAGATGTAAAAACAAAATAAAACAAAAAAAAGGTAAACCTTTATGTTCCATACTAAGAAAACTGAATTATTTGAAGTAGAAACTGCATGCAAAAATGGTTTTTTGCATGGTAGAAGATATTAACTGTTTTAGTGTGACGCGGCCGATTTGTTGGCCTGTGTGTCTTATGCTAAAAGTGCGGCGGGCCGAACGATCGGCCTTCAATTTTGATCCGAGTATTTTCTGAATCAGAAGGCAGATATATCAGTGTCGATGATCATATGATCATATCATTTATCAATCATATCGTTTTGAAATGGAATCTCCATGAATCATATCGTCAAACAGCAATATTATCGAAAGAATCGTTACATGCCGTAAGAGTCGTATCGTGAAATAGTTTGCACTTGCTATCGGGCTTCCCACGCACTTTCTCCGTGACGAGAGAAAGGCTACTTTAACCAAAACTTTTCCTACTGCAGTTGAGGCAGGGTTGTTCACTTGACATTGTTGGTGAATTATAAAACGCCATACTGTCGGAAATCACTTTTTTGAGCCCCGTTCGAAGTGCAATAACGCGCAACTCGTCGCAACGCGTGGTCCTGCGATGACGGGTGTTTATTTTTTGCGGACTTTCGTCGCGCGGGAGTACTAAATGCGGTGTTTTATTACTAGAAGCTCTTCACATTATTCATTTCTTTTTTCCCAAACAAGCAGACACAATTGCAAAACTCTGTGAATTATGAATTTCCCTCTTTTTCCAAACTAGTGTTAGCAGAGGATGACTTTATTGACAGCTTGTTCCTCAGACTAGCAGATATACTTTTTCCTACTGCGTGAAATTTTTTTGTAAGGTTATTTGAAATGGCTTGTTGTAGTGAGAGTGAAAGTTTGCCAAGTGATAGTGATGATTTTGAATCATCTGAAAGTGATATTGACCAAGCAACATCAAGCCAGAAAACTAGCAACCGTGCCACACACACAATATCTTCTTCCGAAAGTGAAGATCTTGATAGTGAATCTTCAGATCATGAAAGTTCCAAAAGTGAATGGGAGGATGTAATAGAGGGAAGTGATGAACAACCTCAGCATCCTTTTGATTATCATGATATGCAGAGGCCCAAACATGCTCCTGCAACTGATGAGGCCCCTATTGCATATTTTTACTTGTGTTTTACCAATTTCATCCTTGGAATTATCGTTTCTGAAACAAATAAGTATGCAAAGAGGTTTCTCCAGGAGCATCCAAATCTTTCTCCCAAATCTCGAGCTAGGAAATGGAAAAATGTCACAAATGCTGGACTAAAAGGTTTCTTTGCGTGCCTTCTAAATATGGGAGTAAAATTACAACCAACAGGCTTCCTATTGGTACAAAAGTTCCTCACAGAATTTGCCATGGTTTCCACGAATGTTTTCAAGAGATCGTTTTCAAATGATTTTGAAATTCTTTCATCTCATGGATAACAGCAACTTAGCAGCTCCTGGCTATGATCCTTGCGCAAAAATTCAACCGCTACTTGACCATGCAAACAAGGCTTTTTAGGCTTAATTACACTCCATATCAGCAGCTAAGTGTGGATGAAAGCCTAGCAGGAACAAAAAAACCATACACAACTTATGCAGTACTTACCCAACAAACATCACCACCGTTGGGGTATCAAATTTTGGATGCTCTGTGATTCAGTATCTAACTACTGTCTGTCTTTTTTTATATACCGAGGAGCTACAGACACCACTTCGAAAACATGGACTGGCATACTCTGCTGTAATGAGATTGTTGAAATTGAGAAACTTTGTCTAAAGGGTACCATGTTTTTATGGATAACTTTTTCACAAGTGTTCCTTTGGCTAAAACACTATATAGTGCAGAGACATTTGTAACAGAAAGCATCCGGAAAAACAGAAAATTCCTACCAGCACCCTTTCATAATAAATTTGCTATTGGTGAAGCGAAGTATTTCCGTATGGATCCTATTCTTGCTGCTGCCTTCAAGGGAAAAAAATCACAGAGGTTTCCTGTTCTGCTTTTGTCGACACATTGTACTGCTGGAAACACTACATACACACAAATACATCAAGGAATGAGTAAAAGAATAACTAAGCCATCAATTGTTCAACAGTACAACTCTTTCATGGATGGAATTGACACCTCTGAAATGATGGTGTATTCATATCTAGATGAGAGGCGTACAGTGAAATACTGGGAAAAGGCGTGTTTCAATGTTTTTTCCGGTATGGTCCTGAATAGTTATATTTTGTACAAAGAAAACATTCCATCTAGCCAGAAACCCATGTCTAGATTTTATTATTCAGATTATAGAATCTTTGGCAGATGAGTGGCTCCAGGAAAAAGATAACCAAGCAGGAACTTCAGGCATTACAGAAACAACAGAACAAGAAAGCGGGAAATATCTCCGAAAACTTCCTGGAAAAAAGAAAAAAGACTTGTGTATGCAGCTAATGGTCTAAATATGGCAAAGGAAAGAGGAAGAGGTCCCCGCACAATATGTGCAAAGTGTGAAAAGGGCCTTCATGGGGAATGTTTCCCATTGCATAAGTGTAGTGCATAAGTATGTTTCAGCGTTGTCCTGTGCTGTGCTTCCATAATATTAGCAGAACCATGAAACTCTGCCTTAGAATAACATCAAACTGTGAGGGTATATTCAAAAATAAAGGGCTTATCATTATATTTCATCCTTTTTCCTGCAGAGGAAAGAATAGTTTTTGAAAATTTGTTTTGAATGTGCAATTTCTATTTCAAAAAAAAATTATTTCACATAAAGTTATTTTTTTTAATTCAGTTATCTGAAATGTAAATTAACGTACATATAAATATTAAGAAAAATCTTACAAAGTTCAGAAACAAATGTTTGCCTAAAATATTAAAATTTATGGAAAGTACAGCATTTTTTCTTGAAGCATGCAATTTCTAAGAAAATGGCTTAGCATTTTTTGCATATACACACACATTATGTGTAGCACTAAAAGGGTTAAAGAAAAATAATTTTTCACCCAGATTTTTAGAAGCAAATATATGGGAGAATATGTAAGGTCAGGTGATGCGTAACATCACAGCCTCTCCTTGACAAATGTCAACCCCGCCTTCTCGTGGTGCATTCTGTTCCTACTAAAGGGGGCTCTGAAGACCGCCAATAGCGGTATAACTATACCATCGGGATTAGAGGAAATTCTATCCCACACTCACCAACCCGCTTGGCCAGCGTGGTGAGTTATGGCCAAACCCCTCCAAAATGACTCCACAACTTAAATCTTGGCCCTCAGTCTCCGACAGCTGGAATGTACCTGGCCAAGGCAGCGGCCAGTGCGACATGAAGGCAGAGGGTGCTAAGAATCCCCGGAGGACCGGACTAGGCTGCCATCTGATGCTGACCTTGGCTACTTACAATGGACGCTCCCTATCTTCTGATTCAAGGCTTCTTGAATTGGAAGAGGAACTACAAAGGATCAAGTGGGACATCGTGGGGCTAAGTGAGGTAAGGAGAAAAGGAGAAAGATCTCATCGAACTGAAAAGTGGACATCTCTTCTACTATCGTGGGACAGATACTGGCAGAACTAGTGGTGTTGGATTTATAATAAACAAGAAACTGAAGGATAAAGTTGTAGAAGTTGAAAGTTCCTCTGACAGAGCTGCACGGCTTGTTATCCAACTCTCGAAAAGATACCAGGCTCAGATTATTCAAACTTATGCACCCACCACAAGTCATCCTGAAGAAGAAATTGAAGAATTTTATGAGGAAATTTGTCATCTAAATAATAAAGGTAAGCAGCACTTGAAAATAATTATGGGAGATTTCAATGCAAAAATAGAGGCAACGGCAACAGAATGAAACTTCAGTAGGTAAATTCGGTCACGGCAACAGAAACCAGCGTGGAAATACTCTCGTTGAGTTTGCAGAGGCAGAAGGGTTTTTCATCTTGAACTCCTTCTTCAAGAAAAAGCCACACAGGAAATGGACATGGAGACATCCAAATGGGACGACAAGTGAAATTGATTTTATTATGCGTAACAAAAAATTCGTCATAGAAGACTGCAGTGTGCTAAACAAGTTCAACACAGGTAGTGACCATAGATTGGTGAGATGTAAGATGCACCTCAACACTAAACTTGAGCATGGCAAGCTCATAAGACAAACAAAATCTATTGACATAACCAACTTTAAAAAACACCATAATACCTTCAAGTTGGAACTGAAGAACAGGTTCTCTGCTTTAGAAGGCCTAACATCGGAAGAAGTGGACATCTCTGAAGTTAACAGAAAAAGTAACCAAAGCTCTTATGGAAACAGCAACAAAATTAGCTGGGTCTAAGAACAAGTTGCATGTAAATAAATTATCCAGAAAAACGAAAATGTTGATGCAAAAAAGAAGAGAGATGAGGACAACTAAAGAAGATGTGACTTCCAAAGTGGAATATATAGAGCTATGCAAGACAGTACGAAAAAGTATCACTGAAGACGTAAGGAAATTCAACTGTGAACTAGTAAGGAAAGCAATTGAAAACAACCAAAGCCTAAAGATAGCAAAGGGACATTTCAGTAAGGGAAGAAAACAGATTATGGCACTGAGAAAAGAAGATGGTTCTGTAACAAGAAATAGAGGCGAAATTTTGACAAGAGTGAAAGATTTCTACTCCAAATTATATGAAAGGGATGATACATGCACTCCAGACATCATGAAAGATACCAGTACCAGAGTTCCTCCAGTCCTTCCAGCAGAAGTTGCACATGCAATCAAGAACATGAAGCGAGGAAAAGCTCAGGAGATGATGGAATTACTGTAGACATCATACAAGAAGCAAGTGGAGAAATCGAAACAGTACTCGCCCAAATTTTCACTCGATGCCTTAATGAAGGAAAGATTCCTGAGGATTGGAACACCGCTACAATGATCCTGCTACATAAGAAAGGTGACATTGAGGATCTCGGAAACTACAGACCTATCAGCCTCCTATCAGTAGTTTATAAAATCTTCACTAAAGTTCTTTCACACCGCTTGAAGGTAACACTGGACATGGCTCAACCGAGAGAACAAGCTGGATTCAGGAGTGGCTACAGCACAATAGATCATATCCATGTGCTGAGAGAACTAATTGAAAGAGCGAGGGAATATGAACTTCCATTGTGCATGGCTTTTATCGATTATGAAAAAGCCTTTGATTCGGTGAAACCATCAGCAGTTACAATGGCTCTGAAAACCTGCGGTATTGAAGATGCATACATTAATATTAATAATAACATCTATGAAAATGCAAGTGCAAAGATTAGGCTGTTTGAAAATACAACACACATAAAAATTGGAAAGGGAGTGAGACAAGGTGACACCATATCTCCGAAGCTCTTTAATGCCACATTGGAGGGTGTTTTTCAGTCACTGAGCTGGGAAAACAAGGGGATAAAGATTAATGGAGATTATCTAACCCACCTTTGTTTTGCTGATGACGTAGTCATTTTGCAACTAGCCCATCAGAGCTGCAGAGTATGATCCAGGAACTTGCTGACAAGAGTAAAGAAGTGGGATTAAAATGAACTTTCAGAAGACAAAAGTGATGTTCAATGCTTTTACAAGAAATGAAGATTTATCGATTGATGGAGAAAAGCTGGAGATAACAGACACTTACGTTTATCTTGGACAGCAGATATCAAGTGAGGGTCACATTGATGAAGAAATTAATCGGCGTACAAAACTTGCCTGGAGAGCTTTTGGAAGAAACAGCATAATTTTCAAGAGCAATATGCCATTATGTCTTAAAAGAAAAGTGTTTGATCAATGCATCCTTCCAGTGCTTACGTATGGTGCAGAGACGTGGACCTTAACGAAAAGAGACATACAAAGGCTGCAGACAACTCAAAGCAGCATGGAGAGGTGCATACTTGGTGTAACCAGGAGAGATAAGAAGAGGAACTCGTGGATCCGAAAAATGACAAGAGTGGAAGACATCATGATCAGAGTTAAATCCCTGAAATGGCAATGGGCTGGACATACTGCCAGAAGGACAGATCATCGATGGACAGCCGAAATTTTAGATTGGATTCCAATGGACAGGAAAAGACCCAGAAGAAGACCACATGGGAGATGGGTGGATGAAATTCGAAAGTATGCAGGGGTGACATGGTGGAGACTGGCACAAGACAGACCGTTGTGGAGGAAACTTGGGGAGACCCTCGTCCAGCAGTGGATTGATAATGGTTGACAATGATGATGATATATATATATATTTTAATTCAATAGAATCTACATTTGCACCCCACAGTGGCTAATTTATGCACTGTAAACAGGTCAAATGATACAGAACTATATTCTCACACTTCAACCTTCCCAATACAAAAATGAATTTTAAAATTATACAAATAGATGCAAAGACATGGTGTCCACTGACGCATGGACAAACATAGTAATATTATAAACAGATACTTATTTTCCAAAAATGTGCTACAAAAGGGTATTTTTTAATTCCTAAAACTTCATAAAAAAAACACGAGATTTTGGCAATAGATCAAGAAACCAGGAGATGGCATTAAAAAATCCAGGGCATCCCAAGAAAAACAGCAGAGCTGAGAATCATACATGTGTATATGTGTAAGAGGGCAGTGGTACACTAGTGAGGTGACCCAGGGGATTGGACCCTCCCCAAGAGGTATTGTTTTGTTCTTTTTTTATTGGTTGCTTATTAGTAGACCGAAAGTCAATTTTTGATGTTTGAAGCCAATTTATACAGTGTAATGGTAAAGTCAGGAATACATTTGATACATCATTTTAAAGGAAATTTTATGCTGAATTCAAATATTTTTACAGAATGTTATTACCAGTAATAGAAGTGAAGTTACAAGCAAAAGTACAGTGTCTAGTCATAAAAAGCAAAAAATAGTGGAATTTGTGAAATTAGTGTACAATGCATTTAACGTAAAATTACTGTACAGTACATTATTGAAACTTGCAGGACACTTGAAATAACTTACCAACAAGCAAAATATGCTTTAATATTTAATTGGATAACCACAGTTTCTTAGTAACAAAGTGCATCTTCCTGGCAATGAGCTCTAGTTGTCTATTGGTGATAACACAATGCCAAAATTGCTGTTAAATGTGGCTGTGATCATTCCACTGTCTTGCACACCATGAAAAGAGTTGCAGAAACTGGATTGTGTGGGAAACAGAAAAAGAACAGGTCGACCAAGGCTTTCTACTGAATGTGATGATCGCATGCTGATTCGTCGTTCCTGAAAATCAAGGTTTAAAACAGCCACTGATTTAAGAAATGAGTGGGACAATGAAGTAGGCATTATTGCATCTGCATGCACAGTTCGGCATAGGCTACAAGAAAATGGATTAACTGCACGAAAACCTTTCTTTACTGAACAACAATGGCTCAAAAGAGTTGCTTGGACCAAGGCACACAAGAATTGGACTGTTGATGAATGGGAAAATGTTATTTTCAGTGATGAAACAACCATTACTATTTCCGCTAATAATGGAAATAATTATGTATGTAGTTGGGAAAGTGAAAGGTATAAGGCATGCTGCACCCAGTCAACAATCAAGTACCCACATTCGGTGATGTTATGGTCCTGTATTTCAGCCAGTGGTGTTGGCTGTCTGCACATCATTGATGACACATTGAATGGATTGAAATATGTGGATATTTTGGAGTCTAAACTGCTTCCATCCGCACAAGACATGGGTTTGCAGAATTTTATCTTTCAGGAAGATAACGTGTCATGTCATCGGTCAAAGTTGGTTGACGAGTAGTTTAATCAAAAAGTTATATGAAAATATCAGTGACCGGTACAACACCAGATCTTAATCCCATAGAGAATCTGTGGGTAACATTGAAGCAAAAGATCCATCAACAAGGACCCACATCAAAAACAGCATTAATTGAGTGTGTAAGGGTGTATGGCACCGTGTTATCACCAATGGACAACTAGAGAAGCTCATTAGTTCCATGACAAGAAGGTGCACTTTGTTACTAAGAAAACGTGGTTATCCAATTAAATATTAAAGCGCATTTTGCTTGTTGGCAAGTTATTTCAAATGTCCTGCAAGTTTTAATAATGTGCTGTGCAGTAATTTTACGTTAAATGCATTGTCACTAATTTCACAAATTTCACTATTTTTTGCTTTTTATGACTAGACACTGTACTTTTGTTTGTAACTTCCATTACTGGTAATAACATTCTGTAAAAATATTTGAATTCAGCATAAAATTTCCTTTAAAATGATGTATAATATGTATTCCTGACTTTACCATTACACTGTATGAGTTGACTTCAAACATCAAAAATTGACTTTCGGTCTAACGGTGCAGGACTTTTGGCCACGACTGTATATCTGTATATGGTTTTAAATACATATTTTACAAATAATTGGAAATCCACTTTAACATGGTAGAGACATTTTTATTACTTCATAATATTTTGGTAAATGTTTTCTCCTGTGCATTTTTATTTGCATCTTTCATATTTTAAACCAACTCCATAAAGAAACCCTCAGTGCACCACTGTGTAAGGATTGAGAAGGCAGGAGGACCATAGGAGAGTACCAATAAAAATTTACTGGGGGAAGGGCAGATTTTTTTATTACAGCCCTGTGTTTAACTGAAGCAATAACTAGTACATGCCAAAGGATATGGTTTCAGTCACTCAAGAAATGGAAAATTCTGAATCTCATCTTATTATCAGCATAAAAAAGTTTACACTATACCAGACTTCTTTGAAGAAATTTTTGTAAGAGAGGAAAAATTTCCACACCTGAAAACTGGATAAAGAAAATAACAATAGTGAAGATGATAAAAGCACATGCACTTTTACAGTGGACTGCAGTCTAAGGTGTTCCAGGGTTCCCACTCAAAAGTAATAAAAATATTCTCTGACTTTTGCTGATTCTCCAGGTAGTTTTTAAAGTGTTTTCCAGAGTGGCAGCCCCTATCACGTTGCTATGAATTGTTACATTTCATTCCATTCATGCATTTTCTCACCAAAGTGCACACTTGTAAATTCTTTAAAATAAATTGTCTTTATAAAATTACCTGCTTTTCATTAATAACTAAAAATGTGCACATTATTTTCCATACCATGATTCAATGAAGTTTCGTGAATACTACCCACATAAAATTTGTAAATACATTTCCCATAGAAACAAGCCATATGTAAGAAAATATCAGCCAGTTGATTAGTTTCAGTTTTTCTACAACACAATGCAGCTTAATGATGAAATGGCTCCTGTTCGGAGAAATATGTCACAAGAGAACCAACAAACAAAGGACTTTGATCCATTGTTTGGTTGGTTCTCTTGTGAAGTGTTTCTCCAAGCAGGAATGTGTCAAGTCATTGTGCCTAATTGTTCAATGTTACAACAACTGTCTGCAGAAATTGAACTAAAACTTAAGAACAGGCAATTTTTAAAATCCAATTTCGCATCTTTTTTAGGGAATAAAGGAAATGTATAATGTAACTAACTGAAAGATCTACCAAATTCTAGGCAGGCAGCAATTGCAAACAAAAGTTGGAAATCTGAAAAAAAGAAAAGTTTTTTGGCAAAATAAAGTATCACTTGATTTTTTACAAAAAAGGGTAATTTCCACTGATTTTTACAAAAAAGGATAATTTCCACTGATTTTTACAAAGAAATGGCAATTTTCCCCAGAGGTTTCCTTGATTTTTGGAACCATTTTCAAATTCCCTGAGAATTCCAGACTTTCCCTTGTTTTCCAGGTTGCATGGGAACCCTGTGTTCATGGGCCATACAAAATATGCTGTAAAATGAAAGACCATGACAATGGAAAGTCTCAGTTCACACAATTTTTGTATCTATCATGCATGTGACAATCATTAAATGGTAGGTTGTTTGTAACTAAATTTATCCTTTTGTATTTCTGCATTTTTTGATTACACATTAAAATTTATAAGTTGAAGGGTCCATTTTTTAAGAACTAATAATATGCCATTACAGTTTTCAAAGTTGCATGTGTGGTCAAAAAGAAAATAGAAATTGTAAATATTTACAAGAAAAAATAACATATTAGACATCAAACTACATGTTTATGCATGTACACAAGACAAATAAAATAACATTTGAAATAAATTGCCTGGCTGCCTAAGTTAAATAGTTTTGTGAAGAATCATAAGTAGTCAACATTTGCTTACATTTGTCAAAGTGTATGAGGAAATGGTAGCAAATTTAAAATAATTATTTTTTAATAATGGACTCAAACGTAAAAGCAAATGAAACTGTGAAATATACTGATGCTGCCTACCACAGAAACCGAATTTACAACTAATGATATAAGAAGATAGTGCCCTAATCATATGTGTGTGATTTCACATAAACAAATACACAGCACAATACTTACATTGAATTAAACATACTAAGTAGTGCAGTAAATGCAAATCCAATGGCAAACATAGACTTCATTTTCACCTGAAAAGCATTACTGACATCAATATTTACAAAGCTATTAAGTCCACATACTTTAAATTCATTCTGGCAGAGCAAATAAATTTTTATCAAAATGACAATGCCCTTAAAAAATATGGCATAGTAAGATAATTCACTTTTCCTCCCACAGTACAATGACTTTAAGCCTATTTACTTTGCAAAAACTCTCAATCTCTTCTTATACACAGTATTTATGTTATAATAAAATTAATTTGAGTATTATAAATATTTAATGGAAATTATAGAGGATAACTTTATTAAGGTACCTTACCTCTCAAATTTTCGATCTAAACACAGATCTTCGTCAGGAGTTCTTGCGTCTTACTACTTACATAGGTCTGGCGACCAAGCCTGATGGATGTTCCATCCAGCATGGTCATTGATGTTGCCACCTTGTGTCTTGTAAATTTCCAGGGATTCCTCTAATTTCCGGATAATTGCGTGGGAATTGATGTTTGATCACTTTTAAGGAGTCCCAGTCTATTTTGTGGCCAGTTTGTTGTATGTGCCTGTCTAATCCTGCTTTATTTGAGATGTTCCCTATTGTTGCTTTGTGTTCTTAAATTCTGGTGGTTAACTTCTTCCTGTTTCTCCTATATATGGTAATCCACATGAACACTCTATTTTATAAATGACTCCTTCCTCGAGTAAAGTATTTTCTTCTTTTTGTTTTAGGGATGGTAATTTTTTAATTTTGTTATTTAAACCTGGAGCTAACCTAATTTTATATTTAGTGCTGATTTTCTTCAGTTTTTCAAACAGTCCCTTGTGGTGACTTTTCTTGTGAATAAATATTCAATTTTCTCTTTATTTTTGTCTGTAGTGCCTGCTCTGTTCCTAGTAGGATTTTCTTCCAGTAGTTAACAAATTTCTTTTGAAGGGTAATCATTTTCTAATAAGATTGATTTTAACTTATTTTTTTGTTTTTTCTTAGCTTCTGAAGATGAATTCAGCTTTTCAACTTTATCTTTAAATTGTAAAGCTACATTTTTTTTTATATAATTAGGGTGATCTGATTTATAATTTAAAATTTTTCTTGTATTTGTAGGCTTCTTGTAAATTCTGAGGTAATATATTTTACTTCCCACTTCAAAGTAATATCTAGGTAATTTAGCTTATTTTTGTTTTGCTCTTCTAAAGTGAATTTTAGGGATTCATCTTGGGAATTAAAACCTTCTAGAATTTTTGATGAGTATCCACTCGAATCTTGATCTATGATGAAAAGGATATCATCCATGTATCTAGTATACATGCAGAAAATTTAAGGTTTCAATAGGAAGGCCTCATCTATTTTACTTACGTAATAATCTGCTAGGAGAGGTGCTAATGAAGAACCCATTGCTAGCCCACAACTTTGCTTATAGAAGCGAAAAAAATGTTGTTTAGAGCAAACACTGTAAGTTCATGAAGGCCTATTGCTGCGTCTTTATTATATTCATGAAACACTACTAGGTCAGATAGGTCATCTGCTATGTAATCTATGAGTTTGTCTAGGTTTATATTTGTATACATGGACACAACATCCAAACTTGCCATGAAAGGGTTTTCTAATTCTGGAAGTTCTTCTATTTTGTTCAATAGCTCTTCAGTGTTCTTTATCAGTGCCTTAGGTTTAGGAAGCAACTTTGATAGATGAAACAGTAAATAATAATGCAAATTGGACAGAGGACAATATTTTGAGTCCTCGATAATTCCCGTTAAATATTTATAATACTGAAAGTAATAAGAGGAAGCCATGAAGTCATTAATTATTAAAATTAATTTGTGTTCACAGCATCACATTCTTTACAGTCAGACTATCTTCTTCACTATTTGCTTAATGGAAATATTTTAAATGTTGCCTTAGTTCTGTTTTACTAGTTTTTACTAATTGCATTAAAGTAAACAAAGCTACATTAAATGCAAAAGAAAAAAAAATGACACTTTTCTGTTTGTCTTTTGTTTATATGTTGTTAGAGATAAATGTACTACACAAACAACTGTCACCATAAATGATAAAATGATAAGTCATGGGCACACTGCAGGTGGAAAGATTACTAAAGCTCATATAATATCAAATGAGGGGCAATATGAATGAAATGAAGATGCATTGGTGACACTTCCATCATTTTTTTCCTCTCCACAGTATCAAGCTTATCTTCTTCCCCCCCCTTTTCTTGCATGATGACAGTCAAAGGAAGGTCCCTTCTGAATATTCCCCATCCCTCATGATGAAATTACTAAGTCTGGAAAGCTTTAAGACTTTTGGAAAGACATGATTAGTCAGAATATCTGAAAAGTTTACTTTGAATTATAAGTTTGATATTAGCAAACCCATTATCAAAAGACATGGATAAATAGCTAAATGTTGTAATACTAATCCAGTTAATTATGAATAGTAACACAGCAATCAGACATCTCTGAATTGTGTGTATTTTTACTGTTTCTTGTAATATTAATCACATTAAAAAAAAATTACATCAACCTAGAGGAGGAATCAAACCCGCATCTCCCAATTTTCGTCTGAGCATGCTATCCATTACACCAACCTGGATGATGAAGTCCCAAGTATCTAAGTGTTAAGAACCAGAATGGTCTCCGATTTTTGCCAGTCAAAGCAAATTCAACTTCACTGTAGCATAATTAAATAAATCTCCAGTCACTCAGTGATAAATAGTGAGGAAGAAATATCCTTCACATAATACATGGAAATACAGGGCGATTCAAAAGTCCCCGAACTCTATATTTCAAAATGTATTTGCTGTAAAACCATAAAAGATATCCGAGTATTGCTGCTTGTGGCTGTTGTGCGTGACCTTGGGGAACGAGCTGCGCCATGTGACACTACGCTTACGTGGGCTCTGGCAAGCAGTAATGTTCAGTCAGCCACGAGACTCACGCAAGAACAGAAAGTCGCTTTGTTAGAAGTTTATTTTGTGGTTTATTTTGTGGAAAAAAATCTTACCAACGTTGCATCCAACTCTTTCAAAGGAAGTTTCCTGATGCTTCTATACCAGGGAAAACAACTGTATATGACCTTGTGAACCAGTTTCGCAAGACAGGCAGTGTTCAAGATAAGCCTAAAAGAGGCCATCCCGCCATAATGACAACCATGTTTCTGGAGAAAATTCATGTTTTCCTGCAGCGCTCTCCCCGGAAGTCACTTCAGCGGTTATCTCAAGAGTTAGGGGCATCGTATTCAGCCTGCCAGAGGGCTACTAAACGTCTAAAGCTACAGCCATACAGAATTCGAGTAGTGCAAGAGCTACGTCCTTCGGACTCAGAAAAGCACATTGCCTAAGGCCAATGATTAAAGAGTTTCACGCGCAACAATGTGACTAACCAGCTTAACAACACTGTTTTCAATGACGAGGCATTGTTTCATTTGAATGGATATGTCAATAGCCAAAACACTCGCATATGGGCTTTGTGAGAGAATCCACACCCATTGCATAAGGTTGGACTTCACTGTCAGAAAGTTGGAGTGTGGTGCACCATGTCTAGACGGCAAATTGCAGAGCCAATTTTTTTTTCGACACAACTGTAAATTCCGCTTTGTATGCGGACATCATCCATTAATTTGTAGCAATGCTGGAAGAACACGAACATTACTGTTGGTTTCAACAAATGGGAGCAACGTGCCACACGTCAAACGACACAATGGAGATGCTCTGTGAGTTCTTCCACGATCGTTTAATCTCCAAAAAACTTTGGCCGCCTCGCTCAACAGACTTTAGTCCTCCAGAATTTTATTTGTGTGGCTATCTGAAAGACACAGTTTACCACAACAACTCTAAGACGGTACAAGACCTGCAGAACAACATCATTACAGCCATGAGGGACATAACCAGCCAACACGCTGAAAAGTGTCCGCCAATATGTGTTGTCGGGTGAATTTGTGCCTTCAACAGAATGGTGGACAATTCCAGCTTCTATTGTAAAGTGGTTTTCATTAACTGTAAGTATGAGTGTCAGTATAACAGTATGTAAAACTAGCATACATAACTATATTCATGGTAGAAATATTTTAATACAGAGTTCGAGGACTTTTGAATCACCCTGTACATCTGAATTATTAACACAGCAATCAGGCATCTCTAAATTGCATGTATGTTTACTGTTTTCTCATGTAATATTAATCACATCAGAACACTTAGATGCTTGGGAGTTCATTGTCCAGGATGGTATAATGGTTAGCATGCTTGAATGGAAATTGGGAAATGCTGCTTCGATTCCTGCTCCAGGGTGATATAATTTTCAAGCCTTCTGATGTGATTAATGTTACAAGAGACACAGTAAAAATATATACAATTCAGAGATGTCTGATTGTTGTGTTAATAATCCAGATGTATTTCCACGAGTTATATAAAGAATATTTCTTACACATTATTTAACTGATCCAGTTATATTTTCACGATGTCATACTGTGAGGCCTTAACACATCAATGCACAAAAGACCATACTTCTATCAACTGTAAGAATTTACATAGGTTGAGTATTATTTTTACTGCTGTTTTAAAATAAAGAGAATCAAAAGAAGAAGAAAAAATTCCCTGCAAACACCATAAAGAAAAAAAAAACTACTCTTGTGATTACATTTTTTTTATCTTTCACCTTCCATAATGTGCATTATGCTTAAGAAAAATCAGACATATTGCTATCACAGAGGCTTCAAACATTCATTAGTGGACTCGGCTACCAAAAAAATGATTAAACCTCAGTATAAATCCACCTTGACCCCGATCTCTCCACATTCTCAATGAAACTTGCCAGTTCTTCCATTTATCTCTAAAATTTGTTTCCAAATTTCAAAGTTATTTCACTCCTGTATCTATGACGATTTACTCTGCAAAAAAGGACCTAATTTCTGACATAAATTCTTGGGAAATCTTTTGCATCCAGTGTCAATGTGGTCTGTCTTACAAAGGTCAGACAAGGAGACTGCTTACATTCAGATTAAAAGAACACTAATCATACATCCAAGACTTTTTTTGCATTTTTTTTTTTTCCAGAGTCGCGCCGGTTGAAACACAAATAAGATTCTTAATGCTGTCAAGACACGATTAATAACAGAAATAATTGCAAATTTAAAAGATGATACTTTAATTTACAATTAAAACCAGCTAAAAACAAGTGGCAATATCTTTTAGACCCACTATGGGTCTGTCATCAGGCACAATGAGGGTGAAGCATCATGATTATATAGCAAACATTTATCCACAATGCATTGGCATGATGAAGTGTTGCTCCAATTTTTACACATGTGCATTTAACATCTATGCATATACAAAAGATGTTAATATACTATAAGATTCGGTTATGAGTTTTGTAGCAGATTTACATTTTTTGTATGATATGTATAGATGTTAAATGCACATGTGTAGAAATTGGAGTAACACTTCATCATGCCAATGCATTGTGGGTAGATGTTTGCTATATAACCACGATGCTTCACCCTCACTGTGCCTGATGACAGACCCATAGTGAGTCTGAAAGATCTTGCTACTTGTTTTTAGCTGGTTTTAATTGTAAATAAAAGTATCGTCTTTTAAAGTTGCAATTATTTCCATTATTAATCATGGCTTGACAGCATTAAGAATCTTACCAATCATATATTAAAAAGTATGAAATCAAAAAATCTTTTTATAGCCCAACACTGTTGGGAAAATAACCACCAATTTCAGTTTAATGACGCCAAATTGTTAGATAGACCTAAATCAATATTTGACCTAGACTTTTTAGAAGCCTTTCATATATTTCAAAACCGTAATAACCTGGTAAATGATTTATCTTCATTTCCATAATTATCAAGCCCATGGAAAGCACTCATGAATCTGCAATCTGATGGCCACATGAGGCATTTGACACATGAAACTGGAAACATTGTCAGAAGCGAGAAATGAAAACGTTTAGTCCTGACAAAGCTGAAACATAGCTTTCACCGAAACTATAGCACACTTAAAATTATGAAAATTGCATTCATAAACATTGGTTTTCTGAATTAAATGAAAGAAAAAAACTTAATTCAACTATTTAATTTTTAAGATTTCTAAAAATCAGTTAGCTACTAAATTGTTCTTATTTTTGCTCAGACACTTTCTGATAGCAAAAAACTGGCATTTCCTCCATAAAATAACATCTTTTGTTCATACTATGTAAGTTACAAATGTTTAGCAGTAAGAAATTATAAGAATTATCACACTCAGAAAGTAATTCTTGAAAAATAACAGCATGACTTTTGATGCCATTATCACCTTTAATGTTACTACATCAGGTAATTAAATTTAAAGTAACCAAAATATGCTATAAAAATGAAGTTCAGACATATTTTTGAAGTTATCTTACACGTAGTTGCAACAGTAAATATACTACAAACTACAGTTGCTTGTAGTGGAAAATTATATTACAAATACTGCTACTTTAAAGAAAAAGTTAGAAAAAAAAAAAACACTATTCTTCACATCACATGACATTTCCAGATTTCCTGAAGTGTATTGGTTGCAACAGGGGAAAGATTAGTGTGTTGTACCTACAATAACTTGACATACATTATGAAAGCTAGCCAAACTTTTAGCTGGGAAGTCTCAAAACAGCTCATACAAGACAATCATGCTAGCAGTGTTGTTGAGGACCAATGACTGAAAGATTCGATTCTCTCAATCAAAGAGAATGAATTTGCAGATATTTTTTTTATATGGTATTTATTTTAATTCTCTTTTTGTAATATGTGCCACTGAACATGTTAAAATGTGTTCATATGTGGCATGTGATCATCAGAGCTTAGGTAAATACAATGATACATTATTTGTGCAATTTACTGTGATACTGAGCTCTGAATGCCATGTCTAAGAATCTACATACAAAGATCCTCAGAAAATCTGCACTTTTAACTTAAGCCTAAATGTAAAACAAATAGCTGAAAACTAATGAAAATGGATACCTTTCAGAAAAGTAGTTGTAGCTGTGTTGGTTAAATTGCTATGCAGTGTATGGGAGGCGGACGTTTCCGGACGGGTGTTAGGATCCCGGTCTGGCAGGCGATTTAGCCTGCAGTTTTTCCGGGGTTTTACGCAGACTGTGTTTAGGGACACAAATGCATGGATGGTTCCATGTGAAGTCAGCCTCGGATGCACCTTGTCCCTTGGTCTTCCAGGCTGAAAGTTGGACATCAGGCTAACAACCCCACCTCATCAAAAAATCTCTCGTTACAAAATCTCACAAAAAAAAAAAAAAAAAAAAACCTCTTTGCGAAGACCTGGGCCCCCACCAGGCTGTTGAGTCATTGAAGAAAAAGAAATTGTCACTGTAGCAAACTACTTTTTCAAGAATGTAGTTGTAGCAAGCTAATTTTTAAAGAATGTGGTTGTAGCAAGCTGCTTTTCCAAGAAAGTAGTTGTAGCACTGGCGCCAACTACGGGGCTGCTCAGGGGCTTGAGTACCCCTCCGAACTTTTGTTATAAGTACTGGATTCATACTTAAATATTTAGTTCCACTTTACATAAAATTAAATCAGATAATCAGAATATAGCACAAATATTTGGTTTCTATAAAAAAATCAAAATCTTTAAAAAATCTTGTTTTAACCACTGATACCGAATAAACACTTAAGAAATAAGACAGCCAAGCAAGCGAGAAATCAGGGTATGAGATGTGGTTTGGTACCCTACCTTCCTAATTATTTAAAGCTACAGAATATTTTTTTTTTTTTCACAATCAGATTTCTTGCACAGTTGTCAGCAGCTCACCATGCACACAATGAGCTTCGGTAGGGTCATAAAGCCATAAATGTCAGAGCGGGAGTAATGAATGACTGTCCGAGAGCAGAAGACACACAGTGATACGGCGAATGATCTTTTCTCGCTCAAAGGATAATGTTGAAGGGTTTTTTTTTTTTTTTTTTTGCTGTTGTTGTTGCAGTTATTGTTTGTTTGTTTGACATAATTCTGTTGAGGCTTTTTTTTTTT
The DNA here is from genome assembly GCA_039090855.1 of Macrothele yani. Classification (NCBI taxonomy): domain Eukaryota; kingdom Metazoa; phylum Arthropoda; class Arachnida; order Araneae; family Macrothelidae; genus Macrothele; species Macrothele yani. The sequence continues at coordinate 121,951,641 of CM077013.1, read as the reverse complement.
CTCCCTAGCTTTATAAAACATATAAGCAGTCACCAACAGTACAACCAATCAATCCAAGCAGGGGTGATATACCAAATCGACAACAACCGGTTCACATGGACTGCAAGATGAATGATGGCAGGGTGGGGGTGGAGATTTGCAAGTTACACTTGTTGATCAAAGCAAAAAATTCACTGTGATATATGCTGTGTTATATGCTAAATGCTAACAATAACAAGTAAGGAAAATAATAGAGTGCAATGATTATGAAGCACTTCAGAATCAGTTGTCATGCACCACTCAAATAATCCAAAAATAATCGACACTGTCATTGCACAATTTAAATTAAATAAAACAAGATCACATTAAAGGTTTAATATAAAGCAAGATAATTAAACCCTTAATGTGATTTTGTTTTATTTGATTTAAATCATGCAATGACAGTGTCGATTATTTTTGGATTATTATGAAGCGCGTTCCATTCCAACACTGAACACATCAGTTTGTTTGCTACTGCTAGAGTGAACTGCTCAAAGGTATCACTATTGGCCTACTATTTGTTTTGACTAATGATATACACTGAGTGGCCACTTTATTATGACCACCTGACAGTATTAAGCAAACGAGCTACGGCTGCACGCTGTTGCCGCCAGAGGGCGAGGTTGGTATAAAAAGGGAAAGCTTAGTGCTTGCGACAGTAGTAGAAGTGATTTTTGGGTGACGAGATGGGTAAAAAATGAGATTTGACGGACTTTCAACATGGGATGATTGTAGGAGCTCGGAGCCATGGAGCAAGTATCACCGAAACCGCCGCATTCGTGAAGTGTTCCAGAGCAGCTGTTGTTAAAGTGTTTAAAGACTGGACTGTCAGCCAAAAAACTGGGTCTCTACGTGCAACGTGTGGTCGTCATCGACTAGTGACTGCTCGGGCGGAACGGAGAGTGTCCAGACTGGTAACAGACAACAGTAGGGCAACAGTGCAGCAAATTACAGACCATCTTAATCAAGGATCCCCTCAAATAATCTCTGGATGCACTGTTCGCCGTACACTGCTTCGGATAGGATATGGCAGCCGGAGGCCTGTTCGAACACCTTTGTTGTCTGCAGTTAACAAGAGAAAAAGTCTCCAGTTTGCACAGGAGCACAAGGATTGGACAGCCGATAATTGGAAACAAATTATGTGGTCCGATGAATCACATTTTCAGTTGCACCATGCCGATGGCTGAGTGAGAATTTGGCGGAAACAGCACGAAAGCATGGACCCCAAATGCATTGCTACAACCCTTCAAGCTGGTGGAGGCAACATTATGGTTTGGGGAATGTTTTCCTGGCATGCTTTGGGCCCTTTAATTCGTGTTGATCAAGGTCTGACTGGCACATCATATCTAAACGTAGTTGCGGACCAAGTGCATCCTGTCATGTGGATGGTTTATCCCAATGGTGATGGCTACTTTCAACAAGATAGTGCGTCCTGCCATAGTGCTCGTATTGTACAGGATTGGTTTCAGGAACATGCCGGTGAGTTTACTTTGCTTAGGTGGCCCCCACAATCTCCAGATCTCAACCCCATTGAGAATTTGTGGGATGAAGACAGCTGGATTCACAAATTGCAATCTCACACTCCTGGAAAGTGCTATTCATCAAGCATGGTCTCAGATTCCACAAACCACCTATCAACATCTCGTGGAGTCCATGCCACGAAGAATCGACGCAGTATTAAAGGCAAAAGGTGGCCCAATGAAATACTGAGGGGATGGTCATAATAAAGTGGCCACTCAGTGTATACTGCCAATCTCAGCCTTTAAACAGATTTGGTTTTCTGGTAGTAGTCCCCAACAAAATGCTCAAATTTTCTCCAAAAGAAAAAAAGTTATGGAGGTCTAGTGCGCACATTACAGAAAATTAAATCAGAAGAATTAAAACAGGGTTCAAGAATTTGGTTGCTATAAAATAAAATGTAATATCTTTATCATGAAATCATGTATTGGTTTGTTTGCATTTACACTGAAGACAAGGTTCATTTAAACATCTAAAATTTCAACCCTGGAAACGGTACACCTGCCTTTTGAATTTCAGCACCCCTCAAAATTTTCAGAAATCGGTGCCTATGAGTTGTAGCAAGCTACTTTTTCAAGAATGTAGCCATATCAAGTTATTTTATCAAGAACAAAACTGTAGCAAGTTACTTTTTCAAAACTGTAGCTCCTACAGCTGTACAGCTTCACCTTCAAAAACAAACAAACAAACAAAAAAAAAAACTTTCCAATCACCGAAAAATAGTTTGCAACAAATGGTTAGTTGGTTGTTTAAGTTTAGTGGAGCATGACATACACTGATAAGCCTAATATTACATGATGACCATTCCCAGCCTAGAGACCGAACGGTGGCACAAGTGAAGTTCACAGAGCAGTCAGTATACATAAAACTCAAAGACACATCTAATCCTTAGTTTATACGATGAACATTATTGGTGTGTCATTTTTCTTTGTTTGTGGATTCATTGACGATTCTCAACACATGTTGCGATATTTCAATGATAATTCCTTGGGAGATGAAACTTTTTGGTTTTAATCTTTTCTTTTATGTACACTATTGCACACACATTATTGCACTCTGGTTCCAGCTCTTTAAATGTTAAATCACTATATACATGTTGATAAAATATCCTATTCTATCGATGTTCACTGTACTTATTGCACCAGTAGTTTAATTTGAAGTTTAAAAATTCATCATTAAAAATCACATTCCATCGATGTTCTCTGTACCTGTTGCACCACCAGTTAAATTTGAAGTTTAAAATATTTCACTATTAAAATCCAATAAAAAGTTTAAAATCACTGCATACTTGAGATCACCACCATTCCACCAAACTCTCGTTGAAGCTTTTCAACCTTTATGAGGTCATCCTCAGAACACTTGTCCTAACCACGATTTTGCAGACCGACCATGTGCACCAGATTCCCTACGGGGTCTCTCTACGTGTGCGAAAGGGCTAAAGAATCACATGATCCTCCCTGCATTCCTGAGTTTCATGTTTTTTCCTTGATATTGTGCTGCCATCTATATTTCATTCGCCGTTTAATTATCCTATGTTTCCTTCATTCCTTTTTGTCCCACTCTTCCTTCTCTATTGCTGTTCTTTATATTCTTTTTCTCTTTTTATTATTAAGGCCTTCCAAGGTTCTGCTATGATGATTGGTTCACTATTATTACAGGTTCTGTGTTTATTTTTTTCTATGGTGAGAGCCTCGGAGTACCTCAACTTCCATTCATTCTTATATCCACTTTTCTTTTTAATTTCTTTAAATTTTGGTTTCACATTTTCTTCAATACAGTACTGCACCATTGCTGTAACATTCTCTCTCTTTTCCCAATTTTTAATATGTTGATTTCTACTTTTTATAAGTCTATTTTTGGTTGATCCATAATAATATATACTCTTCTTTTTTTTTTTTTTTTAAATACTTGGTTGTTCTCATGTTCTAAAGGTATTCTATACAATTCCTTCTTTTTGTAAATCTGGAATTTTTTGCCTTGTATTATTTATCATTGTAGACATTGTTGTTACAGATTGTCCAATATTTTTCTTATATCTTGCTACTTCATGATTAATTCTTCCTGTTACTCCATCAATATATGGAAACAAACCTATGTATTGCTTTTGGTCTTGTTCATATTTCTCTTCTCTTTGCCTGGTGGTCTTACTCATATTGTTTATTGTAGCCTCACATTCTTTTTATTAAGTTTTCTATTACATGTTCAGAATATCCATATTTCTTTGCTACTGTTGTTATCCACATTAATTCTTCTTTCTGAAATTCAATATTGCTTGTATGTGTATATGCTCTCTTTATCAGATTGTAAAGAGCATTTCTTTTTTTGTGCTATCCGATGGTTAGAGTTATATGGAATCAATATTGGTTCATAGGATGGTTTTCGATATACTTTAAATTGATATTCAGGTTCTGTTCTTGTTATACAGACATCTAAAAAGGATATACTTTTGTTTTGCTCCATTTCCAAGGTTAGAACTATGGTTGGGAAAATTTCTGTAAACCTTTTTGCTAAGCTTTTTAAATTCTTCTCTTGCACATTTGAAACCAAAAAAATGTCATCCACATAACGCTTATATATTAATGGTTGATCTGCTAATGTATCTATTATCCTACTTTCAAGTTCTTGCAAGATTATCTCAGCAAATAAACAAAAGAGAGGTGATCCCATTGGGCCTCCTCTCTCTTGAACATATATGTTATTGTTATAACAAAAATAATTATTTTTTGAAATATATGATAAAATAGTTTCTATTTCTCCAATCTGTTCATTAGTTAATTCTTTTTGTTCTTGCAAGATTTGTATAATAATTTTTATGGCATCTGATATCGGTGTATTTGGGTGTAGACTTTTCACATCCATACTGGCCATACTAATATTTGGTTTATTTGTTATATCTATATCCTTAATAGATTGTATAAATTCGATGGTATTCTTTACATTATATTTATTTTTTAAGCATCTCTGATAAAAATTGATATAGATTCTTTTCAAGATTTATTAATGGAGCTTTTCCCTCTGTCACTATTAATCTTACTGGCATATCTTCTTTGTGAGTCTTAATCTTCGGTAATAACTGTGGTACATTTGCTCCCATAGGAAGGAAACTTTTTTTATTTCATCTGGTAATGCACTATAGTTCTGTACTTTGGATAGACAGTTTATTTGTCTGTCAGTTAGATCATATTTAACAATATGGGCTTGTAATTCTTCTATTGCATTTTCCATTTTTTGATTATATTTACTTTGATGTAAAATAATCATTTGATCACTTTTACTTGCAGAGCAGATTTTTAATTCTTGATTATTTCTTAGTTCGAGTAGTTGATCTCTCTCATACACTGCTGGCCACCCAAAATGCAACACCAAGAAGGACACGAGATAGCAAAGCCAGATTTACTGGACACATAACAACAGATACAAAGATGAAACGATTAAGCTTACAGGCCCGTGCGACTTGCAGAACACACAGACATCAATAGTTCGTGTGGCCCCCATGGCTGGTAATAACGGCCGCTACACGGGGCGGCATCGAACGAAAGAGGCTTTGGATGTGGGCTTGGGGTATTTCGGTCAAGGCTGCTTTCACACGTTGCTACAGTTCATCAGGCGTAGCCGTGGGTGGTGCTTGCCGGGCTACTCGGTTGCCGATCAGTGACCAGACGTGTTCGATGGCCGACATATCGAGAGAACAGGCGGGCCACAGCAGCAGTGACACCTGGTGGGACGTGAACAATTGTTGCACGCTGCGTGACACGTGTGGGCGCGCACTGTCCTGGTGAAACGTTGCCACTGGTGGGTCCTGCAGGTACAGGAGGACTACAGGCTCCAAAACTTCGAAGATGTAGCAGTGGCTGTTGAGTGTACCGGTGATGTGTACCAGACGGGTGCGGGTGTCGTATCCAATTGCGTCCCAAACCATAACGCCAGGCAACGGACTGGTATGGCACTGCATAATGTAGGCGGCATACAGTCCCCCGCCGCATTGTCGCCACAAGCGGATCCGACCATCGTGGTGTTGCAGGCAGAAGCGGAATTCGTCGATGAAGACAATGTCGTGCCTTTCCGTAGTCCAGGTGCAGCGTTCAACAGCCCACTGCCACCGCACTTGCCGGTGGTGTAACGTCAATGGTAATCGGAGCAATGGGCGCCGTGCGACAAGTCCCCGCTCTTGCAGACGGCGTCGAACGGTATGTGCTGACACAGGTTGTTGCGCAACACACCCTAATTCTTGCGCTAACATTCGTGATGTGGCGGTGTGAGCCGTCAATGCCTGCCACACAACATGTCGATCCTCTCGTTCGGTGGTGTGCTGTGGCTGCGGCAATTGCTCACGTCGGTCTGTCCATCTCTCCTGCACCCACCGAATCCATACTCACCTCACTGTGGCTGGATGTCGTACCACACGGATGCCAATGTCTTGGTACGATAAACCGCTGTCGCGATAAGCCACTATTCATCCTCTGTTGAGCTCCGAAAGGTGCTGGAATGACTGCCGTATTCTGCGACAAGGCATCAGGAAGCTTCCCACGCACAGGTCCAGCAGCACAACACACTTCCACTACTTACACATCCCGCCTTCTGTGCACCCTTCTTATAGTGCTTTTCGGTGGTGGCATGCCGGGCGACGCATGCTGTGAATCTCAGGCCAATCGGATGCTTCCTTCTTGGTGTTTTATTTTGGGTGGCCAGCAGTGTATTTTAATTTCTTCAGTTGATATGAGTTCTTTTTGGGTCTTATTATATTCATTCAACATTATATGATATAATTTAAATCTTAATTTTGGTCTGTTCTCTATTGGTACATGGTTGACTATGTTTTCTAATTTTGGTATGTACTGAACTGTATCAGGTATTTCTTTTGGGTAAGTGTATTTCCCACCTCGTTGCAAAGCATTCTTCTGTGCTTCTGTTAATTAAATTCCTGATAAATTCCTATAAGTTTGTATATCATAATTATTATTATTTATTTTCTTATTATCTTTACTTTTTGTTGTTGTTGCAATTATTAAGTTATTTAGCTTCTTCATGGTACTTTTTTTTCCCCCTCTCTGATACTCAGATATATTGAAAATGTTTTGCATATTCATTTCAATTTGTTTAATTTCTATGTCATGTTCTTCTCGTATCACTGTATTTATACCTTGCCACAATCTATATACACTATCTAGCAACAAGTAATTGGACACCCCTGCAATCGACGATATCTGCGGTCCTGATACAAGTCACGGCCGCCGCCGTTAAATATCGTGTGGGAAACAACAACGCAACCAGTCGCATGCAAGATGCCACGCAGTTCGGAGCTCTCTGATTTCGAGAAAGGTGTAATCGTCAGGTACATACATGAGACCGACCGATGACAAAAAAAGCTGAACTTTTTAACTGGGTGGAAAATTGGGACACGCGAACGCACGGTGAGCAAATTTGACAGCATATATACAATATTTAAGAGTATGCTAGCCATATGGAATTATTTTCTGTAAATTATGTAAGTAAATATTAAAGTGAAGCACATTATATCCACAATAGAAAAGTAGGGATTTAAGAACAAAATAAAATGAAATATTTTAAAAAATCAGATTTAAAACTTACATGTGAATCTTTACTAGCTAAATCCTGAGGTGAAAAGTATTTGTCTAGGAAAGTTTGTGAATTTAGTCAAGCAATTAGAAACTTGTAAGAATTAGAAACATATATTCACAGCTTAGTTTTTAGTCATTGAAGAAGTCAATAAAGTATTTCTCAATGTAACCTTATAAAATGGCTTGCAAAATTTTTTGCTTGCATTGTGAATATGGTGACATGAATCTCCATCAAGGTCAAGCAAGTGGGGAGATTTTCTCTGCCGAATTCTTGTTTTTCACCCTGTTTTTGAACCTCCCATGACACATTCTTTCCACTTATATTTCAAACAAGCAAAACAAATTCCTTCTTAAAATGAAAGATTAAAATAAAAAGCAATAAAAAACGGAAAGCTGCGTCACACAAACTTTTTAGAGGCTTCGGCCCGACGTAATAACGGCCCCGAAGCCGTGCCCCCCCCCCCCCCCACTTAGCTTTCAAACATGCAAAACACATTCTTCCTTAGAAAAAAAAAAAGAAAGGAAAGAAACAGAGTTGCATCACGAACTTTGTTCAGCGGCTTCGGGTCGACGTTATCCTAGCCGGGCGCCGTGCTTTCTTTCCACTAAGTTTTCAAACAAGCAGAAAACATTCCTCCTCCTTAGAAAAAAACAAAAAGGTTCGTCACGAACATGGTTCAGAGGCATCGGGCAGACGCAATTCCGGGCAACAGCGAAAGCACGTCCGAACCAACGTAATTCCGGATCACGGCAAAAGAAGCCCGCCTGGCCTACATAATTCCGGCGTGGCGCCATTCTTCCTTTCCACTTAGCTTTCAAACAAGCAAAACAAATTCTTTCTCTTCAGGGGGAGGGGGGGGTGAACGAATTTAAGAAAAGAAAGCTGCGTCACGAACTTTATTCAGATGCTTCAGGTCGGCGTAATCCCGGGCCACGGCGAAAAGAAGCACGACGGGCATTTTTTTTGTTCACACTTTGAAACAAGCAAAACAAATTCCACCACCTGAGAAAAAAAAAAAAAAAAAAAAGACAAAGGGCTGTGTTACGAACTTTGTTCAGAGGCTTTTACGTCGATTATTTACAAAATCAGTAAAACTTTAATAACAGCGAAAATCTGAATATCCATAATTTTTTTGTTAGTTACCCGTAATCCCGGGGGAAATCCGTAATAATTACGGAGATTCCGTATTTTTTGGCATACTCCGTAGGAAGAGGATTCACGAGTGCTTCGATTCTCGAACGATCTCAGAAAAGCGGGAACGCATTCGGGTACATTTGCAAATTACAAGAGAGTTTCTGGCGATGACGTCACGGATAGAATCAAGTGGATAGTTTGGCCCTGATAGAATGCAGAGTGGCGATTTCCCGCAAGACACGGAAAGGGCTGCGGTAGTTTCCCTAACGCACGAAGTAGGCGGAGCTTCCACCCTTTGAACTGCGATGCTCAAGTGACTGACATCCCATCCATTGTTGACAGCAGTAAACGAATTGAGCTCCTGACTCCACCCTCCAACATTTCTTCTTGCCCCCCGCGTCTGCTCCAAAAACAACGCTTTAAGCTAGAAAGCGCTTAGTTCTTTTACTCCACAAAAAAGCGGAATCGCGGAATTCCGCTTTTTTTTTTTTCTACAGAACGACGACCCCCCCCCCCCCTAAAAAAATCCTGAAAAATTTCTCTTCATTTTTGCAATGACCTCGAGAATGACCAAAATGAGGCCGAAAAAAGCGGAATTCCGCGAATTCGCGGAAGAATCTCATGTATGCAGGTATCATTGAAATGGCCGATCCATACGTGACATATCCAGCGAGTTGAAGTACCCAAAATCGACAGTGGCCAACGTGATTGGCAAGTGGAAGGTGAGGGGTGACTGTCAGAATGTGCCCCGACCCAGCCGACCCACAAAACTGGGAGTTAGAGACCGACGGGGGCTGGCCAGAGAAATTCGGAAGAACCGCACCAAATCGATGAATGCCATCCATAAGGAAGCCCATCTGCTCGGTCATCATGGACGTGCTGCCGCCCACAAGCCTTTGATCACCAAGTCCAATAGCGCTGCTCGGCTAACGTGGTGCAAAGAACGTCGACAGTGGACCGTTGAACGGTGGAAACAGGTTCTCTGGAGTGACAAATCAAGGTTTACCCTCTACCGTTTGGATGGCAGGGTCTGGGTTTGGCGTCTGCCTGGAGAACACCTCCTGCTGGAATGTATTGTGCCAACTGTGAAGTTCGGCAGCGGTGGAATTATGCTATGGGGGTGTTTCTCCCGGTATGGCACGGGATCCTTGGTCGCAATTCCTGGTAGACTCTACGCTGAGACCTACTGCACCATTTTGGATGACCATGCGCTTCCTACGTTGTGGCAGTTTTACAAGGTGGACCCACGTTACTTTCAGGATGACAATGCCACCTGTCATGTTGCGAGGTCCACCATGGCTTGGTATGGTGACAATGGGGTTAATCGAATGGACTGGCCTGTGCAGAGCCCGGACCTTAACCCTATCGAGCACCTCTGGAACAAATTGGAGCGTCAACTTAAGGGGTGCCCCCACCGTCCAAAATCGGTGTAGGAACTGACCTGTCTTCTCCAAGCCGAGTGGAAGAAAATACCTCTAGCCGTTGTACAACGCCTGGTTGAGAGTATGCCCCGGAGGGTCGCAGCTGTGATCGCCGCTCGTGGAGGCTCCACCAACTATTGAAAGTGAATAAGCTTTGTTTTCCTTTGCTATCACAGGTGTCCAATTACTTGTTGGTAGATAGCGTAATTCATTATTTAACGCGAAAACCAAATTTTTCTTTTGTCGAATTTGTTGGTTTATTCTTTTCTGTTCACATGTTCTTAATATTTTTTCATCTTTGTTATTAATTGAAGTTGTCATGATTTTTAAGGAATTCTGTGTTAAGTGCATACCTGTCAACATTGATCAGGGCACTGTCAGTAGTAACTCGTACTGATACGCGGCATACGTAACAGCTACTTTTGACCGTGATAAAGTAATTCCTTACATGATTCTAAATGGCTTAATTTCAGTTTTTTTGAATTACAACTAATTTACTATTACTTTTGAGTTATAATTTAATTTACTGCTGCTTTCTCAGCTGGGTGAGGGGTTTATATTTCATGGAATTTATAATTGTTCATTATACATGTATAGTACAATGCTGAAATGGCTCAATGAAACTTTTTAACTAGTGAACTACTGGATTATTTGAAACAATGAAAATAGCACACTTCAATGCATAAAATAAAATTAAAGGAGCTTACCTTATTTTTTTCTGTTGTACTCTGCCCAAATAAGTTTCCTTTTTCGAAACTAAAGCAATATGGATTTTTGTCATACAGCGTTGATGTAAAAAATGCACTGTGCTGTTCAGTCATATCTATTTCTGAACATTTCTTAACATTCCCATTTCACTCATTTTTTATGGCTTTGTATTCAATTGGAAAGAACTATCAGAATATCCAACAGGTAAATATACATTATTTTGCTATATTTGTTGAATTAATACCAGCACTTCCAAAAAAATTGCCTACCTTTAACAATAACAAATACCAGCATAAAAAACTCTTCTTCACAAATTTATTCCCTCAGTTATAATATACATTAATACTACCTTAAGTATCATTGTTTCTGAAATTCAAATATGTGGCTATGAGCTAGATTAAGGCACATTGCATCTGAAGTAAAATAAAAATAAAATAAAAAATACAATGAAGTTCAGCACCTTGGGTTAAGATCCTTATAAACATGCACTTTTTGCTTTTTTCAGTTCATCAAGAGTAAAATTTTTATTGTAGCAACAGTCCATGTTTAATTTCTCAATTAACAATGATTCCAAAGTTTTAGTACCCAAACTTGATCTAAATTCTGTTTGATTTTTCCGCACCATGCTCTTTCTGTTGGAGCATTACTGTGTGGCACCAACAAGCACAGACAGCATTAATTTAGGTAAAAGGGAGTATTTGTAAGTCCCATCTCCATTTCTGAGTTCACTAATTTTATGCCAGGCAACATCCATCCTTTCACATTCTGTTATATCTGGAGGAAATTGATCACTCTGGTAACGTTCAAATTCAAGTTCCAACTCATCACTATCTTGACAATACTGAAACAGATCTGCAAAATACTTAGCAAACTGGTAGTTTGCAGAATGATGTGAATTTACATTTGCCACAGCTGCATGGTTATAAAACTTATCCTGTAGAGGCATTTTTTTCAGAACATAGTTGCATGCTGCAGAAAAAAATTTCGAACAGATGAAAAAAACTTTCTTATTTCATTGCTTGAAAAATTTGCATCTTTTATAAATGCTCTTGTCGATGCTCCAATAACAAGTTCATCATCATCTTTTTGGTTTTTAAGCTTCATAAAATCAACATTAAACACAGATTCAGACTTCGAAATGGCTGAAGGTGTTATGAATCGAACAAGTAGTTCAAAAACAGTTTAGACAATTCATCCTTTAAAATATGAATACAAGGCTGTTCAACTAAGGGATATAGCTTTTTGGCCTCTATGTCATTGCTGCCATCAGTCGCTAATGCAAATGAATTATTTTTAATTATATCACAAATCTTAGATTTGCTGGAATTCGCCATTGTGCGAATGATGGCACCTGTTTTTGTGCGCCCACTGCTGTATTTCTTAGCAATAATAGAGTCCAGAAACATTTTTGTGAACAATGGGCCTGCATGATCTGCAACCGAAATCGGAATATTGTGTTCGATTAGAAATCTTGCAAAAAGACTTTCAGATCGCACAGTACTAAAATCATCATCTTTAGTACAAAATAACGAAACGCTGTGATTTGAGGCTTTACTTTTCACAAATTCCGCATGTTTTTTGCTTGCAACATGGCGCCAACAATTGTCACGTCCCCCGTGAACCACAGAAAAATTCAAAGTACATACCGTACAATAGGCATATCAGTCTTTCTCTGATGATGCAACAATGCAGGGCCCCTGTTTGGAATATTCCTCTTTAAATTAATTGTTTGGAATATTCCTCTAAAAAATTAAAGAATTTCTGGCAATTCTTTAATTTTTTTGGTGACACTGAAGCTGCTGCTTCATTCTGACGCTTTTTTAGGAAAGGATCCATCTTTGTGAAAAAGAAACGTGTAATACAACAACCGTACACACTAATGAAGCGAACTTAGCACGTGCAAAACTTGAAGTTCATTCACTGACGCGGCCCTAACTCTTGAGCCAACGCGAGCAGAACAGGTAACGTTGCCAGATTTCAGTTCAAAACTACCACCAGTAACAATAAATCTGATGCGTTCGGAATGCCCAAACGCTTGACCAGAACGAACTCCAGCCCGTGAACACGCCTTGCGCTAACCTACACTTACCACGTGATCATACTGTTACACAGAAATATTAGCAGAAACACTAATTTTGGAAAACAAAAGGAAAATTTGCACACTCGTCCGTAGTTTCAACAAGGTCTCCGTAGTTCCGTAGTCAGGCGACTGAATCCGTAGAAACTATGGACATTCCGTAGTAGTTGGCAGGTATGCAAGTGTAATTCTCTACAATTCATTAAAAATTGCCATTGTACTTCATTCTTAGCTAATTTTATTCTTTTCTTTTTGAATGCCGTGAGAAGCTGAAGTCCTTGTCTATTCATTGTTCTTAAACGCTATCACACATATGATACTTCAATCACATTAGTCAGTTTTAAAAAGGCTGTGCTAACCTCATATCGATAAAATATCTCAGCAGAACCACAAAAGTTTTGTTTCGGGTCCTTGTTAATAACTCATACCAAAAGTTCATAGTAACAATTATATATCCACTAATAGATCAAATACTATGACGTACCTCTAATGCTTAGTTTATATGATGCACATTGTTGGTTTGTCATTTTTCTTTGTGTATTCATTGACAATTCTCAATTTTTTTTTCATTGACGATTCTCAATTAATTTTTTTAATATTTCGATTGCTCAATCAAAATACTTCAATCCCCCACAACCATCTACTTAGATTTTCTACAGGAATTTTTTTTTATTGTAGGTTTAACAACCTACTGGACCTTACGAGCAAATGATGATGACGTCATCTTTGACTCACAGACTTCGCAACATTATGCAGGAGCACTCAAGTGGCGCGTCAACACTAGTCGCATGCACAGAGTTTGCGACGATGGCCGTTGCTTTTGTATTTCAGTCCCCGTAGACGCTAGTTCATTGTACAGGGGTGTTAGTGCCCCTACCATGTTTCGGAGCAATTCTTAGAGCGGGAAAATTTGCATTTTGGAGCAGAACTCAGGTTTTGGAGCAGCTAATGATAGTATTTTTAATTATTTTAAGTCCATGCTGTGCTTTAAGTTATTTTTATATACTGAATTACCATTATTTTATGAACTATGAAAAAATGTTATATTTCAAGTTGACATTTTATTGCTTCTCTTACGACTGTTAATTAACATTTCTGTCATTCCTACAGTGAGATAAATGGGAAAACAATTATACTACCCACAATTTATTGAAAACTACATGAGCTGCAATATTTTAGGCAAAACACATTAATATCAGGGTTTCACTGTAACACGAAAGGATGCTGTCAGATCCAAGAACTGATGCTATTGTTACTGAACACTTGTGAATACACACTTAGGAAGAATAAATAATATGTAATTAGTGTTTGTTGTTTGGTTGGTTTTTAGCAGCATATTTTTCGAGATTCGTGGCATTCAGACGAAAATACATTATTTCTGAAACCAGCCAACTGGCAAGCAATGTGTACGTGGTTTGCGTTTGCATCACAAACTCCTAAGGATTTCTGAAGGAAAGTGTACCTTTGATATAAAAAAAAACTAAAACATTTAATAATCAAATTGTAGAATCACCTTTCAGCAGTTGCGCCATGATACTCTTCATACAATGTTTTTCATCCAGTATTATCAACGTCAAACTTTCGTTATTGCTGTGAACAATTACAACTGGAACCAAAACTATAAGATAACAATGAGATTTAGTAAAGTTGGTTAGATAAAACCTGCTTCCATCGCTTAAAGCTTGCGCAGTGATGTGTTTTGGCGCGGGATCCCCCCACCCCTCCTTCTTCGGTAGCAGTAGAATCAGTTTAAAACTTTTTTGTTGTTGCTGTCTGAAAGAGCCACATCTCTTGCATACATGGGGTCCTGCATGTATGAACATGTATATTAAACAGACAATTGCAAGTTAGTAAGTGGTTCAATGCACCTTCCACCTGGAAAGAAAAGTGTGAGGGTGAAGATGTTCCCCAAGGTAGGTCAAAATTAGGAAAAAAAAAACTTTCTAAAAATTCTGCTCCCTGAACGTACGGGGCAAAATTCAAACTTTAAGTAAAGACCAAAAGATCAGTATTCCTGATAATTGATTACAAGTTATGCGATATAAACAATCCTTTCATTTACCCATGGCACTCATGAGCGATTTTAATTAGCATACATGAGACTGACAAAGAAAACAAACAAAGCTGCACTTTTTAATTTAGTGAAAAATCAGACTGTGCGGTGAGAAAGTGTGAATATTACGCAGCATGAACAAAACTGAATCGTTCACTGTAATTTACTTATGAAAATATTTAACTAGATCACACCACTGTATTCACAATTATAAAATTACTAAATTCCAAACAAAATAGGGTGGTTTTGAAAGACCAAACAGTTTTTTTCCTGGTTTTGTTCTTGTATTTGCTAGAACATTAGCTCTGGTTTCCTCTTGCGAGCAAACCCTACTTTCTTCTCAGCAAGTTCCACGGCCATATTTGGATTCCAAGGGACAGGAAAAGACCCAGAAAAAGACCACATGGGAGATGGGTGGATGAAATTCGTAAATATGCGGGAGTGACATGGAGGAGACTGGCACAAGACAGACCGTTGTGGAGGAAACTTGGGGAGACCTTCGTCCAGCAGTGGATTGATAATGGTTGACAATGATGATGATGATGATTTGTCTTTTGTTGACTCTGCCACTGCACAGCATCCACTATTTACTTTTTTTTTCTGCTGAAAGTTTTCCCTTACCATTTTTCTTGGCTACTTTTTTTTTTTTTTTTTTTAATATCCTCAGATGACAATTTTATCCATCATGCTTAAAGAACTTTCAGCCTGAGCACCATGAATTCTGATATCAGGGCTTTCATATTTTAGATAAATGGTGCAATTTTTAGAGAATGAATACTTTTTTTTGAATACCATGCATCAATTCTTCCAAATTTCCAAACTTCGTCATTTCTGTTTTTGGAAATTTCCCCCACCCTTATCAAGCTAAAATGCGCACACATTTATGAGGGTGAGGACATTTAACAACTACATAGGAGAAAAAACATCGTGGGGGGGGGGGGGATACAATTACGGAAGAAATCTTTGCTCCGTCCGACTTCCGTTTTCGGAAATTTATCCAACATTTTCAAGCTGAAATACAAATATTTATGGAATAAAATTATATCTAACAATACTGGGTAGAGGAAACATTGCGAGAAAAAAATATTATGATTACGAGAGAAATCCTACCTCCGTCTCAGTTTTTGTAGGATGAAATTCTGTCCTCCGACAGAGAAAATTATACCCCCCCCCTCCACTACCACCACCAATCCCGGAATTCCTCGAATCAGCGTAAGAATCTCGTGGCTGAAGACTATGGAGAAATTTTCGGACAGCCTAACTACCATTTTCAGAAATTGTTGCCTACAATTTCAAGCTGAAATTATGCAATGAAATTATATTTAACAACAATACCAAACAGCAGCAACATCGCGCGAGGAAAAAAATAAATACGATTACAGGAAAAATTTGCACTTCCGTTTAACTTCTGTTTCCAAACATTTAAAAAGACAAAACAGCATTCCCAGACGGAATACGACCCTCCCCCCAACTCATACCCTGAAAATTCCTTTACTTTTGCATCAACCTCGAAAAAAAAAAAAGGTATGAGACTGCGGAAGAATCTCACGTACGAATTAACCACGGAATCGATTTTGAATGTCGTAAGATTACACTAAAATATTGATGACCAGTAAAGTTTAACTTTTGGCGCAAAATTGGCACAGATTTCGTCAAAATTTTGATTTTTTTAGCAGAATGGCACAAGAACAACATTTTGGGGCGGCCTGGCACAATTGGCGCAGGTCTGGTGGCCCTGTTTGTAGCAGTTGATTGGTCTCCTCTTTAGAGAGGAATCACATGACAGAGAAGGGTAAAATCTGCGTGCACAGTGTTGAGCCATGTAGCTGTAGCAGCAAAATAATACTTTCTTAGTGAGAAGAATTGGCAGGAAAACACGTAACACACAAGCATTAAAAGAATCCTTGAAATTTTGGTCACACACATAAGTTACATTGAAAAATTAAGAGCGGGACGTTTCGGTAGTGACTTCTACCTTCATCAGCCATGGAACGAGACACGTGGTAAAAGCGTCAGTTGTTGCCAGATTTCAAAATTGCTTTCCAAATAATAGGGATGTTAAAAGGTGCATCAGAATTGCAGGTGTTAGGGGTAAAGTAGATTTCAATGCTTTCGCGGTATCCAAGGGCATGCCGATTGCTGAACGGGGCGATTCGCTTAACATTGTGCCAATTGGGAGCCGCGGACGTATCGCTGATGATTAAAATTGAATGGGAGGTGGGTTGATAGGGATAGAGTAGACACCTTGTAAATCTAGGGGTTTATTGAGATCTCTGTCCTTAAGGATGAGTTTGAGAAGATGTGGAGGTGGTTTGACTGCAATCCTGTAGCCAAAAGACTTGAAAATAGAGCAAACTTTATGAGTGAAGGACAGGCTAAAGGGCAAAGTGCCAACAAACTGATGGGTGGTGGAAGGTTCAGGCAGTAAACTAGATCTATTTTCTGTGATTCAAAACTCTTGATTAGTCTATGTAATAAGAGGGCTGGAAAGCCATGCAATTTGCCAGTGTTGACGATGTTCTGATATTCTAGTTGAAGAGCAGAATGGCTGTTGCAAATAAGGTTGGCCCAGTGAATGTATGACTTAAGAGCAGACAGTTTGTATTTTCCAAAAGTGCGAGTGTTTTTGGTGTGGCCAAATAATAATATCTTCATTATCTGGCCACACCAAAAACACTCTCTGTTTGAACTCATGTCCTCCATAACTTCAAAATTCCCGCATATAAAATTTTCCTCTCAAGAACAGATCGACAATAATATTAGTTTTCTGGATGTTGGCATCAACATCAACAGAGACTTCTCACTTGGCCTCTCTGTTTACAGGAAACCTTTTGCCATTCATAATATCATCCCTTACCATTCTCGCACCTTTGGAAAATACAAACTGTCTCTGCTCTTAAGTCATACATTCGCTGGGCCAACCTTATTTGCAACAGCCATTCTGCTCTTCAACTAGAATATCAGAACATCATCAACATTGGCAAATTGCATGGCTTTCCACCCCTCTTATTACATAGACTAATCAAGAGTTTTGAATCACAGAATAGATCTAGTTTACTGCCTGAACCTTCCACCACCCATCAGTTTGTTGGCACTTTGCCCTTTAGCCTGTCCTTCACTCATAAAGTTTGCTCTATTTTCAAGTCTTTTGGCTACAGGATTGCAGTCAAACCACCTCCACATCTTCTCAAACTCATCCTTAAAGACAGAGATCTCAATAAACCCCTAGATTTACAAGGTGTCTACTCTATCCCTATCAACACTTCCACAGGCGTTACCCACTATATTAGTAGTACTTACCGCAGCATAAACCGCCGTTTGATGGAGCATATCGCTGATGTTAAGAAAGGTAGCCCTTCCACCTCCCATTTAATTTTAACCATCAGCGATACATCCGTGGCTCCCGATTGGCACAATGTTAGACGAATCGCCCCGTTCAGCAATCGGCATGCCCTCAGATACCGCAAAAGCATTGAAATCTACCTTACCCCTAACACCTGCAATACTGACGCACCTTTTAACATCCCTATTATTTGGAAAGCAATTTTGAAATCTGGCAACAACTGACACTTTTATCACGTGTCTCATTCCATGGCTGATGAAGGTAGAAGTCGCTATTGAAACATCCCGCTCTTAATTTTTCAACGTAACTTACGCGCGTGACCACGATTTCAAGAATTCTTTTAATACTTTCTTATGTGTGTTGTTTCTTTGTTGTAGAGTTGAATTACCGGGAGAAGCGAGTTGTTAGTTTAGCTTTTATGCAAATCTATAAAGATGAGTACTAAGATTAAACCACCTCAAAGTTATTTTCAAACTTTTAAGGAAGCATACACTGCAAAGTTCCAATGAATTAGGAAATCAAATAAACATGTAAAATTTGCATTTTGTGACATTTGCCAAAATGATTTTAACATTGCCGACGGAAGCAGAAACCATATTTTTCGTCGTGTAAATGGTCCCAAACACAAAGGTAATGCGAAGTGTACTGATAGTAACTCCAAACTGATTATGTTTTTTAAAACATCAGATAATAGTCAAGGAGATGTAACTCGTGCTGAATTGTTGTTGGTCTTTTTTTGTAGAACACAACGTGTCACTCAGTGCTGCCAGCCATGCTGGTCCACTTTTTCGGCAGATGTTTCCAAAAGATGAAACTGCCAAACATTATGCTGTGGAAAGACCAAAACAATGGTGATTGTCCATGAACTGGCTGTGGATCCAACTTCTGCTGTTGTGAAACTTTTACAAGGACCATTTTCTGCAGCATGTGATGGAAGTCATAAAAGTGATTACAAACTGTATCCAATTATCATAAGTTATTTTAACCCTAATCTAGGGCTTATTGCGAGTACTTCACTTTCAATTCTAAATTTGGTTGGAAATCCTACAGGTGAAAATATCAGTTCTCTCATTATAACTGAGTTTGAGAAGCTAAATATTCCTTTAGAACATTGCATAACATTCAGTGCAGATAATACTGCTGTCATGCAAGAAAAGAGAAATGGTGTAATTTCATTTTTGGTGAGTAAACAGCTGCATATTATATCTATTGGATGTTGCTGCCATCTAATAAACCATGATTCAGAGAAGGGTGCAGCAACTCTGCCTGTCAAAGTGGATGAAGTTCTGATTGACATATTTTATTACCTCAAAAAGAGTGTCAATCATAAAGAAGCACTTAAAAGTTTTCAAGAACTGTATGACAAAGTGGCCCAAAAGATATTAAAGCATGTGTGTAAACGCTGGCTTTCCCTTGGCCGAAATTTAACCTTTTGGGATCCGCTAACAAGCTATTTTAGAGAAGCAATCAATTTAAAGTCATCTAGCTTGTCTGCTTCTCTGGCTTTCTACTGAGAAGAAAAAGGAAACTGAAAATACGGGAGAATTACTCGTTTTAAAGAAAAAGCCCACAACCAAAGTTAAGAAAGATGAAAGACAGATAAAGAAGAAAGCAAGCAATTTATCAGCAATTAAGGAAGAATTTAAAGTATCTAACAAAAGAAAAAATTCACATGCTGAGATGCATCTACCAAAGAAAAGTAAAGCAGAACAGAGTGCAGTTTTAACTAAGGAAGAAAAGATGTTTATCATCTGACGTAAACAAGGCATACAAGCTTATTCCTTTTGGGTGTGATACCTATATTTGAGAAAACCAATATTCTCTTGCAATCTTCATCACCACAAATATATAGGCTTCAAGAACTTTTGCTAGATTTGTTAAAAGAACTCTTTTCAAAGTTTGTGAAGCCTTCAGAGATTAAAAGAAGGGTACTTATAAAAGTGAATTTCCACTCTCCTTCTTGTCATAAATACAATCAAAATTTGGCAATAGGGAGTGCAACAACAAATCTAGTTTCAAAGATATCACAAGAGAAGCGGCAGATGTTTTATTCTGCTGTTGTGAAGTACTTTGTGACCAGTGATTATATTATCAAGAAATTTTCAGTAAAGAACGTTGTTTTAAAGAATGCTGAAGTTGCCAATTTGAGAAAAATCGAAGATTAAAGTTTTGCCAGCATAAGATATTTTCTGGATTTGTTTCCTTTTATATTGAAAACTAGAACAAAAAGGACCAAGATAAAGCACTGGATGTGTTGGAAAAGGAGTTTTCTTGTCTTCAGCTGGAAGATCTATCTGTGATCATAGAAAAACATGAGCAGATTGATGTGCAGTAGGCTGAAGTAGGTAAAATAAGAGGGGCTGATGGACTTCTGAAATTTAGAAGGTTGGCCAAGATTGTGCTATCTATCCTGCTCATCCCCCATTCCAATGCAGAGTGTGAGAGAATCTTTAGCCTAGTCAGAAAAAACTGAACTAAATATTGTTCTCTCATGTCCAACAAAATTTCGGAAAGTTAGTTGGTATTGAAGACAAAAAAACCCCAAGTTTTGTTTTCAGCAGAAATTCAATGAAGAATTGTTAAAAAAGGCCAAAAAGCTACTGCAGCTTCATTGAATTCTGCTGCAGATTCCTCTTCTGGTTTAAACACTAAGCAGAACATTGAATTTCTCTTTTATCTACATGTAAAGAAGATTTATGGACACTAATATTATATAATCCTGATATGTAAGATGAGGATTAGAAGATATGTAACATACAGTTTTGAATGCAATGTGTAGGTACTTTTAAAGTGAATATTTCCTTTTTACAGCAAATATTTAGCTTGGTATTGAAACACCACAGGTTTGGGAGGCTAACATTGAACAAAATTAAGATTTTACTTTACGGATTTTTAAATTATTATTTTAAACACAGATAATACTAGTTTAGTTATTGTGGTATACACAGACATTTTTACTGCATATTTATTAATATAATTATGTTTTGTTTTGTGGTAAATGGCATTCACACAAAAGTTTTACTAATGCACATTTTCCAAAGTTGGCAAGTATGCAAATAATATGAGAAATTTTTTAGTCAGCAGTAAGTTTTGATGCAACCCGTACTTAAATTGACCACCATGAACTAAGTTATGCCCTAAAACAAGTGGAGGCCACATACAATGACAGTAACAACAACACCACCACTTATCTTAATAATGCCCCTATTATTTTGCATACCAACAACATAGCAGGACATTTACATTCCTGATACAAACAGATTTGTATCCCTGCAATGTGGTAAAATGCTTCGGGTACCAACTAACCTGTGTGCACAATTTAGTATATTTTGTTAATATCATTGTCTTTAACACAAACAACATACCTACAAATGTTGTTGGCATGTACATGTGAGATGATACAGAACTACAACTGAGCCACACTGGTGGTCGACTTATGCAAATTGAGAAGCCGAAACTAATACAATGGGTAAAAGAAAAAAAAAAGAAAATCAAAGGGGTAATTTATATATTCTGCCAATATGCAAATCAATAAGTTTTTTGTACTGTTTAATAAAACCCTCTTATTAGTAAGCTTTTTCAAGAATCAAATGGCTTCAGACTTCATCCACTGATGTACAAAGGCAGGATGACCTCATGCATTTCTGGAACCTATGCCCCAGTGTGTACATCAGCAAGTACACACATGTAAGAAAAAGATGTAGGAGATCTACATCTTTTTCCTATCCAAAGCCCATCTGATTTTATTCACGAACTTTTTATGCGCTTATATGATAAGTACAATTGTTATGCACAATATATTTAAATAATGTTCGAGGCATGTTTGTGTGTTAGCGCAAATGTGAAGAGTAAATTAACTTATTTCAAGTTACAATTAAAATACAAATACTGAAAAAGATGCTTTTCCCTCTTTTCTTCTAAACAAAACTTCCTATGAAGAAATATATTCTCTGCAACTAATTTAAATTGACATTAGTTAATAACACACCTCAAAAAGAATTAGCAAAACAAACTTACACATCTATCAAATATTTTCATTGAGAAATCAATTTATCATACAGACAATGGATATACATAAGCAGATAGTTGTGCTTTGTAACTGCTTATGCTTTAATGAATGTCAAGATAGTATGTCTGGAAAAGAAGTCAGAACATGAGTTATGATTATACTAAAAAGGCAGCTAAAACAAAATGTGGACTACTTTAATTAAATGAAGAAAAAATTAAAAGCCTTGGCTTCCTTTAATAATGATTTTATGCAACCGCAGCTAAATTTTAAAAAATCACATTTTGTCACCGCACACCAAAAATATTGAAAGAATTATTATTTTATTACTCACCAAAGACAAGTCTCTGTTATTGTTTTTAAGTTTTTCCTCTTCTCTTTCTGAAAGTAAAAAAAATATATATATATATATATATATATATACATTATTTTGTGCGAACAAAATTTAGGCACATATTCTGAAACTGATCATGTAACAATTACTTCTATCCTGTTTTTTGATGTTAACAAGCACATGAAAAAATAATTAGGTGCTTATTGTTTATTTTGTTTGTCAATATATTTATCAAATCTAGGGCAGGTTATCTCCATTTCTACCATGCATCGCAATAGGAAAAATCCTTTTGTATCAGTATATATACAGGGTGTCGTCCACAAAGTCTCTTTACAATTTTACACATTTATTACAGATACACTGTATGAGATAGACACATGTGGTTGAGCACATAAGTAAGAGCAAAGACTAAAGTTTTTTCTACCTCATTACAAAAGCTCAGTATACACACCATTTGTTGCCCATAGAACATCTAGCCAAAACTCCAGTTCCAACCATGTGAGCTGCAACATGTCCTCAGTAATGGTCGAAATGGCATTGTTGATCCTCGATTTCAGGTCATCGATATCCTTCATATATCCCCATACAAAAAAGTCCAGAGGTGTGATGTCAGGAAAACAGGGTGGCCATGCAATTGGATCATCCCGTCCAATCCACCTCCCAGGGAATGTTGTGTTTAAAATTCTTGAACGTGCCATCCCCAATGTGGTGGCACACCGTCCTGTTGGAATATCACGCTCGGTTGAAAGTTGGAATATCCAACTGTGACACAACATACTCACGCAAAACATCTGGGTAAACATCTGCCGTCACTGTTTTTTCACTGGAGAAAAATGGTCCAAGGACTATGTTATGCGTAACACCGCATCACATGTTCACTTTAGGACGATCTCTCACAAGTTCCATAAACGCATGAGGATTTTCAGACAACCAAATCCTGACAATGTGTCTGTTTAACTGCCCAAAGACAAACAGTTGCCTCATCCGTAAAACAAATATGTATGAGAAACTTGGGATCTTCACTCAGTCTATCCAGCATTGTTACTGCAAATTCTTTTAGTCGTGGTCTATCGTCAGCCTCAAGTGCTTGTAACAGTTGCACTTTGTATGCATATAAGCATAGATGTCTATGTAGCACCCTGTGTACAGTGGACCAGGGCATTTGTAGTTCTCTGGCAGCAGAATGAATTGACTTCTTCGAGCTTTGTGAAAATGAATCACGAACATGTTACGTCTTTATTCAATGTTCGTGGGTGGCCACTACGATCTTGATCCAACATGGACCCAGTCTCCATGAATTTCTGGTGCCATTGGCGGATATTAGCCCAGAAATGTCGTTGTGTTTGTGTATCAGATATTGTTTCGATGAATCAAGCTACACACTGCGCTCTCACTTGTAGGGACCACAGTTTCATAGAACAGCACCTGCTACGTCAATGAGGGACCTATAACAAAAAAATGATAATGTATATTAAAACTTTGATATTTACAGTATATTATACAAAAAATACCATGAACTTACATGTACAGGGAGTCCGTAATAAATGTGCAAAGTTGTAAGGAGACTTTGTGGACACTGTATATATATATATATCATCATCATCATCATCATCATCATCATTGTCAACCATTATCAATCCACTGCTGGACGAAGGTCTCCCCAAGTTTCCTCCACAACGGTCTGTCTTGTGCCAGTCTCCTCCATGTCACCCCTGCATACTTTCGAATTTCATCCACCCATCTCCCATGTGGTCTTCTTCTGGGTCTTTTCCTGTCCCTTGAAATCCAATCTAAAATTTCGGCTGTCCATCGATGATCTGTCCTTCTGGCAGTATGTCCAGCCCATTGCCATTTCAGGGATTTAACTCTGATCATGATGTCTTCCACTCTTGTCATTTTTCGGATCCACGAGTTCCTGTTCTTATCTCTCCTGGTTACACCAAGTATGCACCTCTCCATGCTTCTTTGAGTTGTCTGCAGCCTTTGTATGTCTCTTTTAGTTAAGGTCCACGTCTCTGCACCATACGTAAGCACTGGAAGGATGCATTGATCAAACACTTTTCTTTTAAGACATAATGGCATATTGCTCTTGAAAATTATGCTGTTTCTTCCAAAAGCTCTCCAGGCAAGTTTTGTACGCCGATTAATTTCTTCATCAATGTGACCCTCACTTGATATCTGCTGTCCAAGATAAACGTACGTGTCTGTTATCTCCAGCTTTTCTCCATCAATCGATAAATCTTCATTTCTTGTAAAAGCATTGAACATCACTTTTGTCTTCTGAAAGTTCATTTTTAATCCCACTTCTTTACTCTTGTCAGCAAGTTCCTGGATCATACTCTGTAGCTCTGATGGGGTAGTTGCAAAAATGACTACATCATCAGCAAAACGAAGGTGGGTTAGATAATCTCCATTAATCTTTATCCCCTTGTTTTCCCAGCTCAGCGACTGAAAAACACCCTCCAATGTGGCATTAAAGAGCTTTGGAGATATGGTGTCACCTTGTCTCACTCCCTTTCCAATTTTTATGTGTGTTGTATTTTCAAACAGCCGAATCTTTGCACTTGCATTTTCATAGATGTTATTAATAATATTAATGTATGCATCTTCAATACCGCAGGTTTTCAGAGCCATTGTAACTGCTGATGGTTTCACCGAATCAAAGGCTTTTTCATAATCGATAAAAGCCATGCACAATGGAAGTTCATATTCCCTCGCTCTTTCAATTAGTTCTCTCAGTACGTGGATATGATCTATTGTGCTGTAGCCACTCCTGAATCCAGCTTGTTCTCTCGGTTGAGCCATGTCCAGTGTTACCTTCAAGCGGTGTGAAAGAACTTTAGTGAAGATTTTATAAACTACTGATAGGAGGCTGATAGGTCTGTAGTTTCCGAGATCCTCAATGTTACCTTTCTTATGTAGCAGGATCATTGTAGCGGTGTTCCAATCCTCAGGAATCTTCCCTTCATTAAGGCATCGAGTGAAAATTTGGGCGAGTACTGTTTCGATTTCTCCACTTGCTTCTTGTATGATGTCTACAGTAATTCCATCTTCTCCTGGAGCTTTTCCCCGCTTCATGTTCTTGATTGCATGTGCAACTTCTGCTGGAAGGACTGGAGGAACTCTGGTACTGGTATCTTTCATGATGTCTGGAGTGCATGTATCATCCCTTTCATATAATTTGGAGTAGAAATCTTTCACTCTTGTCAAAATTTCTGCCTCTATTTCTTGTTACAGAACCATCTTCTTTTCTCAGTGCCATAATCTGTTTTCTTCCCTTACTGAGATGTCCCTTTGCTATCTTTAGGCTTTGGTTATTTTCAATTGCTTTCCTCACTAGTTCACAGTTGAATTTCCTTACGTCTTCAGTTATACTTTTTCGTACTGTCTTGCATAGCTCTATATATTCCACTTTGGAAGTCACATCTTCTTTAGTTGTCCTCATCTCTCTTCTTTTTTGCATCAACATTTTCGTTTTTCCTGATAATTTATTTACATGCAACTTGTTCTTAGACCCAGCTAATTTTGTTGCTGTTTCCATAAGAGCTTTGGTTACTTTTCTGTTAACTTCAGAGATGTCCACTTCTTTTGATGTTAGGCCTTCTAAAGCAGAGAACCTGTTCTTCAGTTCCAACTTGAAGGTATTATGGTGTTTTTTAAGGTTGGTTATGTCAATAGATTTTGTTTGTCTTATGAGCTTGCCACGTTCAAGTTTAGTGTTGAGGTGCATCTTACATCTCACCAATCTATGGTCACTACCTGTGTTGAACTTGTTTAGCACACTGCAGTCTTCTATGACGAATTTTTTGTTACACATAATAAAATCAATTTCACTTGTCGTCCCATTTGGATGTCTCCATGTCCATTTCCTGTGTGGCTTTTTCTTGAAGAAGGAGTTCAAGATGAAAAACCCTTCTGCCTCTGCAAACTCAACGAGAGTATTTCCACGCTGGTTTCTGTTGCCGTGACCGAATTTACCTACTGAAGTTTCATTCTGTGGCCGTTGCCCTATTTTTTGCATTGAAATCTCCCATAATTATTTTCAAGTGCTGCTTACCTTTATTATTTAGATGACAAATTTCCTCATAAAATTCTTCAATTTCTTCTTCAGGATGACTTGTGGTGGGTGCATAAGTTTGAATAATCTGAGCCTGGTATCTTCTCGATAGTTGGATAACGAGTCGTGCAGCTCTGTCAGAGGAACTTTCAACTTCTACCACTTTATCCTTCAGTTTCTTGTTTATTATAAATCCAACACCACTAGTTCTGCCAGTATCTGTCCCACGATAGTAGAAGAGATGTCCACTTTTCAGTTCGATGAGATCTTCCCCTTTTCTCCTTACCTCACTTAGCTCCACGATGTCCCACTTGATCCTTTGTAGTTCCTCTTCCAATTCAAGAATCAGAAGATAGGGAGCGTCCATTGTACGTTGCCAAGGTCAGCATCAGATGGCAGCCTAGTCCGGTCCTCCGGGGATTCTTAGCACCCTCTGCCTTCATGTCGCACTGGCCGCTGCCTTGGCCAGGTACATTCCAGCTGCCGGAGACTGAGGGCCAAGATTTAAGTTGTGGAGTCATTTTGGAGGGGTTTGGCCATAACTCACCACGCTGGCCAAGCGGGTTGGTGAGTGTGGGATAGAATTTCCTCTAATCCCGATGGTATAGTTATACCGCTATGGGCGGTCGTCAGAGCCCCTTTAGTGGGAACAGGATGCACCACGAGAAGGCGGGGTTGACATTTGTCAAGGAGAGGCTGTGATGTTACGCATCACCTGACCTTACATCCCATATATATATATATATATATCATCATCATCATCATTGTCAACCATTATCAATCCACTGCTGGACGAAGGTCTCCCCAAGTTTCCTCCACAACGGTCTGTCTTGTGCCAGTCTCCTCCATGTCACCCCTGCATACTTTCGAATTTCATCCACCCATCTCCTATGTGGTCTTCTTCTGGGTCTTTTCCTGTCCCTTGGAATCCAATCTAAAATTTCAGCTGTCCATCGATGATCTGTCCTTCTGGCAGTATGTCCAGCCCATTGCCATTTCAGGGATTTAACTCTGATCATGATGTCTTCCACTCTTGTCATTTTTCGGATCCACGAGTTCCTCTTCTTATCTCTCCTGGTTACACCAAGTATGCACCTCTCCATGCTGCTTTGAGTTGTCTGCAGCCTTTGTATGTCTCTTTTAGTTAAGGTCCACGTCTCTGCACCATACGTAAGCACTGGAAGGATGCATTGATCAAACACTTTTCTTTTAAGACATAATGGCATATTGCTCTTGAAAATTATGCTGTTTCTTCCAAAAGCTCTCCAGGCAAGTTTTGTACGCCGATTAATTTCTTCATCAATGTGACCCTCACTTGATATCTGCTGTCCAAGATAAACGTACGTGTCTGTTATCTCCAGCTTTTCTCCATCAATCGATAAATCTTCATTTCTTGTAAAAGCATTGAACATCACTTTTGTCTTCTGAAAGTTCATTTTTAATCCCACTTCTTTACTCTTGTCAGCAAGTTCCTGGATCATACTCTGTAGCTCTGATGGGGTAGTTGCAAAAATGACTACATCATCAGCAAAACGAAGGTGGGTTAGATAATCTCCATTAATCTTTATCCCCTTGTTTTCCCAGCTCAGCGACTGAAAAACACCCTCCAATGTGGCATTAAAGAGCTTCGGAGATATGGTGTCACCTTGTCTCACTCCCTTTCCAATTTTTATGTGTGTTGTATTTTCAAACAGCCGAATCTTTGCACTTGCATTTTCATAGATGTTATTAATAATATTAATGTATGCATCTTCAATACCGCAGGTTTTCAGAGCCATTGTAACTGCTGATGGTTTCACCGAATCAAAGGCTTTTTCATAATCGATAAAAAGCCATGCACAATGGAAGTTCATATTCCCTCGCTCTTTCAATTAGTTCTCTCAGTACGTGGATATGATCTATTGTGCTGTAGCCACTCCTGAATCCAGCTTGTTCTCTCGGTTGAGCCATGTCCAGTGTTACCTTCAAGCGGTGTGAAAGAACTTTAGTGAAGATTTTATAAACTACTGATAGGAGGCTGATAGGTCTGTAGTTTCCGAGATCCTCAATGTTACCTTTCTTATGTAGCAGGATCATTGTAGCGGTGTTCCAATCCTCAGGAATCTTCCCTTCATTAAGGCATCGAGTGAAAATTTGGGCGAGTACTGTTTCGATTTCTCCACTTGCTTCTTGTATGATGTCTACAGTAATTCCATCTTCTCCTGGAGCTTTTCCCCGCTTCATGTTCTTGATTGCATGTGCAACTTCTGCTGGAAGGACTGGAGGAACTCTGGTACTGGTATCTTTCATGATGTCTGGAGTGCATGTATCATCCCTTTCATATAATTTGGAGTAGAAATCTTTCACTCTTGTCAAAATTTCGCCTCTATTTCTTGTTACAGAACCATCTTCTTTTCTCAGTGCCATAATCTGTTTTCTTCCCTTACTGAGATGTCCCTTTGCTATCTTTAGGCTTTGGTTATTTTCAATTGCTTTCCTCACTAGTTCACAGTTGAATTTCCTTACGTCTTCAGTTATACTTTTTCGTACTGTCTTGCATAGCTCTATATATTCCACTTTGGAAGTCACATCTTCTTTAGTTGTCCTCATCTCTCTTCTTTTTTGCATCAACATTTTCGTTTTTCCTGATAATTTATTTACATGCAACTTGTTCTTAGACCCAGCTAATTTTGTTGCTGTTTCCATAAGAGCTTTGGTTACTTTTCTGTTAACTTCAGAGATGTCCACTTCTTTTGATGTTAGGCCTTCTAAAGCAGAGAACCTGTTCTTCAGTTCCAACTTGAAGGTATTATGGTGTTTTTTAAGGTTGGTTATGTCAATAGATTTTGTTTGTCTTATGAGCTTGCCACGTTCAAGTTTAGTGTTGAGGTGCATCTTACATCTCACCAATCTATGGTCACTACCTGTGTTGAACTTGTTTAGCACACTGCAGTCTTCTATGACGAATTTTTTGTTACACATAATAAAATCAATTTCACTTGTCGTCCCATTTGGATGTCTCCATGTCCATTTCCTGTGTGGCTTTTTCTTTGAAGAAGGAGTTCAAGATGAAAAACCCTTCTGCCTCTGCAAACTCAACGAGAGTATTTCCACGCTGGTTTCTGTTGCCGTGACCGAATTTACCTACTGAAGTTTCATTCTGTTGCTGTTGCCCTATTTTTGCATTGAAATCTCCCATAATTATTTTCAAGTGCTGCTTACCTTTATTATTTAGATGACAAATTTCCTCATAAAATTCTTCAATTTCTTCTTCAGGATGACTTGTGGTGGGTGCATAAGTTTGAATAATCTGAGCCTGGTATCTTCTCGATAGTTGGATAACGAGTCGTGCAGCTCTGTCAGAGGAACTTTCAACTTCTACCACTTTATCCTTCAGTTTCTTGTTTATTATAAATCCAACACCACTAGTTCTGCCAGTATCTGTCCCACGATAGTAGAAGAGATGTCCACTTTTCAGTTCGATGAGATCTTCCCCTTTTCTCCTTACCTCACTTAGCTCCACGATGTCCCACTTGATCCTTTGTAGTTCCTCTTCCAATTCAAGAATCAGAAGATAGGGAGCGTCCATTGTACGTTGCCAAGGTCAGCATCAGATGGCAGCCTAGTCCGGTCCTCCGGGGATTCTTAGCACCCTCTGCCTTCATGTCGCACTGGCCGCTGCCTTGGCCAGGTACATTCCAGCTGCCGGAGACTGAGGGCCAAGATTTAAGTTGTGGAGTCATTTTGGAGGGGTTTGGCCATAACTCACCACGCTGGCCAAGCGGGTTGGTGAGTGTGGGATAGAATTTCCTCTAATCCCGATGGTATAGTTATACCGCTATGGGCGGTCGTCAGAGCCCCTTTAGTGGGAACAGGATGCACCACGAGAAGGCGGGGTTGACATTTGTCAAGGAGAGGCTGTGATGTTACGCATCACCTGACCTTACATCCCATATATATATATATATATATATATATATATATATATATATATCATCATCATCATCATTGTCAACCATTATCAATCCACTGCTGGACGAAGGTCTCCCCAAGTTTCCTCCACAACGGTCTGTCTTGTGCCAGTCTCCTCCATGTCACCCCTGCATACTTTCGAATTTCATCCACCCATCTCCTATGTGGTCTTCTTCTGGGTCTTTTCCTGTCCCTTGGAATCCAATCTAAAATTTCAGCTGTCCATCGATGATCTGTCCTTCTGGCAGTATGTCCAGCCCATTGCCATTTCAGGGATTTAACTCTGATCATGATGTCTTCCACTCTTGTCATTTTTCGGATCCACGAGTTCCTCTTCTTATCTCTCCTGGTTACACCAAGTATGCACCTCTCCATGCTGCTTTGAGTTGTCTGCAGCCTTTGTATGTCTCTTTTAGTTAAGGTCCACGTCTCTGCACCATACGTAAGCACTGGAAGGATGCATTGATCAAACACTTTTCTTTTAAGACATAATGGCATATTGCTCTTGAAAATTATGCTGTTTCTTCCAAAAGCTCTCCAGGCAAGTTTTGTACGCCGATTAATTTCTTCATCAATGTGACCCTCACTTGATATCTGCTGTCCAAGATAAACGTACGTGTCTGTTATCTCCAGCTTTTCTCCATCAATCGATAAATCTTCATTTCTTGTAAAAGCATTGAACATCACTTTTGTCTTCTGAAAGTTCATTTTTAATCCCACTTCTTTACTCTTGTCAGCAAGTTCCTGGATCATACTCTGTAGCTCTGATGGGGTAGTTGCAAAAATGACTACATCATCAGCAAAACGAAGGTGGGTTAGATAATCTCCATTAATCTTTATCCCCTTGTTTTCCCAGCTCAGCGACTGAAAAACACCCTCCAATGTGGCATTAAAGAGCTTCGGAGATATGGTGTCACCTTGTCTCACTCCCTTTCCAATTTTTATGTGTGTTGTATTTTCAAACAGCCGAATCTTTGCACTTGCATTTTCATAGATGTTATTAATAATATTAATGTATGCATCTTCAATACCGCAGGTTTTCAGAGCCATTGTAACTGCTGATGGTTTCACCGAATCAAAGGCTTTTTCATAATCGATAAAAGCCATGCACAATGGAAGTTCATATTCCCTCGCTCTTTCAATTAGTTCTCTCAGTACGTGGATATGATCTATTGTGCTGTAGCCACTCCTGAATCCAGCTTGTTCTCTCGGTTGAGCCATGTCCAGTGTTACCTTCAAGCGGTGTGAAAGAACTTTAGTGAAGATTTTATAAACTACTGATAGGAGGCTGATAGGTCTGTAGTTTCCGAGATCCTCAATGTCACCTTTCTTATGTAGCAGGATCATTGTAGCGGTGTTCCAATCCTCAGGAATCTTTCCTTCATTAAGGCATCGAGTGAAAATTTGGGCGAGTACTGTTTCGATTTCTCCACTTGCTTCTTGTATGATGTCTACAGTAATTCCATCTTCTCCTGGAGCTTTCCCCCGCTTCATGTTCTTGATTGCATGTGCAACTTCTGCTGGAAGGACTGGAGGAACTCTGGTACTGGTATCTTTCATGATGTCTGGAGTGCATGTATCATCCCTTTCATATAATTTGGAGTAGAAATCTTTCACTCTTGTCAGAATTTCGCCTCTATTTCTTGTTACAGAACCATCTTCTTTTCTCAGTGCCATAATCTGTTTTCTTCCCTTACTGAGATGTCCCTTTGCTAACTTTAGGCTTTGGTTGTTTTCAATTGCTTTCCTCACTAGTTCACAGTTGAATTTTCTTACGTCTTCAGTGATACTTTTTCTTACTGTCTTGCATAGCTCTATATATTCCACTTTGGAAGTCACATCTTCTTTAGTTGTCCTCATCTCTCTTCTTTTTTGCATCAACATTTTCGTTTTTCCTGATAATTTATTTACATGCAACTTGTTCTTAGACCCAGCTAATTTTGTTGCTGTTTCCATAAGAGCTTTGGTTACTTTTCTGTTAACTTCAGAGATGTCCACTTCTTCTGATGTTAGGCCTTCTAAAGCAGAGAACCTGTTCTTCAGTTCCAACTTGAAGGTATTATGGTGTTTTTTAAGGTTGGTTATGTCAATAGATTTTGTTTGCCTTATGAGCTTGCCACGTTCAAGTTTAGTGTTGAGGTGCATCTTACATCTCACCAATCTATGGTCACTACCTGTGTTGAACTTGTTTAGCACACTGCAGTCTTCTATGACGAATTTTTTGTTACACATAATAAAATCAATTTCACTTGTCGTCCCGTTTGGATGTCTCCATGTCCATTTCCTGTGTGGCTTTTTCTTGTAGAAGGAGTTCAAGATGAAAAACCCTTCTGCCTCTGCAAACTCAACGAGAGTATTTCCACGCTGGTTTCTGTTGCCATGACCGAATTTACCTACTGAAGTTTCATTCTGTTGCCGTTGCCCTATTTTTGCATTGAAATCTCCCATAATTATTTTCAAGTGCTGCTTACCTTTATTATTTAGATGACAAATTTCCTCATAAAATTCTTCAATTTCTTCTTCAGGATGACTTGTGGTGGGTGCATAAGTTTGAATAATCTGAGCCTGGTATCTTTTCGAGAGTTGGATAACGAGTCGTGCAGCTCTGTCAGAGGAACTTTCAACTTCTACCACTTTATCCTTCAGTTTCTTGTTTATTATAAATCCAACACCACTAGTTCTGCCAGTATCTGTCCCACGATAGTAGAAGAGATGTCCACTTTTCAGTTCGATGAGATCTTCTCCTTTTCTCCTTACCTCACTTAGCCCCACGATGTCCCATTTGATCCTTTGTAGTTCCTCTTCCAATTCAAGAAGCCTTGAATCAGAAGATAGGGAGCGTCCATTGTACGTAGCCAAGGTCAGCATCAGATGGCAGCCTAGTCCGGTCCTCCGGGGATTCTTAGCACCCTCTGCCTTCATGTCGCACTGGCCGCTGCCTTGGCCAGGTACATTCCAGCTGCCGGAGACTGAGGGCCAAGATTTAAGTTGTGGAATCATTTTGGAGGGGTTTGGCCATAACTCACCACGCTGGCCAAGCGGGTTGGTGAGTGTGGGATAGAATTTCCTCTAATCCCGATGGTATAGTTATACCGCTATTGGCGGTCGTCAGAGCCCCTTTAGTGGGAACAGGATGCACCACGAGAAGGCGGGGTTGACATTTGTCAAGGAGAGGCTGTGATGTTACGCATCACCTGACCTTACATCCCATATATATATATATATATATATATATATATATATATATATATACACACACTCAATGGACAAAATGTTAGAGATACCTACCTAATAGCGTGTTGGCCCTCTTCTACAGCAAATAATGGCCTGTACACACCAAGGCATCGACTCCACCAGATGCCGGAGGTAATGCCATCCATGCCAACTCTACCCAACACGTTGGTCCAGGACCTATGGATCTGATGTTTTGCTCCACGGAATCGCAGAGAGCTTCCACAAGGTGACCTTGTGGGCCACTGGATGGTTTCAAACTCATATGAGTGTTCCTTGAGCAATGTCCGAGTGGTTGCGGCCTGGTGGGAAGGAACATTGTCCTGCTGGAACACACAGCATCAGCTGCAGGATGCACAAAGGTCACGGAAGAGTGTAAGTGATCAGTCAGCACATGCTGGTAGCACGCAGCAGTTAAGGACCTGTGCAGATGCACTAAGGGACTTAATGTGCCCCATGAGAAGGCTGGCTCCCCAAACCATTACAAAGTTACCACCACTTTGAACAGAGCCGACCTGGCACAACAGAGCCATGGCTTCATGCTGTAGAAGCCATAACTGCATCTTCCTGCCAGCTAAGTACAGCTGAAAATGGGATTATTTTTATTTATTTTTTATCACACAATGTAGCACCACCTGCAGAGGTCCAGTTTTGATGTTCCTGACACCAGGTGAGGTGTAATTTTTGAAGATGAGCCGTCAACACTGGCACATAAGTATGGCATTATAGCTCAGAGCATGCAGCATGCACCACACCATTTGCTCACCGATGCTGCTTGGGTCTGCAATATTCAACCTGAATGTGATTTATGCTGCCACTGCCAAGCAGTCGATCTGTACAACCCTAGATTGTCTATGTCGACCCTGGTCATCAATATCATGTGATCGGCTACGGCTTTCTTTCTAGATGCTGGTATGTTTATTGATGGTATACTCATAGTACACCTTTAAGAACAAGGTTGCCCTTGCAAATCCTAGGGTTCTTACCACTTGGGTAATAAAATAACCTGTCTGTTCTGGGCCACCAATGCATCCACAATTAAAATCACTCAGATCACCACGTTTACCCATGTTCATTTATTGTGATAAACTGTAGGGAAGCCCTGCTATCTGCCTATTCATCACCTGCATTCAGTTTGGGTCTGTTCCACTTTGCAAGGGGGATGCACAAGTCAACAGCCCATCACCTCTATCTCTGGTGTTTTGTCTATAAGTATGCATATAAAACTAAGTTGGAAAGCTTTTGGAAGAAACAGTGCAATTTACAAGGGCAATTTACCAAAGTGTTTAATTAATGCATCTTTTTTTGTAGGTTTTACTTGTGGATCAGAGACATGGACTTCAACTAAGAAATATATTCAGAGGCTGCAAACAACTCAAAGAAGCATCAGGAGGTACATGCTGGATATAAAAAAGAAAGATAAGAAGATGAATACATGGATTAGATAAAAGACAAGAATTGATGACATCATGATCAAAACAAAGACCCACAAGTGGCAATGGGCTAGACATATTGCCAGGAGAGCTAACCACTGTTGGACAACTGAAATACTATACTGAATACCAAGTGACAGGAAAAGACCCAGAAAAGACCACATGGGAGATGGGTGGATTAAATTCGAAAGCATGCTGAAGTGACTTGGAAGAGACAGGCTCAAGATGTGAAGTTAAAAGCGAATATCCTTTCATAGGTACAGAATTTTAACTTGAAATATTTTATGATTCAATTTGTGAATCTTCTCTTCAGGCATGTTGATTACTTTAGATTCAGTTTAAGTATGTTGTCGTTCATTCTATTGAGCAAGCACTGAACTACTGTGGCGGAATATACCTTCACATATAATAGGCCTAATTTGCAGTGAGTAAGGTGAGTTTTTTGCCATTAGCATTCATTCTGTATAAATTTATTTCATTATTTGGACCTAACTGCTTCGTCCTGCATACGTGTACAAGAATATACGTGAAGAACAGTATTGTTACTGCTCCTGATAGCAGTTGTGCTTTAATGTCAATGGCCATGTAATGTTCACCATGTGCTATATCACATTTGAGATTAAATGAATTCAAGATGTGAAGTTGTGAAAAAACTTTGAGACCTTCATCCAGCAATAGATTAATAATGGATTACACACACACACACACACACACACACACACACACACACACACACACACACACACACACACAGGTTACACACATTTTCACATTTTTTCTACCTTTATACATGTGCAATTTTCTCACATTGCCTTAAATGCAATACCTTGAGCTTCAACAAAAACACATAGTATCATTCAACTGAATGTTCCTACCATATGGTTTATTGCAAATGACTCAAGATTCTGTCTACAAAGTTATTCAACTTCCAGTCAGACTGGTTTGGCTAGAACTACCAAGAAAAATAAATATAAATTTTTATGGAAGCAGGAACTCTGGTCTTTTGTACTTTTAGTATCCTCCACCCCACTACCCAGATTTTTTACTTCAGGATTCAACAACCCCTCATAAGCATTTACAGATAAAAGGAGTCTTGATCCACAATTCCATGCCAGTATTAATATAAAGTAAGTATGTTTAGGTCAGCTTATTACTTCACTGACTAAATAGGAAAATGCGTATTCCTAAAACTCAAATACTTCTTTACTTTTCTGTGGGATTTTTCTTATCAGAGCACTCTGCTCCTGCTTCTAATTTTTCTACTCTTTTCTCCCTTCACAAGAAGTTCATTGGACTGTAAGAATTAGGGACTAAATGTTGTTAGGGATCTCGAATCCAAACCTGCTCCATAAATTACAGCCACTGACTCTAGGAAAGTTCCAGCACTGAAAGGACAAACACAACATGCATGTCCTGCTTTGGAATTCAAACAAAGACACAGCAGTGTAAGAGGTGAAAAGCTCTAGGAAACTGGGTGAGTATCTCAGTTTGAAAATGTTGCCAATGAGCTCTATCAATGAGAAAAGTATCAGTAGTT
Organism: Macrothele yani; assembly: GCA_039090855.1. Taxonomy (NCBI): domain Eukaryota; kingdom Metazoa; phylum Arthropoda; class Arachnida; order Araneae; family Macrothelidae; genus Macrothele; species Macrothele yani. Next base: position 121,915,240 of record CM077013.1, on the reverse strand, counting down.
GTGTGATCATGTCTACCTATCATCTTTGTGTGCATAATATATACATAATTTTTTGATTGGGGGTTTAACAACCACCATTAGCAACTCAATGGGCTATAACTAGTCGCATATCCCTAATTTAGGGCCACTGGTTCCAGGGAAGAGAGCGAGCCAGGGCCGGAAGACAAACACAACATCCATGCCTCACTGGGATTCAAACCCAGACCCAACTTGGAAGAATGATCAGAAGCCAGCACTTAGGCCACTGTGCCACCAGGGCAGCTGTGCACAGTATTTAAAAGTTCATATAGGACGTTTCATGCAAATGTAATATTATGTAAATTCTTAGTATTCAGTTTCCTTTCAAGAAGAATTACAGTGTACAAATGCCACTTGGCCAAAAAAATGTTATCTGACAGTTTTTCCGAAAATAAGTGCAAGGGACTTTTTCTCTGACAGCAAATCTTGCCTCTTGGTTTACTCAAACTAATTATAGACACATTACAAACAGAGACTGAAGGAAAATTTTTCAGCTAAAACCATGTCACAGTTTACCAATTTCATATTAAAATACAACTGTAAAGATAAGTTTTTATTCGAAATCAACATGGTTATTACTCCTGAGAAGTGAATTATAAATAACAATTTTTAAACTCCAAATTATAGGCAACTGAAAGTACTAAATTCAGATAAAGTTAGAGAGCTAGATGTACAAAAAGTGTGTTTTGTACATCTAGGATCATGTCAAGATCTGAAAATGAACAATGCTAGGATTATTTTTTTTTCTTCTGTTTTCTTTTTGCAACTCGTAGGGTTATAAGCAATAGCCTGCCTCTACTTTGGGGCCACTGATTTTAAAGAACAGAAAGAGTCAGTGTCATATGACCAATACATCCGATGCCCTTGATACTCAAACCTGGGCCCAGTTTAGACTAATCAGGAACCTATGCCTCAGACCACTCAGCCACTGAGGCAACACAGTGCTATCAGTAACATGACTTATTTCATTATTAGCACCTCACACACACAACACATATGAACGAAGATAATAATAGCATAAATTGTAAACTACAAAATTACCAATTTTCTTTTTCTGTTGCCTGTCAACTGTGTCTCCATGGACTTCTTTCTTCTTTTCCACTAGAGGAACACAGAATATTTTTCAGTGGTAATTTTTAAAAATATTTTCACATTTTTATTTACATGGAAATAATGAATTACCTGTTTATATTCTGCAACACAAAATCAAATCATAAATTTGCATCTCAATGAAATTTTTCACAAAAAAGAGCTTAATATATAATTAACAGTACAAGGTCTGATCAAAAAGTTCTGAGACGAGGCCGATATACAACAAAGTACTTACGTTACTTAAGTCTGGCTATGATCTCCCTCAAGGTAGTTTCCTTGGGCAGCGATACACCGCTGCCAGCATTTTTGCCACTGTCGGAACGCTCCCTGGAAGTCCTGTTCACGAATAGTGTCAAGCACCATCTGCGATTTGCGCTGGATCTCGTCAACGGTTTCAGAACAGCGACCCTTGAGCTTCAGCTTCATCTTCGAGAACAGAAAGAAGTCGCAGGGGGCCAAATTCGGCAAGTAAGGTGGGTGAGGAAGGGTAGTCATGATGTTGAGGCTGCAAAACTGGTGTGTTGCTAATGCACTGTGAGCTGTTGCATTGTCGTGATGAAGCAGGAAATCGCCCCTGCACCACATTTCAGGTCGTTTGCGGCGGATGTCATCCCTAAGACGCCGTAGAACATTGCAGTAAAAAAGGGCGGTGACGGTCTGGCCCTGGGGGACGAATTCTAGGTGTACAACCCCACGAATGTCGAAAAAAAAAAAAAACGAGCATGCTTTGGTTGCGCTCTGGACCTGTCAGGGCTGTTTCGGCCACTGCGACGACTGTTGTTTGGTCTCCGGGTCATAACCGTAGACCCAAGTTTCGTCCCCAGTGATGACCCGCGACAGGAACGTTGGTTCATTCACCACCTGCTGACGAAGATCTTGACAGAGTTCGACACGGAACGCCTTCTGTTCGGGGTTCGGGGTTCAGAATCTTTGGCACAAACTTTGCAGCAATGCGGTGCATGTTCAAAACAGACGCCAGAATTTCTTGCACTGTTCTGTATGACACATTGATGATGGTAGCAATGTCTTGAATGGTTGTCCGACGATTCTAATGCACCAGTTACCTAATTTTGTCCACATTTTCAGGGGGTTGGCTCGTGGATGGTCAGCCTGAACTCTCGTCGTCTTCCAGTGCCGTTCTGCCGCTCTTGAAGCACGAGTGCCACTCAAAACACCTTGCACGAATCATTGCTTCATTCCCATAAGCCTGCCACAATATTTCATGCATTTCCGTTCCTGTGCCCAGTTTGATGCAGAATTTTTTGTTCGCTCGCTGCTCTAGTTTGCAGTCCATACCGAAATCGCAGCTGTGCTCTGCACATGGTCACCAAATATCATGTAGCACAGCTCCCGGTGTTCACAGGACGACGCCACTCGGCACAATGACTCACGAAGGTCACTGCCCTTAACCGCTGCTGGCGCATCCACATACTGCCATCTGTTGGAGCGCTACGTACCTAGTCTCAGAACTTTTTTATCATACATGTACTACGTATTCCAAACACATACATACACAAATATCAGAGGGGAAGGTAGGGGAAGTGAATGACAATAAAAAAAAATCATGAAACTTCTGTAATGTTTAATAGTGCTCCATAATCATCGAGATATTTTAATGTGATGGCTACATGCATTTCCTCAGCAAAGGCTTATTTCAAACATCAACATTTTTACAGAAACTGCCACAGAAAAAGACACACATTTTTAATAAATTTAGTAATGTAAAGTTGGTTTTAAAAACCTAACCTCATCAGGAGTCCATTGACTAGTGACTAAATGTTACTTATTGGCATTTACACTGGGTGATGTAGAGTTATGTTTCATGATTTAAAAACAAAATTATAAAGCGCATTCCACTAGTATATATATACAGAGAGAGAACTGCCTTCTTGGTAAAATTCAATCTGTAATCTCATGGACTTGCCTGCTTTCCAGAAACCCAGATTGCAAACAAGATGGGGAAAATTACCTTTATCTGGCATGTACTCTGCTTTTGTGTGACCATTTACTGGCCTTCAGTCTTACAAGCATTTCTAGACTGCTCTTGTGATATCAGTGACTTACTGCATGAGCCACTGATAGTTTTCTGACCTCCTCTGTCAGTTATGGATTGGATTGGAGGTTTAACGACCACCGTGAGCAACTCAATGGGCTATATAAGCAGTCGCCCGTCCCTAATTTAGGGTCACTGGTTACAGGAAAAAGGAAGAACCAGTGCCGTAAGACAAACACAACATCCATGCCTCACCGGGATTCGAACGCGGACCTCTTTTGGATGAATGGTCAGAGGCCATCACTTAGACCACTACGCCGCCGGGGCGACCCTCTGTCAGTTATATCTTGAGATAATTACTCCACTCTTGTGCAAATTTTACTGGGTCTGCCTTGCTCTTGGTTATATACCAAGTGCTTGGAGACAGGCTAAGGTAATATTTATTCCCAAGCCATGTAAGTCAAATTACCAAGAGGTAAAGGCCTTTAGATCTATTAGTCTAATATCTTTCTTCCTCAAGGCTCTTGAGAGGATGGTGGATAGGCATATTAGGGAGGTAGTTTTAATCCCTAAACCCCTCTCAAAATTTCAGTTTGCCTATCAACAAGGCAAATCAACAGAAGCAGCTCTCCATGGCATTGTTTGTTCCCTGGAGAAGGCACTAGAACTTAAGGAGGTGGCATTAGCCACTTTCCTTGATATTGAAGGTGCCTTTGACAGGGTCTCTATGGAGACCATTGTGGGTGCTGTGGAAAGACATGGTGTTGATAGAACCTATTGTCATTGGATTAAGGCCATGCTCACAAGCAGAACGATCGTGGCCTCGCTACTTGGGGGAGACTGTCGGTCTCCACCTGCCGGGGCTGCCCTTAGGGAGGAGTTTGCTCTCCAATGTTGTAGTGCCTGGTGGTGGATGAACTGCTAAGGATCCTGGAGGGGTCTGGTTGCAACTGTTTTGGATATGCAGATGACGTGTCCATAATTGTCAAGGGTCTTGAGCATAACGCAAAGAACAATGGGACTTGTTGAGGATTGGTGTAGGAACGTTGGTCTATCAGTAAACCCTGACAAAACCACCCTTGTGCCTTTCACTAGAAAGAGGAATCTTGGAGACCTTGGAGGTATTACTCTCTTTGGGAAAACAATTCCTCTCATCACACAGGTTAAGTACCTGGGAGTCATTTTGGATGGAGGCTTAACCTGGAAACAGCACCTAGATTACTGTATTGCCAGAGCCAAGAAAGTGTTCTGGTCATGTAGATGTGCTATCAGCAAATCCTGGAGTCTCAACCCAAGGATCTTGCACTGGATATATACTATGGTCACCAGACCTATGGTCACTTATGGCTCAACGGTGTGGTGGCGCAGAGTTAACCTCTGCACGGTGCAGGCTGAACTTAACAAGTTATGAAGGCTGGCCTGCATAGGTATATCAGCAGCAATGAGAACTACTTCAACAGCTGCATTGGAGTTGCTTCTTGATATTCTGCCACTTCACCTTCATATTGAGGGTGAGGCCATTATGGGGGCATATAGATTATGCTGCAATGGCATGTGGAGACCCTCATTGTGGGTTGGCAGTCATACCAAGCCTATTAAGGAGTATTTTTGTAAGGAGCCCATCTTTCAAATGGGAACCGACAACATGCTAGTAAAATATAATTTCGATAAAGCATTCAGTGTGAACTTTCCCAGTCGCAGTGAATGGGAAACGTCCTTTGTCCCTGGGTGCAGCGGTGAAACTCTTTGGTTTACTGATGGCTCCAGGACAAACGTAGGGGTTGGAGCAGGGGAGTATTGCCTATCCAGAGGTTATGGCTCATGCCAAAGCCTTGGAAGGCATGCTACCGTGTTCCAAGCTGAGGTGCATGCTATTCTGGCATGTGCCTCAGAATGTCTGATCAAAGGGTATCACAACGTGCGTATCCAGATTTGTTCAGACAGCCAGGTGGCTTTACTAGTACTTTGTCAGTGCCGCATTTCATCCAAAATTGTATGGAACTGCCTCCAGACCCTAACTGAACTGGCAAACCGGAACAAAGTGCAACTGTTCTGGGTGCCAGGACATAGGGGTTTTGTAGGCAGGGGTGCAGAAAATGTTCAGGGCCCAATATTACCCCAGAACGCAATTTTTTTTCTGTCCGAAATTTCCCCCAAAACTGTAGTGGACTTTCATACAATTTTAAGCAAATATTAGATCTATATGTTGATGATTAAGAACTAATCCTTAAAGCCTATTACTTAAAAATTTGAAAAAAAAAAAAAAAAAAAAAAAAAAAAAACATTTATTTTAGATTCAAAATGTCTGAAACATTTTTGGGTCTAGGTGAAAACGGTGGTGGGGCAGAGAGGCTGAAAAATAAACAGCTAAAAAAATTCTGCAATTAACTATAATTTATTTCATTCTAGCATTTCAGGTGTATAACTGTGCCAGATAATTAGACTGAATGAAATTTAAATCAGACTTAAATCCTTTGAAAAATGCATGGGTCATTCGCTTTAAAATGTGCGGAACCCCTAATAATTTTTTCAGATCGACGCCTACGACACATAAGCTGGCATTAGTTTCGGAAAAATTTTATTAGCATGACTAGTGGTTGCGCCGTACTTATTACTCGTGTAACGCTGTGTACGCCTTGGCATTAGTAAAGTTGTTTGGGCTCGGTGAATCATACGCCAGCGGCAGTCTGCAGTGCGTCACTGTGCTCATAACTTCTTGTATTTATTACATGAAAATTTTCAAAATGATTGCCTGATTACCGTGCAGTAAATTACTCTTATCTTTCGCGTTATACTCGTTGTTAATAAGTCAATTTTTTGTTTTATTATTATTATATTACCCGCGGAATAAATTTCCCCAGAGCTGCCTTAATTTCACCCGAACCTCGTTCGCGAGTTCGGACAAATTCTGCACCCCTGTTTGTATGTACTGTGAAAGCTGACCTTCTTGCTAAAGAGTAGGCAGAGCAGGCTTTTTATGGTCCAGAGCCTGCATTAGGGCTCACCTCTGGTGTGGCCAGAGGACTAACTAAAAGGCTGCTGAGGACTTAAGCAGCTTGACCTCTGGCATGCTACCAGGGGTCAGAGGCAGGCAAAAGAACTTAATCAAGGACCCTTGCCTCACAGGGCTAAGGAACTCCTTAAACTGCCAAAAAAGGATATTGGACTGATTGTTGGTCTACTTACAGGACACTGTTGTCTTAACAGGCACCTTAATTTGATTGGGGTGAAAGAGGATCCACTTTGTAGAGGATGCCATCTGGAAGGAGACTTCCTTGCATTTTCTTTGTGACTGTGACTTTTTTGCAGCACTCAGGCTTGAACACTTTGGTACTCACAACTTGAGACCAAGTGATCTATCTTTAGTACCAGTCAAGAGCATTCTTGCTTTGGATCGTGCATCTGGTCTCTTTCGAGATTAGGGCTGGGGATGCACAATAGACCTTAGGTCCCGGTGCTGGGTAAATGTAACCCCCCCCCACACCCCATTGGTACAAGTAACAGTTATATCTTCAGTTGTGTGTCTCTCTCCCATTAAGAGGGAAGGCACAGTTATGGATAATAAGTGGCATGTATGATTAGTAACAGAATCATTTTACTTATGGGAAAAGCTCTGCACTGCGCAATACTGCTGTTCGTTTCCTTCCAAAACATACAGAAGGGACATACTTTCCAACAGCCAATGGAATATGTGTACAGCAGAAGCAGATGATGATGTCACACCTCTACAGAGTTAGAATTAGAAATAAATCTTTTACTGGCCCAGCGGACCTCTAGAATTTGCAAACCACTAAAATGCCCACTGGTCCATAAAAAAAAAAAAAACTTAAGATATTTACAATATATGTAGAAAATAATGTATCATTTCAATGGAATTATCTCCAGTATTTGTTTTAAAACATCTAATTTGAAAATGCAACTCACAGAGCAAAGAATGTTTCCAGAATAAGATTCTGATAGATTGGTGATATAGCAAAGTAACGCTGTATTCCCAATCTGTTATTAGGTAAGAAAGAAATGAGGAGACTTCAAGGGTACAAAAATTCATATACATTAGCAACATTTTTTAAATGTTTCATTGTTAGGATGAGCAATAAGACTCAAATAAGGAGAAGGGTTTAGCTTCCTTCTCCTTATTTGAGTCTTATTGCTCTTCCTTCCTACTTTCCCATGAAGTTAGTTTCAGTTCTCCATTAAAAACTGTTTCATGTAAATTGCTCTTTTACAAAAATTACCTTTCATGCATCCATCCTCCGTTAGTGTTTTCTTGGGGCAGAAACAAAGTCTGGTGTCAGTATCTGCTGCATTCAACAGGGTGGGCGAATCCAAAGAGCAGCAGGATATTTATTGTGTTTACTTCTGCTAATTATGAATGGTGGGTGGAAAACAAAACAAAAAGTGGCTGTTGCTGTTATAAAACAAGAACTGCAAAACTGCCTTTCTGTATATTTGTTATTTCTTCCACTCTTTGGAAGGATAAAAAAATTAGCTGTTATCCAATATCATTTCATGAACTTATCGCTACTTTGCAGCCTAAAAAGAAAACTGTACAGCAAGGTAAAAGAAATAGAAATTCATTTCTTAACTTGTGACAACTTAGAAAAAAACACTTACTGGCCATCTGAGCCAGTAAAATCAATAATTCAGTGGTCCGGCAGACGTTTTACTGGCCAGTGGCCAGCGGATAATTCAAACTCTGCTCCATGCAGCCAATGCAGACCCCGCAGGCTTCCCTCCACTTATCAGCATTCGGTGTCATAACAGATAATCTAAGAAACTGGGGTGCAATCTGAAGCTTTACCTAAATTAATTCCAGGATGAGCATTTTATAGCACAACCATAAAGACATTTTTGTTCAATTATTTCTTTATGCACTTAAATGAAAATTAATCAACTAACAAGTTAAATGAACTGAAATTCAAGGTATCTGGTGGTTAAAAACAGTAAGCAAGAAACTCCACAATCTTTACAAAATGAATCCTAAGACTAAGATTCCCTTTGGATAATATTGCTTCTATTGTTTTATTCTAGGCCTTAAACATTAAAGATGTAAGAGGAAAACAGTCCTTGACAAGATAAAAAAAAAAAAAAAAAAGGATGTACTTCCGAAGTGTTACATGTACCCTTCCACAGCAGTTGATGGCAGGCTTGTTTATGTTTGAGATCACAGCTTTCCATGTACCAGTATGGAATGCAAACAGTTCCGCAATGAAATGCAAAACAGGGTTGGATTTTTTTATTGGGAAAACACAAACACAAACACACACACACACACACACACACACACACACACACACCAATGAAACACAAGTAAAATACGTAGAATGGAATGTTAAAAATCTCTGAAATCGAAATTTTCTGACTTCTTCAATGTGAAATCAATGTCTCCTTGTTCTGTGCACGTACTCCATTGGTTGATGGAAGGAATAGCATTTCTCTACGATGTCTTGAGAGCAGAATAATCAGCCATGCCATTTATTATCCATAACTTCCCCACCCCCAAACATCTGAGGATATAACTGACGGAGACTAAGAAAACTATCGTGTAGTGGCACATAGACAACCTTGATCTAAAATGTACCAAACTCGCCTGCAACTTTGGTGAAAGGATACATGCAGCACTTCAGAAGACAACCAGAAAAATATTCATATGATGATAAAGAACATAATCCAGTTGTTAGGTACAGCACGTTGCATCTGCACTAACTCTGTTTTGCAATAGTCAGGCAGCATCTACCTCACAGCAAATCACTCCAAAGATAAAATCACACGAGTTTGTAAAAACATTTCCAGGCATGACTCGAACATTAGTTTCTTCGCAGCTACAGATTGTGTACCCAGGTGCTGTAGCAGGAATATAACCAGCTACTGCTGCATCAAGCCCACATCTCTGGAACTTACTGCTCTTAACCTCAAACCCTCTTTACGCTCACCTCCACCGCTCCACACACAAGCAGGAGACTAAACATAAACAAATTCACACTTTCTCTGCTTTGCAATAGCTAGAGATGGATACATACACATGAAATTAAAATTGAACCATTGTTGGGACCACTAAGCATTTGCTAACAGTTTAGTACAGTCAGTTCTTTATTAAGATCCTCATGTAACAAATGCTACATGAGCTCATAGAACAGCTTACAATGCTTTGGTTGCTTGGAAATATATTTTCTTGTGAGGTGGAATGACAGCTACATTCACACAGAAATCAGATAATGTGAAACTGCTTCCACACCCCTACAACTTTTCTGAGGAGTTCACATAAATGATAGTTGATGAAGATATTGTCAAACTTAATGCCATAGACTTTGAACTACCATATTTTCCGGCACATAATCCGCAGATTATCTGTTCCTAAAAGTTTAAATTCTAGCTACTGCAGGATTATACGATGGTGCAAATAATACGGAGCTTTTTTTTTTCTGTGTGTGTATGTGTGTGTAGACATTTCCTCTCTGCGATGGAATTGCTGCTTTGTAAAAGTTAGGGGAGAAAACGTTGCCTGCAGCAAGCTCATTGACCTTGAAATAGGGGAGTGCCGTTTCCATTTCATGCTGCTCTGACCCGTGACCTACGTAACACCCCCTCCCCCACACACACACACACACACATACAAACACTTTTCCCAAAGTTCCAACCCCACTCCCACTTGTTTATTTTGCTCTACTTCGAAGAGAATGCCTCTGGCACTACAGCTCCAAAACTGAAGGGGAGAACTTCCCACACCATCACAAATTATTTACGGTCTGAAATCCAGTGTTTCAGTTGTTGATGTAATTTAAGCATTACTCAGAGCTACAGCACAATTGCCACAGAAATTAAAAATATATATCAAAACCATTTGAAAGTTGTGGGGTATTGTAACAGTAACTTTTTTAAGTTTTCAAAAAAATTCAGGAATTTTATATTTTTTAAACTCATTAAATGGAAAGGAAGTACACTGAAGTGCCAGAAAAACTGGTACACCAGTCTAATACTTGGTAGGTCCCCCACGGGAGCGCAAGACTGCAGAAATACGACAGGGCGTGGACTCCACTAGCTTCTGGAAATATGCTGTAGGCAATGCACACCATACTTCCTGCAGAGCATTCCACAATTCGGGTGTATTCCGAGGTCTCGGATTCCTGTGCTCGATAGTGCGTTGCATGGCATCCCAAATGTGTTCTATCACGTTCAGATCTGGGAACTTGGGTGGGAATGGCAACACCCCAAACTCAGATGAATGCTCCTCTAACCATAATGTAATCTCGACACTTGTATGGAGGTGCATTGTCCTGTTGGAACAGGCATAACCCATCAGCATGAATGCAGAACATGAACGGGTGTAACTCGTCAGAAAGGATGCGCACATAGCGTTGGCTGGTCACAGACGTTTGTAGACATACCAGGGGTCCCAGTGATGTCCAGCTAAACACACCCCATACCATTACGGACCCCCCACCAGCCGGTACAGTTCCCTGTTGACAGGCGGGATCCATGGCTTCATGGGGTTTGCGCCACACACGAATCCTTCCATCTGCCCGATACAGTTGGAAACGTGACTCGTCAGACCAGGCTACTTGTTTCCAGTCATCAAGTGTCCAGTGGCGGAGTTGCCGTGCCAAAGCAAGGCGCATAGCTCTGTGTCGTGCACCCATCAAGGGGACTAGAGTTGGGCGTCGGCTCCCAGAGCCCATATCATGCAGGGTACGTTGCACAGTCCGGGCGCTGATCCTTGTTGAGGCTCCAGCATTGAATTCCGATGATACCTGCGAGAGTGTTGCACTCCTATCACGTGAAACGATTCTTGACAGCCGACAATGGTCACGTTCACCCAATGTCTTTTTACGACCACACTGGTATCGTAGGTTGGAGGTTTTGTCGGAATTCTTGTAGCCACGGTACACCCTTGCAATGGTCGCCCGTGAAAATCCGAACTTCGTTTCTACCTGCGAAATACTATGGCCCATCTCACGAGCGCCAACTATGACACTGCGTTGAAAATTGCTTAAATCGTTATTACTTGTCATTCTCATGCCGAAAACAGCTCTGACAGCTGGCAAGGATGTTTATCGCTTTATATACGCATTACGCACTGGCGGACGCAACCGAGAACGCGCATAGGTGACATTGCTATGTATTTTGCATAAGCTCGTCTGTACCAGTTTTTCTGGCACTTCAGTGTATATATATGTATATATATATATATATATATACAGGGATGTAAGGTCAGGTGATGCGTAACATCACAGCCTCTCCTTGACAAATGTCAACCCCGCCTTCTCGTGGTGCATCCTGTTCCCACTAAAGGGGCTCTGACGACCGCCAATAGCGGTATAACTATACCATCGGGATTAGAGGAAATTCTATCCCACACTCACCAACCCGCTTGGCCAGCGTGGTGAGTTATGGCCAAACCCCTCCAAAATGACTCCACAACTTAAATCTTGGCCCTCAGTCTCCGGCATCTGGAATGTACCTGGCCAAGGCAGAGGCCAGTGCGACATGAAGGCAGAGGGTGCTAAGAATCCCCGGAGGACCGGACTAGGCTGCCATCTGATGCTGACCTTGGCAACGTACAATGGACGCTCCCTATCTTCTGATTCAAGGCTTCTTGAATTGGAAGAGGAACTACAAAGGATCAAGTGGGACATCGTGGAGCTAAGTGAGGTAAGGAGAAAAGGAGAAGATCTCATCGAACTGAAAAGTGGACATCTCTTCTACTATCGTGGGACAGATACTGGCAGAACTAGTGGTGTTGGATTTATAATAAACAAGAAACTGAAGGATAAAGTGGTAGAAGTTGAAAGTTCCTCTGACAGAGCTGCACGGCTTGTTATCCAACTCTCGAAAAGATACCAGGCTCAGATTATTCAAACTTATGCACCCACCACAAGTCATCCTGAAGAAGAAATTGAAGAATTTTATGAGGAAATTTGTCATCTAAATAATAAAGGTAAGCAGCACTTGAAGATAATTATGGGAGATTTCAATGCAAAAATAGGGCAACGGCAACAGAATGAAACTTCAGTAGGTAAATTCGGTCACGGCAACAGAAACCAGCGTGGAAATACTCTCGTTGAGTTTGCAGAGGCAGAAGGGTTTTTCATCTTGAACTCCTTCTTCAAGAAAAAGCCACACAGGAAATGGACATGGAGACATCCAAATGGGACGACAAGTGAAATTGATTTTATTATGTGTAACAAAAAATTCATCATAGAAGACTGCAGTGTGCTAAACAAGTTCAACACAGGTAGTGACCATAGATTGGTGAGATGTAAGACGCACCTCAACACTAAACTTGAACGTGGCAAGCTCATAAGACAAACAAAATCTATTGACATAACCAACCTTAAAAAACACCATAATACCTTCAAGTTGGAACTGAAGAACAGGTTCTCTGCTTTAGAAGGCCTAACATCGGAAGAAGTGGACATATCTGAAGTTAACAGAAAAGTAACCAAAGCTCTTATGGAAACAGCAACAAAATTAGCTGGGTCTAAGAACAAGTTGCATGTAAATAAATTATCAGGAAAAACGAAAATGTTGATGCAAAAAAGAAGAGAGATGAGGACAACTAAAGAAGATGTGACTTCCAAAGTGGAATATATAGAGCTATGCAAGACAGTACGAAAAAGTATCACTGAAGACGTAAGAAAATTCAACTGTGAACTAGTGAGGAAAGCAATTGAAAACAACCAAAGCCTAAAGATAGCAAAGGGACATCTCAGTAAGGGAAGAAAACAGATTATGGCACTGAGAAAAGAAGATGGTTCTGTAACAAGAAATAGAGGCGAAATTTTGACAAGAGTGAAAGATTTCTACTCCAAATTATATGAAAGGGATGATACATGCACTCCAGACATCATGAAAGATACCAGTACCAGAGTTCCTCCAGTCCTTCCAGCAGAAGTTGCACATGCAATCAAGAACATGAAGCGGGGAAAAGCTCCAGGAGAAGATGGAATTACTGTAGACATCATACAAGAAGCAAGTGGAGAAATCGAAACAGTACTCGCCCAAATTTTCACTCGATGCCTTAATGAAGGAAAGATTCCTGAGGATTGGAACACCGCTACAATGATCCTGCTACATAAGAAAGGTGACATTGAGGATCTCGGAAACTACAGACCTATCAGCCTCCTATCAGTAGTTTATAAAATCTTCACTAAAGTTCTTTCACACCGCTTGAAGGTAACACTGGACATGGCTCAACCGAGAGAACAAGCTGGATTCAGGAGTGGCTACAGCACAATAGATCATATCCATGTACTGAGAGAACTAATTGAAAGAGCAAGGGAAATATGAACTTCCATTGTGCATGGCTTTTATCGATTATGAAAAAGCCTTTGATTCGGTGAAACCATCAGCAGTTACAATGGCTCTGAAAACCTGCGGTATTGAAGATGCATACATTAATATTATTAATAACATCTATGAAAATGCAAGTGCAAAGATTAGGCTGTTTGAAAATACAACACACATAAAAATTGGAAAGGGAGTGAGACAAGGTGACACCATATCTCCGAAGCTCTTTAATGCCACATTGGAGGGTGTTTTTCAGTCACTGAGCTGGGAAAACAAGGGGATAAAGATTAATGGAGATTATCTAACCCACCTTCGTTTTGCTGATGACGTAGTCATTTTTGCAACTAGCCCATCAGAGCTGCAGAGTATGATCCAGGAACTTGCTGACAAGAGTAAAGAAGTGGGATTAAAAATGAACTTTCAGAAGACAAAAGTGATGTTCAATGCTTTTACAAGAAATGAAGATTTATCGATTGATGGAGAAAAGCTGGAGATAACAGATACGTACGTTTATCTTGGACAGCAGATATCAAGTGAGGGTCACATTGATGAAGAAATTAATCGGCGTACAAAACTTGCCTGGAGAGCTTTTGGAAGAAACAGCATAATTTTCAAGAGCAATATGCCATTATGTCTTAAAAGAAAAGTGTTTGATCAATGCATCCTTCCAGTGCTTACGTATGATGCAGAGACGTGGACCTTAACTAAAAGAGACATACAAAGGCTGCAGACAACTCAAAGAAGCATGCATGGAGAGGTGCATGCTTGGTGTAACCAGGAGAGATAAGAAGAGGAACTCATGGATCCGAAAAATGACAAGAGTGGAAGACATCATGATCAGAGTTAAATCCCTGAAATGGCAATGGGCTGGACATACTGCCAGAAGGACAGATCATCGATGGACAGCCGAAATTTTAGATTGGATTCCAAGGGACAGGAAAAGACCCAGAAGAAGACCACATGGGAGATGGGTGGATGAAATTCGAAAGTATGCAGGGGTGACATGGAGGAGACTGGCACAAGACAGACCGTTGTGGAGGAAACTTGGGGAGACCTTCGTCCAGCAGTGGATTGATAATGGTTGACAATGATGATGATGATGATATATATACAGTAAAACCTAGAAAATTCAGCACTGACGGGACCACACAAGTGCTGGATTTATGAAAATTCCAGATTTCTGAAGCTATCCAAAAATTGTGTAATGGGAGTTACGTGAAGCACAAACTTACACATAGCAGGTCACTTTAACGAATATTTGCACATCTATGCCTTATAAATATGCAGTGGTCATGCTACCAATTGCATTCTTTGCAATTTGCGGAAGAAAAACAAAGTTTTGGCGATGGAAAAAAGTTCTGGTGAAAATACTGGCGATTACTTTTTTGTACTATTTATTATGAAACTTCGTTGTGGGTTATGCATCTGTTTTTTAACTTTTACAATGAATTTTGTCAGCAGATTATATGCCAAAAAATACAGTAATATCAGCATGAAAAATGAGATCTTATTTTGAAACACATTTTGGATCTAAATGAACTAATAACTTCTAACTTGCATGCTTATTTTCAGCTGTTACAGAAAATTCAGTCTCTGAAACTACGATTTGATTCATCAAAATGGCTTACAATTCTTCAGCAACTTAAAAATACAACTGCCTAGGCCAGGGCTTTTCAAACTGTGCGTCGCGGCTGCTTGGGGCATCGCAGCTTTTGGTCAAGGGAGTAACTGTCGCTCCGTTGGAATTTGCTGAAAAGGCCGGATATGAGGGGAAAACGACAGCCACACATCCCTCCCCCACTCCCTTCAAACAGAAAAGAAAACATTCCTGGAGATGTGTCCCCGTGTTGCCCCGGTTGTCATGTGGCCTCTTCCAAGGATCAAAACAACATGGACAAAAGTGATTTGATTGGTTTCTGATGATTAAGTTAGCTTTGCAGAGAAGGCATCCCTTTGTTGCAGCGCCGCGTGAAGACTGGACTCATTCTTGTGCTTACTGTTCGTGGTAATGGATGTGTAGTGGTTTGTGAGCTTTCCGTATTTTTTGTATTCATGTGCTTTACATTTTAAAAACAGGCAAGATGGATAAGTTTTTAAATGCTAGTAAAAAACATGATATTTCGGAAATAAATAGTTTAAAAGACGACAAGAAGTGAAAATACCGGAAATATGATGAAAGCTACATAGATTTCGGGTTCACGTATACTGTTATGGGAAATGAATAACATCTACAGTGTGTTATTTGTTTTAAAGTATTGGCCGCTGAAAGCACGCTCCCCAATAAAATGAAACTTCATTTGGAAACAGTTTATGGAAGTTGGGTAAACAAACCACACGAGTATTTTTCTTCCAAGTTGAAAGGAATGGCTGAGCAAAAGGCAACTTTCACTAAACAATCTACAATCCCGACAAAGGCTCTTCTTTCATCCTACAAAGTTGCTTATCGAGTAGCAAAGAGCAAGAAACCAAACACACTATTTACCAGCTGTTATGGACATGGTTTCCATTATGGTAGGAGAATCCGCTGCCAAGCAACTACTAAGTGTGCCATTATCAGATAATACTGTTAGTCGTTGAATTCTTGATATGATTGACGATATTAATGACCAGTTAATTGAAAAACTAAAGGGCAAGGATTTTTTCACTCAATTGGATGAAGCCACTGATAGCCATGACGACATGCATTTGATTTTCTATGCGAGATTTATAGACGTGATAATAAATTTCATGAAGATCTTCTTTCCTGCAGAAGTATAACATCTCATACAAAAGCAGTAGACTTGTTTCAGATAATAGATTCTTTTATGGCAGAAAATAGGGTAAACTATGAAAATTGTGTAGGCGTGTGCACAGATGGAGCTCTATGGCAGGTAGTTTTGGGGGACTGAAGGCGCTCATAAAAAAAAAACTCCTCACGCCATGTGGACACATTGCATCATCCACAGGGAGGTTCTTGCTTCTAAGAACATCAGCCCTGTTCTACACGAAGTTTAACAGTCAGTAATCGAAGTAGTAAACTTCATTAAAACTTGACCACTTAAGTCAAGATATTTTGAACAAATGTGTGCAGATATGGGGGCTGAGCACAGTTCTCTACTTTACTACTGCAAATCTCGCTGGCTTTCATGTGGAAATGTCTTGTCAGAGTATTTGAACTTAGGAGGGAACTTCATTCTTATCTTCATGACCAGAAATATTCCAAGAATTTTGAAGACAGTGTCTTTCTTTCAAAGCTATCATATCTGTGTGATATATTTGAAAAGCTAAATTCATTAAATGTATACCTGCAAGGTAATGTGATCCACATTTTGCTGCTAATAAGCAACATTTCGGCCTTCGAAAGAAAACTTCCCTGTGGAAGAAAAAAATGGAAGAGGGAATTCTAAATGACTGCTTTCCTACATTTCACACATTTTTAAATGAAAATTATTTAAAATTGAATGAAGCCGAGAAGTTAATATTTCTGGATCATTTGTCAGAACCCATTGCTCATTTTAAAAAGTGCTTTCCAGAAGATGTTCAACAACACAATTGGATCAGTGCTGATCATCATTGTATCATGTTTTTAATACTGTTTGTTCCATTATCTTTTTTAGCCCTTCCATCGTTCTCATTTTTCAGTTTTACATGATCAGTCAGATTTTAAGCGTTTTACCACATTTTTAATACTATTTGTTTGTCTTGTTTCTGGCGCTCTTTGGCCAAATATGGCCCTTGCGCCATAAAAATCAAACAACCAACCAACCAACCCTTAACGTTCTCAACTGCAGAACAAGAATAATTTATTGATATAGCATCAAACTCCACATTGAAATCCAAGTTTATGTCATCTTCCCTACCAGAATTTTGGTCATTGATGAAGCAAAAGTACCCTGAAGTAGCTAACAAGGCTTTAAGAATTTTGATTCCTTTTGCATCATTGTATTTATGTGAAACGGGATTTTCTACAGTGGCTTCATCAAAACCATGTACAGATCCTAGGGCTTGAAAAATACCATGCCCGAGATGCCCGGGGCATGTAAATTATTGGCTTGGGCAAATAAAAATGAAATCTAGTTGCCCAGTCAGGCAGCTAGATTTAAAGGGGGGGGGGGAGTTTGGAATAGAGAATTTTCTACTCTAGAAAAAAAAAAAAAAAAAAAACGGTCGTCGCGTGTTTTTCATTTTACTGCAAATCACCAGAAGTTGTATTGTTATGGAATGAGTGCCTAGGCCAAGAGAATAGTGCTTCTTCAATTATATTATGCTCTACTTCCACAAATTGGGACCATATGTAGTTTTGCTCCAGATGTTGTTTACAGTTAACGACGGCAGTGTTTGAATTACCCAGTGGTTCGCTGGCCATTGGCCAGTAAAACTTCCGCCAGACCACTGAACTATTGGTTTCACTGGCCCGGATGGCCAGTAAGTTTGTTTTTTTTCTAAGTTGTCACAAGTTAAAAAATGAATTTCTATTTCTTTTACCTTACTGTATGGTTTTCTTTTTAGGCTGAAAAATAGTGATAGGTTCATGAAATGCTATTGGATAACAGCTATTTTTTTTAAGGGATAAGTGTAGAAGAAACAACAAATACAGAAAGGCAGTTTCCTAGTCCTTGTCTTGTAATGGCAACAGCCACTTTTTTTTTTTTTTTTTTTCCTCCATCCCCACCATTTATAATGAGCAGAAGTAAGCACAATAAATATCTTGCTCTTCCTTGGATTCGCCCACCCTAGTGAATGCAGCAGTTGCTGACACCAGACTTTGTTTAGGTCCCAATAAAACACACTAACAGAGGACGTCGATTGGATGTGTGAAGGTAATTTTTGTAAGAGCAATTCACATGAAACAGTGTTCAATGAGGGACTGAAACTAACTTTATGGGAAAGTGGGAAAGATGAGCAGTAAGACTAACATAAGAAAATGAAGCTAAACCGTAAACAATAAAACATATAAAAAAAGGTTGCTAAAATGTATGTGAATTTTTTTACCCTTGAAATCTCCTCATTCCCTTCTTACTTAAAAACAGATTGGGAATACACTGTTACTCGACTATATCACCGATCTATCAGAACCTTATTCTGGAAACATTCTTTGTTCTGTGAGTTGGGCTTTCAAATTAGATGTTTTAAAAACAAATACTGGAGATAATTCCATTGAAATGATACTTTATTTTCTACATATATTGTAAATATCTAAGTTTTTTTGTTTTTTGTTTTGTTTTTTTACGGACTAGTGGGCATTTCAGTGGTTTGCAAATTCCAGTGGTCTGCTGGGCCAGTAAAAGATTTATCTCTATTTCTAACACTGGACGGGATGCATGCCTCAGATGAAAGTAGCCTCCGGTGTTTAGTGACAAAATGCGTAAACTGCCATGAAACAGGAGGAGGCAGACTGATGGACAAAAAAGCCATGCTTTATTAGGAGGGAGCACCTTTGGGAGGCAGTGACAATGGAATACTTATTTGCACAGCCCCGGTTGGGGTTGTGTCTCTGACACAACTTGTGCGAGTGAGGGAGGAAAAAGTGGAAAGTTTCCACACCTCCACACATATATTGAACTGACAGCGATACTACTGAAACAAAGGCTAAGTTTCGTTTAAGAACAAGCTGCACACTTAGCCGGGAGAAGAGCGAAAATTGGTGACGCCGATAACTTAGTTTGTCTGAGAGAACAGTATTCCGTGTTAGCTGCGGATGTAAGTTGTATTTAGTAATGGATATATGGGGGTTTTTTGGGGGAAAAAAATCCAGCAATTAGAGTATATCTCATAGTAAGCAATTATGTGAAATTCCCGATCTGCCTGCGGTTGCTACATATTCGTCTCCTGCACTGTTGTTGATTGATATAATTTCAGAATCGGAATCTGCATCGTTGGCAAAATTGAAACTTACGCAAGCGGACTATGAATAAAGTGTACGAAAAAACACCCGCCACTGCACAGTTCAGGAATCTTGGATAAAAATATTTAATTGGCTAAAGTCAAATGATGACGACTATTATGTGGTGCACTGCTTGCCAAAACCATCCTGAAATTGCCGAATACCACCAGCAACTTTTTCAAGGAATGTGGGGGTCAGATGATAATATAGTTTAATAACTATAAGTGCACACAACAGTAGTCAAAAACATAAAGATTGCCTTTGTTTCTAAACAACAATTCTTGGGATATTTTATGATGCAAAATCATTTCTGTTTGCACAAGAGAAAAAAGTAAATAATTTTTACGTTCAAAATTGTTGTTGAAAACTACTTAAACTACTGTACAGTTAACTATGATTATTTAATTTTTTTGCAAAACACAGAACGTATATTAAAAATTCTTGAACACATGGCATCATCACTAAATTTCTCAAATGCCATCAATTACCTTTCTTAAAACTTGAGATATATGCTTTTGTGCACTTTGAATGCAGACACTTTAAAATGGCAATGCAAAAGATGTATAAAAAGTTTATCATAATTTTTAACTTTAAAAAAATGAGGCTTCTGTTTTGTTATCTTAAAAGATCAATTTTTCTGGGCATGCAACATTTCTGATATTTTTCAGGCCCTGGACCCCCAGCAGCAGAAAGTACTTAAAACTACAACATGTGTCGCAGAACAAATCCCCCCCCCCCCCTGCAGAACATTTTCTTTTTAATCTTAGATTTCAATGCCTTGCAGAATATTTTTTTGTATCTTAGATTTCAATTTCCTTGTAGGATATTTTTTATTTGTAGAACATATTTTCTTAAATCTTAAATTTCAATCCCTTGCAGAACATTTTTTATCTTAAATTTGCGAGCGCAGCGCTCGCTTGCGTTCCCCCGCTCTGCCGGTAACTCCTCTTGTCTACACTCCCCGCCTTCTGCCCGTAGCACCGAACAATCCTCCCCTCCCTCACACACCCATCCACCCACCCACCCACCCCTATCATTTGGAATGGTAGCCGATTGTTTCTCCCTGCGCTTTTTGAAAGACCCTTTCCCACCCTCCCCGTTAGTATGTTGTGAAAGTGGGAGGAGCCAAGTCATGTTAAACCACATATTGCAGGGGAGAGTGTTAAAGATTAAAATTGGTGATTTTTTGAGTGGCCATTAGCCAGAGCGTGGACAAAATCTAGTAGCCACCTTTCCTTACGGCTATTTCGTGTTGTATACACATTTTATCAAGTTCTGCACTGAATACCTTTCATTTATTTAGACATAGTTAGATTTAAGCTTAGTAGTTACAAGGGCACACTGTCTATTGTCCAGTGCAATTAAATGAATAAATATAATCTTAAAAGTTATATATTTCTTCAACCAAATTTTCAAGACAGCTTTTATTGGAAAGATAATTTAATCTTTTTTTTTTTTTTGGTCTCTCGCTATGTTAAAAAAAAAAAATCTATCAATCTCTCCACCATAAATTGATAGCAGTGGATGGGTCAAAATTTTCAAGGAGTACTTACTTTTGCTTACTTTATTTAATTTGCTGTATTTTCTTAAGTCATTCTTTGCATGAGCATCGTCTTGTCATCAAGAACATTGCTCACAATGCTTGCATTCTCTTAACTTCTGCATTGCTTGGCATAACAGTCAGCAATATTGAGTATTTCAACAATTTGTGCTATGACCTTCATGTACTAAAAATTGATGGTTTTTAGTTTCTCTAGCAGTTTTTAATGAGTTATTGATGGTCAAAAATGTTCAGAAATTATGTTCCGAAGCTGCTTCTATTCTGCTAAATTTTTCTTTTCATTCCATTTATTTTTGGTTAGGTTCTTCTTGGTGTCAAAATGAAAACTAGCTGTATAGCTTTCAAAAATGAATTTCATATCTTATAGCAGAATCATTTTGTGGTACAGCTGAGATTGGGAGAAATGTGATACCAACCTGGTCACTTTATTTTACAGACTCGCAATGATTACTGACCACTAACAGAAAATATTCAGTAATTTCCTGGGTTGTTCTAATAAATATTATATTAAAAACATTGATAAATCCACAGGTGTTGAAAAAATAGTCATGACGAAATAAGAACGCTTGCAGAGTATCCTGATTCCATCAGATACTGTCCGGTTTTCTTTTTTCTTTCTTTTTTTTTTTATTGGAGGTTTAACGATTACTATGAACAACTCAATGGGCTTATAAGCAGTCGCCCGTCCCTAATTTAGGGTCACTGGTTCCAGGGAAGGGAGAAAGCCAGTGCCGTAAGACAAACACAACATCCATGCCTCACTGGGATTCGAACCCGGACCCCGTTTGGACGAATGATCAGAGGCCATCGTTTAGACCACTGCGCCACCGGGCGGCATTCCGGTTTTCGAACCCAGCTTCAGCTCTTTTTTTTTTTTTTTTTCTCCGGAAAACGGTGAGTTTGGGTAGAATTTTAATGATTTGTCATTTTTCCTGTTTGCCCACCACAGACCTTCCAAATACTACGAATTCATTCCCCATAGTCACTACGAAAATCGTCGATCGCTGCGGAGTACAGGAAGCATTGAATATACTACGGAAATGAAAAATCTGGTTGTCGGGGGCTTTTGTTTTTTTTTTGTTTTTGTTTTTCTTCAGAAAACGTTGTGTTGGTAGAATTTTAATGATTTGTCATTTTTCCTATTTGCCCACCTCAGATCTTCCAAATGCTACGAATTCACCATAGTCACTATGGAAATCGTCGATCGCTACGGAATATGGGAAACATCAAATATACTACGGAAATAAAAAAAATTATGAAATAATGTTATTCAATCATTTGTTCAAAGTTTATTTTCATGTTTTCAAAATTCTAACATTCATCAAACACTTTTGGGACTGTTTATTGGATGTTTTTAATGTCGCGAGATTTGTCCGATATAATTTCAGCATCTTTCATGCCGTTCGTCGCCTGAAAATGATTGTTTTAGCACGGATGAAAATGTTCCGTAGTTTTCTAAATTTTGAATTTTTCTTACCCCAAGATGCACTTTCTTTTCACTTTCTATTTATATTCTTATGTTATATTTTTTCAGGCTATGTTTCTCGTTTTTAATAGCTCCAGTAATAGTAAAAAAGAACAACTTCATATTTTAAAAGTTTTTTCTAGTGAAGCGCAGTTTTTGTTATTTCTAAACAGCCTGTTCTTCAAAACCAATCAATATGGAAAGTGTTTTTGTTTTGTTTTTTACCGCTTTTTAAAGCTAAATTATATTTCAAAATCGGTACTTATTCTGCCCGTGATGGAATCGCCTTTTCCGTGACCCGTAAAATGACTATCACGGCAGAATGAACAATACAGTACTGATTTTTCATATATAATTTCGCTGAAAAACTTGTGTTTACCCATTCCTTAGTAACATTTTACTGTATTAAGGGGCAGACAAGAGTTTTTTTTTTATTTTGTTTAAAGCCAACTTCACACGTGCAAAAGAAACGTGACTATGTGGAATAAAAGACTGCCTGCGGCAGCGAAAAGTGAAGTCCCAATTTTCTACCTTTGATTTCTTTTTGTTAACAAAAGGGAAAATGCTTGCCCATTTTGTTTGATGATAAGCAAGAAGTGCCTAAGCAATGGAAAATCGTACATTTTCAGAGAAACCAAACTTCTAAAACCGAGCTGCTGAAGACGAGTTTGTGATGCCACAGATCCATCGAAAGCCACAGGTGTCCATTCCCGATATGGTTACTTTATGCACCAACTTAAGTGGGGGAACAAACAGCCGCCCCCGTTCTTGAAGAATGAATCTATAAATAGATCGTAGCCACTTATTTATGGAGGAAAGGGCTGTTTCTCACCGCGCGCGAGTTGGATGATTTGAAAATACATTTCCTATAACAGGAGCGTTTTAAAAATGCAAATTAATTCTTTAGCAATGAAAAAAGGCAAATTTTCGAGCGTGGCGACTAAAATCGATTTTTCTTCTGGACATTTTATTTTATCCACTCGCCACGTGGCGAGTGGCGACCGCTAATTTTAATCTTTAGAGAGTGTTTTGTTAGGTGTCCATCTTGGAAAAAATTGGTACTTCAAGTCAACAACAGCAGAACACGCAGGATTCCCGCCCAAAGTATTTAACTCCTGGTGAAGCAAAGTTGCTAGGAAAGGGTCTCCCGCCTTAGAAAATTTCAAGGAAAAAAAATTTTTTTTTTTTTTTTTTTCGAGCTTTAAAAATGTATCCTTCATAAAATTACGTGCGTTAAAAACAAATCCTTCCCCGAGTTACGAAAATGCAGTCGAATACATCATTCATGTCGGGAATATAATCAATTTATGGACACGTGAATCGGCTTCCATACGTAGCAGCTTGGACAATTCATTTTGCATATCCCCAACTGTTACAAATGAGGCACGAGATTCTTTAGTGGAATTCTGCATTTTTGATTATTTGGGAATAATACAAAACTAAAGAGAATCTGAGGAGAGGAGATTAATATGTGTGTGTGGGGGGGGGGTCGTTTCCCGTCTGAGAACAGTATTTCGTTTCTTTAAAACGTAAAATTTTTCCCGTAATCGTTATTTCTTCTTCTTGCGAAGTTGCCTCTGCCCAGTATTGTCGCTAAATATCAGTCTATTGGATAAATGTTTGTATTTCAGCTTGAAACTCTACGCAACAATTTTCTGAAAACGTAAATTCAAAATTTGACGGAGCGAAAATTTCCCTGTAATCTTTAGGCATGAGTTTCTCTTGCGGATTAAGGAAATTTTGCCTTTGTTGTCAATATTTGTGTCATTCTCGAGAACGAAGATTGGGAAGGGGGGGTGCGGGGGAGGGTGTGTTGTCTGGTTTAAAATGGAATTCCGTCTTCCGAAAACGGAAGCTAGACGGAGTGACGATTTCTCCCATAATCGTAATTTTTTTTCTAGTGATTCCTCCTGTTCAGTATTAATGTAAAATATGATTTTGTTCAATAAATGATTGTGTCTCAACTTCAAAATAGAAGAAAGATTTCCGAAAATGGAAATCGGACTGAGCAAAGAGTTAAAAAAAACTGCACTCCACCACTGGCACCAACTATGGGGATGCTCAGGGGCTTGAGCACTCCTTGAAATCATTTGGGGGTGCTCTGCAGCCCTCTGAATTTTTGTTATATGTACTGGATTCATACTTAAATATTTAGTTGCACTTTACATGAAATTAAATAAGATAATCGGAATATAGCGCAAATATTTGGTTTCTATAGAAACAAAAACAATATCTTCAAAAAATCGTGTTGTACCTACCGATACCGAATAAACACTTAAGAAATAAGACAGCCAAGCAAGCGAGAAATCAGGGGTGTGGGGTGTGGTTTGTACACTACCTTCCTAATTGTTTTTTAAAGCTACAGATTGTTTTGTTTTTTTTTTTTTTTTTCGCAATCTTGTTCCTTGCACATCAGTAAGTTGTCAGCAGCTCACAATGCAAGCAATGAGCTTCGGTTGGGTCATAAAGCCATAAATGTTAGAGCGGGAGTAATGAATGACCGTCCGAGAGCAGAAGACACACAGCAAGACTGCGAATGATATTTTTTCGCTCAAAGGATAATTTTAAAGGGTTTTTTTTTTTTCTTTGCTGTTGTTGTTGCAGTTATTGTTTGTTTGACATAATTCTGTTGAGGCTTTTTTTTCTCTCTAGCTTTATAAAACATATAAGCAGTCACCAATAGTAACGCCAATCAATCCACGCAGGGGTGATGTGCTAAATTGATAACAACTGGTTCACATGGACTGCAAGATGAATGATGGCGGGGTAGGGGTAGAGATTTCCAAGTTACACTTTGTTGATCAAAGCAAAAAAATTCACTGTGATATATACTGAGATATATGCTAAATGCTAACAATAACAAGTAAGGAAAATAATACAGTGCAACAATTATGAAGCGCATTCCATTCCAACATTGAACAAGTCAGTTTGTTTGCTACTCCTTGAGCGAGCTCCTCAATAGTATCGCTATTAGCCTACTGTCTGTTTTGATTAATGATATATACTGCCAATCTCAGCCTTTTTCAGCAGGTTTGGTTTTCTGGTAGTAGTCCCTAACAAAATGCTCAAATTTTGTCCAAAAGAAAAACAAATTATAGGAGCACTTGTGCGCACATTACAGAAAATTAAATCCGAAGAATTAAAACAGGGTTCAAGAATTTGGTTGCTACAAAAAAAAATGTAATACCTTTATCATGAAACCATGTATCGGTTTGTTTGTGTTTACACTGAAGCAGAATAACTCTGACATAGCTCCCTTATGTTGTGATATTCAATAGATAACAGGCTACATAGCTGATCTATTGAATAATAAAGTGTATATTTTGAAAATGAGGCAATTGTTAGCATAATTATAAGAAGAGCAGGTATTTTACTGAATTTTGATTAACATTTCCAAGAACTCGTGTGAGTTCTGAGCAGAAGAAAGAATTGGAAGGTCTTTCCAATTTCATTGAATTTGTAAAGGTTTTTCTATGTGTTCCACACACTGAAGAAAAAAAAAAGATTTATTCTTTGAGTACACTGTTTTTGTCACTTGGATCTATAGAAATATGCAAGGAAGTAGGACAAGTGGAACCTTTTTTCCAGATTGAAGCTCTCTTAAAACAAGCTCTAAATGAAATGAAAGCAGAGATTCCAAAATTTATTAAGTAACCTGCTTTTATTCTTTCTCTGCCTGCCTCAGAGGCAATTTGTAAATCCTGGGTTTCATCAATTGACGTATTGTATAAGTAAAAGACCCAATACTAATGACAGAGGTGATTTTATAGTTGGAACAAATGATAAACGACTGTTTATAATGTCAAACAGAACACAGTTTGGACATAAGTCAGTCCAAAAAATACTGAAAGCTGCCCTAGTTTCAATGTATGGACCAAATTTACCACAAACACTTTGTAAATTCATGTGCAACAATGGCACACTATTTAACTTCAAAAGTTATTAACAGAATATCAAATTCTATATATATACCCTGGTTCTAAATAAATTTATTTGATTTAAGTAACAGGTTTATGTATTGTTATATTTAACAATTTAACAAGGGGTTTCATATGTTAATTTTTTAATATTTGTTTTACTGTGATTTATTCACTTAATTTTTTTTTTTTTCCCATGAAATTTGGTCAAAGTGTTTCGCGCTTTGCCCACAGAACATTTACAATCTTTGGTAGTCATGTTGCAGAACACTGAACCTAATTCTGCTCCTGGGTATAGATCCACAGTGAAAGTCGAGAAGGAGATGGGAATTGCAGTTTCCAAACTTGTCCCGAAATTTTAGCATCTAATGAATAAAAATCTAGCTCAACCATTCCACTGACACTGCTTGATTTAATACAAAAATGAAAGTTGATTAAGTTTAAAAATTTTTTTTTTTTGTAGAAAATATTGCTTTCCTTTAAAAATGTTACGACTACTTTCCTATTTCGTTTAATAATAAGTAAAAATATTTAAGTTAATATTTAATTTAAAAAAAAATTATATTTAAAGGTAAGCTTTTCACACATTTTTTATCAACAAATGTAAAATTATCTATGAAAACATGCATATATGAATTTATAACACGATTTGTATATTTTTGCATATTTGGGAGCCGTCGCAAATTTATATAGAGTGAAGGGAGCCGTGGGACAAAAAAGTTTGACAACCCCTGACCTAGGTGGTACAACTGTTGGCATAATCAGGTGAAATACAAATTAAGAGTATGTTAACCATTCCAAGACAGTACAATTTTCATATTTTATGATAAATCTTCCACACAGGTAACTGTTACTGTTAGCCACAGTAACGCTTTAAGACAATGCACTGTCAACAACCCAGCATATAAACATAATACAATTTGTGTAGTACTACAAAGATATCTTGCAGAACAAGGGGGGAGGATTCTTCTTGTGCCACTCAGTAAATCACAATTTTTCAATAAACTTAACAAAGACTACTTTCATATCAATGGGTCAACAGTACTAGAACTATGAACAGGAGTGTCCCAGAAACATAAATTTTGGACAAATAGTAGTAATAGAATAAAATGTCTGCAAAAGATTATTCACCTAAAAATATTATCTTACACAAACACACTATTATTATTATTATTAGTAGTAGTAGTAGTAGTAGTATTATTATAGATAATTCCACCTCTTTCTGAGGTTTTACTCTTCCTTTTGGGACAGGTACGACATACCAAGTCTGGGAAGTGGTATTTCTTCTTCTCAGTTGTCCAGGTACTTCATTACTACTATAAGTGTTCAGGATAGCTGCCTTCTGTAGTTCCATGTAGGTGTTAGGTTGAAGGTCTACTGTCTGTATAGAGCTGTGAATAGTCTTAGGTACAACTCCTGTGGCTGATATTACTATGGGGATGGTGGTGACGCTGGTTCTCCATATGCCACATTTCCTTGACTTCGTATCGTAGGTCATTATGCTTTGACAAATTCTTTCCATGCGTCTTTTGGATGTTGCACATGTTGAGCATGGCTATGTCAATGAGGTATGTTGACTTCTTCTCCTTGTCGACCAGGATTATGCCAAGGCAATTGTGGGGGATGGTCTTATCTGTTCTGATCGATCTGTCCCAGTACATCTTGTGAGTGTTGTTCTCTAGAAGCATTGTTATGATGATGATGATAATAATAATAACAATATTATTATCATCATTTTTATTATTATTTTGTGGCTGACTGGTGATAAGAAAGATGCATTAAAGTATATTTAATTAAACAATGCTTTAAGTTGCATAAAAAAGTTACAAAAACAAAAACAAAACTGGAATATTTAAGTAGCAACTTTTACCTTCTTTAGCAATAGAATGAATAAAGATAACATGAGGTGTTAATGTGTAATGAATCAGATGTTGACAGATTTTTAAATGGATTTCCAAATAATAGGAATTTGATGTTGGAAAAACACAAAAACGATTGCTCCGTTCATTAATAGGAAATAGGAAAGAGAATTGGAAAGATCCAATTGAACACTTCACTTACCCTGTCTCCTCTCAGTATTTTATTAAAATATATACGTATGGGATGTAAGGTCAGGTGATGCGTAATATCACAGCCTCTCCTTGACAAATGTCAACCCCGCCTTCTCGTGGTGCATCCTGTTCCCACTAAAGGGGCTCCTGACGACCGCCAATAGCGGTATAACTATACCATCGCGATTAGAGGAAATTCTATCCCACACTCACCAACACGCTTGGCCAGCGTGGTGAGTTATGGCCAAACCCCTCCAAAATGATTCCACAACTTAAATCTTGGCCCTCAGTCTCCGACAGCTGGAATGTACCTGGCCAAGGCAGAGGGTGCTAAGAATCCCCGGAGAACCGGACTAGGCTGCCATCTGATGCTGACCTTGGCTACGTATAATGGACGCTCCCTATCTTCTGATTCAAGGCTTCTTGAATTGGAAGAGGAACTACAAAGGATCAAGTGGGACATCGTGGGGCTAAGTGAGGTAAGGAGAAAAGGAGAAGATCTCATCGAACTGAAAAGTGGACATCTCTTCTACTATCGTGGGACAGATACTGGCAGAACTAGTGGTGTTGGATTTATAATAAACAAGAAACTGAAGGATAAAGTTGTAGAAGTTGAAAGTTCCTCTGACAGAGCTGCACGACTTGTTATCCAACTCTCGAAAAGATACCAGGCTCAGATTATTCAAACTTATGCACCCACCACAAGTAATCCTGAAGAAGAAATTGAAGAATTTTATGAGGAAATTTGTCATCTAAATAATAAAGGTAAGCAGCACTTGAAAATAATTATGGGAGATTTCAATGCAAAAATAGGGCAACGGCAACAGAATGAAACTTCAGTAGGTAAATTCGGTCACGGCAACAGAAACCAGCGTTGAAATACTCTCGTTGAGTTTGCAGAGGCAGAAGGGTTTTTCATCTTGAACTCCTTCTTCAAGAAAAAGCCACACAGGAAATGGACATGGAGACATCCAAATGGGACGACAAGTGAAATTGATTTTATTATGTGTAACAAAAAATTCGTCATAGAAGACTGCAGTGTGCTAAACAAGTTCAACACAGGTAGTGACCATAGATTGGTGAGATGTAAGATGCACCTCAACACTAAACTTGAACGTGGCAAGCTCATAAGACAAACAAAATCTATTGACATAATCAACCTTAAAAAACACCATAATACCTTCAAGTTGGAACTGAAGAACAGGTTCTCTCCTTTAGAAGGCCTAACATCGGAAGAAGTGGACATCTCTGAAGTTAACAGAAAAGTAACCAAAGCTCTTATGGAAACAGCAACAAAATTAGCTGGGTCTAATAACAAGTTGCATGTAAACAAATTATCAGGAAAAACGAAAATGTTGATGCAAAAAAGAAGAGAGATGAGGACAACTAAAGAAGATGTGACTTCCAAAGTGGAATATATAGAGCTATGCAAGACAGTAAGAAAAAGTATCCCTGAAGACGTAAGGAAATTCAACTGTGAACTAGTGAGGAAAGCAATTGAAAACAACCAAAGCCTAAAAATAGCAAAGGGACATCTCAGTAAGGGAAGAAAACAGATTATGGCACTGAGAAAAGAAGATGGTTCTGTAACAAGAAATAGAGGCAGAATTTTGACAAGAGTGAAAGATTTCTACTCCAAGTTATATGAAAGGGATGATGCATGTACTCCAGACATCATGGAAGGTACCAGTACCAGAGTTCTTCCAGTCCTCCCAGCAGAAGTTGCACATGCAATCAAGAACATGAAGCGGGGAAAAGCTCCAGGAGAAGATGGAAGTACTGTAGACATCATACAAGAAGCAAGTGGAGAAATCGAAACAGTACTCGCCCAAATTTTCACTCGATGCCTTAATGAAGGAAAGATTCCTGAGGATTGGAACACCGCTACAATGATCCTGCTACATAAGAAAGGTGACATTGAGGATCTCGGAAACTACAGACCTATCAGCCTCCTATCAGTAGTTTATAAAATCTTCACTAAAGTTCTTTCACACCGCTTGAAGGTAACACTGGACATGGCTCAACCGAGAGAACAAGCTGGATTCAGGAGTGACTACAGCACAATAGATCATATCCACGTGCTGAGAGAACTAATTGAAAGAGCGAGGGAATGTGAGCTTCCATTGTGCCATGGCTTTTATCGATTATGAAAAAGCCTTTGATTCGGTGAAACCATCAGCAGTTACAATGGCTCTGAAAACCTGCGGTATTGAAGGTGCATACATTAATATTATTAATAACATCTATGAAAATGCAAGTGCAAAGATTCGGCTGTTTGAAAATACAACACACATAAAAATTGGAAAGGGAGTGAGACAAGGTGACACCATATCTCCGAAGCTCTTTAATGCCACATTGGAGGGTGTTTTTCAGTCGCTGAGCTGGGAAAACAGGGGGATAAAGATTAATGGAGATTATCTAACTCACCTTCGTTTTGCTGATGACGTAGTCATTTTTGCAACTAGCCCATCAGAGCTGCAGAGTATGATCCAGGAACTTGCTGACAAGAGTAAAGAAGTGGGATTAAAAATGAACTTTCAGAAGACAAAAGTGATGTTCAATGCTTTTACAAGAAATGAAGATTTATCGATTGATGGAGAAAAGCTGGAGATAACAGACACGTACGTTTATCTTGGACAGCAGATATCAAGTGAGGGTCACATTGATGAAGAAATTAATCGGCGTACAAAACTTGCCTGGAGAGCTTTTGGAAGAAACAGCATAATTTTCAAGAGCAATATGCCATTATGTCTTAAAAGAAAAGTGTTTGATCAATGCATCCTTCCAGTGCTTGCGTATGGTGCAGAGACGTGGACCTTAACTAAAAGAGACATACAAAGGCTGCAGACAACTCAAAGAAGCATGCATGGAGAGGTGCATACTTGGTGTAACCAGGAGAGATAAGAAGAGAAACTCGTGGATCCGAAAAATGACAAGAGTGGAGGACATCATGATCAGAGTTAAATCCCTGAAATGGCAATGGGCTGGACATACTGCCAAAAGGACAGATCATCGATGGACAGCCGAAATTTTAGATTGGATTCCAAGGACAGGAAAAGACCCAGAAGAAGACCACATGGGAGATGGGTGGATGAAATTCGAAAGTATGCAGGGGTGACATGGAGGAGACTGGCACAAGACAGACCGTTGTGGAGGAAACTTGGGGAGACCTTCGTCCAGCAGTGGATTGATAATGGTTGACAATGATGATGATGATGATATACGTATAAAACACTTATGAGACAGTGAAGAAGTAAAGTCGGGCTGCAGGTGGCCTAGTGGTCAGCGTTCGTGACTGCCATGGAGATAGCATCAGGTTCGATCCTGGGCAGGTACGAACGTTCTAACCACTAAATACCCGCCGTGCGTTGGATGGGCACGTTAAGCCGTCGGACCCCGGGTACTGGCCCCCGGTAATAAATAAGGGCATCTTCCTCTCCCTTTCTACCTCGCTTCCGTGTGACTTTTCTATCGGGCACTCTAGCTCGAATCTCCTAGTTTCCTATTTCTAAGGGTTGTTTAAGACCTGGAGTCAGACACTCCCTTCCTAAAATCCTCTACATATGATCTATGATCTAAGAAGTAAAGTCTTCCATTAAAGACAAATTTAAAACATTTTTGGACTTCTCATATTTAATTTCCTGTGTAGAGCAAAAATTACAATTTTAAAGCTTTTCTTTTCAGTTTATTAAAATTCCACCCGTAAAATTTTTATTTTTGTAAAGTTAAACTAAACAAAACTCTTATTCAGCAGATCAGTCCTCATATAATGTTACCAAGTACACTTTTAAAATGTAGAAGAAAAAAGAAGAAATGCATTAACTCACATCGCTTACTCTGTCTTTCTACCTCTGCCTTTAATTTCTGATATTTTTCGGTTCTGTACACCATAAGCCATGTTAATCCTAAAAAAATGAAAAAAATATTGATTTCATTTATTGCACAGGAATGATAAAGTAATGCATATCTGTTTAACAACGGTGCTTTGTCTGAAAGTACATTTTTATCATGGTGCAAATAATTAGCATCAGAATTTATCCATATACCAATTGTGGTCACAGACACATACAAACTTCAATAAATGTATGTTAATAGCACATGGAAATAGTGTCATCACAGACACATACAAACTTCAATAAATGTATAAAATAGTTAGGAACAATACATATGCACACTGTGGTTCTCACAAATGTCACACATATGACCTCTATTACAAAATAACCCTTCAAAAGAAATCATAAAAAGTATTACAGCGTATTCCTTTTTAAAGTTAACACACAAACACTGAACATGAAACACTACCTTCCAGACCCTAAGCAACATCTTCACTATGACCATCATTTCAGTGATCTTTATCTGTTTCACTTTCATTATCAAGAGAGATAGTGAGGTGAAACAAAAGAAGAAGAAAAAAAAACTGGCCACAGTGCTGCTACACAGAGCCGCCCTTAGGGGGATGCGACAGGTGCGGTTACACAGGGCACCATGTTTTGGGGGGCATTCTCGCACCCTAAGCAAAACAGACGAAAAGAAAGAAAATGGAGAGGGAGAAAGAGCAAGGGAGCAAATTTTTTTATGATTAATAGCTGACTTTGCTGTGATAAAAGCAAGAAAAGTCCAGTTCTTATAAGGTGAGTACTATAATGTAAGTACTGTCCCATAATAGGTAGAGACGGAGCCACTGTGAGGGAAGGGCATATGCTGGTGTGCTTGTTTTATCTACATCATTTCAGACATTTACATAATATCAGTAGTGTTCAAAAAATTTTAAACGCTGTCTTCCATTATTGGTTAATTTTCAAACGTCTTGACGTTTCCTTAAACTGCACAGATAACTGTAATAAACTATGTTTTAAGTCTAGTGCATGTTTTATGTGTAGTGTAGGGGAAGAGATTAAAGCAAGGAGCCCCCACAGCTAGGTTCGCACCCAACCCCGCAGCTGCTAAGGGCGGCTCTGATGATATATGTATATGTATAATGCATGTTATTTAACATCAGCACCAAAGAACCAACTGCAGGTAAATGACCATGCATGCGTAGGTCATAAAACAGAATAAATAACACTTGATACTGAGCTTTGTTAATCAGTGTTGTTCTTTAGATAGGAAAGGCAGGGGGACTTGAGCAAGTTTACAAAGGCCAAATGACTGGATCAGACCATTTCCGAGATGGTAAGGCTTGTGTGACACTCACAGTCAGTCATGGTTAGCACCTTCAAAAAGAAATCTGACAAGGGAAAAACCATGAACCGTCAGCAATGTGCGCCAACCACATTTCATCAATGCAAGATGTAAACGAAAGCTAGGCTCTATGGTACGAGCCATCAGAAGGGATACTGTAGTACAATTCGCCAGTAATTTGAATGCTGGTGACGGAAGTAATGTGTCACAACATACAGTACATCAACCTCTGCTAAAAATGCAGATGCATAGAAGCAGGCTGCATGCAGCCCTCGTGCTATGTTCAGTTCACCGGTGAAGGTGCCTACAATTTAGGCTCCCATGTTAACCTTGGTTTACCGTTGAAAGTGCCTACAATGGACAAGTGAGCATCAAAACTGCAGCTTAAGTGATTGGAAGAACATCTGATTCGGCGAATCTTGTTTCCTGTTGCACCATATGGATGGCTGGGTACGCGCGCATCATTTATATGGGGGGAATGTTAGCACCACGATGCATTGTGGGACAAAAACAAGCCACTGGAGGAAGTATAATGCTTTGGACAATGTTATGCTAAAAAACTCAGGGTCCAGTCACTTATGTGCAAGAAACTGTGATGTCTACCATCTACCTAAACATCATTGCAAACCAGGTACATCCTCTCACGGCAACACTGTTCCCCTCATTGGCATGTAAGGATGTACCTTCTTTCAGCGGGATAATATGTGATGCTGCGTTGCCCGGATTGTTCGAGAATGGTTCGCAGGACATCAATGAAGGAAGAAATATTCCTCATAATACATGGGAAATCAATAAAATATTCAAAGCAAACAGAATATAAATTTGGATTTGCTTGTACCACACACTGGTCATTAATGTAACACCTCCCGGAAAACATTGCCCTGGAGCAGGAATTGAATCCGCATACTCGAACGGAAATCAGGAGATGCAGGTTCAATTCCCGCTCCAGGGCAATGCCCTTGACGAAGCCAACAAGGAGTCAGTCATTAATATGCTTCCCTGCATTCTTCTGTTCGTTAAATTTACATCGCTTGAAGCTCACCTGCTTCCGGCGGTTGGAAAGTGGCGATTGTTGTTCTTTTTCTCGTTCACCGTTTTTTTTGTTTTTTGTTTTTTCTTTGTTCAAAATTTGCTTTTATGTTTCACATTTTTAAATATACACTGCCGGACAATTGCTAAGGACGGATGACAATAACAACGATAGCAACCATAAAATGGAAGGCAGGAAAATGTGGAAATTAGCATAAGTGCGGGATACAGTAAGACGTGTTGTGCGTATGCAAATTGTGGATTGCCAAACTTGTTCGTGACGTCATAGCGCTGATAAGAGATATAAAGGATTTGACGCGTATTGACCGTTGTTGTTAAAACGCAAAGTTGAAAGGGAAAGAATCAATAGACGAACTTGCAAATTTCAGTATGTCTTCCCGGCATCACCTAGATGATTTTACGCGTGGCCGTATTATTGGCAAGATTGAAGAAGGGCGAAAAATAACAGATGTTGCCAGAGAGTTCGACGTCAGCCACAGTGTTGTTTCAAGGCTTTGGAAATCATTTCAAACAAATGGAGAGTGCAGCAAACGTCACGGGGGAGGTCGTGTTCGCAGTACGACACCTGCAGAAGATCGGTACATAGTGCTATCAACAAAAAGACACCGGCGCAGCACAGCTAGTGAGGTAGCAAATCAGTTTATGGCTGCTACTGGCAAGCGGATCTCCCGAAAAACTGTCGCCAGACGTTTGCATGAAGGAGGACTATACGCCCGCCATCCTGTTGTGGTCAAGACGTCACCGTACCGCCATGGTCAAGACATCACCGCATCCCATGGTCAAGACGTCACCGTACCGCCCGTTTGCAATGGTGCCATCAACATCACAATTGGACTGATAACGACTGGTCTGCTGTCCTCTTCTCAGATGAGAGTAGATACAGTCTATCGTCTGATTGTCGACGACAACTGATCTGGCGTGATAGTGGTACTGCATATTGTCCAGCAAACATACAGGAAAGGGACCGATAACCGACATGTAGTGTCATGGTATGGGCTGGCATCATGATCAATGGCCGTACTTCCCTCTATGTGCCTCCAACTGGGACTATGACTGGCCAACGATACATTAATGATGTTCTGCTACCTCATGTTTGCATGTTCCGTGGTGCTGTCGGTGATAGATTCATTTTCATGGACGACAACGCAACATGTCATCGAACAGTCACTGTCCAGGAATGTCTTGAGAGCGAGGATATTCAACGCCTCGTATACGTTCTCCAGATCTGAATCCCATTGAAAATGTGTGGGATGCTTTGGGGAGGAGTCTTGCTGGTCGCCAATGCCCTCCAATAAACAAGGACACCCTCATCCGTGCACTGACAGAGGAATGGGATAAATTACCCCTACAGCTGCTTGATAATGTTGTGCAAAGCATGACACGACGTGTGGAATCTTGCAATGCCCTCCATGGTGGCCATATCCCGTATTGACATCTTACACCGGAATGCCTGCGGACGGTAATTGCATTTTTTTCACGTTTACGTATTCTGCACAAAATGGCCTGTTTGTCCCTTGAACACGTTCCAAAGCCTTCTGGATTTCAGAGCACAATAAATTGTCTTTCTTGTAATGTCCTGGCATTCTGACATTATTTTATTTCACTTGGCATCCAACCACACTTACTTTTTTTATGCGCTATATAGCCATTTATGATCCGTCCTTAGCAATTGTCCAGCAGTGTATATACAGGGGTAGAAAACTGTATGTTAAAAAGTATGTTTTAAGTATGTTAAAACTTTAGGACCTAGTGTAAAGAACTACAACTTGCATGCCTCTTTTTCTAACTTGCATAATTTTCACTGCAATTGTAACAAGTACCAAGATACTGTATACTATGATAATTTCCATAAACATGTAATTACAGGGAATTTAAGCTTTATAGAACAACACAATTTTAAGAGGCTTTTAGATTTTGGTGCCAAGTTTAGACCATCAATTAATATCTCTAAGGAGAAGATTATGTTTAACTTTTGTCAGGATTTAAATAAGTAAATGGTTAATATCAGCTTGGCTTACCATTGGCCAGTTAAAACTTTTACTCAATGGAAGTGCAAGATTATGCAGGAGTTTAAGATTAACTTGTCAAAAATAGAAGCATTTTATGATAATAGCCTAATTCTCTCCAAAGAATAAAAACAATCTTTTTCTACCTGCAAAAAGAGTTCATTTTTACCACCACAGATAAAGCTGATAATAATTTTGCCATAATTTGTAATAAATTATATTTTGATTTAATTAATAATGAACTTAATAAGGTCATATTAATATTTGACCCTGTCTTAGTTACTGGTAAAAAAAAAAACTTGCTAATAAATTCAAGGCATTTCACAAGCAGCTTCGGCTTAGATTGGCTAATAGTCTATAAGCCTGAGTTTCCTTATCTTTTTGCAACTGTAAAATTTCATAAAGAACCGGCAAAATTTAGATTCATAGCTAGTGGGATTATAAGTCACAAGAAAAAATAGACCAGTAGTTTGAGTCAATCTTAAAACAGGAAGGATTTTTGAATAATAGCAACTCAGAAGTTTTTTCACACATTGTCAATATCAAGCTTGTAGATATTAATAGCTGACTTTTGAGAATTGTATACTAACTTTCCCATAGATGACATAATACACTATCTACCAACAAGTAATTGGACACCTGTGATAGCAAAGGAAAACAAAGTTTATTCACCTTTAATAGTTGGTGGAGCCTACACGAGCGGCGATTACAGCTGCGACCCTCCGGGGCATACTCTCAACCAGGCGTTGTACAACGGCTAGCGGTATTTTCTTCCACTCGGCTTGGAGAAAACAGGTCAGTTCCTTCACCGATTCCGGATGGTGGGGGCACCCCTAAAGTCGACGCTCCAACTCGTCCCAGAGGTGCTCCATAGGATTAACGTCCGGGCTCTGCGCAGACCAGTACATTCGATTAACCCCATTTTCACCATACCAATCTATGGTGGACCTTGCAGCATGACAGGTGGCATTGTAATTTTGAAAGTAACATGGGTCCACCCCGTAAAACTGCCACACCGTAGGAAGCACATGGTCATCCAAAATGGTGCAGTAGGTCTCGGCGTTGAGTCTACCAGGAATTGCGATCAAGGGTCCCATGCCATACCAGGAGAAACATCCCCATAGCATAATTCCACTGCAACCGAAGTTCACAGCTGGCACAATACATTCCGGCAGGAGGTGTTCTCTAGGCACACGCCAAACCCAGACCCTGCCATCCGAATGGTAGAGGATGAACCTTCATTCGTCGCTCCAGAGAACCTGTTTCCACTGTTCAACGGTCCACTGTCGACGCTCTTTGCACCACATTAGTTGAGCAGCGCTATTGGACTTGGTGATCAAAGGCTTGTGGGCGGCAGCATGTCCATGATAACCGAGCAGATTGGACTTCCTTACGGATGGTATTCATCGAAAGAACACTCCCGCCTGTTGAAACTCCTCAACAGATGTGGTCTATCGATTTGGTGCGGTTCTTTCGAATTTCTCTGGCCAGCACCAGTCGGTCTCTAACTCCCAGTTTTGTGGGTCTGCCAGGTCGGGGCACGTTCCGAAAGTCACCTCTCATCTTCCACTTGCCAGTCACGTAGGCCACTGTCGATTTTGGGTACTTCAACTCGCTGGGTATGTCACGTATGGATCGGCCATTTTCGTGATACCCGACGATTACACCTTTCTCGAAATCAGAGAGCTCTAAACTGTGTGGCATCTTGCATGCGACTGGTTGCGTTGTTGTTTCCCCACATGATATTTAACGGTGGCGGCCGTGATGTGTATCAGGACCTCAGATATCGTCGATTGCAGGGGTCTCCAATTACTTGTTGGTAGATAGTGTAGCTACCTTTAAATTACTGTATGAAGAATTTAAACTTTCATCTATTATAAAAGAAAGTACTTGGAATATTTTGTTAAATTGCTATATTAAAAATAACTATTTATTTATTTTTATTTATTTTGCAATAAGTTTTACAAGCAAGTGAATGGTATACCTATGGGATGCTCACATTCCACAAATATTTATAATTTGTTCTTGTTCAAAGAATGCCAGTTCATTAAGTATAAATTTTCTAATCATGATAGCTACTTAGATATATAGATAACATCTCCAGTAAGATTATTGACAATGTATTTATTTTGCAAGTTCTAAGGTTTGCAAGAATATGTAACCTTGATTCAGAATTTGAAAAGCAGATTAAAATACTAACACATCATTTTGTTAATAACCAAGTATCTAAAACTAGCATTAAGGAAAATAGTTCTTGTTTTTCTTCTTTTTTTTTTTTGATTGGAAGTTTAACGACCACCATGAGCAACTCAATGGGCTATAAGCAGTCGCCCGTCCCTAATTTAGGGTCACTGGTTCCAGGGAAGGGAGAGAGCCAGTGCCGTAAGACAAACACAACATCCATGCCTCACTGGGATTCGAACCCGGACCCCGTTCGGACGAATGATCAGAGGCCATCGCTTAGACCACTGTGCCACCGGGGCGGCGAAAAAAAATAGTTCTAAAGTATAGTGTTAGGATTGCAAACTTAGATCAATAACTCAGTGGCTAAATGAGTCATCTAAATTACAGCTATTTTACAGTCATAGAGGTTGGGTTGAAGATGGGGTCACTCATATTATTTGGAACCTAGAATACCTGATTAATTTCCATTCCTTTAATTTAAAAAAATATAGAAGATAAAATAATATTACAAAAAATTTTCAAATATGGTAAATAAATAAAAAGTATAAAATTATGAAAACTTGTGTTTATACAAAAAGAAAAAACAATTCTCAATTAAAGGTTTGGGAAAGAAGACTTATTTAGGTAAATAAATACTGGTGGTACTTTTTGAGTATAGGTGTTCTGGACTCATAGCGTACATCCAGTATTTTAGTGAGCTAAAGCTCAGGTATAAATCAGTTTCTGAACTTGCATAATTTCACTTTTGATTTAAGCATTAGAGGCTGTTTTCTTGTTAGAGTAACCCCACACCCAATGTGTTGGAGATGGTGTGGTCTTGGCTCCTAGAGGGCACTGCTGCCATTGCTTTCACATGCAGTTTCCTTGGCATGTTGAGTAAGAACTAGTGTTATGGGTAGGATTGGCTTTTCAGTTTAGAGCTGGGGGTTTTTTTGCAGCACAGTATGTATATTTTAGTTGTGTTTCTGCCTTTAAGACACATTGCTAGGTGTAGTTTGTTCTTTTGGAGGTGTCACATTTCTTAACAACTTCTTGTTGAATTTTCTTACTTTAGTTTGCTTTTATTTTCTCAGGTCAATTCTCCTCACTGAATACAATATTTCTGTAAATAATGGAACATAGCAGAAGCTTTCCACTCCTTTATAACATGTATTAGTTGTAGGTTTTTAGATTGTGAAACACTGTGAATCTGAATTGTGTTGTATATTCGTGTTGTTTTCTGCAACATACAGTATTTATTCCCAATGGTGCTTTATGTTTTGAGCAACTCTTTTTTTTTTTTTTTTTTGATTGGAGGTTTAACGACCACCGTGAGCAACTCAATGGGCTATAAGCAGTCACCCGTCCCTAATTTGGGGTCACTGGTTCCAAGAAAGGGAGAGAGCCAGTGTCGTAAGACAAATACAACATCCATGCCTCACCGGAATTCAAACCCAGACCCTGTTCGGACGAATGATCAGAGGCCATCGCTTAGACCACTGCGCCACCGGGGCGGCTGAGCAACTCTGGATTGTATGTGATGTTGGGCCTGGAATATTCAGTTTGCAAGCTAAATTGGAATTTAAGATTTTAACAGTTTCTATCATAAGGCTTATTAACTTATTTACTTGTTTTCTATTAAGTTAAATTTGCAAACTGAATATAGCAAAAACCCACATTTCTTTGGTTTGTGTAGAAACGAGAGTTGTGATCTGTGTCAGCCCTTGATAAAGCCACAAGTGACAGCTGCCAATAGAAGGTTCTACAATCCTTTCTATGGGTGGGCATATATACACATGTTTTAAATTCAGATAAACTTCAAAAAATGGGAAGTGTTGAAATTTTTATAGCTAAGAATGGTTAAAACCGGGAATCTTTTTCCCCAAACTACACATGCATACATACATATCACTAAGCTGTTCTCTGAGATTCAGAGGTTAGCTCCAAAAAGAAATACAAACTTCCAGATATTTTTACTCATTGTTGTTGTATCAAACTTCGCCATTTACAGCGATCTTGACATACAACTCGTGCTTCACTGATATCCATTACACGCCGTACACAAGATCTTTTATACTTCATACTTATAATCTTTTTCTCATGCAGACACTCCTGAATCTGATCCACCCATGTCTTCCTTGGCCTTCCTCTGCCTTTCCTTCCTGCCACTTGGGCTGAAAAGATTTTCTTAGTAAGCATTTCATCACTCATTCTTTCAACATGGCCAAACCACCGAAGCATATTGGTCTCCACCTTGCTAACAACATGTTGCTTTACATCACACAACTGCAATACATCTTCATTCCTCACACAATCAGATCGTGTCTTGCCACAAACCCCACGTAAGTAACACATTTCTCCAGCACACAAACGACTCCTATGTTTCTTCTGCAGTACCCAGGTTTCACTGCCATACATCAGAGTAGGAACAATTACTGTTTCATACACAGCCATGCGGGACTCTCTAGAGAACCAATCATTCCTGTGAAAACCTCCGAGAGCAGCTATGAATTTCAAAGAAGAATTCACTCGCCTACTGATTTCACCATCCAACTTGTTCTCTCTGCCAAACATTCTTCCTAAATACACAAACTCACTCACCTAGTCAATCACAGTGCCATTTATATTTACATTACATTCAGTGCTACCCATTCCACTCTCAAACACCATAACTTTGGTTTTTCCCTTATTTATACTCAGTTTGAATTTCATGCAAACTTCGTGCATCCGAGTCAACATACTCTGCAACTCACTTTTGTTCTCTGCCAACAGGACAGTGTCATCAGCATACAGCAATCTGCACACACGGATATCACCAAGACATAAACCACTATTATCTATGTTGGCATCACGCATGCATGCATCCATAAATATATTAAACAGCCATGGTGACATTACACAACCTTGTCTAACTCCTGCACAAATGGAAAACCATTTTGATAAAACACCATTCACTTGTACACAAGCACTACTACCAGCATACATGGCTTTTACACTATTAAGTAGATTCCCAGTAACACCATATTCATTCAATACCTTCCACAAAAGTGTCCTATTGACTCGGTCGTAAGCTTTCTCTAAATCTATGAAGGCAGTAAAAACTTTCTTCCCAACAGCCAGATACTTTTCAATCATCACGCGTAATGCAAAAATCTGGTTAGTGCAGCCTTTACCAGGCATAAAACCACTCTGAACATCCCACACTTTCTCTGATGTAAGACCCCGTACTTTTTCAATAACAACCTTACCGAACACTTTCCCTGGCACACTCAGTAGGCTGATACCACGATAGTTCTTGCATTCAGTCTGATCACCTTTTCCCTTATACAAGGGAACAATGATAGCATCCTTCCAATCCCGAGGGACCATTACTAACTCCCAGCACAACTGGCAAATTTCAGTTAACCAGTCAATTATAGAGTCACCACCATACTTCAACATCTCTGCAGTTATGCCATCAACTCTTTGAGCCTTACCATTCTGAAGAGATTTTAGAGCTTTACACACTTCTTCTCTTGAGATCCCTCCTGTGCTTTCATCCCTCATTGTGACATCATCTGCATCTGTCTCAGAATCATTTTTGCTCTCCTGATCTAATAACTCACAGAAGTATTCGCGCCATCTGTCACTTAACTCATTGTGCTCCCATATCATTTCCCCAATCTCATTCTTCACACAACTTACAACTTTGTTTCCCCTATTTTTCCTGAGTCTCATGTACTTCCAAAAGGACTTTCTAT
Organism: Macrothele yani; assembly: GCA_039090855.1. Taxonomy (NCBI): domain Eukaryota; kingdom Metazoa; phylum Arthropoda; class Arachnida; order Araneae; family Macrothelidae; genus Macrothele; species Macrothele yani. The sequence continues at coordinate 121,872,853 of CM077013.1, read as the reverse complement.
CTTTCCAAAAAGCCAGTTCATGCCTTTCCACTTTCTCTTTCCTATCTTTTGCCTTACTGTGGCGAACCAGCTTAGCAGCTTCACGCTTCTTACAGCGATATTCATCCACAGAGACTCTAGCTTGCAACATCCCCAAATAGGCTTCCTTCTTTTTCTTTACTGCCTCATCAATTTCACTATTCCACCAAGCATCACCTCTATTGTTACCCACTATTATGGTGCCACAGACCTCTTTAGCAGCAGTAACAACATAGTTCTTAAAACATTCCCACTTCTTTTCTACATCCCTCTCACAAGATTTCAGATCCTTCAGTCGTTCTCTGAATAAGTCAGAATACCGCTGATGATCTTCAAGGAGCCTATCAACCTTTATTCTTTCTATCCTGGGTCTCATCCTATTCCTTTTCCTCCAAACAACATTAAGTTTCACTCATGACACTACCAAGTAATGATCAGAACCAACATCCGCACCTCTCATCACACGGGTGTCAACAACTAAGTGTTTCAAACGCTGATCGTAAACAACAAAATCTATCACACTCTTTTGACCAAGAGTACGATTTTCCCACGTATATGTGTGTATATACTTGTGGTTGAAAAATGTATTAGATACACACAAACCATTCTCAATGCAGAGTTCAATTAATCTTTCACCATTATCATTCACACAAGGATCATTAAACTTACCCAGAACATTGTCAGAAATTACATTCTGCACACCTACTCTAGCATTGAAATCCCCTGCTATTATAACTTTTTCTTTAGCACCAAACTGGCTCAAAACAGCTTTTAGCTCATTCCAGAAATCTTCCTTCTTATCAGAAGGTTCCGAGTCACAAGGAGCATACACTACAACAATTACAATTCTCTGAAGTTTCACTTTCAAACGAATTAAGAGAATTCTCTCACTTATGCAACTAAAGTGAATCAAGTTGTTCTTCATCTTTTCACTTAAAATCACACCTACACCAGCCTGTCCTCTCATATTATCCAATACTCCAGACCACACACTCACCGTGCCATTCATTTCTTCTACCCCAATTTCCTTCTTTTTGGTTTCACTTACGCACAGCACATCCAGTCTATACTTATTCATCTCCTCAATCACCTCACTCATCTTGCCATTTATACCTTAAGTATTCCGTACACCAATCTTACATTCACTCAGCTGAGATCGCTTTCTCATACGACGTTTAGAAAGTCCAGGTAGATTCCGTGATGGACCGTCCTTCTCAAGTGTGGTAGGTCCACCATATCCCACACTTGAGTCATTCTTAATATTTTTTTTTGTCTTTTTAATCAGGTAAATACATCAGTGTGGGGGATTAGCCCACAGCTGAGGGTTCCAGTTGGTCATTCAACCTAAGGATTCTGGAACAAAACGCAGTGAGCTGGGGTCTTTTCACCAATGTCACACAGAACTAGCTGGCACCTCTCCAAGATTCACAGAGGCCCTAGTTGCTGTTGTGTGTGCCATTGTCACCACGGAGCGCCCCGAGGAAGCAAGCCCATCGCTCACTACGACCGCCTCCCAAACTACACAGTTATTTTGTTTTTATCGCTCATGTCAAAATGCTTTCCTAAACAAAACAAAAGCAACTATGTAATATAGGGTTGTCGGAGAAGTCATGATGTATTTTGGCCCCCGATGGCGGTTTTGGAAGTACTAGAGGTATGAGCAGCTCTGTTATCGCTATGGCATTCGACAGGTGCCAGTTTTAGCTGCAGTCTAAAAGGAATAGTGAGCGATTTGGTTGATTTGCGGAGATTTGACATCAAGTTGAAGATGGAAGACCAAACAGTGCATTTTCGCCATATTTTACTGTTTTACTTCCGTAAAGGGAAGAACGCGCGTCAAGCTTGTAAAAAGTTGCGTAAAGTGTACGGTGATAATGCTCTACAAAAACGTCAGGGCCAGCGGTGGTTCGCGAAATTCCGTGCTGGTGATTTTGACCTCAACGATGCTCCTCGGTAGGGGAGGCCCACCGAGGTTGATGACGACCAAATCAAAGCATTGATCGAGTCAAACCCACGTTACACGACACAAGAGATTGCAGACACATTGCACATTCATCATTCAAGCGTTCACGACCACCTGAAGAAGCTGGGATACATATGCAAGCTTGATGTGTAGGTTTCTCATGAACTCAAAGAAGCTCAATTGAAGGCCCGTATAAACATCTGCGATATGTTCATTTAACATGAGGAAAACGATCCTTTTTTTAAGCGACTGATAACTGGTGACGAAAAGTGGATTGTGTACAACAATGTGCTGTGCAAACGGTCTTGGTCCTGACGTGCTGCTTTGCCTCAAATGACATCCAAAGCAGACATTCATCAGCAGAAGGTTCTGGTCTCAGTGTGGTGGGATTTTAAAGGTGTCATGTTTTTCCAGCTCCTACCATGGAACCAAACAATAAATTCGAATGTGTACTGTTGGCAATTGGACAGTTTGAACGAATCCATCATCCAGAAATGTCCAGAGCTCGTTCATCGTAAAGGTGTTGTGTTCCATCACGAAAACGCGAGACCACACAAGTTTGATCACCCGCCAAAAATTATTGGAGCTTGGGTGGGATGTGTTGCCACACCCAGCATACTCGCCTGACCTTGCACCCTCAAAATTCCACTTGTTTCGCTCTCTTCAACAGTCCTTGACTGGTATAATGTTCAATTTAGATGAGGCTGTAAATCAGCACCTTGTACAGTTTTTTGCCATGAAAGACAGGTCCTTCTATGAACGAGGCATTCTGCAGCTCACTGAAAGATGGCAAAAGGTTATCGAACAAAACGGGCATTATATCATTGATTGATCTTTGTTCTTTCTATCAATAAATGACCTTTGCAAAACATGGCTAAAATACGTCATGACTTTTCCGACAACCCAATAACATTGGTTGCTTAAAAAGTAGATATTGGTATTTTCACAAATCTTGCATATGCTGAAATTATTATGCAGATGTAAATCTGCAAAATTTGTAGCAAACTAAAATGAAGAGACACACACATACTCGCTTTGTAGTTGCATGACCAACTTTGAACATGAAAAACTAAAAAAGAAATATGAGACTGCTATATACATAGACTTCAAATATAAACACAATAACACATTACAATACAAGATACAAGGCAAAGCTGGGATGTTCATGTAAATGCAAACTGCTACTGACAATACCTTCAAAATGAGGGGCACTGGTATTTTTTTAGAGGGTTGCATAGAGTGGTATAACCAGAAATTTCTCAAGGGGGTCCATGGGTTGGTTCATTGGTGAAAGCCCCATGTATACATCTTGGTGAAAGCCCCATGTATACATCGCTTTAAATTCATACTAAATCTCCCTTCAAGGGGGGGGTTACGGACCCGAGGACCACCAGCTTGGCTACGCCTATGGTTGTATACCAATAATGCTACAATATACACCAATGTACTGAATGACAAGAGTTTGCCAAAAAAATTTTTTAAAGGAGTATTTTTACTGCTTTGAAAAAATTTAGGGAGTAATTTTCAAAAGTCGGGAGTATTTTAGAAAAATAAACAGATGAAATAAAATACTTACAAAAATGCTAGGCAATTATGAAAAATCAATCCAGATTTTTTCCTATAAAAAATATTTCACTACTTCTCAATGTATTTCTGTTTTGTTTCTTGTTTCAGAAATAAATATAATATTCGTATTTTAAAATAATAACATTAAATTTATCATGTTTTGTAATGACCGCGTGGAACAGCAATTTGTTCAAGTAAAAACATTGCACTTTTGAGGTTCTTATAGGCATCTAAAATTATCTAATAAACTTCTCAGCAAGTTCCACAGCCACATTTGTTTTTCTGCAGCAGCACAACATCCAGTGCTTAAATTTTCATTTTGCTGATATCTTTGTTTCCCTTCCCATTTCTGAAAAAACCATGAGGAATAACCACTCACCATAAAGATCATGGTAACCTCCAATGGACCAAACACTTCCAACACGTCATTCATCGTGATGTAACTGGGCTTCCACAGGTTTACTGACTTCTTGCTTACGCTTCTTATTTTCGGGTGTGAAACATCGTTTTTTTTTCCTTTGCCTTATAGTATGTTACTATAATGCTTGTCAATTCGATAAAAATCATACATACAACTCATTCATACAATTCAAGTAAAAACTATGTACATAAACCTTACATTCACAGGTGATTAAACCTTAGTCAACTCTAATTATGGAACTCCTTCTGTTTCACGACCTCTGCCACTCCCACTGCAATTGTCACACCCATTCAGCCCCGCACATCCAATCCTCTAGTACTTTCGACAGGTCCCTGTCATCTTCAGGAGGCAGGTGTGTCTCATCCGCCCACCGCAGCTCAAGTGAGCAGAGCCATCGAGGCATGGGCTCCAGTCGCTATCTCTGAATCGTTGTCTCTGGCGCCATCTATTGTCCCTGCTGCTCTTTTTTCTCTTTCTTTTACGCTGCTGTTCAATTTTTATTAGGGCTTTCCATTGTTCGTTTAAGTTATTTGGCTCATTAATGTTGCATATTCTTGATCTGTTTTTTTCAATTAACACTGATTCTGCAATTCTTAACTGCTTTTCGTTTTTACAGCTCTTAATAATTTTAATATCTTCAAACCTTGGACATTTTTGATTTTCCATACAGTATTGGGTCAATGCTGTCTTAGCCTCTTTTTTATTCCAATTATTAATATGCTGGTTCAATCTATACTTTAATTTATTCTTGGTGCTGCCTATATATGACACAGGTGGTTGCTGGTTTATTGGGATTTCATAAATTCCTGCTCTATCTAATTGGCTAATTTTTTCATTTTTAATCACTAAATTTTTTACAGTAAGTACCTGATTTCCTACCTGTATGCCATACTTGCCACAGACTTTATTAATTTCTGCTGAAACATTTTCTATATATGGTATTGCTCCCACATATTTTACAAGTTTTTTATCAGTCTTGACCTTATTGTAACCTTGAGTTACTTCATAAATCCATTTTTTTAATACCTGTTTAGGGTATCCAAAAGCATATGTAATTTTTTCAATATATTCAATTTCTTCCTTTCTATACTGTTCAATTGATGTATGTGTTAAACTTCTTTTAATTAGTGTTTTAACACTATTTCTTTTATGTGTTAATGGATGTGATGACTGAAATGGTATAAGTACTGGGATATATGAAGATTTTCTATGCACTCTGAATTGTAAACTCTCCTCTGTTTTAATAATCAAAACGTCCAAAAATGCCAAAGTATTGTCATGTTCTTGTTCTACTGTCAGTTCTATAGATGGATAAATTTCACTATACTTTTTTGTCAAGTCCTCAAGTTCATCATTTTTTAGCCTGGACAACAGAAAAATGTCATCAACATATCTGCAGTATATCAGTGGTGGATCCTTGAGTTTACTTATTATTTTTTCCTCAATGTCACTCATTATAATTTCAGCAAATAAAGTTGACAGTGGTGACCCCATAGGTCCACCATGATTTTGTTTGTACATCTTGTTGTTAAACTTAAAAATGTTATTTTCATATATGTACAATAAAATTTCTCTTAACTCCTCTATTTGTATTGCATTCATTGTCTGTAGTACATACAATTTTTCAATAATTATTTCTATTGCCTGAGGTACTGGTGTGCTAGGAAAAAGAGCTCTCACATCCATACTAGCCATATGATATTCACTTAAATCTTGTTTAATTACTTTAATTTTCTCAATAAATTCATATGTATTCTTCACAGTGAACCTTGTCTTCATGAACACAGGTGCCAAAAATTTGTAGATATTCTTTTCTAGTTTTATTAGTGGGGAATTCCTTTTTGATACAATCACTCTCATAGGTGTATCAGGCTTATGAGTTTTTATTTTTGCAATCATTTTTGGTATTCCAGTACCCATTGGCGGGTATGCTTTCTTTATTTCATCAGGCAAGGTGCTGTGATTTCTTATTCTAGCTAAGTACCTTACTTGAGATTCTGTTGGGTCTTTTGTCAGAATGCTGCAATTTAGTTCTTCTATAGCTCTATTCATTTTTAGATCTTCCCATTTCTTTGTTATTTTTTTTAATGCAATTTTATCTATCATGAATGCATGACAGCTTTCACTATTTTAGATAAAAGATGAATAGTGTAACTTTGAAAATATAAATACTTTTGAAACACCATGCAACAATGTTTACAAATTTTTAGCTTTGTCATTTTCGTTTTTGGAGCCCCCCCCCCGAACCTTTATCAAGCTGAAATGCAAAACTTGGGGGGGGGGGATATTTAAGAATACAGGATACATGTTCTGACCATCGTTGGTAAAAAAAATTACAGTTACAGGGAAAATCTTTGCTACATCCAATTTCCGTTTTCAGATATTTTCCCTCTATTTTCAAGTTTAAATACAAATATTTATGAAAAAAAAATGATATTTAACAACAATACTAGGCAGAGGAAAGATCACATGAAAAATAAAATTACGACTACAGGAGAAATCTCCACTGCGTCTAACTTCTGTTTTTGAAAATTTTGAAAAACGAAACTTCCGCTTTCGAAAGTTTCAGGCACAAAACATCCTCCACCACTACTAATTGCCACAAAATTTCTGTTCAGTTATGCATCGATCTGAAGGACAACCCAAATTATGACGGAAAAGGAGAAATTCCTCGAAGTCGTCGCACTCTTATGCCTAAAGATTACAGCAAAAAATTTTCGCCATTGAATTTCCATTTTCAGAAAAAAATTCAGTTTTCAAACTGAAATACAGATACTTATGGAATAAAATGATATACAACAATATTGGACAGACGCAACATCACACGAAAAAGAAATTACGATTACAGAAAAAATCTTTATTTCGTTTACTTCAGTTTCTGAAAGACGAAATACCGTCTCGATGCGTATTTTTACGAATTGGTAAAATTCTTTGATGCATAGTTTTACGCACTTAGAAAAATTCCCGATGCATATTTTTACAAGTCGAGAAAAATTCTCGATGCGTATTTTTACATGCTGGTAAAATTTCGATGCATACTAGATGAGCAATTATGCATTTTGGTGAACTCTGTTAATGACCCTATGTAGGAATGCTTATCCTGGTTGAAAATGTTGGATAAATAGCACCCTCTGACAGACATTTAAATGGAATTTTTAAAATTTCTATTGTACCCTTAAGTCATTCGACATGTTGGTGTAAACACGAGAACTCACACCCAAAGCAATAAAGTACCTAATACTGTACCTAAAGAACACTCGCATCCTTTCATATTTTTAGCCTAATCACAGATATAATGAGGATTCGAGTTCATTTTATTTTCACCCTTCTGGAATCTGAAAGTCAAGAACAAGCAGTTGTTCATCCCGAAATCTCGGGCAAGAAACCCAGTATTGACAAACAATCTAGTTCCTACCAAACCTAAATACTAACAGCTCCTTGCAGGATGACTACGCTTTTGTCGTCCCCGTCTGCTGAAGATCTCAAAAAAAAAAAAATATATATATATATATATCTGGAAGGTTTAGACGTTAATTCACATTCAGTTGTACAGCTTTTAAAACAAAAAAAAAATCAAGAAAAAGGTGAGGGTGCATTGACTTGAAAGTGTTTTATATGTAAAAGTGAAAATTTAGTTATAAGAGTACATTACATAATTGTAATTAGTATAACGCACCTCGCCAATTTTGAGCACCATATCTGACAGAGGAAAAGTGGCAATGCAGTGGAAAAGACAGAGGATTTGTAGAAGAAACACAATTATTTAATAAAATTGTTAGCAAAAGGTTGACAATTAGTAAGGAGGCAGGGGAGGGGAGACCAAGTCAGTCTTCATGACTTGAAGCGATGGTTTACAAGAAGCAACAAGTATGATTAAATCTGATGTAATTCCTTCGGGTGGTGCAAATCCATAGCTGTACTGTTATAAGGGAGAAGCAGGAAAGATAAAAAGCTTGGTGGACAGAATTATTTTTAGAGAATAACAGTTTCAATTGAGTAATAATAAGGAAATAATTCTAGTAATAAGAAAAATAAATCTCTTTCTTTTAAGGGCCACACAAGGCTTATTAATTGCACCAATAAGTGCTGAGGATAAACCCAGGCAATAAGGTTAAAGAAATAACAATACCGGGATGAGTGGGCGGAGCTGGGAGGAATCATGAATTATCATTGGCTGGAGAGACACTGGAATGGGCCAACACAAGCGAATCAAAAGCACCCTTGAAGTATGGATGTTATGGAAAACTCTACAAACCAAGGACTTAGAAATTTTTTAAGAAATAATAGCATAGGGTTAACAGAGTCAGGAGCATATTTAGAAGGGGCAAGGGGGCCCTGCCTCCCCAAAATTGGTTATTTTTTTGTTAAAATGCAGCTTAAATTAGACAAAAATGCTTTAATTTAATGAAATGCATCAACTTACATTAGAAAAAAAATAATTTTTTCTTCCATTTTTCATTAATTTTTTTTTTTCTGCTGGATTTCAAAAACTTTCATTTTTTGTCATCCTCCTCTCCCCCCCCCCCAAATTCTATATATGCCCCTGAACAGGGCAGTGGTTATAATGATTTATAAATGTTTGCGAGTTCTCTTAAAATTGTAAGCAGCCTCAAAGGGCCACCCTTAAAAAAATTAAAAGGCACATAAATACAAGTGCAAGTACACAATATTTACAAATGAAAGACTGCTGACAGTATGACCAAGGGAAGAGAGGTCAGGCAATTAATGACTGGTGAGCCCACGAGAGTTAGCTTTTAAGCTTATAATAAAGCTCCAACTCTTTTAGACTACTCGACAGGGTGGGGAAGGGTAAATGATTACTAACAGAAGTGGGTGGGCAATTGGCAGGCCTGGAAGGATGGGAGTCAGAATTTTGAATTTTATTGGGGACCTTTTGTAGACTTCAAGGTCTACTCTGGTGCCATGTACTAATACTTCTTTAGGGATGCGAGGTCACCAGATTCGAAAGACACTAGTTGTCAGGGAAACCTGATGCCCAATGCTGCAGCGTGAAAGCATTTTCTGTGAGGAGTTTGTAATTAATCAGGGCCTTTGCAACATCCTTGTTGGAAATACCTATGGGAACAGGGGCCCGCCAAGGGCATTTGTCGCCCTGTGAAATGCTGCTAGTAGGCGAGCTTTTTTTTTTTTTTTTGTATGGTTTAAAGACAGGTAGGTGAGCTTGGGGATATCTTTAGGTACCCTGTTGTGGTAGTCTGTAGGTGAAATGCTGCTGGTTGGTGAACTTAAGAGATACCCTTAGGTGCCCCATATGTGGTAGTCAGTAAAGGATTTCTGGCGAGTTCCGCGTGTCAGATGAGGACTTCTCTACAGCAGCAATCCGGGTAAGTCCTAATTCCTTCACCTTGGAAAAAGAGGCAGCAGATGTGGGAGATGATGCAGCTGAAGTTGAGGACATTTGACCAAGAGGGATAAAGAAAAATGGGTGGGGGTGGGGGGAGTTGAAGCAAAAGCTGAAGTAGCAAGGGATAGTAGTTCAGCAGCAAAATAGCACAATCACTAGGAGGAGAAAATAGAAACGTTGGGTTAAATAGGAAAAGGGAATAAAGCTGATAGCAGAAACTTGTTAATGGATTAGAGAGGGATTGGGTTGAGAGAAAAATGTGAGTTGCAGGATGTAGCCGCCAGGAACAAATAATGATGGAATTTTTTTTTCTTTTTATTGGAGGTTTAACGACCACCGTGAGCCACTCAATGGGCTATAAGCAGTCGCCTGTCCCTAATTTAGCGTCACTGGTTCCAGGGAAGGGAGAAAACCAGTGCCGTAAGACAAACACAACATCTATGCCTCACCGGGATTCGAACCCGGACCCCGACCCCGTTCGGACGAATGATCAGAGGCAATCACTTAGACCACTGCGCCACTGGGGCTGCGATGATGATGGAATAAGGATAAGAAACAATAGCAAAAAAAAAAAGAGTATACGGGAATAATCAAAATAGTAATGCTGAAGATCCTACAATTAAATCAGTTAAGTACCGCCAATAGCGGTATAACTATACCATCGGGATCAGAGGAAATGCTATCCCACACTCACCAACCCACTTGGCCAGCGTGGTGAGTTATGGCCAAACACCTCCAAAATGACTCTACAACTTAAATCTTGGCCCTCAGTCTCCGGCAGCTGGAATGTACCTGGCCAAGGCAGCGGCCAGTGCGACATGAAGGCAGAGGGTGCTAAGAATCCCCGGAGGACCGGACTAGGCTGCCATTTGATGCTGACCTTGGCTACCTATAATGGACGCTCCCTATCTTCTGATTCAAGGCTTCTTGAATTGGAAGAGGAACTACAAAGGATCAAGTGGGACATCGTCGGGCTAAGTGAGGTAAGGAGAAAAGGAGAAGATCTCATTGAACTGAAAAGTGGACATCTCTTCTATTATCGTGGGACAGATACTGGCAGAACTAGTGGTGTTGGATTTATAATAAACAAGAAACTGAAGGATAAAGTTGTAGAAGTTGAAAGTTCCTCTGACAGAGCTGCACGACTCGTTATCCAACTATCGAGAAGATACCAGGCTCAGATTATTCAAACTTATGCACTCACCACAAGTCATCCTGAAGAAGAAATTGAAGAATTTTATGAGGAAATTCGTCATCTAAATAATAAAGGTAAGCAGCACTTGAAGATAATTATGGGAGATTTCAATGCAAAAATAGGGCACCGGCAACAGAATGAAACTTCAGTAGGTAAATTCGGTCACGGCAACAGAAACCAGCGTGGAAATACTCTTGTTGAGTTTGCAGAGGCAGAAGGATTTTTCATCTTGAACTCCTTTTTCAAGAAAAAGCCACACAGGAAATGGACATGGAGACATCCAATTGGGACGACAAGTGAAATTGATTTTATTATGTGTAACAAAAAATTCGTCATCGAAGACTGCAGTGTGCTGAACAAGTTCAACACAGGTAGTGACCATAGATTGGTGAGATGTAAGATGCACCTCAACACTAAACTGGAACGTGGCAAGCTCATAAGACAAACAAATTGTATTGACATAACAAACCTTAAAAAACACCATAATACTTTCAAGTTGGAACTGAAGAACAGATTCTCTGCTTTAGAAGGCCTAACATCGGAAGAAGTGGATATTTCGGAAGTTAACAGAAAAGTAACCAAAGCTCTTATGGAAACAGCAACAAAATTAGCTGGGTCTAAGAACAAGTTGCATGTGAACAAATTATCAAGAAAAACCAAAATGTTGATGCAAAAAAGAAGAGAGATGAGGACAACTAAAGAAGATGTGACTTCCAAAGTGGAATATATAGAGCTATGCAAGACAGCACGAAAAAGTATCACTGAAGACGTAAGGAAATTCAACTGTGAGCTAGTGAGGAAAGCAATTGAAAACAACCAAAGCCTTAAGATAGCAAAGGGACATCTCAGTAAGGGAAGAAAACAGATTATGGCTCTGAGAAAAGAAGATGGTTCTATAACAAGAAATAGAGGCGAAATTTTGACAAGAGTGAAAGATTTCTACTCCAAATTATATGAAAGGGATGATACATGTACTCCAGACATCATGAAAGGTACCAGAGTTCTTCCAGTCCTCCCAGCAGAAGTTGCTCATGCAATCAAGAACATGAAGCGGGGGAAAGCTCCAGGTGAAGATGGAATTACTATAGACATCATACAAGAAGCAAGTGGAGAAATTGAAACAGTACTCGCCCAAATTTTCACTCGATGCCTTAATGAAGGGAAGATTCCTGAGGATTGGAACAATGTTACAATGATCCTGCTACATAAAAAAGGTGACATTGAGGATCTCAGGAACTACAGACCTATCAGCCTCCTATCAGTGGTTTATAAAATCTTCACTAAAGTTCTTTCACACCGCTTGAAGGTAACACTGGACATGGCTCAACCGAGAGAACAAGCTGGATTCAGGAGTGGCTACAGCACAATAGATCATATCCACGTACTGAGGGAACTAATTGAAAGAGCGAGGGAATATGAACTTCCATTGTGCATGGCTTTTATCGATTATGAAAAAGCCTTTGATTCGGTGAAACCATCAGCAGTTACAATGGCTCTGAAATCCTGCGGTGTTGAAGATGCATACATTAATATTATTAATAACGTCTATGAAAATGCAAGTGCAAAGATTCGGCTGTTTGAAAATACAACACACATAAAAATTGGAAAGGGAGTGAGACAAGGTGACACCATATCTCCGAAGCTCTTTAATGCCACATTGGAAAATGTCTTGCAATCACTGAACTGGGAAAACAAAGGGATAAAGATTAATGGAGATTATCTAACCCACCTTCGTTTTGCTGATGACGTAGTCATTTTTGCAACTACCCCATCAGAGCTCCAGAGTATGATCCAGGAACTTGCTGACAAGAGTAAAGAAGTGGGATTAAAAATGAACTTTCAGAAGACAAAAGTGATGTTCAATGCTTTTACAAGAAATGAAGATTTATCGATTGATGGAGAAAAACTGGAGATAACAGATACGTATGTTTATCTTGGACAGCAGATATCAAGTGAGGGTCACATTGATGAAGAAATTAATCGGCGTACAAAACTTGCCTGGAGAGCTTTTGGAAGAAACAGCATAATTTTCAAGAGCAATATGCCATTATGTCTTAAAAGAAAAGTGTTTGATCAATGCATCCTTCCAGTGCTTACGTATGGTGCAGAGACGTGGACCTTAACTAAAAGAGACATACAAAGGCTGCAGACAACTCAAAGCAGCATGGAGAGGTGCATGCTTGGTATAACCAGGAGAGATAAGAAGAGGAACTCGTGGATCCGAAAAATGACGAGAGTGGAAGACATCATGATCAGAGTTAAATCCCTGAAATGGCAATGGGCTGGACATACTGCCAGAAGGACAGACCATAGATGGACAGCCGAAATTTTAGATTGGATTCCAAGGGACAGGAAAAGACCCAGAAAAAGACCACATGGGAGATGGGTGGATGAAATTCGTAAATATGCGGGAGTGACATGGAGGAGACTGGCACAAGACAGACCGTTGTGGAGGAAACTTGGGGAGACCTTCATCCAGCAGTGGATTGATAATGGTTGACAATGATGATGTATATAACACAGTGAAGAACACAAACCGTCTGTGTGAAATTTATCCTAACAGCTCTCACATTTCGCAATGCAAACATACTAAATCATACAATTAAGTACTGCAATCTTAATCGCACGATTTAGTATGTTTGATCTTGAAAAATATATTACTGGTAGGAAGAATCAATTATGCTGATAATCTATATGGGACAACTGAACTGTGATTGTAAACGTTGATATTTTCATCTTATCTCAACACCACAAGTTTGTAGTCATAAATATTATATAACTGAACTGCATTGAAAAAAATAAAATCCCATTTAAAAAGGAATTCATAATCGGCGGTTCCCATGTTTCCCTGACATACCTTCACCAAGCAAAGCAGTAAAAACTGATATAAATAAAATCAGAAAACTATCGCTCCACATGACGCAAACACTTATATGAATGACCTTCTCCCACAAAACTACCAAACTACTGACACACAGTGACAGTACTGAGTATGAGACTATGAGTACTGACTAGTGACTACCACTAACCACTCTACCAGCAACTACCAGACCAGTAAGTAGGGATGGGCAAAAAACCTCAATAATTTTGAACATCGATGTTTTGCCACCGATGATCGATGTTTCAAGCTCGAAGTTGCAGAAGTCGATACATCGAAAAAACATCGAGTTTCGCCACCGATGTTTGGAACTCGAAGAGAATATCTTCTACGAAAAGTAAATGCATTTCTTTTTGTTACATTCATAACCATACAGAAGAAAGAAATATCACCTTCCTATTGATTGTTTTACTTGATTCGTTGGCGAAAACCAAGATCCTTTCCTCGAAGGCATGTGAGCCGATACATCGAAAAAACATCGAGGCTTTTAAGAAATATTATTAGTTACTTGGGGCTGAATTGGTGAGCAATTACCATTATATTGAACAGAGATTTTACCCACCGATATGCCCATTCGGTGCTGCAGATCAAGAAGTGTGAAATCTTTGGCTGTGTTAGCAAGACATCGTGGTTCACACCGATACATCGAAAAAACATCGAGGTTTCCACCGATACATCGGGCGTTTTAACAGATATTATGTTAATGGTTGTTGAACTGGTGAGTATCATTGCTATATTAAAGAGAGATTTTACAAATCGTGTGCCCATTTACTGGTGCAGGTGGAAAAGTGCGAGTTTTTCAGTTTATTAGCAAAACATCGAGGTTTACACCGATGCGTCGAACAAAAATAGAGGTTTCTAATAATACATCGAACATTTTAATATATATTATTAGTTACCCGATGTTATTGGTGAGTAATCACTGTTATATTGAACAGAGATTTTGCAGATCTGTTGCTGCAGATTAAAAAAACGAATTTTCGGCTTATTAGCAAAAACATCGAGGTTTTCACCGATACATCGAAGATTTCCACCGATAATATCGATGCATCGATGTTTTGGGAATGAGTAACCACCAATGTCGATCATCGATGTTACCCACCGATGTGCCCATCCCTACCAGTAAGCAGTAACTAGCGTCTCAATCCTACAGCGGCTGAATCCTCATTCCCTCTAATGCGCATGCCCGAGACTAAGAAATTTTCTCCCCATCTGTTGGTCTGGCACTCTTTGACCAGGAGTGGACAGTCGATAGCACTCCAGAATAACCACACAGTGGCAGAGTCCATATTCCCTGTAATGCGCATGCCCGAGACTTAACAAATTACTTGAACCCAACGAGATAGAAGTACGTAGAGCGCTTACATCGGGGAACGGGTGAAGCCACCGGAAACAAGTGGCAGCCATGTTTGATGAGGTACAGAACGATTTCCGTTCCGTGTTAAGAAAGGGAGTTTTCGTAATATATGGTTTGATGTTAAATAAGGATGTAACTCAGAAATGTTGTTATAAACACCTAGGGGTGAGACTAAAACTTTAGCGTATCAAATAACGCTTTTCATTGTTAGTTGGCGGCAATAGTGTTTTTTTTTTTTTAATTGGAGGTTTAACGACCACCGTGAGCAACTCAATGGGCTATAAGCAGTCGCCCGTCCCTAATTTAGGGTCACTGGTTCCAGGGAAGGGAGAGAGCCAGTGCCGTAAGACAATCACAACATCCATGCCTCACCGGGATTCGAACCCGGACCCCGTTCGGACGAATGATCAGAGGCCATCGCTTAGACCACTGCGCCACCGGGGCGGCACAATAGTGTTTTAAAAAGAAAATGATATTTTAATGGATGCAGCTTGCTCTCGTTGAATAAAATATCATGCCGTAATGTTTTGACATTTCACAAATTTTTTGGAACAAATTTTCAGTGAAATATAAGTCAGCGGTAATAGAGTAAATGAAAAAAAAAGAAATAAAAAAATAAAAAATACAGTTGCATTCAATCCGCAATTTCGGGAAAAATCTTAGATATTCGTGGGTCATCACTATGAGAATGCTGAATCATCCCACAGCTTATCACTCCAAATACATAGACGCCAAATATTTCATGAGAGTTTTAAATAAAAAAAAAAAAAGTTCGAAGAAAAACGGAAAACAAACAATGAGTTTACACAGCCTAGAGGCACCAATATTAAAATACTTTTACCAACTGCCCCTATCTTATATAATCAGAAGAAAACTACTACTTAACTGGTTTTTATTTAATAAAAATTAAAAGTCCTTAGCACTGGGCATGTTTCTAATCTGTTTGTTAGCCTTAACATTCAGCAACACAGATCTGTAAGCCTTATTCGTGGGTAGGCAAGGCAATTGTGGTAACTTGACCATAATAAAGGTATCTCCCAGTACATACACTAAATACTTCACACAATATAATTCTCTCTCTCTATGTATATATAAGACCCAGAAGATGACCCCATGGGAGATGAATGGATGAAATTCGAAATCATGCAGGAGTGACACGGAGGAGACAGGCTCAAGACAGACAACTGTGGAAGAAACTTGGGGAGGCCTTCATCCAGCAGTGTATTGATAATGGTTGATGTTATACATATATCAGTAAAAAGAAGTAAAGCACACTCATGTAGTAATTAGACCACATCAACACTGCACCTTGCTGCAGGAATTAGACGTAGTAGAAATAAACATAGAATTAACCAGAAGTAACCCACTTTCATGGTTCTAGACAAAAATGACATAGAATAAAACAACTCAGGAACCCCAAACCACTCTTTAGGGAAAGACATCTGGAGCCCCAAAGTTAAATCATAGCTTAAGTGTTACCGAAAAAACCCCAGAAGACCCCATGGGAGATGGGTGGATGAAATTCGAAAGCATGTCGGAGTAGCATGGAGGAGATAGGCGCAAGACATACAGTTGCGGAAGAAACTTGTGGAGACCCTCATCCAGTAGTGGATTGATAATGGTTGACAATGATGATGATATATATATATATATTGATTATATACAGTATACATATATTGTAATGATAAGTTGTCAATGATGATGATATATATACCATTATCAATCCACTGCTGAATGAAGGTCTCCCCAAGTTTCTTCCACAATTGTGTGTCTTGAGCCTGTCTCCTTCATATTACTCCGGCATGCTTTCGAATTCCATCCACCCATCTCCCATGAGTCTTCTGTCCCTCGAAATCCAGTTCAAAATTTCAGTCGTCCATCGGTGGTCTGTTTTTCTGGCAACATGTCCAGCCCATTGCCATTTCAGTGGTTTCACTCTCTCTCTCTCTCTCTCTTTATTCTGTCACTTTACTTTTTGATGTATTTTAACAGCAGGAATAGGCTAACCCTTTTTTTGATGAAAATTATTTTATTTATGTATCTACATATGTTTATTTGCTATGTATTATTTAACTATCTTCCAAGGTTTATCCGTAAGAAAAAGAATTGAAAATAATTATTCTTAAGTGCAGTTTAAATAAACTTGGTGACCTAATATATGTTGTAGTTACAGATATATATCACTTCTGTAACTCCCCTGTGACCTAGGTATAGACAGACATTGGGGCAATATGATGCTCCAAATGCTATTTACAGTTAGCAACACCAGTACCGAGTAGCTAAAAATAGTATTATGTACTTTTTCAACCTAAAAAGACTTATAATTTTTGGTATCAAAAGAAAAATCTTTCTACACATCCTGCTTTTAATATCTGGGCAGGTAAATTTTCTCTGGGAATGTATTATTTTTTATATTTTTCAAGCTCTGGGCTGAGTGACCAAACAATTCAGATTATGGACTTTAATTTTTTTATGGGACAAAAAATTGTATTTTTTTTTTGTTTCAGTATTAAGTATTTAAAAATTTTTATTTGCACTTTCATATTTTACTTTTTTTTAAGAAGCCTTGTTTTTTGTTGTCCCAAAGCTGAAATTTTGTAGTTTTCACCTGATATTTGTACACATTTTGGCAATTGTTAAGATGTACTGCACATAGTTTTTTTTGTTTCAATTTTAAGGGCACAGCCTCTTATTAATATGAAGTGAGAAATTAACAACCACTGATTTGCATTCATGATGTGCAAAAAGTTTCGTGAGCAAATGTTTATGTTTTGTGTTATTATTTTGTGGGTTCCTTCAACAGTCTTGCTGGAAATACAAGTGCGTCTGATTTGTATTTTAGAGAAATACAGGCACAACTTGTTCAATTCAAAGAAAGATTGATTTACGTGAGTGATATTTGTTCAATACCAACCTCTCATATATATGGTTGATGCAAAAGGAATAACTGGAAATTTATACATGGACATGCTGACTGTACATTCATCATGAATCAGAGGTCACATTCTTCAAAAAAAAAAAAAAACCCACCACCTATCACGCAAAAATCAAATGCAAGTAGTTATTACAAAATGCTGCTAGTCCCTTTCTTTTGTATTATTCCATAATTTTTTTTTTCAATTGTCATTTCATAATCATTTGTGCCAGTTTTCATAAATATTTTATGTTATTTGCATTTTTGAGGTACCATTGTACTCCCTGTTTCCTATTTTCAGTTTTAAATCAATATTGCCTGTATTTTTGCTACCCAAAAACCACACACATTTTACTAACACATTCACAAATAAAGAGTATTCTGTCAAGAAATTTTCAAGCTCCCCACTCTCACTTTGTTGCAGTAATACTACAGATTAATCACTAATCAGAGACAAATGCCTAGAACACAAGCTGGGTGACCCTGTGCTTTCAGATAAAATACTAGATTGTTTCCTGACAGGTGTCAGCAAGCAATAAATTTATATTACCAATCACAATTATTACTTCTGCAATTTAAGTAACCATAAATTGATTGCTTTACCAGTATTTGCTATCTAATGGGCATTAGCCATGGGTATATGATCTTTATCACATAAAAAGAAATTGCTGCTTCCTAAGATTTTGAAATATTTGTTGTCTTGTCAGACAAGTTGCAAGTACACTGTACAGATTCTAGAATATATATGCAAATGCGATTTGCAAAACATCTTCAAGTATATGTAAAAAAAAAAAAAAAAAAAACACTAGCATAAGTAAAAATTGTTCCCAAAAAGCCTCAAAGTTGGTAACTCACAATTAACCTCATCTTCCCATAAACATGATTCAGTGTTCACATTGAGTACGACTGTTTACAAAATATAAGGTATAAAAAGTCTTAAGATAACACAGATATTGAAATGGTTCATCTGCTGGTTTAATCACCAGCTACACAGATTAGATGTCCTATTTTCTGCGTTTGATTAACTGAGCATTTACAGCTCAACCTTATTTAAAAATGCTTACTTGTGAAATGTAGGGCTAACTTTCCAAAAGTGGAGTAAATGGCATTTTATTGTTGAAATAATTATCCAACATGTGCTGATAATTGTGAATATTCACAAAACATAACACAATCTCCGAGCAGCTGAAAGAACCGAGGTGACTCCTTGACACACGCAGAATTTGTACCTCATCAAAGATGGCGGGCTCTCCCTACGTTGGCTTCAGCTGCCACAGCAGAGAACCAATCACAGAAGCACTCTATGTATTTCTATCTCGTTGCTTGAACCTCAATTTCTCATTTCAGGTGTGCTTTTTCTCTAAGCTACTGTTACAGTGCCTAGAAGAATTAGTGTGTCATGCTCGCAGAAAAACTTGCTGCCCGCAATCATGAAAGCGGTAGATGGCGCTGCCATCGGATGTCATGTTGCTTTTCAGGGAGGAAGGACGACGAAAACGTACATCTTTCTATGACACACACCCAGCTCGTCAGTATTATGTGTACTCCTGGAACGATATTTTATAAGCAGATAACTTAAGTATATACGAAATAATCGACACACCTCTTTCACCTCCCCCCCCCCAAAAAAGAACGAACGGGGCGCACAAGATTCATTAATAACGGTATCGTAGTTTAAGTTAAACTTTGCATTGTGCTAACGTCAACATTAATGTTAGATATTTCGGAAGTTTTAGACTCATACATGGGTTACATTATGCAAAAACACTGGAGACCAATATGCAGTTTACAATCACTGAAACATCAACTTACAGTATAAAGTAAAAATTAAAAAAAAAGAAAATGTTTTGCACTTCAAAACCTTACCGGAAAAAAAGGGGGAAGTATTTTCTCAATGAGACATCGGCTTTATAATTTTCATTCCAATAATTCAATTAGGTCTTCAAATTCAGTAACCTAAAAACTTTATAAATTATTTAATAATGTACTTCATTTTTCAGCAATGAGTGACTAAATTTCTTGGTAAGAACATGGGATCAAAATAAATGTTGAAACTTAATGCTTTCCATTTAGTTGGCTTTGAAAAGAAGCCTTTTAATGAGTTGAAAATAGAATATAACAAATGCGATTACTATTTTTAAAATTGGTCTGTTTTCTAATAATATACCAACTGTAATCCATTTATAAAAATCATTCCTAAAAAAACTTTGCCTGTGATACGATAAACAAAAACTAAATGTATATGATGACATTCTTTTAAAGAAAAATAATTATAACATTTTTCTTTACTTTTCTTCACCTTATAATAATTATGTGATTAAATTTGCTATTCAAATGGGTTTGCAGTGAAAAGAGGAAAATTCTTTTGCACCTTAAGAAAAAAGTTTAATAAGGTAAAAATTAGGAAGTGGGTGTTCATGGAGTCTGTCTAAATGGGATAATTCTATGTAGTTCCTGTAAACTATTTTTACGCTTAAAAAAAAGGAAATTATTAATGTAGCATAAACACAGGCGTAACGTGGGGAAGGAACAGTAGGGTATGTGCCCCCACCCCCTTAAAAATTGGAAAAACTGATTAGTCGTTTGCCTTTTAAATTTGGGAAAATAGTAGGTATGGCGTCAGGCTTGAGTAATGGTTTGTCTCGGCATGTCAGAACTTCCTTACCTTGAATAGTGGAACGATAATGCATCTCCATGAATTTATATTCAAAGTGCAAGGCACATACAACACAACTTTCATCAAGTTTCTTATCAGCTCTGGAAATTGCCTTATCCCATTTTCTCAACATATCAGGAATTTTGGGGACATCAAAGAACGATATTTTATTTTTGCAGGATTTATAGCCAGTATTACATCCTGGCACAAAACAGCTGCTTTGCCTTTTCCGTTTTCTATGTTTTTTATTATTTGCTAATGCATAATTTCCCAGTCCTTTCATAGCTGACATTATTTCCCTATGATCTTATAACTGTTGCAGTCGATTTCAGTACTGCACTTAAGTTTAACCACACAGTAGGTTTAACGCGTGACCAGTGTTTCTTTCGGTACTTTTTGGCCGGGGGGGGGGGAACAAATGGAACCTTAGAAGAGGCAAGTTTTCCATTTGCCATATATATATAATTTTAACTACTATATTTACATATATAGAAGTAATTACTATATATCTAGCACAGCGTCGCGTTTAGAGGGGACATCCCCCTTCCCCGGAATATGTTTAATTTTTTTTTTTTTTTTTTTTTGGTAAAAATGCGACTTACATTAGAAAAAAAATGCCTTAATTTTATAAAAATGTATCAACTTAAAAAATTGCTTTAATTTTTCTTCAAGTTTTTCATTAACTTTAATATTTTCCAGATGGTGGATTTCAAAAACTTCCTTCCCATAAAGAAAAATTCTATATACATCCCTGATATAGTAATTACTTCTTCAAACATTTCAGGAATAACAAACTTTTTTCAGCTAAAGGAGGGGTGGGGGAGCGGAGCGTCCGCAGGCTTGAAATTTTTATCAATTAAACTGCATTCAACGCACTCTTGATCCTGAATCACGATTTCCAGACAATTAGATATGATTAGTCTACTTATTATATTTTGAAGAATATCATGCGTCGTAATACACTTTTTAATAAAATAAACTATAACTAGTACCATTTTAATAAATATTTAAAAAAAGTATAATTGGAGAAATATTTGTCGCGTAAAGAGAAACGAAACTTCCTTTTTCACCATAGCCTGAATTTATTAAAATTTGGTTCGGTAACCTAAAATGTCTCCGGGAGGGGGGGGGCGAATGGTCGTTTCTGGGAGGGATTCGCCCCCCCCTTCCCCCTGGATGTATGCCTGAAAGAAACACTGCGCGTGACAGCCAATACTTGATCAACTTCTACATCTTCACGAAAAAAAGTTACTAATTTCGAAAATAAATTTCGTTATAAACAATCCACAGATGAATAAAACTAGGCACCCCGATGGCGCAGTGGTCTAAGCGATGGCCTCTGATCATTCGTCCGAAAGGGGTCCGGGTTCGAATTCCGGTGAGGCATGGATGTTGTGTTTGTCTTACGGCACTGGCTCTCTCCCTTCCCTGGAACCAGTGACCCTAAATTAGGGACGGGCGACTGCTTATAGCCCATTGAGTTGCTCACGGTGGTCGTTTAACCTCAAATCAAAAATAAAAAATAAAACTAGCACACTAACACCCGAATAAGCCTATTGCGTTTTAGTGATCAATGTTGAATTACCTAGTGTATTACTGTTATGATCGAGCTGCAACGAATTGGCAAAGATACTGCAAAAAATTTCCCTCCACTAACCTTTGTTTTGTGAAAATTTGAAGTTTCGTAAGGCAGCAAATCCTTGGCAAACAAACTTCCCACCATTGAATAGCATGAAGCCGATGAAGTGCCGCCCCGGTGGCGCAGTGGTCTAAGGCGTTGGCCTCTGATCATT
This sequence comes from Macrothele yani, assembly GCA_039090855.1. Taxonomy (NCBI): domain Eukaryota; kingdom Metazoa; phylum Arthropoda; class Arachnida; order Araneae; family Macrothelidae; genus Macrothele; species Macrothele yani. The sequence continues at coordinate 121,850,727 of CM077013.1, read as the reverse complement.
CGTCCATAAGGGGTCCGGGTTCGAATCCCGGTGAGGCATGGGTGTTGTGTTTGTCTTACGGCACTGGCTCTCTCCCTTCCCTGGAACCAGTGACCCTAAGTTAGGGACGGGCGACTGCTTATAGCCCATTGAGTTGCTCACGGTGGTCGTTAAACCTACAATCAAAAAAATAAAAAAGAAGCCGATGAAGCATCCTAACGTACCTTCCGATGCCAGCGCCCTCTGTCATTTCATGACGATTGGTCACAAAACCGTGAGGGACATCTTAGGGAGCACGTCACACTAATTCTTCTAGGCACTGTACTACTGTGGACGATGGATGGTAATATTGTTGATCCACCTTGTATGGAGAATAAAGATTGTTTTTCTAGCCCGTTTTGTAAGAAAATATTTACGAAGTCGTTTAATTTGTATCGACATATGAGGAATATTCATCCTGACCAAAGCACTGATTCATCGTCTTCAGAAAAAAAGGTGACTACAGATGTTCAGCGTGTAGAAATCGTTTTCTCACAAACAGAATTTTTATAGGCATATGAAAAATTCCCATCATCAAGTAGTACAAATAAAAACTTACTACGATGCATTTTGAAGATCAAGAAAGTACGAGATGAGGGCAATGCCAACAGACAATTGATTCCGTCTATGCGTTTCATAATAAAATGACTGGATGTGAGAAGATTTCACAGCATTTTCACCACGTCAGATTGTCACAAAAAATGAAGAAGTTGCCAAACATGAGCATATTTCACCACTCACGTTCAAACATGGGATATGAGAATCGTGAAGGAACTGATATTTGTTTACCCAGCGCCATATTGTGACGTCACACTTCGTATACACACAGCATTTGAGCATAATGTTCAACGTGCACCTTAATCTGGGGCGTATATCGACTATCCATTCCTGGGAAAAGAGTGCGAGACCAACAGATGGGGAGAAAATTTCTAAGTCTGGGGCATGCGCATTAGAAGGAATGAGGATTCAGCCACTATAGAATTGAGACGCTAGTCTACCAGTAGCCAGAACCACAAGTCCACAACCAAGGCTGAACTGGATGAAGAAAAGACTATAACATTAGCGTTGAAGACAATAGACTTTTGGTGGTTGGCCAGTGGGTGTTAGGAACGATTTCACCCGTTAGATGTCACTGCGTCCCAAGGTATAAACCAAGGAGGTTAGAAGTAAGAGGAGTTGGCAACAGCCCCTCTCTCTCCCTGTGCTTCTGGCGTGACGCAGCTTTTTATCAGCTGACTACGCCAATGCGCCCAACCTGAGAATCTCCTGTATATCTCTATGGGGAAATCGCGATTTTGAACGGGTTTTTCGGACCCTTACTCTACCCATACAGGCATGAAAAAAATTGAGGCTGAAATATTTTTTTTTTTTTTTTGATTGGAGGTTTAACGACCACCGTGAGCAACTCAATGGGCTATAAGCAGTCGCCCGTCCCTAATTTAGGGTCACTGGCTCCAGGGAAGGGAGAGAGCCAGTGCCGTAAGACAAACACAACATCCATGCCTGACCGGGTTACCCGGACCCCTTACGGACGAATGATCAGAGGCCAACGCCTTAGACCACTGCGCCACCGGGGCGGCGCTGAAATATCCATTCCCATAGTAAATGTGTTGGTGTTTCTTTAAAAAATTGAACAAAGTAATGATTTTTTTGAGCGGAAGTGCATAGTGCGCATGGTTACTTACTGCCCATGTGCAAGTAACTATGTTTATTATATAACCAAAAGCCTAATGTTAAGAAATAAGAAGTCGGAAATATTCCTTCTTTCCATCCTCGTTTGCATGCGCTGAGCAAAACTGCTTAAGTCACAGGAAGTGACGTCACGTTCCCGAACTCTCGCAGCGCAGACTCCCACCACCTCAGAGAGAGGCCAGAAACAGCTGATATGTTTTGGCTTCACTCAAAACGGGTCCCTTCACCTCCTCTTCTTCTAACCTCCTTGGTATAAACATCTCAGTTTTCACGTTGTTTGAATTGCTGGATTGTATATGTGCGTCGTTTTTCCTTGTATTTCTTTTAAAAAACCTTACAGTTTTAAAACTAAACTGTTGTTTTCACAACAAAATCTAACACATTTTAAAAATGGTTTACTGTTGTGTGCTGATATGCACATCTTCTGAGAAGAAAAAGGTGGGATTTTCATTCCATGAGTTTCCTCAGATCAGAACCTAAAGCAACTATTGCTGAAAGAAATATCTCGTCAGGATTTTGCTCCAAATGACAAGTTACCTTCAACTATTGTTTGTGGTAAGCATTTTCATTCTGATAATTACGTACCTAATTCAATTTTAGAAAAAAAACCTCAGCTATATAAACTCAATTAAGTAAAATAGTAGATAAATGTGTAGATTTGCGTTTTAAATTATTTCGTCGGAAAAATAGTACCTGGGAAAAGTGCGACGTACAGGTTTTAGATTACAAAAATTCATAGCAAATGGTGCAGAAATTTTCCGTTTCAAATGTCTTTTAAAGATTTTTATCGTGACATTTACCTGTACGTTCGATACGTTAGGCATACGGCAATGTCTCTTCACAGCATCGAACTTACAAGTAAATGTTACGATAAAAAAATTTAATTTAAAAGACATTTAAAATGCGAAAATTCTGCATCATTTGCCATTAATTTCCATACTCTAAAATCTGTACGTCGCACTTTTTCCAGGTACTAACATTTTTCAGACGAAATAATTTAAGACGCTAATCTACACATTTACCAAACTCTCAGCCCTAGATTGTTGAAGAATAAAGGAGGAATGAGATTTACACATAAATTACACCAGTTCCTACGGAAAAAATCTCATGCCCAAGTACTACGAATTCAGAATGCAAATATCGATCTGTTCATGTGAAAGTGAATATAATTAAAATCTCAAATGTAAAAAATGATACGGAATCAGTTTGTTAATGCGAACTACGTCAATAGATGGCGCTGCGTCCCAGCTAATCTTTTCTGTCCTCGCTGTTTTTGCTTAATGTTACAGCCTGGTAGGATCCACATCAGCCTTTCCACAGCGTTTATATTCTTTGCCACAACCAAGGAGGTTACAAGCCAGCCGCGAATGGCTGAGTGGTTAGCAGTTCAGACTACCAATGCAAGGTCCTCAGGTTCGATTCTGGGCTGATCTTGCGGAGGTGGTGTGATTTGCTAACAATCACTGAATATTCGCCGTGCATCGGACGAGCACGTTAAGTGACGGCCCCCACGCTGGACCCACTGGTTAAATGGGTATTCTTTCCTATGCCCCTCCTGAAATTCTCTCACCCCTCTATGTGCAACATCGTACTTGTATGGTGGCGCCATCTGCTGTACTCTAATCTCACTACAAACTGTTCTGTCAAAGTCGCTAGACTTGCTCTCATTCCTTCCGTTTCTGTGCCCTGCCCAAAAGGCGATCTCGCTGTAGGTGACTGGGACCTAAACTCTACTCACTGTGGATGGAAGTCCTACAAGAAAATGATTTATAATTGCTCGGGAGAACCCAAAAAAAAATATTTCAGGAGGTTAGAAGTAGGAGGAGGTGGCAACAAGCCCTGGCAACAGCCCCTCTCCCTGTGCTTCTGGTGTGACGCCGCTTTTTATCAGCTGACTACGCCAATGCGCCCAATCTGAGAATCTCCTGCATATCTCAACGGGGAAATTGCGATTTTGAACGGGTTTTTCGGACCCTTACTCTACTCATACAAGCATGAAAAAAATTGAGGCTGAAACATTCATTCCCATAATAAAAAATTTCCAGAAAAAACAGGAAAACATGTGTTGGTATTTCTTTAAAAAATTGAACAAAATAATGATTTTTTGAGCGAAAGTGCATAGTGCGCATGGTTACTTGCATACTGCCCATGTTTAAAATATAACCAAAAGCCTAATGTTAAGAAATAAGAAGTCCGAAATATTCTTTCTTTCCATCCTTGGTTTGCATGCGCTAAGCAAAACTGCTTAAGTCTCAGGAAGTGACGTCACGTTCCCGAACTGTCGCAGCGCAGACTCCCACCACCTCAGAGAGACTAGCGTCTCGCGACAGCGATATCCACATGTATCGAGTTATCTCATTGGCAGCAATAAAACCGGCACCCACCAATTGGCGACCGGCACTGAAAAAGCACTTGTAGTTCCTATAGTTCGTATACGTCGAAATCGTGACACAGGTTGTTTACATCTTAGTTAACATTAGTTTCTTCATTGGCGGCTGTCGGCACAAATCGAACAATTTAACCTGTTTTTTTTTTGTTTGTTTTTTTATTGGAGGTTTTTTTTTTTTTTTTTTTTTTTTTTAGAGGTTTAACGACCACCGTGAGCAACTCAATGGGCTATAAGCAGTCGCCCGTCCCTAATTTAGGGTCACTGGTTCCAGGGAAGGGAGAGAGCCAGTGCCGTAAGACAAACACAACATCCATGCCTCAACGGGATTCGAACCCGGACCCCTTACGGACGAATGATCAGAGACCAGATCGCTTTGACCACTGCGCCACCGGGGCGGCTAACCTGTTTGCAGTATACATCCAAATATAAAAATGGCTATTCTTCCACAAACGGGCGCATTCCTCATTTCTCACAGCTAAGACAGCGGAACGCTAGAACAGCTCCGCGAGCAATCTACTGTTTTCGATCTGGCAATGCATCTGTTGTTGTTTACATTCGAATACAAACATTATGGGTGGTTATCTTTGCATTCTGTTCATATTTTTCATTCATCATGATGACTAAAGTTGGTTTCATCAAAAAAAATATTTCGTGTACTAAATGAAAACTATAACTGAGATGTTGAAAAAGAACTAAAAAAAATGAACGATCTTACCGCTATATAAGTTGGGAGACTGATAAAAAATTATACTTTCGTATTTGCAGTAAGTATTTTAATTCGTACTGATAAATATATAGCAAAAGACAATTTAAGAAGAAAATCATCGATATTAATTGCCATTCGTGATTCCTTATTATTTCAAGGGTGGGTAGAAAACCATATCTTTTACTCCATGATATGCATGTTTTTTTATCTCGTACGACATCGTTAACCAGACGGTACAAATTCCATTGAGGCATTATAAAATACAACAGACCAATTCAACGACAACTTCATGGAATTTTAATACTATCGAAGGGTAATATGGACGGACAACTTAATATTTACTGAGCGTTGCCAGATCGAAAACAGTAGATTGCTCGCGGAGCTGTTCTAGCGTTCCGCTGTAAACAACAAGTACCGTTTCAGTGCCGGTCGCCAATTGGTGGGTGCCGGTTTTATTGCTGCCAATGAGATAACTCGATACATGTGAATATCGCTGTCGCGAGACGCTACTTCTCAGAGAAAGGACAGAAACAGATGTTCTGTTTTGGCTTCACTCAAAACGGGTCCCTTCCTCCTCTTCTTCTAACCTCTTTGGCTACAACTAACCAAAGCCGATTTGCAACCAGTTTTGCCAGATAGTTCAATAAGAAAGTAGCAGACTTAGCTCTGAAAAGTAGTCGAATTAAGGTGGATCTCCTTAAAATCTTTGCCTTGTATTTTCAATGGTATAAATTTGGGACACAATTTCTCAACGAATAATGGATTTTATGACATGAAACTTTTTCATTCTTTAAAAATGACCTTAACCTATAATTTGGATTATATAATATTTTCCAAATCTTATTTCTAAGAATTTTAAAAATCAATTACTTTTCCTTTATTCAGTGTTGGAAATTGTTACTAGAAAGCTCTACATGTCCGAATGATTGGCTTAATGTACAATGTCGTACTTTTATCGTGTAATATTAATAATTTTTGGAATGGATTGAACACATGAGTGGGCTAAAAGGTTAAGATGGAATGTTGTTAAAGACTTAACACACTTAGATTAAACATACTTACATTAATTCAGCTTAAAATGTGTTCTGAACACTGGATACTACTGATTCTGACCATTGCTTGTAGTCTCGTTCGCAGTAATATTTGTAATGACGTCACGAAGGTACCTGGTTTTGAGACTGCTGTTTCTGTTGTGTTTATGTTTATGCCATGGAGGTAGGAGACGCCTTAACCGCAGATTTCTGAAGCCGATCTGTTTACTATTAAGATATCATAGCGTGTCTGCCATGAGAAAGCATTGAAAATTTGTGATTTTAGAAGCTCATATTTTTTGTTAAACTGGTTTGTCATCGTAGATTTTTTTATTGTGTTTGACAGCATACTTTAGCTTGTTCATATTTAGTTTCCATGGGATCCTGCATTACAGTCAGTTGTGCAAATAAATTTAAAAAGAAAATACCATGTATGTCATACCACCGGTCAGTATCACTTTATTTTCCGTTTACTAGGTTTAATTAAGTTATTTGAGATTCAATCGTCAATTGCAATTTACTGTGAATGGCAGCTGTATATTTTGTTGTGATTTGCTTGCTTTTAGCATATTATATAATGTTCTTAATTTGTAGCAAAATTAAAAAAGTCGCTATGTTTGCGTAGGTTATACAGAACTGCTTACGAAAGTTGTAGAAAATTTTTTCTGGAACAGTGTATGTTATATAATCGGAGGGGTATTCATAACTTAACCACGTTTAAAAGGATGCTGAATATAACTACATTATTAAGATAATCATCTTTGAATTATTAATAACCCACCTATAATTATGACAGTGTTCATATCCAAAAACTTTGAACTAGAAACAACAACGATAAGTGTTAGGAATCAGCTACATTTACCAAGAGTTCATCTATTTCTTTTTTCCTGTTTTAGGGCTTGATCAGTATACCAAATTGCAGATTTGACCATAGCTAGTAAATAATACTCGTTTTTAACTAATAGACAAGGTGCTTTTGGTAGTGTGCTACAAGATCAGTTAATAGAACTGGAGTTCCTTTATTTAAAACTGAACTTCACAGTACAAATACAGATTCTCTGGATTAGCAGAGGACATAACAACAGTAAATTTTACATGTGAGACACTGCACTCACCGTTATTATATGACAATGCAAAACATCACTGTTAATATCTGATACACAACAAAACCACTTCGTATGTCAAACATAAAATGATGGTGATGCATACTAAACACAGTAGGTGAGAAAAGTGAAAGTTGAAACACAGAGGGTGCACAGATATTTAAAAGATTAAAACAAAAAAAGGAATAGAACTAAGAGACAAATGAACAAGGAAATTTGAAAGTGACCGAACATGAGTACCTTACAGTGAAGATTTGCACTTCTGGCTCCTCTCAAGCTATGACCCTGTAAACATATGTATGCACATTTTGATTTTTGAAGAAATATTCTCATAATACATGGAAATACATTAGAATTATTAACACACCAATCATACATCTCTAAATTTCCTGTATTTCCTATTCATTCCAAAAATAGATTTGATTCTCTTCAGCCACCCCATTTCTAGTCACTGCACATTTTTGTTATTCTAAAACTTCATGTTTTATTCATTTTACAGAGCGGTAAACATTTTAGGATCATCAGTTACTTTGATATTCTATAAATAAGCTATTAGTCAAATATATTTCATTCACTTCTATTACAAAATATTTTCTTTACCTGATTTAGTTGCTATTCTGTAATGTATGTATATGTTCTGAGATTAAACATTGTTTTCATGAATAATCTGTTTTTTCTGTCTAATATTAATTACAGCATATATGCTCTAATTAAACTTTCGCCTTTTGGTTCTCTGTTGATATTTAAAGTCCTTCTTGTTACCTTTTCTTCCTTTACATCATATCTTACTTTTTTTTTTTTGGTAAAATCAGTAAGATGTAGCTAAAATGTCATTCCTTGCACAGTAGGTGTGGCATGTGCGTTTTGCCTATCGAGCTTATGACCTGTCTCTGTTTTATCAACAGATTGTAATTTATTCAAAGCTGAGGTATTTGCGGTAGCTGAAACATTCAAATATTGTGGTTTATTTGCTCACAGTTCATGTTCTGATTAGTTCAATGTAATTAGCCTGTACTGTTTTGCACATCTGTGTAAATATCTTGTACCCAATATTTTGATAGTTGTTACAGATTTCCTATATTGTATATATATTTGTTTATATTCTTTGGTATTCTTGTTGTGTATCCATGCATCCTCCACTCTTCATTTTTGGTTTTCCCATTTGGACTGAAGGACTAAGCATTTTAAGAGAAAAGACACTCATACCTGGTGTGGCACCCATTGTATGTGAAGGAAAGCATTTTGCTGCTAGTGAACGTTACTGAAGATGAGATTTAACTATTTGAGATAAGTGTTTTGTATTGGATTTGCATATAAATTTCCATACAAACATTTGTCTTTAATGTGGGAATTGCAGCAGTAAGCTAAGTTCCAGCTACAAATACTGTTGGGCAAGCTTTTTTTTTCTCGCATATATAAAAAGAACTTCACGAAGTTTAATATGTATGTGGGTATCAACTCATAACAATATTTTTTCATGTTCTAACTAGCGCATTTTCTTTTGTCTTCTGTAACTAGAGGTATATTGAACTCCCATTAGGAAATGATAGTACTGACATATTTTCTACGGCTTACAGAGTACATAATGAGTTTGAAATGCAGCTCACAGCTAGGTATTTTGATAACAGAAATGGGGGAAATCTTGAATTCAGCTGAAGTAAAAATATAACAGCATAAAATTATTAATTGCAATATATGAACATGTATAGCTATGGTAAACAAATAAATTACTTGAGTGAAAATTTTATTACTTAACTAATCAGATGACAGGCTGTCATAAGAAGTTCTAGTTCAACAGGTCAACATTATTTTTGGAAATCAGATTTTGGTACTGGAGATGTTACATGGATAACAGTGAACTAAAGATGATTTAGTATCTGATGGCAGAAAATTTGCACTTCTATATTTCCCATGCACTTCTGATTAGGTATCCATTAGTTTTTGTGGCCATAAAATGTAGGTTAAATGTGCATTAGCATATGGGCTGCTGTTAACAATGCTCTCTGTCATTAGAGCTAAAATAATGCACGTTGTGTTGATTAACCACACCTTATGTGATCAGATTTTCCTATTCTTGAACATATGTTGTGCTTGCAACAAACTGCAGGATTTATCCTCAATGAATTCTTTATTAATAAGTATAGCCTTGCTCATAAATGGTATACGTATATTTCAAAAACCAAATTAAAAATCCTTGTTATGTACACACTTCTGTTTCATTTACTACTTAAAAGCTATTAACTTATTACATTATTTTTTTTTTTTTTTTGAGGTTTAACGACCACCGTGAGCAACTCAATGGGCTATAAGCAGTCGCCCGTCCCTAATTTAGGGTCACTGGTTCCAGGGAAGGGAGAGAGCCAGTGCCGTAAGACAAACACAACATCCATGCCTCACCGGGATTCGAACCCAGACCCCAGACGGACGAATGATCAGAGGCCAGCGCCTTAGACCACTGCGCCACCGGGGCGGCCTTATTACATTATGAATGTGCCTCTATTAATAGTGATGTGTATTAGAAGTATAATATTTTGAATGCAGTTGGATTTATTTAAAAGAGATCTTACAGTAGGAATTATTTCTGCTACTTATGTAAATCTGTTTTTATCAAGTCAGATTTCCTTTACTATCAGCAGGACTTGTAAATCCTATTTCCACAAACTAATAAATTGTATATTTTCTTGCTATATTTTGAAACTGCACCCTTTAAAAAGATACCCCCCCTCCCAAAAGTTCCCTTCCTATTAAGGCCTGTAGTTTAAAATTATTTACATTCATACCTTTGAAGGCCACCACAGTTTTAACCAAACCTGTTGGAATTTTCTAATTCCATTAGAAGAAACTAAAATCAGTCAAGTGCTTAAAGCAATTATAAAAAATAAAATGAGGACACAGTAACGTCATATTTTGCGTCTGATTTTTTTTAATTTCTTTCAACAAGTTCGCAGATTCCCCATTTTTTCTATAAAGGCTTGAAAATAAAATCTAGATATTTCATGAACTTTTGTTTTTTTAAATAATAATGTTCAATGAGAATGTTCTCCCGCCCCCTACCCTTATTAATTTGCTTAAGAACAATCATAATTGTTCTTCAAGTAAAACATATACGTAGGAATCAGGGCCCGACTTAGGTCAATTGAGGCCTTGTGCACATCCTATGTTTGGGGCCCCTCGATTAAAATTTTCAGTCAAACAGTCGAAAAGAATATTTACTGGTACATATTTTTTTGCAAGCAGTTTTTCTAGCAGTAAAAACATTAAAACATATCCCACATGCTAGTCAACTTTATAGCTAATGTGGCTTGTAATAAAAGAGCATTCGCACCGCATTGTACTTCCCCGCACCCTCAGAGCTTACAGCTGTAACATTAACTACTCTGGAATTCATTTTTTTTGTTTTATAGTATCATTTACAGAAATAACTATCCTCCGAGAAATATAATTTAAAACACCTGGTTTACCATAAATTTAATGGAAATGATGAACCAATGGTAGTTTAAGCTGTAAAAAGTAATCCCTCACAAAGTCTTGCAGCTGACCACGCACATTGTGGGATAAATTATTGCAACACTCCACGTAAATTATTACAACAGTTTAAAGTAGTGTCAGTTGAACTTTTTTGTATTTTTACTTATGTAAATATAAACCCTACATAATTACGAATATTAATAATTCACAATTTTTGTTCTCACATGACTAATATCAATAATAAAAATATTTTTTAGTAAATTCTACATATTTGCTGAAATGCTTTTCATGTATAATATACCGTATGGCTCCGAATACAGGCTGTTTCCATTGCATTTTGGTTGTTACAAATAAGGGTGAGATTAAGATGTAAAAAGTAGTCACTAGCCGATCACAGTTCAGCGCAACCCTTGAGCTTTATTATACAAAATAATAATAACTTGGTTTCCAAAATCTCATCATAAATTTTGAAATCGAACCGTATAATAATTTCGTGCTATAAGGGAAAACATATTTTAATTCTGAAAATTTATATTATTTTATTAAGGTAGTTTGGAGGCCCCTTCAAATTCTGAGGCCCTGTGCACGTGCAGAAATTAGGGCCTGCGTGGAATGTCGATGTTCACTCATAAAGGAAGGTTCTATAGAGTGGAAACAGACATAGGAGCCCATGGAAACTCCTCCCATAGAAAGCGGCGCCCACACGGACCTAAAACAGAAGCAAAATGTGACGTAACCCCGTGACGTCGGCAATAGTTGCTACGGCAACCCAGCGCAGGCGACAGCAGCGCCACCGCACCATCTTGGAAGACATGCCTTTACTTCAGAAATAACAAAAAAATTACGAAGATGGAAAACAATTTTCACAAATGTTGGCCAATTATGGAAATACAGGCTACACAAATGCCGAGTAAAAAAGATAAGCCAAAAAGCTAACGAAGCCAGTAACGTAGATGTCGAAGCAGATGACAAATAAATACAAATTAGAATTGAAAGTGAAGCAGAGTGTGTAACGTACCAGGAGATGTGACTTACCTGCCCGAAGGACGCACACGACATAAAGACAGATAGGAATTAGAATAAAACGTCAGCGTAGCTCAATTGGTAGAGTGACTTATTCCGGAATGAGGGGATCCTGGGTTCGAAACCTGGCGTGGATAAAAATGACGGAGAAATTTACTTCGTTATAATGGCGTCCGAACTATCCGGATGACCCGACCGTTCAAAATCTCGCAATGGTGTGATGTTATTTCCACACCGCGAGATAGGAAAAATAAGAGAATCCCTTCTCCAGCACTTCGAAAAAAAAAATAAGGGGGAGATGATGTAACGTACCAGGAGATGTGCCGTACCTGCCAGAAGGACGCACACGACATAAAGACAGATAGGAATTAGAATAAAACGTCCGCGTAGCTCAATTGGTAGAGTGACTTATTCCGGAATGAGGGGATCCGGGTTCGAATCCTGGCGTGGATAAAAATGACGGAGAAATTTACTTCGTTATAAGTGGGTATGGAAGAAACAATCAAATGAACAACAGACACGTAAAAACCCAAAAGTTATGAATTCTGTAAGGAAAAGTATACGATCAGTAAGTAATAAGCAAAATAATACCACTTATTAGAACGCTAGAGGAAATGAAAACCAAAAACAATCTTCAACACTGCCGGATAGCAAGCCAAAGTCAACAGTCAAAGTAAAAAACATGACATTAACGAACAAAAATCACGTGGTTCGTGGGTGTTACCTGGGAAACCAGCTGTCAACCAACTGTAGTTCTGTTTTAGGTCACTGGTGCGCTGCAATCGACTTCATGACATCATGAGTTTCAGCTTAATACAGCCAGTGTCTTCTCTATATATCCTTCCTTTATGTGTTTACTTTAATTTTCCTCGTGACCACCAGTGGCGGCTTTTCAGGTAAAGGAGGTGAAGTGCCTCTTCACCTATTTCACTTAAAATAAAGTTTTATTCAGTAATTTGTATAATATATTCTTTTTTGTCTCTATTGTGTTACAAAATACTCAAAATTTTGATTAGATATCAATTCACATAGCGCTTTCAATAGGGAAAACAAGTCCTCATACGCAAAACAGTGCAAGTGAAGAGCCAAAATGAAAACCCTTGGAAGTCTGCAGCAGTAGCTATGGTAACCGTGACGTAAACCTCCCCTATCTGGCGCGCAAGTAAAGTGTTTTATCTTTCGGCGCCGAAGCTATGAAGATGGAATCGTGACCTTCGAAGGAGATCACGGTAAAACGGGACGGTTTACCCAGGGTATCTTGCAGTGTTGTGGTACATGCTTCCCGAAAGGGATTTGTTTTTTCGTGCTTTGTGATTATTTGTCAAAAAGTTTAGCTGTTACTGTAGTTTCGTGTACAGTTTAACAGTTAGTGATAGTTTTAATTAAAGTATGTATCCTGTGAACGACATTGTTTGTAATTTATTACAAACTCCATTTAATCGGTGGAAAGATGAAGATAAAAGAGACATTTTACTTCAAGGACGACCGACGGATTCACTGACAATTGTTGCCAAAAAAGAAATCAAGAAGAGCGGTAAATCTTACAATATTAATTTTAAAAATTGTTCGTTTACTGAATATAAATGGCTTTGTAGTACTTCTGTGTTACAAAAATTATTTTGTTGGCCTTGCTTACTTTTTAGTAATAAACATTCGGCGTGGAATAAAGACGGATTCTCAGATTTATTAAATATAACACGCTCACTTCATAAACATGGTGATTCTAGCAAACACCTGAAATGCGAGTACATGCGAAGGAATTTTGAAAAAAATCAGAGCACCATTGCCGATTCCCTGAGGGAGAATGCTAGGCTTTTGAAAATGCATTTCAACGAAAACGTTCGTTTAAATAGACTTTTCCTGCAGACAGTGATTGATGCAGTATTATATTTGAGCAAACAAGAACTAGCATTCCGTGGCGATGACGAAAGCATGGACTCGATAAATCGTGGAAATTTCAAGGAATGACTTTCATTGTTGATATCAAGAAGTCCTTTAGAAATTCAAAATCAATACGAAAAGATAAAAAATATCTTCACAGGTGACTCAAAAACTATTCAAAATGAATTAATTGAATGTATTTCTGAATATATTAACGATCACGTTAAAAATGAAATAAATGAAGTTCAATGCTTTTCTATTCAAGTAGATGACACGACAGACATAAATCAGACTTCTCAGTGCTCTTTAATAATAAGATTTGTTGATTCGGAAGGTGTATTGGCTGAGCGATTTTGGGTTTCCACGACGTGAGTAGAGATCGAACGTCAGAAGCTTTATACAAAATGCTAGACAAAATTTTGGAACAATTCGATTATCAACACAAATTAATAGGGCAATGTTACGATGGGGCAAGTGTAATGTTTGGACACTTTAATGAGCTCCAGAAAAAAATCAAGGATAAAGCTTCTTAAGCTGTTTTTGTTCATTGCTTAGCACATCGTTTGAACCTTGTATTATAGCAGAGTTTTTCTAAAATTTCAAAGTATCGTATATTTTACGCAAGCCTCACTGGAATTCCTTCGTTTTTTCACCACTCAGTGAAACGATCTTAAACACTCACATCTACAACCGCAAGACGCATACCAACCATAGCAGAAACTCGATGGTCTTCCACTTCGAAGTTAGTAAGTGTAATTGTTGAAGATTGGGATAAAGTGAAGGAAGTATTCGAATTTCTGACAAATAGTGAGCAATCAGACAAAAAATCAATTCAACTTGCCAAGGGGTTTTTAAACGATATGAACACTTTTGAATTTACATTTTTGGCAATAGTATTTAATGATATTTTTGGCCCCACCGATCAATTATTCGAAATTTTGTAGAAAAAAATCACTAGATATAAGCTACTGTCTAACTGAAATTAAAAAAATTCGTGAAATTTTGAGTTATAAAAGGAACGATGAAGTATTTGAAACACTGTTTGGAAAAGCTAGCAAACTCACAGAAATAAGCAGATCTAAACGGGAATATGCTGCTCTTACACAAGAAACATTTTTCAAAATTATAAACAATTGTATTTTGAAATTTTAGACCATATTCTTATGGAAATGGATATAAGATTTCAAGACTGTGAAAAACTTCAATTTGTTTGTCTTGCTAACACAACCAAATTCGAACAATTTAATTCAAGCTTTCCCTCTCACGCTTTTGAAAATTTACAACATTTTTACGGGAAAATATTTACTACACTCCAGCGCCTTAAAAATGAACTGAGTCTTGTATCTGCCAACGAAAAATTAAGGAATATATTAACTCAAAAACTTCTTCGAGTGCTTCATGAAGATAAAGACATTTTTACAGAAGCTTATAAATTGGTTGCCTTCATTTTAACCATTCCATCTACAAGTGTGTCAGTGAAAAGAAGTTTTTCTTGCCTTAAAAGAATACAAACTTACTGAAGAAACACTATTTCTTAAGACAGACTTGCTTCTTTGGCAAATATTTGTATTCAGAAAAATATTTTATTGATGCTCACGAAGAAACAACCATTCTATGATGACATAATCGACAAATTTGCAGCTTTAAAAGGAAGAAGAATTGATCTAATATACAAAAAATAAGTCAGTCCTCATAAAGTGATTTCATTGAAGACAGTAGATATCTTTTCATACAGGGCTGTAGAATACAAGTGCTGGGTCATAGGCTTCGGACTCAAGGATCCCTACGAACGCCAGCGTGTGACGTCAGTATGTTGGAACGGAGCTGACCGCTGCACTGGATGGCTGCAGTGAAGGAAGAAAGCCAACGAGCATTTCAGTGCCTTTTGCAAAGAAATGTAGCAAATGATTCATTCTACGTATTTAACACACTTAAATACAAAGAGAAAAGGCTGGAGTATAACTAATGGCAAATGAAAAGTTTCATTACATTCACACAATACGTTGAAATTTTCAGGTCACAAGTTTTCCTGCCTGCATCTTGCTCCAGCAGATGTGTACATTAAAATATATTTGATCTACGATATTACACAAATAGATCACCTCAAGTGAACAGATTTTTTTCCACGTTTCTTTTTCTGTTTAATTTCTTAAATTTCGAAGAGTAATCTTAAAATTGCAAATGTTTTCGTATGCTTATTTTTCGTTTTTCCTTAAACTTTATTTGCGATGTTTTCGTAGTGAGTCTTCGACGTCTTTCTGAATCAGTATTGTTTTTGTTTTGTTTTTTCACGTAAAGCAGTAATGTACTACTTTTAAGGTAAGAACACAATGAAAGGTAACACAATGTCCGTATTCATTTGTATACTCTTGTTAAAAATCTATGAATTAATGAATATATATTTTTCTATAGTGGCCCCCACTTTGGTTGAACATCAGATGCTCTTGCATTCTGAATTACTGCTATATATGCACTTATATATTAAATTAATAATTTTTTACATACGGTGCATGGAATTTCTTATGAATTTAACGCCTACGTTTTTTAACATCTCATTAACTACACCCGCGCTTTAAGTTTCTTCTTATGCACTGAAGTAACTGACACTGAATGCCAGGTAAACAAGTAAAATTTTGCGCATGTAGTCAGCTATTTGCCCTACAGTTTTTTGTTTCTCTTCGCTCCCAGAGGCAAAAGAATGAGTATTTTTCACCAAGGAAAATAAATTGAGACCCTCCCCCCCCCCCCGAAACGGAGCTGCAAATTTTCGTTCCATAAAATACAATATTTATTTCACTATAGGGGGAAAGTGGTATTTTAATAATTTAATAGCAAAAAGATCCTCAGAATTTCAATTAAAAGGCTTCGAAGAAAATTTAAATGAACGAGAGGGGCATCCCTTTCGTATCGGTAGTTCTTTCAAGAGAAAGACGTAGCTGCATTGCGTTCTCATAATTTCATTTTGGTTATTTACCATCATATATTTAGAAACATGTGAAATATGAAATCTGTTTTTAAAATCACGCACAGTTGAAAAGTTAACTTACCAAACGAACGAAAACAAAAATTCCTGTTGTGTTCAGGCATCCGACCACACTTTAATTCCGAGAGCTTTGGGCGCAACTACTGGACTGCAACCACTTTTTCATCTTCTCAGATTTTCTTTTCTGAAGTGATGTTTTTCGATTGAGATGTCGTAGCCTGATGAATGTTCTTACACGAGAATAAATTCTGATTGCCTCTTTAGAAACTTCTGGGTATCTTTCTTCCAATATTCTCTTTAACTCTTGGGTAACCTGTTTTCCTTTGTGAGCCCCTTCTTTTCCGTGAATCGCAATAAATATGGTTTCGAATTCTTCAATTGTTTTAAGCCAATCTGCTGTTGGTATAGTTAACATTCCCTGTGAAATTAAATTGATCCAAACGGAGGAATCGAAATCATCACCTACTTTATATAAGTGAAACGGTGCCCAGAGAAGGATCTTTTCTCGAACTCGATAGGCAATGTATCCGGCCACATATTTGAGGGCTTCGTGTTCTGTGAAAGACATAAGGCAAGAACTTGAGCTGTTTTGATCAGCTTCCACGACATTGGCACAGGTTCATTACATAAATTTGTACACATCTGATCATCGGTCACATCATTGCAAGACAATTTAACGATTTCTTTGATATCTTTCTCTACCAAAGCGCTCTTAAGTAAACCTGCATTCAGATAGCAATCAACTGAAGCAGGTGTTTCACAGGTGTTGAGTTTGTCTGAAAGACCTGGTAATTTATTTGCCAAAAGTAATTGTTTCAAACGACTGATCACTTCAACTGGAGAAGGATGGTCATAAAAATTTCCGATTCCTCTTATTTGACTAAATAAACTTTCAAGGGCATCTTGAGTCAAACGGGATGTCATAATATAGGTTACTCCAATGAATTTCAAATCTGTGTGCAGTCCGAGAAGTGATGATATCGAAACCAGTATACCCTTTTGAAATGGCAATATGTTCTTCTTCCCAAACACTCTCATTCCAGATATCGCGTTACTCATAAGTGATAATATTTTTTGTCTCGTAACGTATGATTCGATCCCAAAGGCTGCTTGCAGTGGCTTATTACTGGGTGGGTGTGGACGACTACTGTTCATGACATCAAAAAATGAGTCCACTAGTTCAAAAAAACTCGAAGCTTTTTCATTGCCAGTCAGTAACGGAATTGCTTTTGCTGTTGTTGCGGAAAAAAGGGTTTGGGCAGGCGCGACCTTTTGCCTTTCGTTGCCTGTCACGTTTAAGGAACAGGGTTTCAATTTGTGACAAATTCTGAGCTCGCCGCGATCCCTTTCGAAAACGTCTTCTATAATTTTTCATGTTAGATGGGTACCATCTTCTAATATTAGTACATTATCCAAAAAATGATTTCTAAGGAGTTTTAAACATCCTCCTAAATCAGAAACAATGGCTTTCACTTTTATGCCACTGTTTTCCACTGCCTTTAAACTGAAAAAGTAATTCCTTAGTCATAGTCTTCTGGAAATCAAAAAACACTGGTTGTTTCCATGGAGACAGGATTCCTCTCGCCAACACAAACTGAACTCTGGAAAATGGACCTAAAATTTGATCTTCAGTGGCATCGTAACACAATTTGCTATCTATGTGCATTTCATCGAAACTCAAAATGCAAACTTTTTCGGCTTCGGTCATAGTTTCAGAGCCCTTTTTCATAAGCAGTAGCACATTGCGTAAAATTCCTGGTCTGCAAGAGAATTTTGCGCACCACCTTTTCAGCGTGTTCGCACTTGGTAGTGGAATGCCTATTTTAGTTTTCCAAAAATCGTAACTCTTTCTAGAAAGTTCTCTAGTTACAATCCCCTGGAAATGTCTTCAGCTTTCCAAATAATTTTTCTTTTTCCTTCAACTATTGCTTGCAGTTGTGTCGCAGTTAATACACTTTTAATACGCGCTTCCATTTTTAACAGTTTTTTATTCTTTAAATCACTAATTTTCAGCTTTGTTTTCAAAACTCTGTTTTCACACAACAGTCGTTGCATTCGTAATTTTCTCTGTCCTATTCCGTTAGCTTTCATTTTTAACTCCTTGGTTCTCTCCAGTTTTAAAAGTTGAATTTCTTTTTTAAGGGATGCAACATTTTCAAGCAGCAATCTATTTTCCTCCGTTATTTTGATACAGGAAGAACAACTGATATCACCTGATGTTTCATCAACTTCATAACAGAGACCCTGCGTTTCTTGCACACAAACCTTTTTCGGACTTAAATTATCCATTCGATCGAAAGCACTTTTTTAAATATCTCGTTTGCGCTTTCTGTTACTTCATGGAGTAACACAGTGTCCGATTTGCTGACAGTTCGGCAAATTCAAGACAGGCACAACGTTTTGTTTCAGTATTTTTTTCTCCGGGAGTCCAAGTAGACGATTTTTTAAATCATCTTCGTAATCGGAAGAATGAAAATGTTCGCTGCAAACTCTAGCATTCGCTACATTCACAGAGTCTGACTTATAGCACTTGTTCAGCCATTCTTTCACCAAATCTGGATTTTTCAAAGGAAATGCATGGTACACGATACATTGAGACTGACCTTTAGTTGTTTTGTAATGATTCTTACAAGTAGCCACAGCACAACTCGACATTGTTATAAGTATTTCAATGTAAACTAACTAAACGATTTCTCTAAGAGCAAATTTTAAGAGCTGAATACTTATCCACATAAAGCAAAGAAAAGAATACAGCGTAAGTAGAGAGACCCTTCACGGGAGCTTCACGTTTCCAACCCGAGTTCCAACACAGTGACGTCAGAAACAGGTCATCAGTCACCGCTGAGGGGATCCGTGGCGGCAAAATTTCTTCAAAGGAATGACCCAGCGTTGTATTCTATCAGCCCTGTTTTCATATTGCTCTTGTAGCTCTTCACCTATTTTTTCAACCACGAGCCGCCACTGCTGACAACATGGCAGAAGTGTTCCCTCCCTTTAAAGTGCGATCTTTTGAAAAATTCACTCATAATACAAATTCTCTGAAGCTTGACCGTTACAATTTCTATGATAAACAATATTTTGCGATAATCCGCTAAGACAGAGAAAGATTTTAAACACTTTATAAAATTATGTTTAGTGTAAACACATATTAAATCGTCAGTTCATATACGTCTCAGTCGTTACGAAGACGCTTTTTTAGATCTCTTTTTCCTCCATGAAAATCTAAGTTTTTGTACTAAAATTCCTTTCAGGTAAACCTAAGAGTTTATTAAACCTATTCCACTGCTTTTCCATTTCGCTTATAAGTTAAGACAATGTAAAATCTTAAGAAAACAAACAGGGTCTCAATAATGCTTTCCTACGGAAAATCGTTTGCTTTGCATCTGAGAAAGTAGTACCGCCAAAGTTGGCGGTACTACTTTCAGCGCGGAGGCGTACAAACCCGGCTTCACTTTGCTATCATGGGAAGAGTTGGCGACAGCGCCTCCTCTTATTCCTACCTCCATGGTTTATGCCATGTTTATGCTGTATTGGCAACCTCAATGAAGTATAGGGGGCGTGGGGCAAACGTAAAAAAACTTCTTTTAGTACGGATAAAGTAGCACGTGTTCCCGTGAAGTCCCATGTAGGAATGGCTGGCTTAACATTCTCAATCCTTGAGATACTGAAGATAGGAAAGAAATCCACATAGTTTCGCATTGCATTCAATCAACCGCAGTAACGTCGTCGCCTCATTCGATCAACGGTGTTTTAGACAGAAATAATTGTGAAATTTCTGTAGTCTTTTGAGTGCTCTTGTAAAGCAGGCCGAAGTGGAACGCGTAAGCACTGTGTGGCAGTAATGCTTTACTGTAACAGGTAATTTTTATTTTTACATTTTCAGACAAGTGATATAGTAATACCGGCAGGGGTGACATTTCGGTAAATGTGTAGATTAGCTTCCTAAATTATGTCGTCGGGAAAATGTTAGTACCTGAATAAAGTAGGGTCCTAGTTTCCTTTAGCCTCTTCATACAATTTACCCGAATTTCTTCATGAAACTCGTGTTTTCCTGTTACTTGTGGTCTGTTATTATGAAATCCGTCTGCGGAGCATGCACTTTTGGCGTTTAAATTAGTCAAAATGAAATATCGGTACCTACCTGCTACAATGCTTCGACACCCGCAATTTGCAACACCACGTAAAGTAGTTTTCACGGCAGAGGAGTGTCGTCTGCTACGAGAAACTTCCGGTTGCCATCCGATAAGCAGTGCATTGGTAAACTCTAATCTCTGTGATGTCGTATTTCAGTGAAGCGAAAAAAGCATTAAATATCACGTGATACAGGAGAACCGAAAAGCATTCAACTACGAAATGTACCCAGCAAAAACAGTATTGCTGGGCCAGCAGTGGGCCATTACTGGCAGCCAGCACTGCCAGCAATGGCCCAGCACTATGTTGCCGCTGCCGAACCGTCAATAAAATGTCCGGGCGGCCAACAGAAGGGCCAGCAGTTCAGGCCAACAGCTGGCCAACAGTTGGCACCCTATCAGTTGTTATATGCCACAACAGGGCCATCAGTGGTCCATCACAGGCAGTAGCTGCCACAAGTGGCCCTTCAGTGGCCCTGCAAGTACTTGCCAGAAATGATGGCTAGCCTAATGTGGTCCGCTAATGGGCCGTTAGTGGCAGCCAGCAACCACGTGACGTAACTGGTGGCTTGCCGAATCTTGTCCGCCAATTTCCCAGTAGTAGCAATAATAAAAAAAAATAGAAGCAAGGATAACCGCAGTTTTCTAAAGCTACAAATTTTTTTACCCTTACTAAGCTTGTGAATTAACGCACTGCGCTGGGGAAATTTTCTCGACAGACCGGAAAAACGCCGTTCGCATCTGACTAGATTCGATCCTGGGCCGTTTACGTGGAAGCCGCGCTCGCTACCGACCGGACTAATTCACGATGCTCGGGTACGTGCTGGAAGCTATCTGTTTCGTATGTAATTTGTAATCGAATGCTTCCCTCTTTCATTTTATAATATTGCAAGGTATTTTTCATAAAAGTCAGTTTCATATAATTGATAAATTAATTTTTTCAACGTGACGATAGTTTTTTTTTTTTACCTTAAGGGAACTTCACTCATTTTCAAGGCGCGTACATACTTAGAGTCGCTTTCCAAAGTTTTGCACTGTCCTTGCCGTCTTGAAAAGAGATTGTTGAATAAATATATATTTACCCGGGTTCATGTCACATTCTGTTACATTTTTAACGTTATGTCGTTCCTTTCCGTTGTCCGAAGCTACATTTGTTTTAAAGAGTAAAAGATATTTTATTTTACTTGTTATTTTTAGAAGGAATTCCTCCCAGTCTTGTGTATTCAACCCATGGATGAGTACACCACATAGCGTTGCTTTTTTTTCTTTCAAATAATTAATAAATTTTGTACACGTATAATTCTTTTTTTTTTTCCAACAAACGCTATTTTAATGGTTTTCCAGGATATGTGTTTCAAACGGTTTAAAATTTTTCTTGTTATTCATCCACTCCATTCCATGAATAGTTATTCATGGGAATGGAGTGGGTGTATTTCATGGCTGTAATCTAGTATTTCACGGCTTAATCTGATATTTTCGTCGACGTAAAATTTCATTAGGAAATTAATTCACCTCTCCTCATATGGATTTTTTTCTTAACATCCACTAAAATAACACGATGGCGATAGCGTCGTCTTCAACTAACTGGTACCATGAGAGACACAGCAAGTGTTGCTTCTGCGCATGCGCAGTCCCGATGCTTCCACCTGCTGTTGGGGGTTGCATTGGTTGCCAGCAACGGGCCACTAGTGGCACTTGCTTGGAGGCCCACAATTCACGGCGATGCTGCAAGGCCATCAATGGCTCGCCAACTGATAGCGCTGCCACCAACGGACCACTACCGGGCCGTGAGCGGCAGATTTCAGCCAGCAGTGACCCATCACTGCCAGCTGGTGGCCAGCAGTTTCCCAGCACTTGTGTTTTTGCTGGGTAGCGGGTAGGTACCGATTTTGAAATTTCATTTTGACCAATTTAAACACCTAAAGTGTGTGCTCCGCAGACGGATTTCATAATATCAGACCACAAGTAACAGGAAAACATGAGTTTCATATAGAAATTCTGGTAAATTGTATGAAGAGGCTAAAGTAAACTAATACGAAACTGCAAAATATGAGCACATTTCACCAATAACATTAAAACGTTGTGGGAATCACGGAGGATGGGAGGAACAGACATTTTGTTATGCTCAGAACCATCTTGGGGCGTTTTCTTTCCCATGGGATGACCAGAAGCAGCAGGTGAAGCCCCACCCTCCGGCAATCGCTATTGTCGTCGTGATTGGCTGAAATCACTCAGTCATTGTTGTAATAAACGAAACGGCTATATGCTTCCCGTGTCGTGTGCGTACGTATATAACTTTTGTTTATGATGAAAAAAAATAAGGTATCAAATATACACTAAATGACTTTTGTTTACGGGATTTTTTTTTCTCAAAAGTCGATTTATTCTGGACAGGAGACGTAATATTGTTACTATTGAATTCCACGGTAATAAGGCATACATTTCGTTGTCGACAGTGGGTTCCAAACCCACACTTTCCCACTTAGGATTTGCCGTTTTCTCAATTGAACTACTCCGCCAGGCATATAGCTGCTTCATTGTCCACTTGGCTTATGCGTCACATTAATGGTAGCTCACAAATACGATTCAGGACGGTACGAAAATTTTTAATTTAAATAACAACTCCAACTGAGGGTGTCAGGGGTGCTAAAAGATATTCGCTTGCTCTAAAAGTATTTTTGACTGTAATTAGAAAGTTATTCTGTTGAACATACGCACATTTTATTCCACCGAAGACGACTTCGTCACTGAATCTATCCATGTGATAATAAGATCTACAGTAGGAAACGTACCTCACCTTGAAATCGTGACATAAAGAAGAGCAGATCACTAAATCAGAAAAATCCTACCTCCAAATTTAAATTCCATAACTTCTGATAAGTTTTTGGCCATTGTAGGCTGATAAATAAATATTTCCAATGACATTTAACGGCGGATAAGGGATACGTAAATCGGTGTCTCTCAACGTCATTACACTATCCTCAACAACGGACTTTGCTTGATACAGGAGTTTGAATAAAAAGGCAGCGTGCTTAACAATAAAAATCACGACCCGTCGGAAAACATGGGTTCACTCGGAGGTAATACGTGCGCAGACCAGGTTGTTCTGGACACGGAAAATGTTGGCAACGTATGCGCATCGCCTACTACGAGACGTCTATGGTCGTCAAGTCATGAGCGTTTGGGACGGACAGAATGGTGTTCAAAATTAGTGCACCTGCTCAATATGTTGATAAAAGAGAAGCACAGTCGCAGGCTTCCAACCACAGACACCAATTTGGCGTGAGTGGAGTCTCTGGTACGCGAAGGTAGACAAGTATCTTTGCGTCAGGTTGCTTCAAATGCAAATACTTACTTCGAGCCCCGCGTCTCATCTTTGAACCTAATCAACGTGCGTACATTTTCATTCAAACTCTTGGTCCAAACAGCGCCGTACAGTCCCGAGAGCTCAATGGCATTAGAACACACAGAAATATATTGGTTGACAATTGCTAAGGAACAACGTCATTTTAAAGTGAAACAACAATTAAGCACACCCTAAACATGGGGAAAAGCCAATAGATGGCGCTATGTAGTGTGTCTAACTCAACGAGACAGAAGTACGTAGAGGGCTTACGTCGGCGAACGGGTGAAGCCACCGGAAGCTAGTGGCAGCCATGTTTGATGAGGTACAGAACGATTTCCGTTCCGTGTTACGAAAGGGAGTTTTCGTAATATATGGTTTGATGTTAAATGAGGATATAACTCAGAAATTTTGTTATAAACACCTAGGGGTGAGGCTAAAACTTTAACGCATCAAATACGCTTTTTATTGTTAGTTGGCGGCAATAGTGTTTTAAAAAGAAATGTATATTTTAATGGATGCAGCTTGCTCTCGTTGAATAAAATCTCATGCCATAATTTTTTGACATTTCACAATTTTTTTGGAACAGATTTTCAATGAAATATAAGTCACCGGTAATAGAGTAAATGAAAAAAAAAAGAAAGAAAAACTACAGTTGCAGTCAATCCGCAATTTCGATAAAAATCTTACATATTTGTCGGTCATCACCATGAGAATGCTGAAGCATCCCACAGCTTATCACTCCAAATACATAGACGCCAAATATTTTATGAGAGCTTTAAATGAAAAAAAAAAATTCGAAGAAAAACGGAAAACAAACAATGAGTTTACACAGCCAAGAGGCACCAATATTAAAATACTTTTACCAACTGCCCTTCTCTTATATATTCAGAAGAAAACTACTACGTAACTGGTTTTTATTTAATAAAAATTAAAAGTCCTTAGCATTGGGCATGTTTCTAATCTGTTTGTTAGCCTTAATATTCGACAACACAGATCGGTAAGCATTATTCGTGGGTAGGCAAAGCAATTTTTGTAACTTGCCCATAATAAAGGTATCTCCCAGCACATACACTCAATATTTCACACAATATAATTCTCTCTCCCTCTATGTATATATATATATAAGACCCACAAGAAGACCCCATGGGAAATGAATGGACGAAATTCGAAATCATGCAGGAGTGACACGGAGGATACAGGCTCAAGACAGACAATTGTGGAAGAAACTTGGGGAGGCCTTCATCCAGCAGTGGATTGATAATGGTTGATGTTATATATATATATCAGTAAAAAGAAGTAAAGCGCACTCATGTAGTAATTAGACCACATCAACACTGCCCCCTGCTGCAGGAATTAGACGTAGTAGAAATAAACATAGGATTAACCACAAGCAACCCACTTTCAGGATTCTAAACACAAAGGACATAGAATAAAACAACTCGGGAACCCCAAACCACTCTTCAGGAAAAGACATCTGGTGCCCCGGAGTTAAATCATAGCTTAGGTGTTACCGAAATAAACTCAGAAGACCCCATGGGAGATGGGTGGATGAAATTCGAAAGCATGGAGGAGATAGGCTCAAGACATACAATTGCGGAAGAAACTTGGGTAGACCTTCATCCACTAGTGGATTGATAATGGTTGACAATGATGATAATGATATATATATATTGATTATATACAGTATACATATATTGTAATGATAATAGTTGTTAATGATGATGATACATATATATATCATCATTGTCAACCATATATATATATAGCATCATCATTGTCAACCATATATATATAGCATCATCATTGTCAACCATATATATATAGCATCATCATTGTCAACCATATATATAGATATATGGTACACAATGATGATGATATATATATGTGTATGTAAATGGACGATGTCATCACTCTTTCCACGTTATTTTTTAAACAACGCATAGCGACTGAAAAATTGTATTCCGGCACTGCCGGGATCGAACCCCAGAACTCTCGATAACTAGTCGAGTGCGTTCGAATTTACGCTACAGCGCCAACAATTCTCAGCGCAATGCGTGGTTTATCAGTCAGCATCTGACTATACGAATGCGTATTGATGGTCTCAGCAACTGAGATGTCGTCATCTGGTGGCATTTAACGCAACAGCTATTTTAATTGTAGCTGATAAATTCAAAGGGCGATAGAAATGTTTAATATATATCATATACGTGGAGATAATGTAAATGGACGATGTCATCACTCTTTCCACGTTATTTTTTAAACAACGCATAGCGACTGAAAAATTGTATTCCGGCACTGCTGAAATCGAACCCCAGAACTCTCGATAACTAGTCGAGTGCGTTCGAATTTACGCTACAGCGCCAACAATTCATCAATACGCATTCGTATAGTCAAATGCTGACTGATAAACCACGCATTGCGCTGAGAATTGTTGGCGCTGTAGCGTAAATTCGAACGCACTCGACTAGTTATCGAGAGTTCTGGGGTTCGATCCCAGGAGTGCCGGAATACAATTTTTCAGTCGCTATGCGTTGTTTAAAAATAACGTGGAAAGAGTGATGACATCGTCCATTTACATTATCTCCACGTATTTGATATATATTAAATATATGTGTATGGTTGACAATGATGATATATATACCGTTATCAATCCACTGCTGAATGAAGGTCTCCCCAAGTTTCTCCCACATTTGTCTGTCTTGAGCCTGTCTCCTCCATATTACGCCGGCATGTTTTCGAATTCCATCCACCCATCTCTCATGGGTCTTCTTCTGTCCCTCGGAATCCAGTTCAAAATTTCAGTTGTCCATCGGTGGTCTGTTCTTCTGGCAAAATGTCCAGCCCATTGCCATTTCAGTGATTTCACTTTATCTCTCTCTGTATATATATTCTTTGAGTTGTCTGCATTCTTTGCATGTCTTTTTTAGTTAAGATCATGCGTACAGTATATATATATATATATAACTGGTTATGGTTATGATGTCGCCCACTCTCTCTCTCTCTCTCTCTCTCTCTCTCTCTCTATATATATATATATATATATGGGATGTAAGGTCAGGTGATGCGTAACATCACAGCCTCTCCTTGACATATGTCAACCCCGCCTTCTCGTGGTGCATCCTGTTTCCACTAAAGGGGCTCTGACGACCGCCAATAGCGGTATAACTATACCATCGGGATTAGAGGAAATTCTATCCCACACTCACCAACCCGCTTGGCCAGCGTGGTGAGTTACGGCCAAACCCCTCCAAAATGATTCCACAACTTAAATCTTGGCCCTCAGTCTCCGGCAGCTGGAATGTAACTGGCCAAGGCAGCGGCCAATGCGACATGAAGGCAGAGGGTGCTAAGAATCCCCGGAGGACCGGACTAGGCTGCCATCTGATGCTGACCTTGGCTACGTACAATGGACGCTCCCTATCTTCTGATTCAAGGCTTCTTGAATTGGAAGAGGAACTACAAAGGATCAAGTGGGACATCGTGGGGCTAAGTGAGGTAAGGAGAAAAGGAGAAGATCTCATCGAACTGAAAAGTGGACATCTCTTCTACTATCGTGGGACAGATACTGGCAGAACTAGTGGTGTTGGATTTATAATAAACAAGAAACTGAAGGATAAAGTTGTAGAAGTTGAAAGTTCCTCTGACAGAGCTGCACGACTCGTTATCCAACTATCGAGAAGATACCAGGCTCAGATTATTCAAACTTATGCACCCACCACAAGTCATCCTGAAGAAGAAATTGAAGAATTTTATGAGGAAATTTGTCATCTAAATAATAAAGGTAAGCAGCACTTGAAAATAATTATGGGAGATTTCAATGCAAAAATAGGGCAACGGCAACAGAATAAAACTTCAGTAGGTAAATTCGGTCACGGCAACAGAAACCAGCGTGGAAATACTCTCGTTGAGTTTGCAGAGGCAGAAGGGTTTTTCATCTTGAACTCCTTCTTCAAGAAAAAGCCACACAGGAAATGGACATGGAGACATCCAAATGGGACGACAAGTGAAATTGATTTTATTATGTGTAACAAAAAATTCGTCATAGAAGACTGTAGTGTGCTAAACAAGTTCAACACAGGTAGTGACTATAGATTGGTGAGATGTAAGATGCACCTCAACACTAAACTTGAACGTGGCAAGCTCATAAGACAAACAAAATCGATTGACATAACCAACCTTAAAAAACACCATAATACCTTCAAGTTGGAACTGAAGAACAGGTTCTCTGCTTTAGAAGGCCTAACATCGGAAGAAGTGGACATCTCTGAAGTTAACAGAAAAGTAACCAAAGCTCTTATGGAAACAGCAACAAAATTAGCTGGGTCTAAGAACAAGTTGCATGTAAACAAATTATCAGGAAAAACGAAAATGTTGATGCAAAAAAGAAGAGAGATGAGGACAACTAAAGAAGATGTGACTTCCAAAGTGGAATATATAGAGCTATGCAAGACAGTAAGAAAAAGTATCACTGAAGACGTAAGAAAATTCAACTGTGAACTAGTGAGGAAAGCAATTGAAAACAACCAAAGCCTAAAGATAGCAAAGGGACATCTCAGTAAGGGAAGAAAACAGATTATGGCACTGAGAAAAGAAGATGGTTCTGTAACAAGAAATAGAGGCGAAATTTTGACAAGAGTGAAAGATTTCTACTCCAAATTATATGAAAGGGATGATACATGCACTCCAGACATCATGAAAGATACCAGTACCAGAGTTCCTCCAGTCCTTCCAGCAGAAGTTGCACATGCAATCAAGAACATGAAGCGGGGAAAAGCTCCAGGAGAAGATGGAATTACTGTAGACATCATACAAGAAGCAAGTGGAGAAATCGAAACAGTACTCGCCCAAATTTTCACTCGATGCCTTAATGAAGGAATGATCCCTGAGGATTGGAACACCGCTACAATGATCCTGCTACATAAGAAAGGTGACATTGATGATCTCGGAAACTACAGACCTATCAGCCTCCTATCAGTAGTTTATAAAATCTTCACTAAAGTTCTTTCACACCGCTTGAAGGTAACACTGGACATGGCTCAACCGAGAGAACAAGCTGAATTCAGGAGTGGCTACAGCACAATAGATCATATCCACGTACTGAGAGAACTAATTGAAAGAGCGAGGGAATATGAACTTCCATTGTGCATGGCTTTTATCGATTATGAAAAAGCCTTTGATTCGGTGAAACCATCAGCAGTTACAATGGCTCTGAAAACCTGCGGTATTGAAGATGCATACATTAATATTATTAATAACATCTATAAAAATGCAAGTGCAAAGATTCGGCTGTTTGAAAATACAACACACGTAAAAATTGGAAAGGGAGTGAGACAAGGTGACACCATATCTCCGAAGCTCTTTAATGCCACATTGGAGGGTGTTTTTCAGTACCTGAGCTGGGAAAACAAGGGGATAAAGATTAATGGAGATTATCTAACCCACCTTCGTTTTGCTGATGACGTAGTCATTTTTGCAACTACCCCATCAGAGCTGCAGAGTATGATCCAGGAACTTGCTGACAAGAGTAAAGAAGTGGGATTAAAAATGAACTTTCAGAAGACAAAAGTGATGTTCAATGCTTTTACAAGAAATGAAGATTTATCGATTGATGGAGAAAAGCTGGAGATAACAGACACGTACGTTTATCTTGGACAGCAGATATCAAGTGAGGGTCACATTGATGAAGAAATTAATCGGCGTACAAAACTTGCCTGGAGAGCTTTTGGAAGAAACAGCATAATTTTCAAGAGCAATATGCCATTATGTCTTAAAAGAAAAGTGTTTGATCAATGCATCCTTCCAGTGCTTACGTATGGTGCAGAGACGTGGACCTTAACTAAAAGAGACATACAAAGGCTGCAGACAACTCAAAGAAGCATGCATGGAGAGGTGCATGCTTGGTGTAACCAGGAGAGATAAGAAGAGGAACTCGTGGATCCGAAAAATGACAAGAGTGGAAGACATCATGATCAGAGTTAAATCTCTGAAATGGCAATGGGCTGGACATACTGCCAGAAGGACAGATCATCAATGGACAGCCGAAATTTTAGATTGGATTCCAATGGACAGGAAACCTGAATTTTTGATTCTGTCAGTTTACTTTTTGATGTATTTTAACAGCAGGAATAGGTTAATCCTTTTTTTGATGAAAATTATTTTATTTATGTATCTACATGTGTTTATTTGCTATGTTTTATTTAACTGTCTTCCAAGGTTTATCCGTAAGAAAAATAATTGAAAATAATTATTCTTAAGTGCAGTTTAAATAAACTTGGTGACCTAATATCTGTTGTTGTCAGAGATATATATGTATATATCACTTCTGTAACTCCCCTGTGACCTAGGTATAGACAGACATTGGGGCAATATGATGCTCCAAATGATATTTACAGTAGCAACACCAGTACTGAGTAGCTAAAAATAGTTTTATGTACCTTTTTCAACCTAAAAAAACTTCTCATTTTTGGTGTCAAAAGAAAAATCTTTCTGCACATCCTGCTTTTAATACCTGAGCAGGTAAATTTTCTCTGGGCTTGTATCATTTTAGATATTTTTCAAGCCCTGGGCTCAGTGACCAAGAAATTCAAATTATGGGCTTTAATTTTTTTATGGGACAAAAAACTGTCTTTTTTTTGTTTCAATATTAACTATTTAATATTTTTTATTTGCACTTTCATATTTTTTTAAGAAGCCTAGTTTTTTGTTGTCCCAAAGCACAAAACTGGTAGTTTTCGCCTGATATTTGTACACATTTTGGCAATTGTTAAGATGTACTGCACATAGTATATTTTTTTTCAATTTTAAGGGCACAGCCTTTTATTAATATGAAATGAAAAATTAACAACCACTGATTTGCATTCACGGTGTGCAAAATGTTTGGTGAGCAAATGTTTATGTTTTGTGTTGTTATTGTGTGGGTTCCTTCAGCAGTCTTGCTGGAAATACGACAAGTGTGTCTGATTTGTATTTTAGAGAAATATAGGCACAACTTGTTCAATTCAAAGAAAGATTGATTTACGTGAGTGATATTTGTTCAATACTAACCTCTCATATGGTTGATGCAAAAGGAATAACTGGCAATTTATGCATGGACATACTGACTGTTCATTCATCATGAATCAGAGGTCACATTCTTTAAAAAAAAACCCACCACTTATCACACAAAAATCAAATGCAAGTAGTTTTTACAAAATGTTGCTAGTCCCTTTCTTTTGTATTATTCCATACTTTTTTTTTCAATTGTCATTTCATAATCTTTTGTGCCAGTTTTCATAAATATTTTATGCTGTTCACATTTTTGAGGTATCATTATACTCCCTGTTTCCTATTTTGAGTTTTAAATTAATATTGCCGGTATTTTTGCTACCCAAAAGACCACCCACATTGTACTGACACATTCACAAATAAAGTGTATTCTGTCAAGAAATTTTCAAGCTCCCCACTCTCACTTTGTTGCAGTAATACAGAATACTACAGATTTATCACTAATCAGAGACAAATGCCTAGAACATAAGCTGGGTGACCCTGTGCTTTCGGATAAAATACTAGATTGTTTCCTGACAGATGTCAGCAAGCAATAAATTTATATTACCAATCACAATTATTACTTCTGCAATTTAAGGAACTATAAATTGACTGCTTTACCAGTATTTGCTATCTAATTGGCATGAGCCATGGGTACATGATCTTTGTCACATAAAAAGACGATGCTGGTTCCTAAGATTTTGAAATATTTGTTGTCTTGGCAGACGAGTTGCATGTATACTGTACAGATTCTAGAATATATATGCAAATGCCATTTGTAAAACATCCTCAGTATATGTAAAAAAACAACAACAACACTTACATTAGTAAAAATTGTTCCCAAAAAACCTTAAAGTTGGTAACCCCCAGTTAACCTCAGCTTCTCGTAGTATACACGATTCAGTATTCACATTGAGTACGACTGTTTACAAAATACAAGGAATAAAATGTCTTAAGATAACACAGATATTGAAATGGTTTATCTTCTGGTTTAATCACCAACTACACGGATTAGATGTCTCATTTTCTGTGTTTGATTAACTGAACATTTACAGCTCAACCTTATTTAAAAATGCTTATTTGTGAAATATAGTTCCACAATCCTTGTTCCTTTTATTCTTGCAATTAAAAGCCAGTAAATGACATTTTATTATTGATATAATTATCCAAAAGGTGCTGATGATTGTGAATATTCACAAAACTGTAGCCTTAAATTTGTAATTAAACATAACACGATCGCCGAACAGCTGAAAGAACTGAGGTGACTCCTTGACACACGCAGAAGTTGTACCTCATCAAAGATGGCGGGCTCTCCTCTCGTTGGCTTCAGCTGCCTCAGCGGAGAACCAATCACGCGAACACTCTATGTATTTCTATCTCGTTCGTCTAACTAACTTCAGACAAAAATGGACAAGCCGACTGGACATTTAAGGGCTTAAGCTACCTCCAAGTCAGACCAAATAATATATAACTGAGAAGTTAAGGCTCGACGAGACGTAACTATTGCTACCATATCTTAAGATATAAAATTCAGTGCACAAAAGCCAACATACAGGCTGATGCCGAAGCAGACTGCGCATGCGTATTTCTGTTGACTTCAATTCTGGCAAACAGTCAGCCCTCAGTCACTAGGATACAAGAAGCAGTGCACAGAAACCAACATACAGGCTGATGCCGGAGCAAACTGCGCATGCGTATTTCGGTTGACTTCAAACACGAAGGTAGCACACTCACATTTTTTTGTTGACAACAGCATCTTTTCAACCAGAGAGTTTGTTTTTGCCTGATTGTGACGTCTCGCAGTAGATACTCCTTGCTGTGACCTACGGCGGCAGAGCCAGTGGTGTCTCCACCTAATACAAGCTCGATGGTTAGAATCAAGGAGGTTATATTACTGGAGACACCACTCCTATCCACGCAGCATTGGCCGCCATAAGCATGGCCATAAGTCACTGTCCGTGCTGCAAATGACGTCATGAACAGGCACGACGCAGCCGCAGAAAACAAGCTGCTTTGAAACCAATGGAACAAAAGCTTTTAAGCGTATAAACAGATAAAATGAGTAATTCAATAATCTTTATCAATGATGCACAAGCTTATTGTTTTATCAATGGTATAATTTAGTTACTTTTTACCTGCTTGTGACGTCACACCACAGATTAGCTGTGACCTATGGCGGCAGAGCCAGTGGTGTCTCCAGTAATATAACCTCCTTGGTAAGAATAATACTTCTGGAGATGCCCTGAGTCTCTTAACCGTGAAGCCGCCAGGTGTGGGATTTTGACGTTGTTTACCTAACACCTATGTAATTTAAACGTGCGTATTTTGGAATTGGGATGTAAGGTCAGGTGATGCGTAACATCACAGCCTCTCCTTGACAAATGTCAACCGCGCCTTCTCGTGGTGCATTCTGTTCCCACTAAAGGGGCTCTGACGACCGCCCATAGAGGTATAACTATACCATCGGGATTAGAGGAAATTCTATCCCACACTCACCAACCCGCTTGGCCAGCGTGGTGAGTTATGGCCAAACCCCTCCAAAATGACTCCACAACTTAAATCTTGGCCCTCAGTCTCCGGCAGCTGGAATGTACCTGGCCAAGGCAGCGGCCAGTGCGACATGAAGGCAGAGGGTGCTAAGAATCCCCGGAGGACCGGACTAGGCTGCCATCTGATGCTGACCTTGGCAACGTACAATGGACGCTCCCTATCTTCTGATTCAAGGCTTCTTGAATTGGAAGAGGAACTACAAAGGATCAAGTGGGACATCGTGGGGCTAAGTGAGGTAAGGAGAAAAGGAGAAGATCTCATCGAACTGAAAAGTGGACATCTCTTCTACTATCATGGGACAGATACTGGCAGAACTAGTGGTGTTGGATTTATAATAAACAAGAAACTGAAGGATAAAGTGGTAGAAGTTGAAAGTTCCTCTGACAGAGCTGCACGAATCGTTATACAACTCTCGAGAAGATACCAGGCTCAGATTATTCAAACTTATGCACCCACCACAAGTCATCCTCAAGAAGAAATTGAAGAATTTTATGAGGAAATTTGTCATCTAAATAATAAAGGTAAGCAGCACTTGAAAATAATTATGGGAGATTTCAATGCAAAAATAGAGCAACGGCAACAGAATGAAACTTCAGTAGGTAAATTCGGTCACGGCAACAGAAACCAGCGTGGAAATACTCTCGTTGAGTTTGCAGAGGCAGAAGGGTTTTTCATCTTGAACTCCTTCTTCAAGAAAAAGCCACACAGGAAATGGACATGGAGACATCCAAATGGGACGACAAGTGAAATTGATTTTATTATGTGTAACAAAAAATTCGTCATAGAAGACTGCAGTGTGCTAAACAAGTTCAACACAGGTAGTGACCATAGATTGGTGAGATGTAAGATGCACCTCAACACTAAACTTGAACGTGGCAAGCTCATAAGACAAACAAAATCTATTGACATAACCAACCTTAAAAAACACCATAATACCTTCAAGTTGGAACTGAAGAACAGGTTCTCTGCTTTAGAAGGCCTAACATCGGAAGAAGTGGACATCTCTGAAGTTAACAGAAAAGTAACCAAAGCTCTTATGGAAACAGCAACAAAATTAGCTGGGTCTAAGAACAAGTTGCATGTAAATAAATTATCAGGAAAAACGAAAATGTTGATGCAAAAAGAAGAGAGATGAGGACAACTAAAGAAGATGTGACTTCCAAAGTGGAATATATAGAGCTATGCAAGACAGTACGAAAAAGTATCACTGAAGACGTAAGAAAATTCAACTGTGAACTAGTGAGGAAAGCAATTGAAAACAACCAAAACCTAAAGATAGCAAAGGGACATCTCAGTAAGGGAAGAAAACAGATTATGGCACTGAGAAAAAAAGATGGTTCTGTAACAAGAAATAGAGGCGAAATTTTGACAAGAGTGAAAGATTTCTACTCCAAATTATATGAAAGGGATGATATATGCACTCAGACATCATGAAAGATACCAGTACCAGAGTTCCTCCTGTCCTTCCAGCAGAAGTTGCACATGCAATCAAGAACATGAAGCGGGGAAAAGCTCCAGGAGAAGATGGAATTACTGTAGACATCATACAAGAAGCAAGTGGAGAAATCGAAACAGTACTCGCCCAAATTTTCACTCGATGCCTTAATGAAGGAAAGATTCCTGAGGATTGGAACACCGCTACAATGATCCTGCTACATAAGAAAGGTGACATTGAGGATCTCGGAAACTACAGACCTATCAGCCTCCTATCAGTAGTTTATAAAATCTTCACTAAAGTTCTTTCACACCGCTTGAAGGTAACACTGGACATGGCTCAACCGAGAGAACAAGCTGGATTCAGGAGTGGCTACAGCACAATAGATCATATCCATGTGCTGAGAGAACTAATTGAAAGAGCGAGGGAATATGAACTTCCATTGTGCATGGCTTTTATCGATTATGAAAAAGCCTTTGATTCGGTGAAACCATCAGCAGTTACAATGGCTCTGAAAACCTGCGGTATTGAAGATGCATACATTAATATTATTAATAACATCTATAAAAATGCAAGTGCAAAGATTCGGCTGTTTGAAAATACAACACACGTAAAAATTGGAAAGGGAGTGAGACAAGGTGACACCATATCTCCGAAGCTCTTTAATGCCACATTGGAGGGTGTTTTTCAGTCGCTGAGCTATGAAAACAAGGGGATAAAGATTAATGGAGATTATCTAACCCACCTTCGTTTTGCTGATGACGTAGTCATTTTTGCAACTAGCCCATCAGAGCAGCAGAGTATGATCCAGGAACTTGCTGACAAGAGTAAAGAAGTGGGATTAAAAATGAACTTTCAGAAGACAAAAGTGATGTCAATGCTTTTACAAGAAATGAAGATTTATCGATTGATGGAGAAAAGCTGGAGATAACAGACACGTACGTTTATCTTGGACAGCAGATATCAAGTGAGGGTCACATTGATGAAGAAATTAATCGGCGTACAAAACTTGCCTAGAGAGCTTTTGGAAGAAACAGCATAATTTTCAAGAGCAATATGCCATTATGTCTTAAAAGAAAAGTGTTTGATCAATGCATCCTTCCAGTGCTTACGTATGGTGCAGAGACGTGGACCTTAACTAAAAGAGACATACAAAGGCTGCAGACAACTCAAAGCAGCATGGAGAGGTGCATGCTTGGTGTTACCAGGAGAGATAAGAAGAGGAACTCGTGGATCCGAAAAATGACAAGAGTGGAAGACATCATGATCAGAGTTAAATCCCTGAAATGGCAATGGGCTGGACATACTGCCAGAAGGACAGATCATCGATGGACAACCGAAATTTTAGATTGGATTCCAAGGGACAGGAAAAGACCCAGAAGAAGACCACATGGGAGATGGGTGGATGAAATTCGAAAGTATGCAGGGGTGACATGAAGGAGACTGGCACAAGACAGACCGTTGTGGAGGAAACTTGGGGAGACCTTCGTCCAGCAATGGATTGATAATGGTTGACAATGATGATGATGATGATGATTTTGGAATTGCGTAGCTTTTGGTTGCAGAAAATGTGTTAAAATCAAACCGGAATGAATTATGCTTCATAGATGGGCAGAGGCGACTTTAAATCTTTTGGGGCCCTAGGCGCTAAACGATTCTGGGGTCCCTCCTTCCCCTTCTTATCGCCTCTGAAATTTTCATCCGTCAGATCAACACAAAAAAGTAAAGTCAAGAAAAATGTTTTTGCGCTTTTTGAAATGCGATTTTATTATAAAATATAACGACGTTTTGTCAGAAACAGTGCTAATGTAATCAGTTTGACTGTTCGCGCACATTGAACTTTTTGCTTTTACAGATATTTCAAAAGTTATTTTTGCGGCTAGTGGGAAATCAAAGGTCACTAAGTTTGGCACTTTAAATATCCCATATTCTTTATGAATTTACGACAAGGGCTGTCAAAGTCGAACATTCAAGAAATTGAAGTTCTCTTGTGAAGAAATATTTTTATGCCTCTCAGATTAAGCTTAACAGTTCTTTCTCAAATACTTAAATTTTCGAATCAGTTCATTAATTAATTTCCTGCTAGAGGTACTGAAGGACAATAAATGTGGTTTTCACAGATTCTTCAAATATTATTTTTGCGAATGATAGGACATAAAGTTTCATTAAATTTTGGCCATTTTAAATTTCACTTCCAGTTCATAAATTTCCCTGCCGCCCGGGTGGCCCAGTGGTCTAAGCGATGGCCTCTGATCATTCGTCCGAACGGGGTCCGGGTTCGAATCCTGGTGAGGCATGGATGTTGTGTTTGTCTTACGGCACTGGCTCTCTCTCTCTTCCCTGGAACCAGTGACCCTTAATTAGGAACGGGCGACTGCTTATAGCCCATTGAGTTGCTCACAGTGGTCGTTAAACCTCCAATCAAAAAAAAATTCTCTAGTTCTGGAATTGGAAATTTAATAAATTTCAGCTTTACGCTACAAAAGACCATTTCGGTTACGGCAAAATTGAGTTTGACACGTTTGGAAAAACTGGCTACATTAGTACATCTTCAGTTACTATAGTTACTTGGCAAATTTAACGCTAAAGGCGCTGAAAATGAAGTTTCGCTAAATTTATCAATACATTTCGTATAAATTGTCATGAAACTGGAATGAGTTTCAATTACAAAACATGCCCTCTCCATTGCTTCAGCTTTAGAAAACCACCTTGTTTTTACGTTATGAGCAATTTAGTCATGGTATTCAGCAAAAGTAAAATACTTAAAGACACTGGCAACCGGAGAAGTCCTCCACGTTACAAAATACGGGTAAATTTAAATTTGTGCACAGTACTTCGCTTAAAACGGGTGGATGACTTTTCGTGGAGGAGGTTTCTTGTGTCGGACGATTCTCTAAATCGAAAAGATTAGACAAATGTCATGGACCAAAAAAGTTGGACAGTAAGAATTTCATCAGTCAGTGCAAATAAGCGGGAGTGTGAAGAGTTTCTTGAAAACGTTTTTCCTTATTACTTTCATCAGAAAATTAGGTCTGCGCTTTCTTTTATTATGTCAAAAAGATGCGTAAGATTTTTTTTTTTTTTTTTTGATTGGAGGTTTAACGACCACCATGAGCAACTCAATGGGCTATAAGCAGTCGCCCGTCCCCTAATTTAGGGTCACTGGTTCCAGGGAAGGGAGAGAGCCAGGTGCCATAAGACAAACACAACATCCATGCCTGACCGGGATTCGAACCCGGACCCCTTACGGACGAATGATCGGAGGCCAGCGCCTTAGACCACTGCGCCACTGGGGCGGCCGTAAGATTTTCTTTATACCTCTACCGCAGTTATCAAAACAGAAACATAAGGATTAAGTGCAAAAGATCCAGCTTGAAAATGGAAAAATAGGAACCACAGTTTTTCGAGTAAGAGTATCATTGAAACTTTTATTGGTCGCCCGGTTGGCGCAGTGGTCTAAGCGCTGGCTTATGACCATTCGCCCGAGATGGGTCCGGGTTCGGAACCCGATGAGGCATGGGTGTTTTGTTTGTCTTAAGGCACTGGCTCTCTCCCTACTCTGGAAACAGTGATCCTAAATTAGAGACGGGCTTTGCTTATAGCCCATTGAGTTGGTCACAGTGGTCGTTAAACCTTCAATAAAAAAAAAACTTTATTGCTTTTTCAAATATTAATTTGTTGTCAATTTAAGGAATAGAAAAGGTGAGAATACTTGATAATTATCAGTATTAAACTAGGGGAGGAGAAAGCTATAGGAAAATGCTATTGCAATACAATAAATTTTCTTTTAACACTATTCAATAAGAAAAAGATAAACAGTGCAACATTTTCGAATTTCTTTATTTTGCAGCCTAAGCGACACTTTTTGTTGTGAAAAAAAAAAAAAAAAAAAGAACGAAGCACCCTGAGAAAGTCCTTTGATCCTAATGAAACTCTGCATGCAAGTATCTCAGGGCCGAATATGCAAATGATCCATTAAAAAGTAGCGACCAATGACTAAATAGCTGCCTGCGCCAGCTGCATGGGAACTGCATCGAGAAGGGTATTGCCATCAGAGCAAATGGCGACACAACAGGTCGTAGAATGCGTCGACGTACCGGACAATTGTCACAGCGAATTGCTGGTACATTAACCTCCAGACTGTGAGGATGCCACGACGACGGATCCATGCACACCACGAGAAGTCGAGCGTGTTTGCGAGAGGATATATAATTGGGCTGAGATAATCCGGTTGGTCAAGTCGCCCTATCGCCAGGCATTTGGATCGGAGCGACGCGGTAATAGGACGATGTTGGCGCCAATGGGTCGAACAGGGCATCACAATCCAGCGGCACACGGGCAGGACGGCCGAGGGAAACGACGGAACTCGAACATTGAGCGATTGTGAGAGCCGCACGAACAGAACCGGAATTCGTCGCTCTCAACAATCCGTGGCCATGTTGAGTCGCCCATAGGTACGGAAGTGTCCATTCGGACCGTTGCCAGACGAGTTGCGTCACAGGGATTACATTCGAGGAGGCCAATCCGCCGCCTACTACTGATCAGAGAGCATCGCAGACGCCACTTGCAGTGGTGTCGGACCCGATCGACGACGGATAATTCCTAGTGGTGTCATGTTGTCTTCAGTGATGAGTCACGGTTTGTACTTAGCGCCGATGACCAGAGCATGCGTGTTTGGAGATGAGCCGACTAGCGCACGGATCCTGCCTTTACCGTGCAACGGCACAGGGCTCGGACACCTGATCTGAATGTCTAGGAAGCTATTTCCTACGACAGCTGGACACCCTTCGAAGTCCTCCGTACTACCCACACGGCTCAACGGTAAGTCGACGCATTCTACGACCTGTTGTGTTGCCCTTCCTGTAGCACTTCACCGATCAATTTTGGAACAGGATAATACCCGGCGACACACGACACATCTCTCCTGGGCCTGCCTCTGTAATGTCGACACCCTTCTAGGCCAGGCCGATCACCCGATTTCTCACCGATCAAACATGATGGGACCCCACCTACACCCATCCCGGAATGTCGGCGAATTGGCCCACAATTTGGACACCATCTGGCATTTCATACCTCAGGAACAGTATCTGTAAACTGTTTGTGTCTCTGCCACGCTGGGATTCTGCTTGCATCCGAGCGAGAGGTGGCGCTACAACTTACTGACTTCTTCTACTCATGTAACTGTTTTATCCGGATAAATGGCCCAACTGCCGTGGAATTGCAATCATTTCCTCTCCTATGCATGCATATTACACATGCCAATTTTCATCTTCCTTCTGGGTGCTTCGTTTTCTTTTTTTTGCTGTTCTTTCTTTCTTATTAGCGAAGATTGTATTAGCTACTTTGGTTTAGCGTGGTGTAGAAAGATTAGGACTAAGGAAGAACTTGGTTATACTTCTCCAGAGAGAAAAGGTAGTAAATAGCAAACACCCCGGATCATCAGAACAGTTTTTACAAGCACTCTTCATCGCAGCTCAGGAAAGACAGGTAAAAAATTCCAACACAGATGTTTTTCCTTGGCTGGGAGTCATATGAAAGTAATTTATATCACAGCCAGCTAAGTATTCGCCTTAAACAATGAAAAGCGTGGGAAGCGTCAATTCTTGTTTTACCTACCACTAAAAGGAAAGCTAGCTGAACAGTTTCTTTCAAAACAAGTACATCGATAACAATTCGAAAATTTAAAATGAGAAAATAAATTATAATTTGATAATAAAGTGGTCACTTTAAGGATTTATTTATTTTGGTCCGTGAAAAGCAAAGCAAAACTGGCAATCTAATTATACGTTTTCGGGGCCCCTCAAGCTATGAGGCCATAGGTGCGCGCCTAGTGCGCCTAGTGTTAAATCCGCCCCTGTAGATGGGTAAATTTTCAACTTTAGTGTTATATTTTGATTTGAATTCGCACTAATGTTCGTGTATTTCAATTTAAAATAAAAAATGGGAAGAGGCTTCAAAATAATTAAGAATTTTATAAATTTAGCATTTTCTCACACATCGGAAGCAAGTTATGATGTGAAATTTGAAACATTTGGGCCGAAAGAAGGCTATTCGGCCAACATACAATGCATTGCAATAGCATTGGAAACCATCAGCTTTCCCACACTTTGACGGCTGTCGTTCGCGGTTATAGGCTTCACGCAAAGTGGTACTCAAGGAGATTATTCTAACCTCCTTGGTG
Source organism: Macrothele yani (assembly GCA_039090855.1). Lineage (NCBI taxonomy): Eukaryota > Metazoa > Arthropoda > Arachnida > Araneae > Macrothelidae > Macrothele > Macrothele yani. Next base: position 121,809,768 of record CM077013.1, on the reverse strand, counting down.
ATACTGCTTCATTATCAAGGGCATCTCCAGATATCTTATTCTAACTCTTTGTGGCTAACCAGTCGAAATTACGCTTCCAAACATTCAGCCGGCACCTCTCTTGTTTGCATGACCATATATACATAGTTTAAGAATTCTGAATTACCTTTAAGTGATTTTACCTTGCATCGATGGTCATGGAAAACGCAAAAATATTTAAATATTTTTTCGGCGTCCCACGACTACGAGACCACTATGAGAAACTCTTATGGGTATAAGTAGCAGCCCGTGCTTTATATAGGGCCACTGATTTCTGCAAAGGAACAGACCCCCCCCCCCCCAAACATGAATCTCCAAATAACTAATCAAATAATTAATCAATTAATTTAATATTCTGATAGTTGAAACATATATGACTGCTATGACAAAATGACTCCCCAATAAATAAATAAATCTTAAATTTCATTGACTACAAAATTAGATGCAAGACGACATAAACCTTATAGAACCAAATAATACCCTGGATACAATAATATAACAGTAAAATAAATAAATAAATTTTATGTAGTTAAATCATCTGATCATAAAAACCATAAAAATAAAAAAACTTATGACACTGCCACCGTAAATAAATTAATGTCACGGGAATTAAATTAAATGTATCTAATTCGTATTGGATGAACACCATACAAAGTGGCGCAGCTTGCGCCGAAATGACTTCGTTTGCTTCATTACTGAGCGTCACGCCCTAGGGCGACGTTGATCTCTACCTCTAATTCCAACATTTTTGTGTTCTGATGTTTCCTATTGAACATATGTTCCTTCCTACTTTCAAAGGCGGCTGGACCTACGGCGTCACGTCTTTCCCGGTTGACAGGGCTGTGATCAGCTTTCGTTCAGTCGACTAAATCTATGTTAGGGGCAAGAATTCCGAAGTCACTGTTTGAAGGATTGACGTTGCCTCAATGTTTGAACTTTCGGTTCTTGTGTATAGTATCAGCGTGCAAAAGGGCAGAGTCAGCGGTATCAGACAAGCACACTACCCACACTTCATCTGTGCCCATCTCCAGGGAATGGTCGGAAGCCAGCGTATCTGACCCAAGGAGGTTCGAATAATACTTCTGGAGATGCCCTGAGTCACTTAACCGTGAAGCTGCAAAGTGTGGGAATTTTGCATTGTTTACATGATACTTAAGTAATTTCAACTGGGTGTATTTTGTAATTGCGTGGTTTCTGCTTGCAGAAATGGTGTTAATATCAAACCGGAAGGAATTATACTTCTTACACGAGTGAAGTTTTCAATTTTAATGTTATATTTTGTTTAGAATTCCCACTAACGTTCCTGTATTTCAATTTAAAATACAAATGGGAAGGAGCCTCAAAATAATTAAGAATTTTGTAAATTCAACATTTTCTGACACAGCGGCAGCAAGTTACGCTGCGAAATTGGAAAAATTTGCGAAGAAAGAAGGCAAATCAGCCAAGACAAAATGCATTGCAATAGCCTTGAAAACCATCTCTTTCCCACACTTAGACGGCCGTCGCTCGCGGTTATAGGCTTCACGCAAAGTAGTACTGCTCCACTAACAAGGGCATTTCCAGATATCTTATTCTAACCCCCTTGATCTGACCACTCGGCGAACGGGGCAGCAGTACAAATCTCCCAGGCCGCCCCGGTGGCGCAGTTTTCTGAACGATGGCTTCTGATCGTTCGCCGAAATGGGGTCTGGGTTTGAATCCCGGTGAGGCGTGGGTGTTGTGTTTGTCTTATGGCACTGGTCTCTCCCTCCCTGGAACTAGTGACACTAAATTAGGGACGGGCGACTGCTTATAGTTCATTGAATTGTTTACGGTGGTCGTTAAACCTGCAATAAAAAAAATCTCACAGAGCCATGCAACAAAATATGACTTTTTCTAGCACTCTCTAAATTTTAAATAAATATACAGCTTTTCAAACTGCAAATCAAATTTAGCGATTATTCTCATGATTACTATACCTAGGCATATTTTCCTCCGAACCAAACATTTCGAGGAAGGAAAAATCAACTTCCCAAGTTTCGTGTGTAGTGTTGACTTTTCGATGTCTATAGCATAGTACTTTGTCCTTGATGTTTAGTGTTTCCTTCGACTGTTTAATATGTAAAGTTAAGGGTTATTCAGCGAGCATTTCAGAAATAGTGTACTTAATGTTAATAAATGTATATTAGTGAAGTGTTCTCAACAGTAAGACTGATAGTCTATTGAACTACATAGTACCTGGAACTTCTCGTTTTTAATTTATACTGCAGTATTAAGATTGCTACAGACTTTTAGCATATGCATCGAGGGGAAGGCTAAATTACTCACATGAAGGAATGTGCATAGAGTTTAAGTTAATGAGAACTGTATTTGAGAAATACACTTCATCAGATAAGATATATTTAGCACATTAACACAAACCATAACCATGTGGTTTATCTATAAACTTCCTAAGATTTATAATAATAATAATAATAATATATATATATATCATCATCATCATCATCATTGTCAACCATTATCAATCCACTGCTGGACGAAGGTCTCCCCAAGTTTCCTCCACAACGGTCTGTCTTGTGCCAGTCTCCTCCAAGTCACCCCTGCATACTTTCGAATTTCATCCACTCCATCTCCCATGTGGTCTTCTTCTGGGTCTTTTCCTGTCCCTAGAATCCAATCTAAAATTTCGGCTGTCCATCGATGATCTGTCCTTCTGGCAGTATGTCCAGCCCATTGCCATTTCAGGGATTTAACTCTGATCATGATGTCTTCCACTCTTGTCATTTTCGGATCCACGAGTTCCTCTTCTTATCTCTCCTGGTTACACCAAGTATGCACCTCTCCATGCATGCTTCTTTGAGTTGTATGTCTCCTTTAGTTAAGGTCCACGTCTCTGCACCATATGTAAGCACTGGAAGGATGCATTGATCAAACACTTTTCTTTTTTTAAGACATAATGGCATATTGCTCTTGAAAATTATGCTGTTTCTTCCAAAAGCTCCCCAGGCAAGTTTTGTACGCCCATTAATTTCTTCATCAATGTGACCCTCACTTGATATCTGCTGTCCAAGATAAACGTACGTGTTCGTTATCTCCAGCTTTTCTCCATCAATCGATAAATCTTCATTTCTTGTAAAAGCATTGAACATCACTTTTGTCTTCTGAAAGTTCATTTTTAATCCCACTTCTTTACTCTTGTCAGCAAGTTCCTGGATCATACTCTGCAGCTCTGATGGGGTAGTTGAAAAAATGACTACATCATCAGCAAAACGAAGGTGGGTTAGATAATCTCCATTAATCTTTATCCCTTGTTTTCCCAGCTCAGCGACTGAAAAACACCCTCCAATGTAGCATTAAAGAGCTTCGGAGATATGGTGTCACCTTGTCTCACTCCCTTTCCAATTTTTACGTGTGTTGTATTTTCAAACAGCCGAATCTTTGCACTTGCATTTTCATAGATGTTATTAATAATATTAATGTATGCATCTTCAATACCGCAGGTTTTCAGAGCCATTGTAACTGCTGATGGTTTCCCGAATCAAAGGCTTTTTCATAATCGATAAAAGCCATGCACAATGGAAGTTCATATTCCTCGCTCTTTCAATTAGTTCTCTCAGCACGTGGATATGATCTATTGTGTTGTAGCCACTCCTGAATCTAGCTTGCTCTCACGGTTGAGCCATGTCCAGTGTTACCTTCAAGCGGTGTGAAAGAACTTTAGTGAAGATTTTATAAACTACTGATAGGAGGCTCCATAGGTCTGTAGTTTCCGAGATCCTCAATGTCACCTTTCTTATGTAGCAGGATCATTGTAGCGTTGTTCCAATCCTCAGGAATATTCCCTTCATTAAGGCATCGAGTGAAAATTTGGGCGAGTACTGTTTCGATTTCTCCACTTGCTTCTTGTATGATGTCTACAGTAATTCCATCTTCTCCTGGAGCTTTTCCCCGCTTCATGTTCTTGATTGCATGTGCAACTTCTGCTGGAAGGACTGGAGGAACTCTGGTACTGGTATCTTTCATGATGTCTGGAGTGCATGTATCATCCCTTTCATATAATTTGGAGTAGAAATCTTTTACTCTTGTCAAAATTTCACCTCTATTTCTTGTTACAGAACCATCTTCTTTTCTCAGTGCCATAATCTGTTTTCTTCCCTTACTGAGATGTCCCTTTGCTATCTTTAGCTTTGGTTGTTTTCAGTTGCTTTTCTCACTAGTTCACAGTTGAATTTTCTTACGTCTTCAGTGATACTTTTTTACTGTCTTGCATAGCTCTATATATTCCACTTCGGAAGTCACATCTTCTTTAGTTGTCCTCATCTCTTTTTTTTGCATCAAAATTTTCGTTTTTCCTGATAATTTATTTACATGCAACTTGTTCTTAGACCCAGCTAATTTTGTTGCTGTTTCCATAAGAGCTTTGGTTACTTTTCTGTTAACTTCAGAGATGTCCACTTCTTCCGATGTTAGGCCTTCTAAAGCAGAGAACCTGTTCTTCAGTTCCAACTTGAAGGTATTATGGTGTTTTTTAAGGTTGGTTATGTCAATAGATTTTGTTTGTCTTTATGAGCTTGCCACGTTCAAGTTTAGTGTTGAGGTGCATCTTACATCTCACCAATCTATGGTCACTACCTGTGTTGAACTTGTTTAGCACACTGCAGTCTTCTATGAGGAATTTTTTGTTACACATAATAAAATCAATTTCACTTGTCGTCCCATTTGGATGTCTCCATGTTCATTTCCTGTGTGGCTTTTTCTTGAAGAAGGAGTTCAAGATGAAAAACCCTTCTGCCTCTGCAAACTCAACGAGAGTATTTCCACGCTGGTTTCTGTTGCCGTGACTGAACTTTACCTACTGAAGTTTCATTCTGTTGCCGTTGCCCTATTTTTGCATTGAAATCTCCTCATAATTATTTTCAAGTGCTGCTTACCTTTATTATTTAGATGACAAATTTCCTCATAAAATTCTTCAATTTCTTCTTCAGGATGACTTGTGGTGGGTGCATAAGTTTGAATAATTTGAGCCTGGTATCTTTTCAAGAGTTGGATAACGAATCGTGCAGCTCTGTCAGAAGAACTTTCAACTTCTACAACTTTATCCTTCAGTTTCTTGTTTATTATAAATCCAACACCACTAGTTCTGCCAGTATCTGTCCCACGATAGTAGAAGAGATGTCCACTTTTCAGTTCGATGAGATCTTCTCCTTTTCTCCTTACCTCACTTCTAGCCCGACGATGTCCCACTTGATCCTTTGTAGTTCCTCTTCCAATTCAAGAAGCCTTGAATCATAAGATAGGGAGCGTCCATTGTACGTAGCCAAGGTCAGCATCAGATGGCAGCCTAGTCCGGTCCTCCGGGGATTCTTAGCACCCTCTGCCTTCATGTCGCACTGGCCGCTGCCTTGGGCACATGTGTACATTCCAGCTGCCGGAGACTGAGGGCCAAGATTTGGTTAAAGAATCATTTTGGAGGGGTTTGGCCATAACTCACCACGCTGGCCAAGCGGTTGGTGAGTGTGGGATAGAATTTCCTCAAATCCCGATGGTATAAAGTTATACCGCTATTGGCGGTCGTCAGAGCCCTTTAGTGGGAACAGGATGCACCACGAGAAGGCGGGGTTGACATTTGTCAAGGAGAGGCTGTGATGTTACGTATCACCTGACCTTACATCCCATATATATATATATATATATATATATATTTGTTTCCCAGGGAAATAAATGTACCAGAGATGATCAGATGCACCCTGATAAACAGTGGTCTTTAATTATCCATTTATTAGGCAAAGAATAAACTCAGAAACTGCCGAACTTTCGCCCTCTGAATTCAGAGAGGTTTTTCCTTGGTAATGTGTTGAAGCAATTGAATCCTGTTCCAGCGTTTAGTTTAAAAAATGATGGCTCTCTTTGGCCCATTGAGCCAATAGCAACAAATCAACGTAAAAAATCCTTCCAGAGGAGAGCGAAAGCTCAGGGATTTCCAAGTTTATTCATCGCCTAATAAATGGGTAATTTAAGCCCACTGTTTATCAGTGTTATGTAATACCTAAGAGTTACTTGAATCTTTCTCGTTGACTCATCAGCCGAAGCATTTTCGTTTTATCATAGTGAAATAACAATTACTTCTAACCCAAAATCTGGCTTATCGAAGACTGAAGTACGGTCTGGTTTCAATCTATCAGGTTTCCAATTAAACACCGCACCCGTTTTACTAATCAACCCAACTACCTTGCTGTTGGTCATGGAAAATTTGTATCAGGATTTGCTGTAGTAAGTTTAAAAGCTCAAAAGATTCACTTAAGAGGTCGTTACATAAACACGAAATTTACCCGTTAGTGAAACGAAGTAGTGAAATTGAACGAACTTTGTGCAATCTCATGAGATAGGCATTCTGCATTTCGAAATTGCAAACCCAATCGTATCTGCAGCTTTCTGTCAACAAAAGTCGCGGTTGACGGTCTAAAGGCCTCTGGGAAGGACACAACTTATGACGTCAGCCTACAGGTTATTAAACGCTTTCAGGATCAGGAGAAAAGAGAATTGTTCGCCATTTTGAATAGGTCCCTAGAAATTGGACCTTTGTAACTAGTTGTCAAAATCTGCCGCCATCCATCCCTGATCCCACTTACTGTCTTCAAATTAATCTTATTTATTAAATAACCCGTTCGAACGGACCGAGGTAAGGTTTTATTTTTGTGGCCGTTATTTGATTTTATTGCAGTAATCGTGAATCATACCTAATCCGAGATTTTGAGTACGAATAAATTATAGGATTAAATAGTGTGGATTAAGTAGAGAAATAATCGTTTGTTGCTGCGTATGTTATCAGCTATGTATTGCACAATTTATTCAGCGTGACCTTTTACGTGATTTATCAGTAAGCATTCTACTATTAGTTCTTGTTTCCGTAGTGTGAAGATGTACGTAATTGAACAAAACACTTCCAGAATGCTAGGCTCTTGTGTATCCAAAATTCCTCTTTGAAACGGGTAAAATAACATTGCACAAAGGGCTCTTAGTTTAATTGTTCTTACGTTACAGAGTTTACAAACCGAAAGGACGTCTTTAGTAGCAGTGGGGTACGTATGATTAAAATAGTTCGTGTTGACAGTTGCGCATATATCTTTAACATAATCACAACGAGTTTTAAGTTTATGTGCCAAACGAACAGTTGTTAGTAAACTATCATTTGTGGGATATATGCAGTAATATAACATTACCTGTATCACGTAGGTAGGCCTAATTTCATACCCCTCTGAATAATTCATTATAATTTTTAACCTGGGTGTAGTTGAACTTGGGTTTGAAACTGGGGATTGATGTCAAAGGCAAGTGCATTCTTTCAAGTTTTTGAATGGGCAGTATCAATTAATTGTATATGTGTGTGAAGGTGTGGCTTAAAAACTATTAGGGCCAGAGCTGTGGTAAGGTGAAAAAATGTTCATTTAAAATTTTTTTTTCGTTCACGAATTTTTATGATTTTTGGAAATAAAGATGTATACTAGCTTTGCAAGTGACATATTTAATTTTTGGGAACAATTCATATTATATATGTGGTTAGTTGTCAGTGTTACTTAGGGCAAGTCTTGTTTACAAAGTATGAGTTCAGCTTCCAGAAACATCACAGGTAGTATATATGGTGCAGACAATTGTTATTTCTAACTAGTTTAATTTTATAAACACAAACTATGCTTTATCATTTGGGGTTGAGTAGAAATTCTGGATAAAACAAAAACGTGCCCCTGATACCCAACTGAAAATGCGGTGTGCAGGAGATACTTCCTCCAATAGTTTCTAGTAATGAATTCATTATGATTTTCAAGAGTGGGATAGAGTTTTATGTAAGTACATTTGTCTGATGTATAAGGGATTATTTTCATGTGGGTACAGGTTTCTTGAGTAAACTACAAATGTAATTTGCTGCATACATCTGATCGCAAGATGTTTTGTTTTGGTTTCAACATTTTAAGCAGCATGTTTATAAGCAAATTCCACAAAAACTGAGTGAAACATGTACAAAACTGAGTGAAACATGTACATGCATTGCATGTTAATATAGAATATATATGACCCATTGTCAAGTTTTTAGCTAACAAAGTGATCACACACTTCAATTAAGAAATGTATTACCTCTGCTCTCTGTCGCATCTTGAATGCTCACTTCTTGCATATCCATAGCGAAGATAATGTGAAGTGGAAAACTATAAGTATTGGAGAAATCAGGTATATGATATTCCTATAGGAAATAATCCACCCATGTCTTGCGTAAGTAGTAAAAAATAAACACCATTTGCATCAACATTTGAGGAATTGGCAAAAGAAAAGCCAAAACGGCTTTAATACATTACTCTGTTATAATTCATGTTAATCAATAATTTTACCAAATAAAAATTTTAAATACCTGCAAATCCAAAAAGCACTTAAGATTGGTGAAAACAATATTAATATAAAAAAAGAAATAGACTGCAACTTTAACAAATCTAAAATATTCCTGACTCATTGGAAAGGTTTAATGCACCTGGAGGAAAAAAGTAACAAAACACAACTGAACACTAGTAATGTACCACTATTTCCAACATACTACAATTTTTTGTTACATACGATTTCCAACAGATAGCTCCAGATTAGCGAAGGCTTTCGATGTTCTCCGTATGACTTACCCTGACAATGTAGAAGACACTCTGCTGTTGACGGTTGAAGTGAAACATTGACCAGTCTTTAAGGATGCCGATTGAGATGGGCAAAAATATTTGAAGCGGCAGTCACCCATTTGGTTTGGATGTGTTTCAGTATTGACTTAATTTTTCAGTGTAAATAAATTTTTAAGCTGATTTTAGCTCAGTTATGATGATGCATATAGTATTTTATCTTTGAGAGTAATTTTTAACTTTTCAGTGTTAGTTTTTATTTTATTTAACTCCGCAGAGTTGATGGTTAGAATTGGTCAGATTTTGGGCGAGTTTGGTAATTAAGCAATTTTTAAAAAATAATTATTGTTAGTTAATAAATTTTTGTTTCTTTGAGTATATGGGAGCAAGCATATTTATCTGCTGAACGAATCTCACCGCTTGGAGCCTAGGCCTAGTTTTACATGTGCATGAAACATACCCATCAGAGTGGGATTTGGCAACTCTATGCGTGCCAAATGTAAGTTATTTATTTATTATGCAGGAGCATATTTAGAGAGACTGAATGCAAGATAAGTCTAAATGACATGATGATTGACCAGGTGAATGAGTTTGTTTAGGAAGCATGTTTGACAGATAATTTTAGATGGTGAAATTAGTAGGTGAGTGAATTCTTCGTTGAAAGTCATAGCTGCTTTAGGAAGATTTCACAGGAATGAAGGATTCTCAAGGAATTCCCAAATGGCTGTGTAGGAAAGTGTAATTGTTCCTACTCTTGATGTATGGCAGTGAAACCTCGTTACTACAGAAGAAACATAGAAGTAATTTGTGTGCTGGAGAAAATGCGTTACCTATGGGGAGTTTGTGGCAAGACACTCAGATCATGTGAGGAATGAAGAGTTGCTGCAGTTGTGTAATGTGAGGCAGAATGTTGTTAGTAAGGTGGAGACTAGTAGATGGTTTGGCCATGTTGAAAGAATGAGTGATGAGATGCTTGCTAAGAAATTTTTTTCAGCCCAAGTGGCAGTTAAGGAAGGCCTAGGAAGTTACGGGAGGATCAGATTCTGGAGTGTCTGTATGAGAAAAAGCTTGCGATTATGAAGTATAGAACGTCTTGTGTACGTCTTGTGATGGATGTCAGTGAAGCCCAAGTTGTGTCAAGATCGCTGTAAATGGAGAAGAGTGGTACAGCAACAGTAAGTAAATAAACAGTTAACAATTTATCTGGTGGTTTGTATTTCTTTGTGGAGCTAATCTCTGAATCTCAGAACAGCTTAGTGATATGTATGTATATTTAGAGGGAATCCTTGACCCCCTCCCCCAAAAGCATTCCATTCTTTCAGTTTTTGGTTAAAATGCAACTTACATTAGGAAGAAATACTTCAAAATTTTCTTCAATTTTTCATTAACTTTAATTTTGTTCTGGTAAATTGCATTTTTTGCCCCCACCTAAAAATTACATATTGCTGGTATTATGGAAAACTTGACCTAATTAATGTTCCAAGAGCATAACCACAGTTGAAAAAACATATAGGGAGTTTGCGGCTATGTCAAGAAATGATGTACTTATAATTGCACTGCATATTGGTGTAATTGTTTCAGTAAATTTAGTAATTTGCAAATAAATCTGAAATTTTTGATGTGAATAATGAGAATTAACCAAAGGTACCTGGTCATTTTGTATTGTGTGATAAAAAGTATTAGCATGCGAGACCAGTTTTTGCAGTGAAAAGTTTCCTAAGAATTCATTCAAGCATGGAATTTGGTACCGTATTCATCAGTAATGGCTAAAATCTGGCATAACTAACTTATGAAGGGTGAGTGATTAGGCTCTTTTGTAAGGAAGAAAGTTATAAGATCAGTGTTAACTTACATTTTATCAAGCACATAGTTCATTTGACAGTGGTGTTTGTAGCAGTGTGAAAAAAGAAAAGATAGGCATTTTTTTTTAGTATTTTCAGGAGCAGTAAAAAGTTAGCTGTGTGAGCTTACACACACACGGTCGAGTCACATTATTGTGGCCACCAGCTAATATCCAGAGTAATCGCAGTGTGCAGTGCGGACACCAGCTAGATGCGCTGGGAGTAACTCAATAGGGTGCTGGAAGGTATTCACAGGTATGTGGAGCCATGCTGACTGCAGTGCATCTGACAACTGCTGGAGGGTGCATGGTGGAGGATCCATAGAGTGAACAATGCGATCGAGGTGGTCTCGCAGATGCCCAATTGGGTTTAAGTCTGGGGAATTATGTGGCTAGGGAAGTACTTTGAAGTCTGTATTGTGCTCTTCCAACCACTCTCGATCATTTCTAGCTCAGCGTGACATGTCGCATTGTCATGTGAAAGATCCCATCTACCCCAGGGAAGACAATCGGCATGTATGGGTATACATGGTCTGTAAGGATAGATTTATAATGAATTTGGTCTGTAGTGCCTTCCACAGGTATGAGTGGACCCAGAAATTGCCACGAAAACATTTCCCAGACCATAACGTTGCCTCCACCAGCTTGTGATCTTACAGCAATGGTTGAAGAGTGTTTGATCTCTGACGTTTATTACCTTATACACCAACATCCATCCATTCGATAAAGCAGAAAGCGTGACTCATCGGAGAAGGAAATCCTTTGCCAATCAGCGGAGATCTGATTCAGATACTGCCATGCAAATGTAAGCCTTTTCTGCCGATGCACCTTCGTTAGCATAGGTGCAGTGACCATCCATCTGCATCGGAGCCCTATACGCAGCAGGGTTCTCTGAACTGTTGTTTTAGACACACTTCCGGTAGCCCCCTGGTTCATTCGGCCAGTCTGTTGCTTCACTGTAGCATGTTGATCGACCCTCATGCACCTTCGCAGTCGACGTTTTAATATTTGCACTGGTGCCATTTTCTCCAATCACGATACACTTCAACCACAGCAGCGTGCGAACAGTTCACAAACTGCACTGTTTCAGAAATAGTGCCGCCCTTAAACAAAAGCAGATAATCATCCTTTTTGAAAATCTGATAAATCGCTCCTTTTATCCTTGACAGCAATGAGTAACGTTTTCAGAATGCCTACAGCGCACCTTATATGCCCTCCAAGCCAGCTAACGACACATGCCTTTTTTCATTGGCTACGCTGTTAATGTCAAAAGTAGGAGGTGGTCACAATAATGTGACTCGACTGTGTATCTGCTTTGCACATCAGTTGATTCATCCACCAGTCTCTATCTTCTGGGTCTTTTCCACAACAGTTTTTGTGGTAGTGTGTCCATAACTTTTTTCAAGAGGGGCAAACAATTATTGTAACTGCAAACATACACGAACACAATCCACAAATTTCATTGTGCCTTCTTGTTATCTAACCATTTCTATCACATATGTAACACATAAATTTAAGTGAAAGTCAAAAGATGCAAAACCTACATAGAGATATAAACAGGGCTCGAAAAATCCTGGGCATCAGGTTGCCCAGGCGCCTAATTGTCTTCTTACTTGGGATTTCGTAATTTGCAGTAAATACCATAATTTCTGTTGTATAATCCAGAGATTATTTATTAAAAAGTTATAAATTTATGTACCACGGACACCGTTAAAGAAAGAATAAGAAAAAAGCTGTGCGTTTTAAAAAAGTCCCTGAGGTAATTTCAGGAGAGTTGGTGTTACTGGGAAAGTACTGAAAATGTGGTAACAGAAAAATGTAACGTAACAGCGAGATAGAAGACCGCAAAGAGATTGTAAGAATATATGTACATATATTTTTTTACTTAGAAGCATTTTGACATAAAATATGACGCAAGGAAGGTGTTACTGTAAAAGGATGACTTCGCACGTCAAATGAAATGAGAACTCATCGTCTATGTACGATATTTAATAAAATACGAAAGATATTTATAGTTAAAATACCCCACTAGCACTTTAGGGGTAACATTTACCCCTTAATCAGGTGGAACAGAGGCAATGTAGTGCTCCTTTATATAGTAGTGCAATGATGCATTATGGGTATAAGTCATCAAACGTCGCATGGGTCATGACCGTTGCTGTTATAACAGTGTAAAGAGTATAATTTCACAAATTATTAGTTTAACATATCAGTACAAGGATTCGCTACAAATACAAAGTTATGATCAATTTTTTATATATTGTCGGAATTGTAAATATATATTACTATAATTTAAAGTTCAGGTTAGTAAAATACGCTCTATCCGAATTCTTGATATGTCCACAGGCAAGTAGTCATTACAGCATTTGTCCCCTAAAGCTTCGATGTGCATACTTTCAACAAAATGCAGCGAATGTATTTATGCTGGAGTGTCCAGTAGCTTAATGTTGTTCCAGTCTGGTTGAAGAATTCCGTTTACTACATTCCTTGATAAAGCTGTGTTATTGCTGTTGGTTCGGATATCGTATTTGTGTTCCTGGACATGGATACCCAAACTTCTTTGTGTCAAGCCTACGTAGTTGTTAACATGCTCTCCTGTTGATGGGTCCAGCAGTGGAATATTATACACATCCCATTTGTTCATAATATCTGTTGTTGCTCGATCCTTTTTAACTGTTGATAGGAGGTTCTTCGAGCGGGTGCCAAATTGTATATTATGTTTTGAACAGATACGGGATAGTGTATAAAGGAGTACTACATTGCCTCTGTTCCACCTGATGATGGGGTAAATGTTACCCCGAAAGTGCTAGTGGGGTATTTTAACTGTAAATATCTTTCGTATTTTATTAAATATCGTACATAGACGGTGAGTTTCTCATTTCATTTGAAGGCGTTACTATTTGTGCGTACGGAAGCGTACGCGTGAGAATCGGTGACTCTTGTGAATCGCGCAAAGCTATTATTCCGTAGCATGTAACCATTCTGTGATCGCATTGGCCAACACTGTTCACTTAATTTCCTTCATTAAATCGGTGAAATGCGAATCGCAGTGTCTAGTTTTGGTGCTCTAATTGTATTAGTTAAGGTTTTTTCTTTCTTTCGGTATTCAGTTGAAATGTATTCAGAAATAAGACAATGCTATGGACTGTCCCCAATTTCAATGGATTTTTTAGCGTAACTAATGAACTACAGTAATGCTACTACAGCTGGCAATTTTAGTTCTTTATTTACTTAAAAGTAACGTAAAAGTACTTCAAAATGAACAGTTACTTTTTCAATAAGATGATAATTTCTTTCTTACATCTTTGGATTTCTGAGTCGGTCCTGTGAATTGCCGTTTTCTGTCGGAAATTACGATTCACGATTAACATGATAGGTGCGGATTATACTGTCATACATGCCAATTACTGCGGAATGTCCATAGTTTCTACGGATTTAGTTGTCTGACTACAAATTCTATGAATTTTCATTTTGTTTAAAAAAAAAAATATTTTGCTATTTATGATATACATAAAATTCTTAAGCGGATTCGCAAAGTTCTCCTGCTTCTTTTTTTTTTTTTTGCCATTATTTAGATCATTCTCAAGATTTATGCAGAACTGAAGAGAATTTGGGGGCGGGTCATTTTCTGTCTGAAGACGGTGTTTCGGAGCTTTTAAAAACAGTAGTTAAATGGAGTAAAAAGAATGTACCCTAATCGTAATTTTTTTCTCCTGATGCTGTGTTTGTGTCTAGTGATCTTGTTAAATATCATTTAGTGGCATATACGTTCGTATTATAGCTTGAAACTGTAGGCAAGAATTTGCGGAAACGGAAGTTTAGATGCCTCAAAAATATTCTAATTTTCTGAGGTTCTTCCGCCAAATCATCCCAAATCATCGTGAAAATCTGCCTTTTTCGTTATTTTGTAATTAAAACAGAATGGGGGAGAGATGTTCGTCGAAAGACGGAATGACTGAATTGCATTTTCACTAAACTTTCGAAAACGGAAAGTCGACTGAGTTTAGATTTTTTTTTTCTGTAATCGTAATTTCTTTTTACTCGCGATGTTGCCTCTGTTCAGTATCTTTAAGTATCATTTTATTGCATAAGTTTTTGTATTTTAGTTTGAAAATAGGTGAAAAATTTCCAAAACCAGAAGTATTTCCCGTAATCGCTCCCCCTCCCCCATGTTATCACTCTCCAGCGCTGTTAAATATCCCCTCACAGCATAAGTTTGTGCACTTAATCTTGATAAGGAAAGAAGGAAATTCCCAAAACGAAAGTGACGAATTTGTAAAATTTGTAAAGATTGATTGATGCATGGTGTTAAAAAGTATTAATATTCCCAAAGTTACACCATTTATCTAAAATAATTGAAGCTTTGATATTGCTGCCTCGGTGGCACAGTGGTCTAAGGCGCTGGCCTCTCTGATCATTCGTCCGTAAGGGGTCCGGGTTCGAATCCCGGTCAGGCATGGGCGTTGTGTTTGTCTTACGGCACTGGCTCTCTACCTTCCCTGGAGCCAGTGACCCTAAATTAGGGACGGGCGACTGCTTATAGCCCATTGAGTTGCTCACAATGGTCGTTAAACCTCCAATCAAAAAAAAAACAACAACCCTTTGATATCATGAGTTCATGGTTATCAGGCTGATGGTTATTATTAGAGAGCATAAAAAACTAGAAAAAAAAAGAAAAGCAACAATGAAAAAGTAGGCAGAGAAGGATTTCGGCAGAAAGAAAAAATTGAGCAATGGTGCTGTGCAGTTGCAGAGTCAACAAAAGACAAACTGACAGTAGTCTGCATTCTTGCTGTCTGTTTTGATTTTTTACCAGTTAAAATGTTCAGATTTTTTTTTTTTACCCCTTCTTTGGTCTCATCTTGCCGTAAACTGCAATTTTAGAGGCAGTATGATAATATGAGGTTTGTGCACTGCGCCTTTACTCGCTTGGATTTCCTGTCTGTCAAGCATTGTGAAATTCTGAACGCATCTTACTTGGTGTTTATCCTGCCCTTCTTTGTGTCGTTGGCTCGACAGTAGCTTCCGTGAAAATTGACCAGCTTGGGTAGAATTCTTAATTATAAAATGGCGCATGTGTGGTAGCTTTTTATTTTACAAATTAACATGCAAAAATAATGTTCTGTAGTAAAGCAACAATTAAAAGTTTTCTTGATTTGTGTAACATATCGACTTTTAAAAAATCAAATATACTTTATAAAAATATGGTAACTTAGGTAACTGGACATGATGCTTTTACTGCTTACAGTAAAAATATTTCTGTGAAAGCAAAATGCTTTCTGATTCAGAAGAATCAGTGCTATGAAGTATGAACTATTATTTTTTTCTAAAGTTTGTGTGCTTGATCACCCAGAAAATCAATACTGTGTTATGTCACTGTGTAGACTAGGATAAAAAGAAGAAATGCTGAAATGGTTTGGTCTGAGAACCTAAGTAAATGAGCTTGGAATTGCACAATTACAGCTGTGTGCCTAACTTACTTCAGCCAGAAAAGGGGAGGGGATGCATTCATATGGGTAAACTAGTAAGTTAATACATAGAAGGTAACTTTTAGCAGCCAATATCTATAATAAAAATCCACGTCAACTGTATTTATTAAAATTTTATTAAATGATAAAATCAGCATTTTAGATTGTTGATGCCATATAAATTTTAGGCAGGTTTTAGATCTGAGGTAATGGTGTTAAGACTTTCCTAGATCAGTACAGCTTTTGACTGAGAGCCAATCTTCATAAATAGATGTAAACAAAGTATCGTTAGCACTCTTCTCTTTTGGGAAGTAATAAGTGATAGACCATCTTTTAATTCCTACATGACGTCCAGATCTGCCACACCGTTGTTTTTTCCTTGAATGCCAAGAACAGATAGCTGTTTATTATATGATCTGTAATGGTTAATAGTAGGGTACCTCTGATAACTAGGCTAACTTAACCCAAAGGGTTTAACACACAACACCACAACATTCTGCAGATTTTTTCTTTCCCTTTTCAAAACCAAATCAAATGTTAGTATTTAAATATTTAATTGGCAAAGGAGCAAACCTTTTCCTTACACGAGATGTGACAAGACCTCATGGAATCGCAATTCTGTGACGTGTGTGAGAAAGATCCAAACCCAGGCCTTAAAATTTATATGAGAAAAAAAAAAGCTGACTGCAAAATTTATTTTTTATTTATTTATTTTTTGGAGGGGCTTTAGAAAAGATGTTTTTCTGAAAATGGGAGAAATATTTCGTAAACTGTTTATGCTTAGATTTGCATTGTAGGAATCATTTGTTTTGCTAACTGGAATGGAATTGTGAAATTGTGGCTTTTTGACAGGTAGAAGTTTGCCTGAAATTATACAGTGGAGTCACATTATTGTGACCACGTCCTACTTTTGACATCAACAGCTCATAGCCAATGAAAGAAGACACATGTCATGAGCTAGCTTGGAGGGTATATAAGGTGTGCTGTAGACTAAAAATCCAGACTCACGGGCGCCAGGTCGCCACTGGCAATAAACTTCGTCATGGCGACTAAAAATGTTTGATTAAATCGCCAATTCTGGCGACCTGTACGGGGAAAACATTTATTTTATTTAACTTGTACTGTACGGAATTTTTTTTTAACTTGTACGCAACTCGCACGTTTTTGAAAAATTTTATTCCAAATGTACGGAAATGGCATAAAATGGCACAAAATTTGAGTTGTACGGAAGTCAGGCATCACCTTTTTCATTCTGCTTGAACAGCAGAAAAGAAAAAAAAAGTTTATAAAAAAGGCGTCGTTTTTTGATCGCCAAGGCTGATGGTTCATCGTAGGGGAACGAGGTTGCGGTGGGGATGAAGCCGGTGGTGGACAGCTTAACTGTCTGCGTCGGAAAAGTCCAACTGGGAGAAATTTCTATTTAAAAAAATTCTCTAATTTTTTAAATAACTGAATGCAAATTTAACAGCAACCAAGACACGTCAAAATAAACTCATGTGTGAAATTTCGTCAAAATCCGATAAAAACTGTAAGGAGTTAGGCATCTTCTTTTTATTATTTTTAATGAATGTTCGCTGAAAGCCTGCATATTCCATAGGAAAATTCTAAAATTCGGAATCAGCATAGTCCTGATCTCCGGACGATTCCGGATTTTCGAGGATGTACTGTAATAATATTTCCATACTTGCGAACTACTACGGAATATCCGTAGTTTCTACGGATTTAGTTGGCTGGCTAACGGACCTCGCTGTCAAAACTACGGATTCCACGAATTTTCATTATAAAAATTTTTTTTTATTGTTTTATGATATGCACGAGATCCTTAAGCGGATTCGCGGAATTCCGCGTTTTTTTTTTTTTTGTCATCATTTAGATCGTTCTCGGGATCAGCGTAAAACTGAAGACAATTTGCGGGTGGGAGGAGTTCCGTCTGGAGACGGTATTTCGTGTCTCAAAACTTTCGAAAACGGTAGTTGAATGGAGTTACAGTAATCGTAATTTTTTTCTCCCGATGTTGCCTTAGTGTAAAGTTTTATTGTTAAATATGATTTTATTGCATAAAAGTATTTCAGCTTGAAACTGCAGGCAACAATGTGCTAAAACGGAGGTTAGACGCCGCAAAAATTTCCCCATAATTTCAGACATCGGATTCTTCCGCGAAATCGAGGAACTCCGCCTTTTCGTTGTAATTTTGGTCATTCGCAAGATCAATGAACTAGTGAACACAATATCGGGGGGGGGGGGGGGGGTGACGGGATGTTCGTCGGAGGACGGAATTCCATCTTTACGAAAATTTCGAAAACGGAAGGTTGACGGGAGTTCAGATTTTTTCCGCAATCGTAATTCCTTTTTCTCGCGATGTTGCCTCTGCCCAGTATTATTGTCAAGTAATATTTAACTGCATAAATATTTGTATTTCAGCTTGAAAATAGCAGGAAAATTTCCAAAACCGGAAGATGGACGCTGCAAAGATTTCTCCCATAAGCACTCTTCCCGTGTGATGTTCCCACTCTCCTGCATTGTTTTATTACTTCAGTTTCAACTTTTAAGAATACTATAACTGAAATATGCAAAATAAAACATACTGGTATTATACTAAGCAATGAAATATACAATTTGATTTTTTTTTTCAAAGTTTGGCCACTGAGTTTTTTTTTTTATGGCTACTAACAATTTTGGTTTTGGTGGCCATGTCTACTAGCAAAATTTGTAAGTCTGGATCTTTTCTGTGTAGGCATTCTGAAAACCAGGGCTGTGGAAATCCAAAAATTTCTACTCTTCCTCGAGGACGGTGTCTTAGGAAAATTACCCGTCCTCCACCAAGGGATACCAGTCTCTTTAAATGTATATATTATTTAAATATTCTATCCCTGTCCCCTATAAATGTATCCTAAATTTAAATATTGCATTACAGTGAAGAAAATTTTAGTATACATAAAATCAACATACCTTTATTTTGATACTGATACAATTTTGCATAATAGTTAAAGTTATCAGATTTTTTTACTTTATGTGCCTTTGACCTGGACCTACATTTAACCAGTGATGAACTGCCAAAGTGGGGTCAAAGTCTGAGAGCTGTGGTCCATTTACATGTATCTGCATAAGAGTCCAAGGCAGGTTGCTGCATACTGGATCTTAGTATGTTCTTTTGCAGATTCATGGCAGAAAATCCTCGTTCAACAACTGCAGTACTTGATGACAGTGAGTTTCTTGGCTGGTTCCTGATTATATTTTGAATTTCAGTTCAATCCATTTCGTTTTCCATCTCTCTTGCATTCTCGGGAAAAATCTGCTTAAAATAGTCCCATGCATTCTCGTGAAAAATCTGCTTAAAATAGTCCCAAAGGTTGGATACTTGCTCATTTCTAAATGAAAGTAGAAGGGATTTATCCTCTGGCCACTCATCAGAGAAGTCAAACACAGTGAATGATTTAATTACATTTTTGTGAAACTGTTGGAAGTGCTTCTCTAAAAATGTAATAGCCTTGTCAGTTAAGTCATAGGCAACTTCATGAACACCAGATTCATTAGTTGAGCTGGATCTGGAAGCAAGCTGGACAACACCCTTTGTTTTGTTGTGTGTCTCATTCTCTGTGAATTCTGAAAGTTCTGCAAGTGGGCCTTCCTTGACCTTTAATGCTCTAAGCTTCAGGATGCTTAAGTCTATTTTCTTCCATGCATCAATGATTAGGAATTCTTGAGCTTGGAAAGCTGGGCTAAGATGCTTAAAAAATCCACAAGGAAAAGTAGAAACCTTTGGAATTTGTCAGATTTCATGACTTTCAGCAGTCCTTTTGCAATCGCAGATTTATCTTTATTTGCTCGCTCTGCCACATCTTCCAGCTGTAGAAGTGTTGCACCAAAATTGGTAGTAAGGGACTTTAAGAGCTCGATGTTGGCTTGCTACCCACCTTATGTTTTGCAAACCACCGAATTTAACAAGCTGGCTGTTTAATACATTTGCTACTTCCTCCAGTTCTGTCTTTTTGGCGAATAATGATAGAAGCTAAATATTTGCTTTAAGGTCTTTTCAAACATCAACATATACTGATCATTTTTTTTTTCATATCAAGTATTGCCAGCTTTAGATTATGATTGATGCAGTGTATGACAATAAGACCTATATTTCTTTTTCATAAGTGCTTGTACCCCATTATAAATGCCCATATTGCTTGCTGCTCTATCCAAATTTAGCCCCACTAACTTATTAGACAGTACTTCCTCAGTTATCCCTATCTTTTCCAAATCATTTAAAATACTTTCTTGAATTCCATTACTGTTGCTGTTCTTTACAGCAATTATAGCTGCCAACTGAGTTCTCGGTAAACCATCGTTTACATATCTTGCATAGATGACTTCTTGTTCGCATGAACTTTTATCGGTTGAGCCATCAGCCATGATGTAGTAATATTGAGTTTGTCTTACTTTTTCTGCTACTTTGCTTTGCAAAACTACAACTATCTAGATGTCACAAAATCCCACACAAGCATCACCGATTCAAATAGCTGTCACTTAAAGTGATGCCATTCTTCACCTGTAAGTGACACAGGCCTTTGAATTTTGAGAAGGCAAAAATTTTCACTAACAAGGAAATAAGCTCTATTGAAGAGTTTCGTTAGTTTATCAAAATTTTCCTTGTTAATATTCTTCAGGGCAACCACCATGGGTGTACTTGCAGGATTCTCTTTGCAAAAGCAGCATCTTGGCATTTAATGTGGCATTTACTGCCGTGTGTTTGAAGAGTTTCTTTCCTGAAACCTTGGGCTGAACTGCCAGTTCCTTTATACAGAGGGCAGTTTTTATCTGCTAAGTTTGGAAAACTAGTGCACCAAATGCAATACACATTTCATTTTCATCCCTCAGTTTAACCCATGGAAATTCCTTTTCCCAATTCTTCTGATAGCTGTGTTGCCGCTTTTCACTGTCATAGATATTATGCAGCGTTTTTACTGCTATTCATATGCAGTTCAGTACCGATTTCAGCTTCCGATGAAGAAGGTTCCACTTGTTCTGTCGCATTACTTTTAACTTTTTTAATGGTATCACCGCCTTTAAAAAAATCTTGTAAATCGCATTGTGAAACAATTCATTGTTATATATGCAAGAGAGAGAAAAAAAACAAGCCTCCTGCGCCTCCACTGATTCAAAGCGCAATGATTTCCCTCCTGTCCGCGGTAAAGTTTACGACAGCCGCCCTCGGAATCTGGGAGTGGAAACCAGTTTTTTTTGTTGTGCTGCACGAGATCTCAAGTGTATGGTAGGAAAATAAACAAACAGAACAGATGATCGCACAAGCGTAGGTGGATCGGTCGCCCTGTGAGGACGGTAGCCAATGCATGCTACTGCTGGAATGTGTGTGTGGTGTCGTGTTCTGACGCCGTAATTTCTCGCAGCACTCTATTTACGGGGTTTTATTTTACTGTTCTTTCAAGTGAATTTAGGTTTACTAAAAATGAGCAAACGCGGAAAAAAAAATGTTTGAAGTGCATTTAATAAATAGTTCTGCAATTTCTACCGGGTGCAGACGGGCGTCTGCAGCCCTGCTGAAAACATATCACTCATTGCTGTCATGGATAAAAGGAGCGATTTATCAGATTTGCAAAAAGGATGATCGGCTTTCGGGCCAAGGGTGGCAGTATTTCTGAAACAGCGCAGTTTTTGAACTGTTTTCGTGCTGCTGTGGTTAAAGTGTATCATGATTGGAGAAATGGCACCATTATGAATAAGCTATGGGAACTGCGGAGCACCACGTGTCATTGGTGTGAGAGATAAACGTCGGCTGCGAATGTGCATGAGGGCAGATCGACACGCAACAGTGGAGCAACTCGTGGGTCTACCAGGGGTCTACCGGAAGTGTTCTAAAGCGACAGTTCAGCGAACCCTGCTGCATATGGGGTTCCGATGCAGATGTATAGTCACTGCACCTATGCTAACGAAGGTGCATCGGCAGAAAAAGCTTACATTTGCACGGCATAAAGATCCAGACTTACAAATTTTGCTAGTAGACATTGGCCACCAAGACCAAAATTGTTAGTGGCCATAAAAAAATAAATAAATAAATCAGTGGCCAAACTTTGAAAAAAAAAATCATTGTAATTTCATACTATATTATTTTTATGAAATTGCTTAGTATAATATCAGTATGTTTTATTTTGCATATTTCAGTTATAGTATGCTTAAAAGTTGAAACTGAAGTAATAAAACAATGCATGAGAGTGAGTGGGAACATCTTGTGGGGAGCGGAGTGCGATTACGGGAGAAACATTTGCACTGTTCGACTTCCGGTTTTGGAAATTTTCTCGCTATTTTCAAGCTGAAATACAAATATTTATGCAATTAAATATTATAAAACAGTAATACTGGGCAGAGGTAACATCGCGAGAAAAAAAGGAATTACGATTGCGGAAAAAAATCTGAACTCTGCCGACCTTCCGTTTTCGAAATTTTCGTAAAGATGGAATTCTGTCCTCTGGCGAACATCCACTCCCCTCCCAAATTATGTTCACTGGTGCATTGATCTCGCGAATGACCAAAATAATAACAAAAAGGTGGAATTCTAGATTTCGCAGAAGAATACGATGCCTGAAGATTACAGGGAAATTTTGCGGCATCTAACCTACGTTTTCGCAAATTGTTATCTACAGTTTCAAACTGTAATACTTTTATGCAATAAAATAATATTTAACAATAAAACTTTACACAAAGGCAACATCGGGAGAGAAAATGACGATTACGGTAACACTTTTTCAATCCGTTCAACTACTGTTTTCGAAAGTTTTGAGACACGAAATACCGTCCCTAGACGGATGAAATAAACTCCCCCCCCACACCGTACATATATATATATAGTTACATATATAGTTTTACATTGATCCTGAGAACAATCTAAAAGATGACAAAAACAACGCTGAATTCCACGAATCCGCTTAAGAACCTCACGTATACCATAAAACAATGACAAAATTGAAAAAAAAAGTAAACAAAATGAAAATTTGTAGAATCCGTAGTCAGGCAACTAAATCCGTAGCAGTTCGCAGGTACGGAAATACACTGGTGTGCAAAAATTAAGGACTAAGAGGAGAAATTAGCATAACAGTGGAACGAGCTGGCAGAACGGACCGAAAGACCACTCAGGAGATGGACTAGGGTCCAGTAACGAGCGGTGCATGCTCAGCAATTCGGTGAAAGCTATTGCACGGTGTAAATCGGTTTGAACGACGTCGAGTTGCTGCCACCATGTGACATGGCTAACAGAACAGGCAATCCAGTAGACAACATCTGGGTAACTTTACCCGAGGTCGCGTCATTGGAGAGTTGGAAGAAGGTCGACGTGTGACTAGTGTGGCAGAGAAGTTCGAGATCGCTCACAGCATCGTTTCACGAGCTTGGAGAGCATTTCAAACGACAAGAACAGCTGTCCGAGAGTTGAACAGTGGTTGTCCACGAGCAACCACAGTGGCATACGACCGGTATATTGTCCTACAGGCGAGAAGAGACAGACTGCAGACAGCGGTAGAAATCGCAAGGCACATGCAACAGACAACTGGACGTCCGTTATCACGCTTTACCGTGGCCAGGAGGCTGCACAAAGGTGGTCTATTTGCACGACGACCAGTACGGTGTGTGCCATTAACGCCTGCTCATCGGAGACTGCGGTTTCTGTGGTGCCAGGAACACAAGAACTGGACACATCAGCAATGGGGTCGAGTTCTCTTTACGGTCGAGCGCGGTTTAGTATGATGAGTGATTCTGGACGTATACATATCTGGAGAGAGCAGTTAACAAGCAATCACACCTCAAAAATGATCAAAGCCGCCCCGGTGGCGCAGTGGTCTAAGCGATGGCCTCTGATCATTCGTCCGTAAGGGGTCCGGGTTCGAATCCCGGTGAGGCATGGATGTTGTGTTTGTCTTACGTCACTGGCTCTCTCCCTTCCCTGGAACCAGTGACCCTAAATTAAGGGACGGGCAACTGCTTATAGCCCATTGAGTTGCTCACGGTGGTCGTTAAACCTCCAATCAAAAAAAAAAAAAAAAAATCAAAAGGGACCGGTTTGGAGGTGGCGGAGTTCTCATTTGGGGCAGTATCATGCTTGGTAGCCGTACTGATCTCCACATCTTCCAAGGAGGTTCAGTCAGTGGTGTCCGCTATTGTACCGAAGTTCTCCTGCCTCACGTGCGTCTGTTTAGAGGTGCTGTGGGTCCTGAGTTCCTCTTCATGGACGACAATGCTACACCTCATCGTACAGTGGCTGTCGCAGAGCTGTTGGAGAGAGAAGATATTCAACGCATGGATTGGCCCGCAAGGTCCCCGGACCTAAATCCAATCGAACACGTGTGGGGCCTTCTCGGGAGACGCTTGGCAGCACCTCACCAGCCGCCAGCAACGATTCCGCAGTTGTGATTGGCGCTACAAGAGGAATGGGCCGCGATGCCTCAACAGCTCCTTGACAACCTCGTCCTCAGCATGGACAAACGTAAATCTTGCAACGCAGTCAGGGGTGGTCATATCCCCTACTAAAGACTGGATTTTTCTTGGCAGCCGCCTGTCACATTTACGTTTCTGTCTTCTGTCCAGTTGTGCTGGAAGCTACCTTTTCGATAAAGTGCCTTTGTATTCTTTGGATTCCTTGTTTGGACGGTTTTGCTCACTTGTCCCATACTCTTACATCGTGGGGATCTTATGGTATAATTTGAGTCGATGTGGAGCACTTCTGCACAACGTTACATTCAAAAAACCGTCTCATCCTTAATTTTTTCACGCCAGTGTACTATTACAGTACAACCTCGAAAATCCGGACTTTGCCGATTCCGAATTTTAGAATTTTCCTATGGACTATGCAGGCTTTCAGCGAACATTCATTAAAAATAATAAAAAGAAAATGCTTACCTTCTAAGGTTTTCATCGGATTTTGACGAAATTTCACAGGGGAGTTTATTTTGATGTCTTGGTTAATGTAAAATTTGCAATCGGATATTTAAAATTGGAGAAATTTTTTTTCATAAAAATTTCTCCTAGTTGAGCTGTCCACTAGCGGCAAGAAGCTTTCATCCCCACCGCAACCTTGCAAACCTTGTTCCCCCATGAAAACCCATCAGTTTTGGCCCATTTTTTGTGATCAAAAACCAACGCTCTCACCTTTTTTATGAACTTTTTTTTTCTGCTGTTCAAGCAGCATAGCAGTGAAAAAGAAGATGGCCGACTTCCGTACTACTCAAATTTTGTGCCATTTCGTGTGATTTCCGTACATTTGGAGTAAAATTTTTCAGAAACGTGGGAGTCCGTACAAGTTCATAAAAAAATTGTGTGGTACAAGTTAAATAAAATAATTGTTTTTCCCGTACAGGTTGCCAGAATTGGTGATTTAATCAAACATTTTTAGTCGCCACGAAGATGAAGTTTATCGCCAGTGGCGACCTGGTGACCGTGAGTCTTGATCTTTAGCATGGCAGTATCTGAATTGGGCCTCCGCCGATTGGCAAAGAATTGCCTTCTTCGATGAGTCACATTTTCTGCTTTGTCGAACGGATAGATGTTGGCGTATAAGGCGAAAAACATTGGAGAATAAACACTTTTCAACCATTGCTGGAAGATCACGAGCTAAGCTGGTGGGTGCAACGTTATGGTCTGGGGAATGTTTTCGTGGCATTCCCTGGGTCCACTTCATACTTGTGGAAGGTTACTATGGACCGAATGTATTATGAATCCATCCTTGCAGACCACGTACACCCATACATGCTTATTGTCTTCCCTGTGGCGGATGGAGTGTCGTGCTGGAAGCACCGGATGGGATCTTCCAGCATGACAATGCGACGTGTCGCACAGCTAGAAATGTCTGAGAATGGTTGGAAGAGCCCGAAGACTTCAAAGTACTTCCCTGGCCCCCTAATTCCCCAGACTTAAACCCAACTGAGCATCTGTGGGACCACCTCAGTCGTGTTGCTCGCTCTATGGATTCCCCACCACGCACCCTCCAGCATCTGTCAGATGCACTGCAGTCAGCATGGCTCCACATACCTGTGAACATTTTCCAGCACCTTATTGAGTCGCTCCCAGCCCATGTAGCTGCTTTCCGCACTGCACACGGCAGTTACTCTGGATATTAGCTGGTGGTCACAATATTGTGACTCTACTGTGCATAAAAATGTACTTATTTGAAATTTATTTCGAGGAGTGGAAGAAAGATGACACATAATTTCTGTGGTGCTTTGATTTGGTTCCAGTTAATTCATTCAGTATCCCGCCCCACCCCAATACTTTTTTGGAAATATAAGAAATGCTAGTCTTTGTTCACTGAAACTGATCTTAGTTGAGTGAAAGCTTAGAATTTGTGTATTTTAGATGCATCACATTAAAAGAATTTGAAAATTTTAGGCATTGTGTGATTTCATATAGATGACATGAATTGAAGTATTGTTTGTTTTCTGGCAACTGGCCAGTCATTTGATTTGTGTCATGGGTGAATGCAGAAAGGCATTTTACAACATACTGTGTGTATGTGATAGTTCTGATTATAGAATGGATTTGTATCTTTCATTTTGTGCCACCTGTAGTTTGTGTTTCATGTTCCAAACCTGTTTTTACAAAGAGCCTATTCAGCCTTGAAAGTAAATATCTTTTATCTGATTCCTGTTCTGTTCAAATATTCTGAAGATTGCATATTTTGCATCTTATGTTGGTTACTTGTGATGCTTCTTTGAATTGTCCATTTTTAAGGTGAAGTGTTAGCAATATACTTGGAATACTGCGTTCGTACCTTAAATTATGTATAAAGTTAATATTAGAGTACTACAAATTTTGAGTTAGAAGCAGTGATTTATATATACACTGCTGGCCACCCAAAATGCAACACCAAGAAGGACACAAGATAGCAAAGCCAGATTTACTGGACACAACAACAGATACAAAGATGAAACGATTGAGCCTACAGGCCTGTGCTACTTGCGGAACTCGCAGACATCAATAGTTTGTGTGGCCCCCATGGCTGGCAATAATGGCTGCTACACGCCGCAGCATCAAACGAAAGAGGCTTTGGATGTAGGCTTGGGGTATGTCGCTCCAGGCTGCTTCCACACGTTGCCACAGTTCATCAGGCGTAGCCGCGGGTGGTGCTTGCCGGGCCACTCGGTTGGCGATCAGACGTGTTCGATGGGCGACATATCGGGAGAAGAGGCGGGCCACGGCAGCACTGACATCTGGTGGGCCGTGAAGAATTGTTGCACGATGCGTGCCACGTGCGAGTGCGCATTGTCCTGTTGAAACGTGGCCACTGGCAGGTCCTGCAGGTAAGGGAGGACTACAGGCTCCAAAATGTCAGAGATGTAGTGGTGGCTGTTGATTGTACCGGTGATGCGTACCAGAGGGGTGCGGGTGTCATATCCAATTGTGCCTCAAACCATAACGCCAGGCGACTGACCAGTATGGCGATGCATAATGCAGGCGTCATACAGTCTCTCGCCGCGGTGCAGCCACACGCAGATCTGCAGACAGAAGCGGGATTCGTCGGAGAAGACAATGTAGTGCCATCCCGTAGTCCAGGTGCGGTGTTCAACGGCCCACTGCCGCTGCACTCGCCGGTGGAGTAACGTCAATGGTAATCGGAGCAATGCGCGCCGTGCGACAAGTCCCCGCTCCTGGACGACGTCGAACGGTACGTGCTGACACAGGTTGTTGCGCAACACAATCTCATTCTTACGCTAACGTTCGTGATGTGGAGGTGCGAGCCGTCAATGCCCGCCGCACAACATGCTTGCCCTCTCATTCGGTGGTGTACCGCGGCTGCAGCAATCGCTCACGTCGGTCCGTCCGTCCCTCTTGCACACACCAAATCCATACTCGCCTCACTGTGGCTGGATGTCATCCCACACAGGCGCCGATGTCTCGGTACGATAAACCGCTGTTGAGATAATCCACTATTCGACCTCTGTCCAACTCCGAAATGTGCTGGAATGACTGCCGTATTCTGCAACGAGGCATCAGGAAGCTTCTCAAGCACAGGTCTGGCAGCACAACACATTTCCACTACTTACAACCCCGCCTTCTGTGTACCCTTCTTATAGTGCTTCTCAGTGGCGTGCCGGGCACACATGATTTGCATATGCCCTGCAATGCTAATCGTTTGCATGTCCTCTCGCGGGCGACGCATGCTGCGAATTTCAGGCCAATTGGATGCTTCCTTCTTGGTGCTGCATTTTGGGTGGCCAGCAGTTTATATATATATATACACTAAGTGGCCACTTTATTATGACCACCTGACAGTGCCGCCCCGGTGGCGCAGTGGTCTAAGGCGCTGGCCTCTGATCATTCGTCCGTAAGGGGTCCGGGTTCGAATCCCGGTCGGGCATGGATGTTGTGTTTGTCTTACGGCGCTGGCTCTCTCCCTTCCCTGGAACCAGTGACCCTAAATTAGGGACGGGCGACTGCTTATAGCCCATTGAGTTGCTCACGGTGGTCGTTAAACCTCCAACCCAAAAAAAAAAACCCCCACCTGACAGTTTTAAGCAAATGAGCTATGGCTGCATGCTGTTGCCGCCAGAGGGCGAGGCTAGTATAAAAAGGGAAAGCTTAGTGCTTGCGACAGTAGTAGAAGTCATTTTTAGGTGACGAGATGGGTAAAAAATGCACTTTGACGAACTTTCAACGTGAGATGATTGTAGGAGCGAGTATCACCAAAACTGCCGCATTGTGAAATGTTCCAGAGCAGCTGTTGTTAAAGTGTTGGACTTTACTGTCAGCCAAAAACTGGGTCTCTACGTGCAACGTGTGGTCGTCATCAACTAGTGACTGCTCGGGCGTAACGGAGTGTGTCCAGACTGGTAACAGACAACAGAAAGGCAACAGTGCAGCAAATTACAGATCATCTTAATCGAGGATCCCCTCAAATGATCTCTGCACGCACTGTTCGCCGTACACTGCATCGGATGGAATATGGCATCCGAAGGCCTGTTCGAACACCTTTGCTGTCTGCAGTTAACAAGAGAACACGTCTACAGTTCGCACAGGGGCACAAGGATTTGACAGTCGATAATATGGAAACAAATTGTGTGGTCGGATGATTCACATTTTCAGTTGCACCATGCCGATGGCAGAGTGACAACATTATGGTTTGGGGAATGTTTTCCTGCCATGCTTTGGGCCCTATAATTTGTGTTCATCAACGTCTTACTGGCACATCTATCTAAAGGTCGTTGTGGACCAAGTGCATCCTGTCTTGTGGATGGTTTAACCTAATGGTGATAGCTACTTTCAACAACATAATGCGTCCTGCCATAGTGCTCGTATTGTACAGGATTAGTTTCAGGAAGATGCCGATGAGTTTACTTTGCTTAGGTGGCCCCCACAATCTCCAGATCTCAACCCTACTGAGAATTTGTGGGATGAAGTTGAACGAGCCATCAGACAGCTGGATGCACAACAACCGTGCAATTTCACACTCCTGGAAAGTGCTATTCATCAAGCATGGTCTCAGATTCCACAAACCACTTATCAACATCTCGTGGAGTCCATGCCATGAAGAATTGACGCCGTATTAAAGGCAAAAGGTGGCCCAACGAAGTACTGAGGGGGTGGTCATAATAAAGTGGCCACTCAGTGTGTGTGTGTATATATATATATATTTTGCTGTTAAGTGAAAAATATACAAGGCCCATTCCATTTCTGCTCAGGTAGTTTTGCAAAAAAGTCTCAAGTGACCCTCAGGAATTTTCCTGGAAAAATATATATTTGGAAGTCCAAAAAATGTGGTAGCAGAAAATGTCACGTCTGAAAAAAAAAAATCATAAGAAAAATTGGTTTTTAAAATGATGTGCTGCACGAAAGCCTTTGCAGTAGGAAATTTTCTATTTTTAGGAATTCTTAAAAATTTAAAGCTACAGTTGAAATTTGTATTTTTTTGGAAGCATAATGTGGGGCATTAATATGCACCATTATTTTTTAACGTGGCTATTCATGTTTATGTAACAAAAATAACAAAATGTAAGAAATTAAAAAAAAATCCAATTTTTAATTTTATTTTAGAAAAAAATTATACTATTATTTCATCTTCATAATTCATATACATTTCTCCCTTTGCTCATGTTGGTTGAAAAAAACAAACAAAAAACAAACGTTATTGTTCTTTTGTACCTCAATGTTACCTGGCAGGTAGTGTAATAATATTCAAATATTCAAACCACAAAGGCCTCTTGCCTGATTTGAAATGGAATGGACCAGATAAAGTTAATTGAATATAATGGAAATCAGTTGCTGCAAGACTGAGGAGTTAGTTACATGATTTCAGTATTAATGTCAGTATGTAGTGTTTTTTGAATTGTGTTGGCTATTATAATTCTTGAAAGTATGGGCTTCTTTTAATGGAAACCTACTAATCAGTGGGTTTGCTAAGACTTGCTTTTAATGATATACTATTAAAAATCACCAATCACTTACCCTAAAGATAATGGTAATTTCCATCCACAAACACTTCAAGCACGTCAATTATCGTAATGTTGTTGGCTTCAAAGGTTTACAGACTCCTTGCTTATGATTCCTTCTTCCGGGGATGAAACATCAATTTTTTTATTATTATTATTATTATTTTTTTATTTGCTAGACAAACAACGCTGTTTTTTTAGCCATATGAGATTGTAACCATAGCTCGTCAATTCCATAAAAACAACACAAGCATACTACTCATTCATACAATCGGTTAAAAATCTATGTACATAATTACACTAAATTACATTCCCAGGTGGTTAAACCTTTGTCAACTGTGAGTAACAAAATGCTCCATCTGTTTCAAAACCCGTGCTAACCCTACTGCAAGTGTCACCCTCATTCAGCCCTTCACACACAATCCTGTAGCGCTTTCAACAGGCTACTGTCATCCTCAGGAGGCAGGTGTGTCTCACCCGCCCACCACAGCTCAAGTGAGCAGAGCCATCGAGGCACGGCCTCAAAAAAAAAAAAAAAAAACCCAGCGTTGTTTGTCTAGCAAAAAAAAAATAATAAATAAATAAATAAATAAATAAATAATAATACGATGTTTCATCCACGGAAGAAGGAATCATAAGCAAGGAGTCTGTAAACCTTTGAAGGCCTACAACATTACGATAATTGACGTGCTTTTGAAGTGTTTGTGGATGGAAATTACCATGATCTTTAGGGTAAGTGATTGGTGATTTTTAATAGTATATCATTAATGAATTGCACGTGAACTATGCGCACTTTGCTGGGGTTTAATACCTTAAAAGTGCAAATATAATACTTGCTTTTAATTTCTGCCTGTAGAAGTAAATTCATTCCAAAGAATGTTTGTGTACTTTTATAGTGACAAAACAATTGCAGGGATTGGAGAACCTCTCCTCCCCCACACACATTTTACAGATAGAGAGATGCATCAAAATATTTCCTTTGACCTTTGAATTGTGCATATTTTTTCCAGCTCTGATCAAATTTTCTCAATTTTGATGAAGGTAACTTTTGTATGCAAATAGAAGATTTATCCATTCAATGCAGCATATGATTGGTTTGACAGTGTATGTTAAAATACAAAACCCTAGCTTTTAAAAGTGTCATCTACTACTAAGACTTCATCTTTTGATGCTACAGTTTTAAATTTAGAATTTCAAGACAGTATGTACATGCAGCTTCACATGACATTTAAGCTCCATTTTTTTGTGTGGTTGATAATACAGATATTTGCAATATCTTGAGTATCTGTTCTTACCTAAGCAAATTTTTAAATCTTCACTTACTTCACACTGAGTACTTGA
This sequence comes from Macrothele yani, assembly GCA_039090855.1. NCBI lineage: Eukaryota > Metazoa > Arthropoda > Arachnida > Araneae > Macrothelidae > Macrothele > Macrothele yani. Next base: position 121,778,060 of record CM077013.1, on the reverse strand, counting down.
TGTCCTGAGTAAACTGTTTTATGGCACTGTTTAACAAACCAACTGAGCACTACATACTATGATCACTAATTAATGTAGCTGAATAAATGGACATGTTTCATGAACAGCTACTAAAAAACTGAACTTGTAGTTGCATTGTTAATGAAGTTGACATGTCTAATCCTATCACAGCTTGTCTGCATTGTACAGTGCAATCAATTTTAGTTTAAATGTCAGTACTTCTTGGTACTGTGTTTTTATATGATATAAGTAGCTGTATTTTAATACTAAACAGTTTTCCAAGGGCACACACACCCAGTGTTTTGACAAAGGGGTCCTGAAAATATCATCTTTGATTTCGAATTTATACATTGATTCATCGCCCTTGTATTAAGATGGACACTAATTGGCAAAGCTATTGTGTATTGGACACTTAAAACTTCATTGTTCCTTCTTGGTCAGAGATTGCAGCAGGAGCTTGATGAGGCAGCATTTGAAACCATTTTAGATGGATATTTCCAGAATGACTTTCAGGAACAGCAAGCAACTTTATATCAAATCCCACATCATTTTGTTAATCTGCCAGTTTGTCAGTATTTTCACCTGCTTGAGATAAACCAGCTCAGCTTTCGGGAACTGTTTCAGATTTGAAATTTTCTGGATAGCCTTTAAGAACCAGGCATAACTGTCACATCGTGTTTGCACTTTGTATGTCTGTTCAACTATGCGTCCATCTGCCCTGTGTTTTTGATGAATGTCTGGGGATCAGTTTTTTTTTAATTTAAAGATTAAGACTTGAGAATTTCTGGATAGCCTTAGGGACCTAATCCAACTATTCACCCCATTAAATCACTTTGCTCTTTTATCGGACTGTGTCCATGTATTTTGATTAACATTTTGGGATACCATTTCAGGTGGAGGTTATGTTTATAAAGAAGCATAATAATCAAATGAGTGTTTTTTACAGTACAAAGTAAAATAAATATCTTGGCCTTTTTTTCCTCTTCTCATTTTGTTCAGTATTTCATAACACACACTCCATCAACCATAGCACTATTATTTTAGGGGTGGAGGTTCCAGATGCATTGGTGGACCCCTGTCGGTGCACCACTGCTGTCTTCTAATTAAACTTTAATAATAATACAAACCTGTTATTAGGCATGTTTAACAAAAATTTGATCTTTTAAATTGTATACAATTCTCAGTTCCAATTACCCAACACTTTTAGGTATGTTAGATTGTCTTTCATACTGAATATATAGAATGTTTTTCACGATTCCTTTGCACCTTATAGAGGATAGATTTAAGATAACCTGGTTTAATGAAGCAAGGTGCAGCTTAAAAATAACTTGTGTGTGTCTATGAAATGAGTCAGTACACATCCAAAGTCAATACCTGTCGAAAATTCCAGAATTTCTTTTGGGGTCTTTTTCAACTTAGGTTTCTTCTTCTTCTTCTTTTTTTCCCACAGAAAAGACAAAATAATTGTTTTAGGAGGAGAAGGGTATCACAAGCAGCTAATTTAGTCAGCACATGTGCTTTATAGGTGAACATACCAAACAACAACAAAAGTATTCCAGGTTTGCGACTACACAGGGCCTTGTGCAAAGCAGGGAAAAACAGTAATCTAAATGGTGAAAGGAAATAGCCATTATTAAAAATAATTGAGTTTATGTAATTTCCAGTATGTAAATGTGCATTCTGAAATAAATCTGTTAAAAAAACAAACAAAGCATGTTGAATCTCTTGTTGCTTTGCTTTTAATGCATATAAATCATGCATATGTATTGCATTACCAAGTTTCAGCATAACTCATTCTTTTTTCAGAATTCTCCTTGTCCATGAACCTGACACTTTTATTTTAATTGATAAAATTCAGTGTAAAATAATATCAGAGTTATCTGTGTATGGTTGTGGGGTGTCATGACTGTGGGCAGAATTTAAAGGAATGTCTTACTATTGATTAAAAGCCTTTTTTGTAATACCTTTTAGGTGTCCTGTCCTGTTAGATAAATGCTTTCCCCCACAGTTGGTTTATATGGATAACGGGGTTAACAACAATGCTTTTCTGTATTTTTATTTATTTTGTATTTACATAAGAAAAGCTGGTATGTATAACTTTAACTACAGTTTTACAGTTTAAATACTTTATTGCATATGTGATTTTTCTTTCGTAGAAAAACTGGTTTAACCAACAGAACTTTTAAATTGCGCAAGTTCTAATTTATTGCATCTGCAAATTTAAATTATGTGGGAATATATTGCAAACCAGCAAATTTCAATCTGTGTAGTTGTATGTAAAAGTATATTTATGGATATTTCATTGTTGCTTTGCAATTTGTAAGTTCCTTAAAAAAATTCTTGGAGTGCTTATTTTTGTAGAAGAGTGGGAACACTGTCAGATCTTACCAAATAGAAGTGCTGGAATTTCAGCACAGCTGCAACGTCATACATTCCATGCCAAATCAACCAGTCACTCAACCTGACCATTTCAGATTTAAATGAAATCTTCAGGGATCATTCTTTCTAGTGATATAAATGAGAATATATTTTTAAAATTTTTTCTCATTGGGTTTTCATGTAATTAATTTTTAAAATTTTGAAAAATCGTCGTTTTTTGGCTTGCATAAACTTCTTCAATCTTGAATTTCTGAAGTTCTATAAGACCTAGAGAGTTGTTTGACCCCTCATTTTAAAGATGATTTCTTAAGTTTTAATTTGATATGCAACTTGACTATGCTTGGTGAAAAAAATAAAAAAAATAATTTATGATAGTGTTTTTTAAAATAAAAAAATGTTTTTTGTAATGTTATAAGCTTTAAATCCTGAAACTTTTAGAGTGTGATCAGGAGTTATGGTACCAATGGTATTGTTTTAAATAGCAGTTAGGGCTACATTGCTACCTTTAACTTTTGTAAGGTAAAAAAATAAATAAAAATAAAATACATTGGCTATAAGGTAACCAATTTACATTAGGGTCTATTACAGATAATGATTTACTAAACCTTCAGACTAATTAGGGATAGCATGTGAGTAAATAATCTGCTAATCACAGGTGTTCTGGCACAAGCCTGTGCAGACTTGTCTGATTCATGTTTTTGCAGGAGTGTGACTCATGCCCACTCTAGCTCAACTTTTGCTTAGTTTCCTCTTAAGATCTCAGTGAGTGAACAGTTAGTTGTTGGCAGTGTTACTTAAAGTGTTTCACGTAAAAATGTGAATTTTATAAGTTAATAGTTTTTTTCAGTGGAAGTGAAATAAGTGTGTGTTTGTTAAGTAATAAGTTTAACCATTTTTGACATCTTTGTTTGGAACAACTAGGCCTCTCTCCAGTTCAAAAGTACAGTTAGTTCTATTTAGTCTTTAAAGGCCTTTTATTATATAAGATTTTATTGTTTCAGACAATTTGACTTGTACTATTATTTATAATTTTAAATCTATTATTTGAACTCTGTGACAATATGGGTGAACCCAGTACATGAAAGCATTTTTTGGCATATTGTTGTAACCCATTTAAGAAACCTGGTCATAATTATTATAAGAAACAATTGAGATCTGTAAATGAAAATATTTTGAGACATAATGCCAATTTACATGAAGGTGACAAGAAATGTGATGGGTGTCGTAAAGCTTTACTAAAGCTTCCAGAGATTTTAACTGAGCAAGAAGGCTTGCATTCAGACAGCTCAGAATCAGACTATGAATACAGCTCACTACAGACTAATACGAGGCAGAGGAGAAGACCTTGAAGAGTAGGTTCGAAGCAACAACTACAATAAAGGGTACTCAACAATTTCACAGTTACAGTCCTGTGAATGAGACTAGAGTTTTAGTGAAAAGCTACTCATTTTCAGAGGAATCAAGTGTAGAAATAGTTTCAGCTGATGACGATCTGGACATTAATAACATTGTTGGCTTTGTTACATGCCAATACTCAGACAAGTGGTGGTTAGGTTGTGTGTTAGGAATAGGAGATGAAGTAAAAATAAGTTTTTTGAAACTGCATGGCCCTTCTCCATGTTTCAAATACCCACAATTTACTGACATTCTAGTTGTGCATAAAAGTGAGGTTTTAACAAAAGTCGATCCTACAACAGCTACAGGAAGAGTTTATCGACTTACAGACTCAAAAACCAAAAGGCAAACAAGAAAATATTTGTTAAATTAAAGAACTAAGAGGTCACTATTTTGGCATAACTACAACTCTATTGAGTGAGTTCTAACTAAAAATTTTTTTATTAATTTTTACCAAATAAAACTTTTAGCCTGTTGGGATTATCCTTCCCTTGTTTTATGTTTGACTATGTATTAGTATGATAAATTATGTAGATTTTAAAACTCAGTGTCTGTTATCATGTAAACACACTAAAACGAGAATTATAATCACTTATTACTTGTACAGTAACTTTGTTTTTTGCCATAGCTCCAGATTTCATTGAGATCCCACTCTAAAAGTTTCAGGATTTAAAGCTTATAATATTACAAAATACATATTTTTTGTTAATTTTTAAAAACACTATCTTAAATTTTTTTTTTTTTATAAATTAAAGGTTTTTATTCACCCAAGCATAGTCAAGTTGCATGCCAAATTAAAACTTATGAAATTCCCTTTAAAATGAGGGGTCAAACAACTCTCCCTAGTCCTTATAGAACTTGAGAAATTCAAGATTGAAAAAGTTTATGCAAGCCAAAAAAAACGACATTTTTTCAAAATTTAAAGAAATGATTACATGAAAACTCAATAGATAAAAATTTTTAAAAAATATATTCTCATTTTTATCATTAGAGAGAATGATCCCTGAAGGTTTCATTGAAATCTGAGATGGTCAGGTTGAATATTGAAATTTTTTGGTTGATTTGGCATGGAATGACCCAAGGAAAATTGGTAAGTTTGTAGCTAAGCTTGGTTGTAGCTGTCAAATGAACAAACAAACAAACAAAAAAAATAAAAAAATAAATAAGTAAAAAAAAATAGAGATCAGAAAATATGGCTATAAACATGTATTAAGTGTGCTACATTACATGGCAGGAAAATAGTAGCTGCAAAATTGCAATGTGATGATCTTTTTTAGTTCGACATGTGTAGCACAGATACAGTGAAATAAAAGTATGTTATATGACATTCCACAGAAAAATTGTGCTTTGAAAAATCGTGGAAATGAGTGGAAAATCTTGTTCATGCCTGTAACACTGCAGTGAAAGAAATTAGTGTTTTCCAGGGTTGACATCAATTGTTAATAATACCCTTAATACAAAAAATGTGCTCAAGCCTTCTAGGAAAAGAATCTTACATCAAGAAAAGCTGGTTTATATGTAGATAAACTAATACACAAACTGGGAAAACTGTGGTCTGTAAAATTTCTTAATGTAGTTAGTGTATGGGTGATATTTATCATCATGGCCACAACAATCCAGTAACAGAGAATCCAGTTCAAGTTGTAGAACTTTGAGACATAAAAAAATTAATAAAAAAATTATGCAATGTAGTGTGAAACTGTTGCAGAAAAATTGGAAAAAGCACAAGAATTGTTTTGGTCAGTAGGCAAAAGCTTCTGATAGTAGAGAAATTTCCAATTCAACTTTTAGAAGCAGGTGACCACATAAAGTACGATTATATACAGACTGTTTATATGCTACTCAGCATGGAAAATATGCACTATAGAAAATGTAAAGAATGTGGTCACATTTTCATTCAATGCAAAAGTAAAAATCAGTATGATTGTTAGAAGTGAAGGTGTGCAGCAGCACCTCAAATGTTTACATGTCGAGAGAAAACCATATATTACATAGGAAAAGTAAACAAAGCAAGGATCTTCATTCTCATGGTTCTAACTATTGAATGCAGCCTGGTTTGAATCTGCCTTGTAGATGCTGGAAAGCTAGTGCTACAAATAAGCATATTGTTTTTGCACACATTTTTAGTCATTTATATATGGCTGTTGAGTTTCCATCATTAGTACAAATTACTGCAGTTAATGTATTGAGTTTCCGTGTGTGTGTTTGTGTGTGTGTGTGTGAGAGAGAGAGAGAGAGAGAGAGAGAGAGAGAGAGAGAGAGATTAATCTAGAAATAGATGTATGTGAAAAAAATGACACATGTTTGCACTTTCAGTATGTTAATTTTTTTTTTTTTTTTTTTTTAGCTTGTTGGAAGTTCTATTCATATGTTCAAGTTGTATTTCAAATTGTTCCCTGGGTATTAAAATGCCACATGATTTTTTTAATTATTGTTTTTGTAGGGAGCGGGCCGTTCCCTGGGTGCAGTGCTGTGTACTCAATGACTTCTTCTGTTCAGCATGTCTACAGTTTCGGGGTTAAATGCAAGGGCGGAGAAAGGCAAGTCGAAGTATGTCGCATTGGATATAAATAGCCTATATAAGGGGAAAAGTTTAGAGAATCCAAAGGCAACAGGTAAAGTAATTTTAATAGTTCTTACAAATGTGTGGGTTGTATTGTCAGTGAATCTGATTTGACAAAGGGGTGAATTCTTTCAGAAAGGTGTAAGGAAATTGTTCTTTCTCAGTCAAATCTTGTAAAATGTAACTGTGCTGGCTTTAAATGCTCTCTTGAAAAATATTCATCTCAAATCTATTGATAACACTGACCAACACACATTTTGGTGCCTGTTAGACTTACTCTTTGATATATTTGGGGCGCTAATTCCAGAAATGGCATCTGTTTTGCGGTATCAGCTGTAGTTTTGGAGATATGGAACAGCCACCTTATATGCTGATTAAACTGGTCGTCCGTCAAAATTCAAGATCCGTAATCTCATAATCTGCTATTTTTTATAATATTTTGACAAATATTGATGTTATTAATATTACATACTATTAAAGCAATCATATATTACTAAATCAGTTTGATAGACCCATTTTCCTCAGCAGGCCTCTCACATCATTGCAGAACACTAGGTTATTCTTAGAGAAGGGCAGCAAATCCTTTTCTCTGCTACGATAAAACAGAATGTTGGTTCCAGAATGAAGTATTCTTTTCACTCAACCTTGGAGGCCACCAATTCAGAAATGCTTAGAGAGGTGTGCAGATTCCTGATGAGCAGAGTATCAGATTGTAGACGTATGCGCGTACGCTGTACGCGGACAAATTATCGGATTTTGCAGAGTTTTTGCTTGCAGATTAAAAAAAATAAAATGTTATATTTACAGGAATTAAAATACTTCAGATTTTATTTAATTAATACACTTAATTCTATATTTTAACTTGAACTTTCAATTATTTTTCTTATCTGAGTTCTTTTGTTTTTACAGATGTTTCTGGCCTCTAGATTTTATCAAGGCCTGTTCTCAATGTATAGGAACTGTATTAAAGTTTCTTTTACACAGAAAAAATTAAATTTTATTGCCAGGTTCCTCTTGCAGTTGCTAGTTATTAAATTGAAATCTTTTCCTTATAGTCTACTATGTTGACGCTCCTTATAGTCTACTATGTTGACGCAAGTCTACTTATTAATTGAAATCTTTTCTTTAAGTCTACTAATTAGACGTAAGTCTACTATGTTAGAATTAAATTGTTGAAAATACTATTTATAATTTTTAAAGGTTCATTAATGGAACTGTTTTTCTGGATATAAAAACTTTCTTTAATTAGTTTCTTGTTTTTATGAAGTGTAGTCCAGTATTTTAATGTTTTGCCATAAGGGTCCATTTCATAACTATTGCTGCACATTCAATTGTGATGCACTTATGAGTATTTTGTCCTCATTGGAATCTGTAATGTTCTAATAATTATTTGCTTTATTAATTTTTTTTAAGTTATCTTATTCTATATAGTTATCATGCTTCTCAGGTTTCTGTTTCAATGGTTGTGTAGGCAGATAAATTTTTTTATATACAACTCTGCTGATGAGATCACTCAGTTCAAATTGGTTAAAACGTTGAACACTTGCAAGTCCTTACAAAATCACTTAATTTTCTACACTTCTGTTATCTTGTATGTCAATAAGACATGTGCTTCATCATCATCTGGGAGCTCTGGTAGTTGGCTGAAAGATGGAAGCAGGTATCTCGTTTGAGTGTGTGTATATTAGGTCTTCTTGCTGAATCTAGGTCACGATATGTCCACTAGCTTCGATTATTTCGATTGATGCCCCTTAATGTTGACAAGATAAAAATAACAGTAGTCATGATTTTTTGGTTCCCTCCAAACCATTGGTACTCCAAATTTCAAGTAACTTCTCTTTCCATTTGTCCATTGCTGCAAAATGTGCCATCCAAGTTTTGCATACGGTATGGGGAGCCTGCAATTTACCTTGGTCTAGAAGCTAGACCTCAAAATAACAAAGATATGCCCTCTTCACAAACTCAGAAATAGGTTTACTACACTGCCGGACAGTTGCTAAGGACGGATGACAACAGCAACCAAAGCAACCATAAAATGGAAGGCAAGAAAATGTGGAAATTAGCATAAGTGCAGGATACAGTAAGACGTGTTGTGCGTATGCAAATTTTGGATTGCCGAACTTGTTCGTGACGTCATGGAGCTGATAAGAGATATAAAGGATTTGACGCGTATTGACCGTTGTTGTTCAAACGCAAAGTTGAAAGGGAAAGAATCAATTGACGAACTTGCAATTTTCAGTATGTCTTCCCGACATCACCTAGATGATTTTACGCGTGGCCGTATTATTGGCAAGATTGAAGAAGGGCGAAAAATAACAGATGTTGCCAGGGAGTTCGACGCCAGCCACAGTGTTGTTTCAAAGCTTTGGAAATCATTTCAAACAAATGGAGAGTGTAGCAAACGTCACGGGGGAGGTCGTGTTTGCAGTACGACACCTGCAGAAGATCGGTACATAGTGCTATCAACAAAAAGACACAGGCGCAGCACAGCTAGTGAGGTAGTAAATCAGTTTATGGCTGCTACTGGCAAGCGGATCTCCCGAAAAACTGTCTCAAGATGTTTGCATGAAGGAGGACTATACGCCCGCCGTCCTGTTGTGTCCATCCCATTGTCCAGACGTCACTGTACCGCCCGTTTGCAATGGTGCCATCAACATCGCAGTTGGACTGATAACGACTGTCCTGCTGTCCTCTTCTCAGATGAGAGTAGATACAGTCTATCGTCTGATTGTCGACGACAACTGATCTGGCATGATAGTGGTACTGCATATTGTCCAGCAAACATACAGGAAAGGGACCGATATCCGACATGTAGTGTCATGGTATGGGCTGGCATCATGATCAATGGCCGTACGTCCCTCTGTGCTTCCAACTGGGACTATGACTGGCCAACGATACATTAAGGATGTTCTGCTACCTCATGTTCGCATGTTCCGTAGTGCTGCCGGTGATAGATTCATTTTCATGGACGACAATGCAACATGTCATCGAACAGTCGCTGTCCAGGAGTGTCTTGAGAGCAAGGATATTCAACGCCTCGTATGGCCAACACGGTCTCCAGATCTGAATCCCATTGAAAATGTGTGGGATGTTTTGGGGAGGAGTCTTGCTGGTCGCCAATGCCCTCCAATAAACAAGGACACCCGCATCCGTGCACTGACAGAGGAATGGGATAAATTACCCCAACAGCTGCTTGATAATGTTGTGCAAAGCATGACACGACGTGTGGAATCTTGCATCGCCCTCCATGGTGGCCATATCCCGTATTGACATCTTATGCCGGAACGCCTGCGGACGGTAATTGCATTTTTTTCACATTTATGTATGCTGCACAAAATGGCCTGTTTGTTCCTTGAACACGTTCCAAAGCCTTCTGGATTTCAGAGCACAATAAATTGTCTTTCTTGTAATGTCCTGGCATTCTGACATTATTTTATTTCACTTGGCATCCAACCACACTTACTTTTTTATGCGCTATATAGCCGTTTATGATCCGTCCTTAGCAATTGTCCAGCAGTGTACTTTCCTTTAGGGTGTAATCACCACAAATGAAGCAAAAGACATCTGGATGCTTCAAGCAGTTTCTTCGTGAAGAAGCTATCTACTCAATCTGCAAGCATAAATAGATCACATTACTAATTAAATAACAAGGAACTGTACATCAACTGTACTTAAATGGTATAACTATGCTAGTAATCGGAAATTTTTTGGTGTTGAGTAGAAATCAAAGTTTCCAAGCTTTCGCACATCAGCCAGATGACTTTTTCAAGGAAGGTAGACAGCAAACTGAATAATAGAATGGTTCAACAATTTGAGCGCAGTGACTTGACAATATATGAAGATATGCGAATGTAATGAGGTATTCAAAGAACGAGGCATTATGCTTGTTTAGCACACAGAATCATAGAAGGAAAACAAAAGGCATTCACTATTTGAAAAACTGGTTCCAATTTCATGGCAACTCCAGCGAGATGCTATCACTGCATGACTCGTTGGTTATGATCTCCAGAGTTTCGCGAATGGCAGTAGATTTTGAGGTGGAGTGAAGTAATGTTCAAGTCCACTGCTCTTAAGTGGAATGACTTAAAGAAATTAGCTTCCTACTCCACTCCAAAATCTACTACCATTCTTGAAACTCTGCAGATCATAACCAACAGCGAGTCATGCAATGATAGTGTTTCACTGGAGTTACCATGAATTTGAAACCAGTTCTTCAAATAGTGAATGCCTCTTATTTTCCTTCCATGATTCCGCGTGCTAAACAAGCATAACACCTCGTGTCTTTGAATACCTCATTATGTTCGCATATCTTCATTTATTGTCAAGTCACCGTGTTCAAATTGTTGAACCATTCTGTTATTCATTTTGCTGTCTACCTTTCTTGAAAAAGCCATCTGGTTGATGTGCGAAAGCTTTGGAAACTTTGATTTCTATTCTACAACAAGAAATTTCATATTATTAGTATAGTTATACTATTTAAGATCACATTACATTCTCTAGTTGTATAAGTGTTCACAAACTCACAATTAGACTAACAATTACTGGCTTTACTATCATACAGCAGAATATTACATTCATATGTATTGAAATTATTGTAATTTTGGTTATCTTAATTTCCGGAGCAACAGAACACAGACTCTGTCCACATTCATCTGATTCCACTCACTATCTGCCTGTTTCTGTTCTTAGCGAGATTTGCTTCATAGGATTATTGCTAAAGTTGGCACAATTACACGCTCCATGGAACCACAATATTCCTTTATCGCCCTGAAAAATCGTTAATTAAAAGTATCATCATCATTGTCAATCATTATCAATCCACTACTGGACGAAGGTCTCTCCAAGTTTCTTCCACAACAGTCTGTCTTGTGCCAGTTTCCTCCATGTCACTCCCGCATACTTTCGAATTTCATCCACCCATCTCCCATGTGGTCTTCTTCTGGGTCTTTTCCTGTCCCTCGGAATCCAGTGTAAAATTTCAGCTGTCCACCGATGGTCTGGCCTTCTGGCAATATGCCCAGCCCATTGCCATTTCAGAAATTTTACTCTAATTGTGATGTCTTCTTCCACTCTTGTCATTTTTCTGATTCACGAGTTCCTCTTCTTATCTCTCTTGGTTACACCAAGCATGCATCACTTCATGCTTCTTTGAGTTGTCTGTAATCTTTGTGGGTGATTCCATGCCAAATCAACCAGTCACTCAACCTAACCATTTCAGATTTCAATGAAACCTTCAGGAATCATTTTCCCTAGTAATATAAATGAGAATATATTAAAAATTTTTTTTTATCTCATTGGGTTTTCATGTAATTAACTTTTTAAAATTTTGAAAAATAGTCGTTTTTTGGCTTGCATAAACTTTTTCAATCTTGAATTTCTCAAGTTCTATAATGCCTAGAGAGTTGTTTGAGCCCTCATTTAGAAGAGAATTTCACAAGTTTTAATTTGATATGCAACTTGACTATGCATGGTAAAAATGTTTTTTTTATTTAAAAAAATAATTTTTAAGGTAGTGTTTTTAAAAATTAAAAAAATATATATGTTTGTAATATTATAAGCTTTAAATCCTGGAACTTTTGAAGTGGGATCTCAATGGGATCACAAGTTATGATACCAATGGTATTGTTTTTAATACCACTTAGGGCCACATTGCTACCTTTAACTTTTGTAAGGTAAAAATAAACATTGGCTATAAGGTAACCAATTTACATTAGGGTCTATTACAGATAATGATTTACTAAACCTACAGACAAATTAGGGATAGCATGTGAGTAAATAATCTGCTAATCACAGGTGTTCTGGCACAAGCCTGTGCAGACTTGTCTGATTCATGTTCTGACAGGGAGTGTGACTCATGCCCACTCTAGCTCAACTTTTGCTTAGTTTCCTCTAAGATCTCAGTGAGTAAACAGTTAGTTGTTGGCAGTGTTACTTAAAGTGTTTCACATAAAAATATGAATTTTATAAGTTAATAGTTTTTTTTCAGTGGAAGTGAAAATAAGTGTTGTGTGTTTGTTAAGTAATAAGTTTAACCATTTTTGACATCTTTGTTTGGAACAACTAGGCCTCTCTCCAGTTCAAAAGTACCGTAAGTTCTATTTAGTCTTTAAAGGCCTATTATTAATAAGATTTTTTTTTATTGTTTCAGACAATTTGACTTGTACTATTATTTATAATTTTAACTCTACTCTATTATTAGGACTCTGTGACAATATGGATGAACCCAGTACATGAAAGCATTTTTTGGTATATTGTTGTAACCCATTTAAGAAACCTGGTCATAATTATTATAAGAAACAATTGAGATCTGTAAATGAAAATATTTTGAGACATAATGCCAATCAGGGCGCGATTTCACCGATTAGCAACTAGCAAATAGCTAGTGAAAAATCAAATTTGCTAGTGAAAAAATCGCAGTAGCAAATATTGCTAGTAAGGTAATTTCTTTATTTAAAGTAACCAAAAATCATTATTAATCCACAAAGTTTACATAAGTTTTTATTATCACTTGTTAAAACAGGGACGATCAGCAATTCTCTTTCGCCAATTTCCTTTCGACACTTAATACCCATCCTCCCCATATCTTTCATCCCTTCCAGTGGAAACTGTCGGTAGAAGCGCATTGAAACTCCTCTCCATCGTGCCCTCATTGGTCTATTACAGAAACTGAATGTGACGTCGGCAATGGTTGCTCTGGCAACCCAGAGCTCTGGAATGGATCGGTTGTTTGACCACCTGCTCTGCCACCCTCCCTTCTTTTGCCCCACGAATTTTGTCCTCAACTCCTGTCGTACCTTAAGCCAAGCAATCGCGTACTTCCACAAGTCTTGATAGTTGTGCGTACATCAAATACTGCGCTCTAATGATCAGTGATGAATAAGCAAGAATAATTCCACTTATTCGGATGGTAGACAAAACCGAAAGAAGCAAACCAAAATGTTACTGGAAAATAGCCTGCCAACACTGGCAAAAGTCTTATCCATAGTAACTAGCCTTATTGCGTGGCATGGATAGACGCTTTTTTACGAAACGTGTTCGTGGAGGGTAAACGATTACGAAGAAACTTTTGCTTCGTCTGACTTCTGGTTTTGGAAATTTTCCTTGTATTTTCAAGCTGAAATACAAATATTTATCCAGTAAAATGTTAACGAGCAAAATAATACTTGACAGAAGCAACATCGTGAGAAAAAAAAAAAATATGATTACGGAAAAATCCGAATTCCGTCGACCTTTAGTTTTCTAGTTTCGTAAAGACGGAATTCCAATAATAACGAAAAAGCCGGAATTCTTTGAATTCGTGGAAGAATCTCGTGCCTGAAGATTACAGAAAAATTTTGCAGCAGCCAACTTCCGTTTCTGCAAATTGTTCTCCACAGTTTCAAGCTAAAATGCAAACATTTATGCAATAAAATGATATTTAACAAGAAAAGCGGACACAAAGACAACATTGGGAGAAATATTTGCGATTACGGCAAAATTTTCTTACTCTGTTTCACTGATGTGTTCGAAAGTTTTGAAGCACGAAATTTTGTCTCCAGATGGAAAACACGATCCCCCCTCCCTTTCCCAAATATTGATCTTCAGAATGATCTAACTTGATGACAAAAAAATAAAATAAATAAAGCGGGATTTCCGCGAATCCCTGTAAGAATCTCGTGTATATCATAAAAATAATAGCAAAAGAAAAATTTGAAACAAAATGAAAATTTGTAGAATCCGTAGTTTTGATAGTGAGTTCCGTAGTCAGACAACTAATTCCGTAGAAACTACGGCATTGTGTGGTAGTTGGCAGATATGAAGTGTGTAGAAGTTTAGCAGAAATTTGTGCGATACTTCCACTTAGTACTGCATGTTGTGAGGTGGGATTCAGTTTTTTAAAAAGAATACAAGGGGATTGGAGGAACAATTTGTCTGTTGAAACTTTAAATGCTCTGATGACAATTGAAATTCTGTAGAAGGGCCACAAGAAGAGATTTTTAATCCACGGTCAGCAGTTATAAAGTGGTATGATGACAAAGTCAGACACCCTGAGTGTAAACCATATGGGAAGAAATCTGAATTAGAATGTCAGTGAAATATATTCATGTGGTATGAGAATTTGTTAGAAATTAATAATAAAGATAGTCACTGAACTTATCTAAGATTCTATTCATTATTCAAAAAGGTAAGTCAAAATATTTATACACATTTAAATTTCTGTGTAACTTTATTAGAAAATAAGTTACGATGTGATTTAGTTTTACTTGCTAGTCATGCAAATGTTTTGCTAGCAAACTATTTGGTCACTAGCAAAATTTGCTAGTGAGCAAAAAAGATGAAATCTTGCCCTGATGCCAATTTACATGAAGGTGACAAGATATGTGATGAATGTCGTAAAGCTTTACTAAAGCTTCCAGAGATTTTAACTGAGCAAGAAGGTTTGCATTCAGACAGCTCAGAATCACAAGACCATTTGAATGTTCCTGAAGTAGAAGTTCAAAATACATTGTCAACTCCAGAGAAAAAGAGGCAATTGAAGCTTTGAACAAAAGTCTGACTGCTAACAAAGAAACACCTATTAAAAGAAAACGTTTGATTGAAAAAAATACCCAGAAGCAAAGATTAAAAAAGTGTTGGAAGCTTTTCGAACGAAGTTCTTAATTTAAATCCAGTTACCACTGAATCTGACACTGCAAAAATTTTTGACAATGAAATTATTAATCAATTGAAAGAAAAGTTCAATGCTACTACAGGCAAAAGTGTTAGAATGCAAGTTCTAACTACACTTCCCAAGAGCTGGACTCTAAAAAAAATTGAAACTGAATTTGGAGTGTCTAATTTTACTGCTAGAAAGGCAAAAACAGTGTTAAATGAAAAAGGTATACTGTCATCCCCTGACCCAAAGCCTGGAAGAACATTGGACCCTGCAATGGTAGCCCTAGTCAAAGAATTCTATCAAAATGATGAGGTTAGTTGTCAAATGCCTGGTAAAAAAAGACTGTTTCAGTCAAAAAAGATGGCAAATGTGTACATGTTTAAAAGTATTTAATTCTAAGTACATTAAAATAATCATATGTACTATTTTTAAGGTGCGTTACCCTGATCAGAGAATTGGAATTTCTAAATTTTGTGAGCTTTGTCCCAAGCATTGTGTTTTTCCTGGGTCCAGTGGGACACATTCTGTGTGCGTTTGCACAATACATCAGAATGCCAAATTAATGATGGTTCAGTGTAAAATACCTGAATTGACAAATGGTGAACTCCCGATTAAAACATACAAAGATGTAACACGCAATATAATTTGCAGAATGCCAAATTAATGATGGTTCAGTGTAAAATACCTGAATTGACAAATGGTGAACTCCCGATTAAAACATACAAAGATGTAACACGCAATATAATTTGCAAAACGCCAACATCTAAATGTTACTTCACAAATTGTGTTTAATTGCCCAGGAAGTGATGATTTGAAGGCTCAGGTTGAAGCTTTTGAGCTTATTAGCATTGAAAATGTGAGTTTCAAACAATGAATGCAGATTGATAACAAGTGTGTCCTGAAAACTATTATGAAATCGACAGAAGAGTTTTTGGATTATTTGTTTGAGTTTGCCAAAACTTTTAAGACAATTTTTAATTACTACTAAACAGTCTTCCAATCCTATTTGTGACACTTGAAAGAAAATCTATCTCAAAACCAATGCATTGTACTTTAGATTTTGCTGAAAATTATGCATTTGTGCTTTCAAGATTCTGCACAAGGCTTTCATTGGAACAATGCTCAAGCAACAATACGTCCGTTTGTTATATATTACGTTGATGAGGAAACCAAAAAGTTGGCGCACCTGAGCTTAGTTATTCTTTCTGATTGTATGGTGCATATTACAGTTGCTGTTCATTTGTTTCCAATGCCTCATGATTGACTTTCTTAAACAGAATCTGCCCCATAAACCTGAAAAGCTGAATTACTTTTCAGATGGAGCATCATCACAGTACAAAAACAAATCAAACTTTCCCAATCTCTGCCATCGTGAGAAAGATTTTGGCATCAAGGCGGAATGGAACTTCTTTGCATCATCACATGGAAAACATACATGTGATGGTGTCGGAGGAACTGTGAAACGAATAGCGGCATTGGCCAGTCTACGAATGGTCTACAATGATCAAATGATGACCCCTCGCTAATTTATGATTGGGCTAAAGACAATATTGTCAACATCAGTTTTTTGTATTCCACTACAGACAAATACGAGGCAGAGGAAAAGACCTTGAAGAGTAGGTTTGAAGCAGCAACAACAATAAAGGTTACTCAACAATTTCACATTTACATTCCTGTGAATGAGACTAAAGTTTAGTAAAAATCTACTCATTTTCAGAGGAATCAAGTGTAGAAATAGTTTCAGCTGATGACACTGATGATGATGATGATCTGGACATTAATGACATTGTTGGCTTTGTTACATGCCAATACTCAGACAAGTAGTGGTTAGGTTGTGTGTTAGGAATAGAAGGAGATGAAGTAAAAATAAGTTTTTTGAAACCGCATGGCCCTTCTCCATGTTTCAAATACCCACAATTTACTGACATACTAGTTGTGCATAAAAGTGAGGTTTTAACAAAAGTTGATCCTACAACAGCTACAGGAAGAGTTTATTGACTTAGACTCAAACCAAAAAGGCAAACAAGAAATTATTTGTTAAATTAAAGAACTATTATAAGAGGTCGCTATTTTGGCGTAACTACAACTCTTGAGTGCTAACTAAAAAAAAAAAAACTTTTATTAATTTTACCAGGTAAAACTTTTAGCCTGTTGGAACTATCCTTCCCTTGTTTTATGTTTGACTATGTATTAGTATGATTTATTATGTAGATTTTAAAACTCAGTATGTGTTATGTAAACACACTAAAACGAGAATTATAATCCATTATTACTTGTACAGTAACTTTGTTTTTTGCCATAGCTCCCAATCCCATTGAGACTCTAAAAGTTTCAAGATTTAAAGCTCATAATATTGCAAAAAACATATTCTTTTCTAAATTAAAAAAAATGAAAACACTATTTTAAATAGTTTTTTTTTTCACCAAGCATAGTCAAGTTGCATATCAAAAACATATGCAATTCTCTTTAAAATGAGGGGTCAAACAACTCTCTAGGCCTTATAGAACTTCAGAAATTCAAGATTAAAAAGTTTATGCAAGCCAAAAAAACGACTATTTTTTGAAAATTTAAAAAATTAAATTCATGAAAACCTAATGATAAAAATTAAAAAAATATATTCTCATTTATATCATTAGGGAGAATGATCCCTAAAGGTTTCATTGAAATCTGAGATGGTCAGGTTGAATATTGAAATTTTTTTTGGTTGGTTTGGCATGGAATTATAACGCAGTAGTGGATCTTGGCTCCAAACTTTTTATGCGGCGCTCTAATTCATCCCATAAGTGCTCTATGAGATTAAGATCAGGGTTCTGTGCTGGCCAGTCCACACTTAATACGGAATTATCGTCAAACCACGGCGTAACAATCCTTACTTTGAGGCTCAGTACATTATTATGCTGGTACCGACAAGGCTCGGTTCCATAGTATTGCCACATAGTTGGTAGGGCATAATTGTCCAGAATATCGAGGTAGACGTGATGGTTAACAGGTTTGTCCACAATAACCAATGGGCCGGGACCATACCGCAAAAAACACTCCCACACGAGTACACTGCCAGCTCCAAACTTGAGCGTAGGAACAGTACACTGTGGTAAATAGCGTTCCCCCTCACTGCTGCTATACCCACATGCACCCATCAGACTGGTGGATCATGTATCTGGATTCATTAGTCCATAGGACCCGTTTCCATTGATCTACAGTCCACGATAAATGTTCTTTACACCATGCTAAACGACGAGTAGTATTCAGAGTGGAGATGAAAGGCTTATAAGCAGCCGCACGACCATGGTAACCCATGGAATGAAGTTCTCTGCAAATGGTACATGTACATACCGAGGTTCCAGCATTTTTACTCGCCTGTACACTGAGGTCTTGTGCAGTACTCCGTCGATTAGCTGTTACGACACCCCTGAAGCTTTGACCTCCTCTATCACTGATTTCCTTTGGTCTGCTGGTACATTTTGCTGCTTCAAGCACCATGTGTCTTCCACTTATTCAGTATATCCAAGTTGACTTGGGTATGTTTTAAACTTCTCTCTTTCTCTTACGGACAACCCACTAATATAACTCCCAACAATCTTACCTTTCTGAAAGTCAGTTCTCTCCTGCTGCGACATTTTCACTCAACCTCACAGTGCAATATGATCGCGATCAGCTGCAGGTTTGTTTTGATACCGTTTGCAGTTGTACTGTGCATTTTAACAACGCAGTGGATCCGTTCATTTGCTTTTGAAGGGGTATCCGGTGACTTTTGTCAATATAGTGTATGTGCAAGTGCTGTCTCGCATGTATGAGTAGTAACATTCTGTTTTGCTGTCTGTAGAATTTGACTAAACTTTTAACTTGTATTCTGTTTTTGTCCACTGGCTGTAATAGTTTTTTGTTTTTTGTTATTGAAGCTTCATACTAGTTTTCACTGAAATTCAAATTCACAGGTTCGCATGTTTTTGGCTGCCCAATTGTATAATTGATGTGGCATCATAATGTGCATATTATATGGCCTGTGTAAATTTGCTTAATTTCAATGCATGCTTCATGGTGGCAGTTGATTTTTCGTAGTCTTGTATTTTGCTGCTGATCTATATGTGAATAATGAGAAATTATTTTGGTCTAACTTTAAACTTGTTAGTAAGGTACACAAACAAGTAAATTAATGCAGGGATCGCATTCCTCCTAAAATTCCTAATATTTTGTGACCCTCTTTAAATTCCTAAAATTATACCTAAAATTTGCTATTCATCCTAAAATTTTCGTAAGCTTATTTTTATTAAAAACACAACCGTTATTAACGCCAATAAATTTACCATTACGGTAAGGTAAAAAGACCTGTTATTGTAGAAACACAGCCTATATGCTGTGCTGCTGAAGGGAGGGAAAAATGACGCCATCGAAATGCACTTGCTTCGGGGCGGGCGCTCCACTTTTTGCCTTCGAACAGTTTTCGAGAGTAACAAGAGATCTAAGGGAAAAGGGGAGGGGTCATTTTCACCCCTGGTTTGCGCTTTGCAGACTAACTCCGTGGCACGCAGAAGATCGTACTTTATTTTTGTACATGCCTTGTGGAACCTCCTCTTTCTGCTGATGTTTTGTTATTGTAAACCGCAGGTGGGTGGAAGCAAAGAGGAAACATGTGGTCTCCTTCCGTAACCTCCGGTAATGACGATGGGATGGTAGCTGAGTGTTATCGTGGCAGGCAGTAGAGCACGTGATCATTGACCTTTCGATCATGCGTTGGCGACAGCGACCTTCGATGCGCAATATATCTCGGCTCCGACTCGCTTTGACTGAACTTGCGTGAGATGCGTATGATAGTTTCTGGTTTTGCGTCTTTTATGGTGTTCTCTGTGCTGTGTGCAGGTTCAGTTCTCTAGTGGTGACCTGCTTTTTTTTTTTTTTTTTTTTCATATCTTCTGACATCCTCGCAGCCAAATTTCAGGAAGTTGTCTGGTTTTGCAATATTGGAACGTGTTTTTGTACTTCCCTTTCATTTTCTGGTTAGTAATACAAGTGTTTAAGATGCCTAAATCCAAAACGAAATTTCAAGATGCGTGGCTCGCCAAAGAATTGGACGGAGTGAAGTTGAAAGAATGGTGTTCTGCAACTGAAACAATATTTTCTGCTAAGTGTATATTGTGTTCAGAAATTTTCAACATTTCTAATAGTGGCTTTTCACAAGTAAAAGCGCATCATAAAGGAAAAAAACATTTGCAGAAATTTCAAAGTAAATTTCAAAATAAGTCCATCCTGAAAGCCTTTGGAGGACGGGATCTTCAGCCCAAAACAAATATTAGTGAAGTACTGAGTCATGATTTACAGTTGGCTAAAGCCGAAGCATTATGGGCCATGAAAGTTGCTAAGAACAATATGTCTTTTGTTTTATGCACTGAAACAGTTGAACTTTTCAAAGGAAATGTTTCCTGATTCTGCTATTGCAGCCAAAATGCAACTTAAAGAAAAAAAGTTGCTTATGTGATATCACATGGATTGTCAAAATATTTTGAAGAGGATTTGAAAAAAGACATTGCATCTAGTAGCCCAGGAAAGGTTACTATAGCATTTGATGAAATTACAAATACACAAGTGAAACGGCAGTTGGATGTGTTGTATCTCAGGTACTGGTCTTCAGAAATAAATTCAGTTTCTTACCGATACCTAACAAGCATTTTTCTGGGTCATATAACAGCAGATATTTTGCTAAAAGAAATTCTTGATGTGTTATCATCCTTCAATATTTCGTTGAACAGAATTATTTGTGTATCCATGGACAGCCCAAATGTAAATAAGTGCTTTTTACGCAAATTCAATGAAGTTGTAAAACAAGAAACAGGCCAGAAATCTTTGGAACTAGGTTTTTGCAACCTGCATGTTGTTAGTAATGCATTTAAATTTTTTTTGACAAGCTTAAATATAGATTTTGATGAATTTGCTACTGATATGCATTACTTTTTAAAGAGTAGTGCTGCAAGATGAGAGGATTATAAATTTGTCCAGGATATAACATTGGTCACAGCCAAATTTCTTTTGCGTCATGTCAGCAACAGATGGTTAACCGTTGGTTCTGTAGCCCAGAGGCTCTTGGATCAATGGCTAAATATTACAGAATATTTTTTAAACTTCTTGCCATCTCAAAAAATATTTGAAAAACAACTACGCAATTCGGCAAGGTATAAAAGAATTCACTGTTTCCTGAAAAATGAGCTAACTCCTTGCTATTTAACATTAATTTCATTTTCACACCAAAATTTTGAAAAGTTTTCATTATGTTATCAGAGTGAAGAACCAAAAATACACCAGTTATATTCTGATTTAAATACTTTAATGAGGAATGTTATGGCTCAGTTTATCCAAGATGATGTTATTGCAGGGAAATTTGGAGAAGACCTAAAGAATGTAGATTTTGAAAACAAAAATTCATGGAAAAAACTAGGGAATTAGAAGTTGGTATGAAGACAAAAAATCTCCTCAGGAATGTTCAGGAGACCAGGCAGAAATTATTTCTCTTAGATGTAAGATCATCACTAATTGCAACCACAAAATATTTAAAGTCAAATTTGCCATTCTGCAATCAAAAGCTAAGAGGCATAGAAGTTCTAAAGGTAAAAGAACCAAAGAAAGAGTCCACTCAACTTTCAGTCACTGAAGGACTTTCGGAAATAACCAGAATTTCAAGTGTTTTGCATCTTTCTGAGGAACAAATTGATAGAGTAAGAGAAGAGTGGAAACTTTTAAATTGCAATAAGCCAACTCTAGATGAACTAGTGAAATTTTCAGAGGAAGGGCATATTCCTGTGCGGATTGAGCATTACTGGCGTAATATATTTAGTATTAAAGACTCTAGCGGAAAAGAAAAATACTCTAATCTTGCTAAACTCATCAAGTCAATATTAGTTTTACCTCATGGTAATGCTGATGCAGAAAGGGGATTTTCGGTTAACACTACTCTGTTAAGGAAGGACAAGGCTAACTTAAAAGACTCAACTATAACATCATTAAGAATAGTTAAAGGGGCCATTAAACACTATGGATGTGTAAGTAAAGTTCCCATAACAAGAAATTTGTTAAATAGTGTTCGTGATTCACATAAATTTTATAAAGAGTATGTTGATAAGCTGAAGGAAGAAGAATCAAAAAAGGTAAAAGAAAGGAAGCAGAAAGAGAGGGAAAATAAGGAAAAGCAGCTAGAGAAAAAAAGAATAGCTGAGTTTGATGACAAAATAAAAGAAAATGATGCAGAAATAAATAGGCTTAAAAAAGATAAAGAAGCCTCCCTAGCAGTAATTCAAGAGGGAACAGAAAGAATGAGAAAAGCTGTAGAAAAACAAAATACTGTTGAAATAGCAGTTGCCTCTAACTTGATCATACAAGGTTCAGCTGAAATAAAGAAAACTGAAAGTAAATTAGTTGTGGTGGAAGCAGAAAAAGATAGGCTAATCAGGAAAAGGTTAAAACAATAATATGAAAAAAGTAATTCAGTGAACCATTGTACATAGTTCTTGGTTTTCAATTACCTTTTTAGGATATTATAATTTAATGTGAAACCTGAAAACTTTACTGTGAAAATCGTGAATTGCTTCTGGTTCAACAGCATATTAATGTTCAAAGTGAAACTTGAATGTGGTAAATATACTTGAATATGATAATAACACGTGAAAAGATAAGAACTGAACATTAGAAGTAAATCATACTTAAACTTTAGACATTAGACGTTATGCAAAAAATTTGGGTGTGAACTTCGACCATATATACTAATGGACTGCGCATTGGCAATAGCTGCATCAAAGCCGCCATGGCTCAAACATTGGGCACGTCATCATCAGACTCCAAATTTCATGTAAAAATGCTGTTATGATTACTAATTTACGCTGCAGAACTTCAGTGTTTTCGGTGTATTATGTGAATGTGCCTCATATATAATGAAAACTTTTCAGGTAAGTTTACTTATGAGCTATATACATGCATGATTGGGTTGTTTACATTTTGTGATTTATAATGTGATGAACATTTGCGAAGAATTTGGAACATGCATTCCATTTTTTTTTCTTAAGTTACTATATTTTTATATCAATAGTTGCAAGTTTCTGGTTAAGTAATTGAACTTTATTGACTTAGGTATTTAATTCGTTTCTTACCCATGAAAAATCATAGAACTTTCTTTACTATATCGCTCAGAGCAACCATAAGCACAGCATGTGTAACCCATCTTTTTGACTGTTGTCATGTGATTTTATGTTGGAGCCAGAAATTTTGATGTCATGCGCAGTCTATCAGTATATATGGTTGAAGGGTGTGAAGCAAACTCTTTACAATGTATACAAAGTTGTTTTACTAGATGTATACAAATATACATCTAGTTTTTATTGAAATACACTCCTAAAATTTTCCTAAAATTTTTCTAAAAAGTCCTAAAATTCCTACCTAAAATTTTCCAGAAGTATGTTATGATCCCTGTTAATGTGTCATGTTGGAAGCATTTCAGAATTATGACATGATAGGTATATTCAATATTCCCAGATTTTTTGTAACATGCTACAAATGGGCAAATTGTGGCTTGATAATGGTTCTAGTAGAATCCTGGAGCAGAATCCTGCAACAGAAATGAATTTTCAGAGAAATCACATATTACCAAAAATTCACTAGGTTTCACATTTGCTTTGTTTATTAATTTTATGAAAAGATGCCTGCTTCTTAGCTATAAATGAAATGTCTTCTAAGACATTTTGTTTTTGGCTAAGGTTAAAGACATTTCGTTATAGCTCCAGTTCAGTTGTGCCCAAGATAGAGAATCCGATGATTCGTAGTTAATGCACACACAGGTGGGTTCGCACTGATACATGTGTATGCTAGTATACACAAACACAGGTGAGACCTTATTTCACTGCTGTGTGACATTTACAACAAAGGTACTTTGTTTCCTATTATTTCTGAAATGTTTTGGAAAACAAAATATGTGCATGATGCGTGTACACACAAGAAAGGAGGGGGGGGGAGGTAACACAATAAGACTTCTCTGTTTCGGTCATTTGGATTTGGATAATATTTTGTTTTTCCCTACACTTTGTATGTATTTTGGGCATGCAGAAATTTTGTTTGGACTTGTTACAATTTTACAATAATTTCTAGCCAAAGATAAAGCTACGTCACTATTTTCGCAACATGAGACTTAATCCAAAATGCGAGAGAGAATTAGTGTTCTTAGCAAAATGGCACCAGCTGTTTAAATATCAACCCATCAGCAGATTCTGCTCAGACCGGGCAGCGGATTGCATAGTGGTCAACGTTCGTGACTGCCACGGAGGAACCTCAGGTTCGATTCCAGGCAGGTACAAACGCTCGAACCACTAAATATCCGCTGTGCGTCGGATGGGCACGTTAAGCCATCGGACTCCGCGTATTGGCCTCCTGTAATAAATTAAGGGCATCTTCCTCCTCCCTTTTTACCCCGCTTCTGTGTCACTTTCCTATCGGGCAGTCAAGCCCAAATCTCCTAGCTTCCTATTTCTAAGGATTGTTTAAGACCTGGGGTCAGACACTCCCTTTCTAAAATCCTCTACATATGATTTGATTCTGCTCAGACTTTTCTGCTTCTGTAAAAACTAGTTTACGATTTTGTCCGCAATTCACCTCCCACTAATGTTATTTTCTTAATTCTTAAGGTATGTTTCTACAGCACCTGTTGGCTTTTAATTAAATAACCCCTTTCCCCATCCTCCGTAAATTCTAGAGCAATCCATAAAGGGTGAGTGAGTTAAGATTATAGCTGTATTTACCCCTTCCCCCATTCAAAGTTAAAGTTTAAATCAGAGTCAGCTGTGACGTCTATGGCAGTCCTCCAAGGCCATAAACATTAGTTTTCCCACTGATGTTCCAAGTGTTGTCGGTGTGAACAATTCAGTTTTTACAATTTCTTGAGCGACAAAAGCGGCTAACTAACTTTCTTTAGCATTTTGTTACATTTTCCCCCATTTTAGCATGTTTTCTACAACATTTTTTGAGCTAGCTTAAACTCTGTTTTTCTAGCCCTGGTTGTAACCATTTTGCAAAGATTTTCAATATTAACCATTGATGAGATTTCCAGCTTTGATGTGAATGGCTAATATAATATAAAAGTCAAGTATTTGGAGTCTACATTGAAAAAAATAATAATAACACCTCAAAAGTAAATAACAGGAAAAGTAGAACAGATAAATTTTTAAAAATATACCACATTCAGACTTTTTGTTTGTACATGTACATATTTGTGCAAGCTAAGATTTACATGGAAATTGTAATGTAATGGACTAAAATCAGTATGGAAAGTCACATGATCTTTTAAGTTTGCTTCATCACTATGAATATGTGCAAGCTTAGTTTGTTCTTATTTAAATATATGGGCAAGCTGTGTTCCACACATTTAAGTATGCATGGGCCTTGTCCCAAAGAATTATAGTAATTAACAAAATGCTTTAAATATGAATTTATATATTCATCTACATTTCAGATGCTTTTACTAATGCAGTTTTTTTTTTCGCCCTATCCTGAGCAGCAATTGTCTTTTTGTGATATATATAATAAATAAAGGAAATCTATCCGGAAAGTTTAAACCTAGTTTTGACTGGATGTTGTGTCCGGAATGTGTGCTATCTAGACATTGAAATGGTGTTACCACTATTTTTGACAAAAGAAGAAGCTATACTTTTAAAGTGAATTTCTTAAGTGACTGGGAATCAAACATCACCAAAGTCTTCAGAAATATTATAATATCTGAATATTTCAGATATTATAATATTTCTGAAGTAACTCAAAAGCTCTCATCATACAATTAAAACAACTATTTAACACACTACTTTCTAATGGCTTTCCACTTCCATTTCTTAAGAGATATTTTGGTCAACTCTTAAACTGTGACATTTCAAAAAAATATTTTATCCAGCACAAACCAATTACATTACAGCAACTGACCAACAAAATGGCCTCACAAAGTTTCTTCTTTCTAAATGCATCACATGACAGGTCTCTTGTGGTCGAAGATTTAGCTAACTCTAATGGCAACACTGCCTACTTATCTTTGCTATCTTCTGTTACACCTAGTACTTACTGCACAAAAGTCTAATGCACTCCAATAACTGATATT
Source organism: Macrothele yani (assembly GCA_039090855.1). Taxonomy (NCBI): domain Eukaryota; kingdom Metazoa; phylum Arthropoda; class Arachnida; order Araneae; family Macrothelidae; genus Macrothele; species Macrothele yani. The sequence goes on along the minus strand of CM077013.1, from coordinate 121,751,978 downwards.
GACTTGGTTTGATATCTAGTGTCTAAATGACTGGAATGGTGTTCTATTGTCTTTGTATATCTCTGATTTGATTTACAATGATGTTAGTGAATTTTGTTGTTTGTTTGCTTTTTGTACTTTCTTGACTTGATTGTTGAGCTTGGTTATATATTTTGGTAACCTTGGGAACACACGGGTAGCTTTCAACATTTTGCCTATACCCATATTGAAAGGTCACCAGGGCCAGTGTTTCCCTGATGAGAATGGCCCTATATTTCATTCCTTTTACTTATTGTATTATTTACTTATTTACTTCTTATATTTCATCTTGGATTAAGCATTCTGCAGCTGTAGAGTGTACTTGCCTTTTCAGGCTTCTTGTTCTGTTCTGAGTGATTTTCATTATAATGATGTGCAACAATGTGAATATCTACCTTATATATATATATTATGCACTAGTATTTAAAATGTAATCATTTATTTTTATTTTAGTTCAACCCAAACATGGACTGCAATCATTGGGGAAAGTTGGCGCGGGCGCCGCATGCCTCCTCCAGCTAATTTACCAAGTTTAAAAAGTGAAAACAGCGGCAATAACCCAAATATTAGCCTCGTACCTAGTGGAGGTCAAGGATGGGGCAGTGCCACCAAAGAAAAAGGGAAACCAGAAGAAAACACTGGGAATCAGCAGCAATCTTCACAATCACAACCAGCTTCCTCACATTCACAAACTTTACCGAAGGTAAATAAATGCCCTTGATAATCTGTCTTGAAAAAATTCAATTTCATTTCAGATTTGGTTCTCACAGTATCTTATTTGTAATTGTGTGTGTGTGAATAATTGCTGATCATTTAAATTTAAATTCTGTTTCAGTATATTTGTGTGTACTTCAGATACCTGAGAAGTCACTTAGGAATAATCGGTATATACCTGTCAAGTAAGAAAGGTATGCAAAAACTTTTGAAAGTTGGATGCAAAACAACAGTTGCATGCATGTTCTAATAGTGAGGGCAGGGCAGAAGTTAATATTGAGAGGAATGAATGATAGTTTGATGTCAAGCAAGACCATACACAATCTGCAGCTCTTTTGTCTTGGCATCTGTTGTATTCATCCAAGGATAGCCAGATTACAAGTTAGTGCCCAACATACCTGGGTGCTTATTTATAATAAAATTTAGGCATCATGTCTCCTCCTGACTTGTGATGGGTCATCTGCATGAGATGCTGTTTGCAAATATTACCCAAGTGTTTTGATTAGGCACACAAATCAGTTGTTTTGCTGATCATTTTATTGCCATCTTATAGAGTTAGTTTGTGGAAGAAGTGCTTACCAGTCACTACTCCCCAAAAAGTTGGGTTGTGATTTTTTTTTCAAGAAGCATTTGAGTGATTTTTTTTTTTTTTTAGTGTATCAAGAAGCATTGGAGTGACTTGGTGTAGTTGAGTGACAAATTCAATTCTGGAGTTACACCCATTCTGTAAGGTAAAATTTGGCTGAAGTCTGGGCAGGAATATTGACATATAAATAGACATATTATGAAGCACCAAAAAGTCATTAAGGGATAATATCCCTTAATGTACGTTTTGATGAAAATGAAATTAATAAATCTTTGTATTTTTTAAGGGTAACCTGAACTTTTCTAGGTCAAGTATGATTTATTCTTCTGGACAGGTACATTGAATCAAACTGATACAGCTTTGATGTCAAGTGTTGGGAAACATTAAGATGCAGTTGAATTACAAGGGTTGGAAATTTATTAGTGAGAATGTAATGGTTACTTTGGAATATAACATAGGGTCTGACTTTAGTTGGCTGTATCCCTTATATACACTGGCGGAAAGTGAAAAAAGTACACCAAAAAGGAATTGGCGGATGATCATGAAATTTACATATGTTAATGGGGTAGAGTTTACGTAGGTGTGAAGTTAATTTTGGGACCAACTGGTGAGCGCTTACGCCACAGTACGGCATAATATGCAAATTATCGTCGGTGGTATTTAAGGAGTACGGCGAAGTGAATGTAATCGGTCGTCGGCGTACGGACACGTGCAAAGACCCCGAAGAAGCTGCAATGCCTGGACATGGAAGACGTGTACGATTTCAGCAGTTATCGGACTTTGAGCGAGGTCGTCTAGTCGGATTCCGCAAGGCCGGGTGGTCGTATTGTCGCATTGCAGAGTGAATTGGATGGGAAGTATCGGTGGTGGTACGATGGTGGCGTAGATGGTCCGAGGAACATTCCCAAACGAGAAGACGTGGAACCGGGAGTCACAGACGGACTGATGAGCGGACCGATCGACGCATAAGAAGAGCGGCGTTGTCAAGCAGAACATCCACTACGACGCAAATCCGAGCTGCCGTTGCACCTGAGGTGACTGTGCGAACAATCCGCAACCGTCTACTGGATGCAGGACTACGTGCACGTGTGCCTCTGACTCCAGCCCACCGTCAGGAATGGCTGCAGTGGTGTCGCCAACGTCTGCACTGGAGAACGCAATGGTGATCTGTCGTGTTCAGTGATGAAAGCAGATTCTGCTTGGGAGCCTCCGATGGCCGTATGCGCAGACGCACAGGGGAGCATCTCCACCCTTCTTGCATCTGCCAGCGACTCGCAGGGCCTACTCCTGGTCTCCTGGTGTGGGGAGCGATCAGCTATCACTCCCGTACACAACTAGTGTTTGTACCGGGTACGTTAAACAGCACCTCCTACATCAACAACATCATTCAGCCCGTTGTTGTGCTATTTGTAAGGTCGGTCCGTCGTGGTGTTTCCAGCAAGATAACGCATGCCCACACACGGCACGTGCAACGCAACATGAGCTTCAGGGTGTGAGATAACTTCCATGGCCTGCACGTTCACCGGATTTGTCCCCCATTGAGCACATGTGGGATTTTATGGGACAACGACTTATCTGGAGTCTCCACGGCCAGCCACGACCATCCCCGGATTTACGCGTCCAGGTTGAGGATGCTTGGGACTCAATACCCCAAACTTACATCCAACATCTGTACGACAGACTCCATGCCAGAATTGCACAGTGTGACGCAGTTCATGGCGGTTCATTCTCGTACTAGCCACGTTACACGGAAATGTTATTTTTCAGTTTACCAGCAAATACAGCTGTATTTTGCCATAATGTTTTGATCACGTTATCCTCTGTATTCCATTATTATGCTGTATGAATTTCGTTGGTATCAGACTTCTCCTTCTTGGTGTTCTTTTTTCACTTTCTGCCATCTGTGTGGAAGTCTATGCCATCAATAAAGGGAGACCTGTTGATCTTCGCCGTGGACTGGTTTTACAGCCCTTACAGTATCATTGGTGGTCTTGAAACAAATCCTCCGAAGCAGTGCTTTCATCTTTGGAAACAAATTGAAGTCGTGGACTTAAAGTCAAGCAAGTAGGAGGGTGATAAACACTTCCTAACCCCATCGACAGAACAGGTCGTTAACAATGCCAGCAACATGGTAGCGAGTATTGTCATTTAAAATTATCAGAGTATGCTCCAGCAAATGATGCCACTTCCTCCAAAGAGCTGGACACAGGTTATGTTTGAGAAAATGTGCATAATATGCTGCATTTACCATCTGTCCTAGAGCTACTGCACGTGCTAATATGATGCCCTCACAGTCGTAGACGACAATGATCATTACCCTAATCAGACCTGCCAGATTTTACGATTTACCCGTAAGACTTACAAAAAATGCGACTTGTTTTACAGGCGAGATGTTAATTTTATGGATTTAGCGTTTAACCCAGATTTTTTTTTTCTTGATAATTTTGCACCCCCACCATTAGAACTGTTTGAATTTAACTTAATCCATTTAAAATAAGCGCAGGTGTAAGTTAGGAATAAACTTCTCTTCAGCTACATGTGCTTATGTGGGAAAGTTTCTTCTGTAGTTTTCCCACATGGTCATTTCAAACACTAAAGCTTACGCCATGCGTAAACTGAACTGTCCCAGCTTTAGGCTTGTCTGTCTCTTGTTATGTTTACCCCCCCCCCCTTTTCTGATAATGCATTGTTCGTCCCCCAAGTAGCAACTTCTCAGTAGGACGGTGTGGGGTGTCCGGCTTTGGAGAACTGGTCTTTTATTACTCCCAGTTCGAAATGCTATCCCAAAACGTAGTTATTGTAGAAAAAATTTCAAACAGATTTTAAATCTGTGGAATTTTTGAGCCCAAATCGATACCCCAACATGATGAAATTTCGGTATGCTGTTCAGTACACTTAGTGGACCAATCCGATTGAAAACAGTTGTCAGCACTCGCGGGACAGTGCACACATGTGCAAGATTTGGATGAAATTCTTAATTATAAAACTGCGCATGTGTGATAGCCTTTTATTTTAGAAATTAACATGCAAAAATGGTAATCTGTAGTAAAGCAGTGATTAAAATTTAATATGTGACTTGTGTAACATACCAACTTATATAAATCACTTACTCAAAGCTTTACCCAGATATATTTATTTGGTTCTAGTTCCAGTTGAAGAAATTTTCATTTGATTTTCCTTCCCTCTGAGTTCCTTTGTTGTTGTTTTTTTACAGATGTTTCTGGCCTCTTGATTTTAGTCAAGGCGTGTTCTCAATGTATAGGAAGATTATTATCAAAAGTTTTGTTTACTCCTGTAACCATGATACCCAGGAGTAAACAAAACTTTTGATAATCTTCCTATACATTGAGAACATGCCTTGACTAAAATCAACTTTTAATTGATGTGTTTGCTACATTTAATCAATATGCTAGATAAGTAATTTAATCGAAGATATCGATGAAATTTTTCATGGAATACAGCAATGATTTTTTTTTATGGATTTCAGTTCCTGAAAGTTGGCAGGTATGCCTTAATGTTATTGGGGTTCTGTCTGGCCTTTGCTTAGCATGGCAGCCCGTAATCCTTCCATTTATTAGACTGGCATTTGAGTTCCAGTTCATAACACCAATCCCATGTTTCATCCAACGTAAGGATATGCTGTAGAAATGAGTCCCATTCACACTGTGCCGTTTCAAATGGAGTCGAGCTGCCTCGTAAAGTTGCCATTTGTCAACATCACTTTAAGCGTGACTCACCTAACATGATTTTTCTCGTGTTTAGCTGTGTTTCTTTTTTTTTTTTCCAAAACGTGCAGCACAGTCGTATGCGAAAGGTTACTCTCGTGGGCGAGTTCAAATTGTCCACCGCTGGTCATTCTCGAACAATGCAGACAAAGTGAGCTTGAGTTTCACTTACCTCTGTGCCCAGAAGCACAAGCCACATTTCTCCATCTGCTTTTGAATGCTGCCACATACCTTGCTATCGTACTATATAGTAAACCAAATGCTCCACAAGCTTGTTGTAGTCCTTCATGTAACATTCCTTCACGGTATGAACTCTAGCAACTTCTGTGTTTAGCTAACACCACTGCTCGAACTTTGTAAACTTGGCTTTATACAGCACACTAACTACGAGGTGTGTTTATGTCACGACTGGCATATGCCATTCGAGAGAGAATTTAACCACGGTACCCAGGGTACGTCAGGAGGGTACATAACATAGGAGATACCAGTTAGATTCTCTTGGAGGACTCCTGTGCAGCATCATTCTTACTAAATAATTTCCAACCCTGTATCTATCATAATTGAAATCTCACAATGAGAATCTTTTACGGAAATGTAGCAAATGTTAATGTGGCACAATTATTCCAGTAAACAAGTGTTATTGTCTACTGTTCCAGTAAATAAGTTAATGGGTTCATCTTCAGTGTGTTCTTCAGATTGCAAAATTGCATCATATTGTAAATTTTCTCTGAAATTGGATATGTTTATATGGTAAAAGAGCATAGATGTATTCTGAGGACTAAACGGACTTGTTCTTGTGGCCTGTGTAATTACTAATTTAAGTGAAGAACTCTTAAAATGATAGATTGAATTTTTACTGAAATTTACTACTTTATTGTATTTTGAGCCACTGATATTTAGAGGGTTTTTGGTTAATATTTTTAGCACAGACTTTTCAGGTGTGTATATTTATTTTTGCTTCAGTGTGGGTACATTGTGGAAGTAAGTTGAAATGCTGTGAATGTGATAAGTGGCTGACTTTTGTATCTTTAATTTGGTACAGTTTATGGGTCTGTTTCATATTTTTTCAGGTATGTAAAGCAAAAATGTATTGTGTAGTACTTAGCATTTATTTATAATTTGTACTGCCTTGTTTAGACCCAGCCTACTACAAATACAACAGTTGCGCCTACGACAAGCAAAACGTGGAGCAGTGTTACATCAAACCAAGAGGATGGTGGTCAAGAACGGACCTTCTTGGGCCAGCAGTCGCCATTTTTTCCTCAGGAATTCCCGAAATTAGCTGGTGGAGATGTACCAACCGAAGGCACCCCGAAATCAAGTGCAGATACCCAGTATGGGCCAGGACCAAGTTTAAGGCCACAGAGTAAGTGCTAGTGCATTTCGTAGAACATACAAACTTGCTGAAAGTTTACTGTTGTTAATGAATATCACATGTGAATGGGCATTACACTAAATGAGTGTTCAGTTATTTAAATCCATGCTCACAGGTGCATAAGGATGAAAGTTTTCCAAGTCACACAACTCTTTAAATTGAAAGGTTTCCTTCAGCTTTGTCCTCCCCTGTTTTTGTTGTAAATACATTAAAAATACTGAAATTCAGAGTTCCTGTTTATAAATGCAGCCTGCTTTCTCAATTACACATTTATATTTGCATCACTTTATATTTTCAGATAGTTTTTCACAATTCAGTGTATTTTTGAGAATTTGTTTTCAAAATTTTTGAAGCTTGCTTTTGGAGAAAACTTTTACAGTAGTAAACTTTTTGATGCTGTGGCACAGAAGTCCTTGGGAAATTGGCATGAGGTTTCCTTTAGATTTTGTTTAAAAAAAGAAAAACTATATTTCCTACTCTTTAAACTGCCTCTAATTCTGTGCTGTACATCAAATGCCATTCTGGTAGTACTTAGTTCACCAATCTGTGTGAGGCCTAAAGTGAAAACACATGGACTTTCAGAAAAAAATTTATATGTAACAAAAAAAAAAAAAAAAAAAAAACAACAACAACAAAAAAAAAAAAAACAATTAAGAGGGCAAAAATTGCATTGCATATATGCAGAAATTTAATGATTCATTGTTCTACAGTGAACTCAATGTTGGCAGGAATGTGTTTCTTTTTCAGATGACTTGAAATTCAGAAGACATCTTGATTTTAGACAGTATTTTGAATTAGTGAGCTTATTCAATGTGATGAAAATGACTGCTTCAAGTCTCATGGTGACCATCTGCCTAAAGGCTTAGCCTTTTGCCTGCCTGCCTTCCAAATAAGGATTTTTCAATGTTCTCCATTATCTTGTGACAGTGTAAATTATTCATACAAGCTTTTCTTTGAGTTGCTCCTGTCCATCACCAAGAGGTTCTAATTTTCTTATTCTCACATATTGCTGCACCACTTCTTTGTTTTCATTTCAAACTCTGCTGTTCAAATTCCCCAAAATGTTTTTTTTCTGTCTGGTTTGAACCACCACATTTTTGAAGCCTTGTAAAAGAAGTCCACTTCTTCAGAACTATAAAACCTTTTACTGCTGTATTGCAGTGAATTTTAAAGTAGTTACGCTCAGCATTTCTTTACAAGTTCTCCACCTTGAAAGCCAGTGTGTTATCAAAGGCTGTGAATGTGAATTCCTCCTTGTACTGCGTGCTTTTTTGCATCCAAATAGTTTTCTAACCTGATGCTTGGTCTCGCGGCAGCCTATCACACGTAGGTTGAATTTTTCTGCCTTGATGAATCCTAGCACCTATCACTTACTTGGTTTATGCATTTGAGCTTGGTCTTTTTTGCTGAAGAGATGATCAGTCGGTATGGATTTTCTTAATGTTTTTTCAATGGGTATTACAGACATGTTGATAAAATTATGGAATCATGTAAATTGCTTAACACAACTTCAGTGCCACTTGTATTTAAGATGATTGCTGGATCTGTGATTTAAAAAAAAAATAATTGTAGATGGTTTCATCTCTTATTAGGTTTGCTATTTCTTTCAGATTTGGAAATGTGAACAAACTTTTCATTCAAATTTTATGTCCCCCTTCCCTCTTATCCCATTTTTAATTTGTACATCTCTAAACTCCACCACTAGCTGCACTTGAGTTTTTTCATTGCATGTGTGGGAGGTATCTGCTATGAAAATTCATTATGGGGCATTTATTGCCACTTAGCAAGGGTATCTCTGTCATTGTACTATTGTTCCTAAAAATTCTTCCCACCCCTTATACTCATACTCCCCAAAATTAAATGAGTCACTGTTACATCAAAAAACAAAAACAGCATTGCAAGCAGGGCGCGATTTCACCGATTAGCAACTAGCAAATAGCTAGTGAAAAAAAATCGCAGTAGCAAATATTGCTAGTAAGGTAATTTCTTTATTTAAAGTAACCAAAAATCATTATTAATCCACGAAGTTTACATAATAGTTTCTATTATCACTTGTTAAAACAGCGACGATCAGCGATTCTTTTTCGCCAATTTCCTTTTGACACTTAATACCCATCCTCCCCATATCTTTCATCCCTTCCAAACTGTCGTAGAAGCGCATTGAAACTCCTCTCCATCGTGCCCTCATTGGTCTATTACAGAAACTGAACGTGACGTCGGCAATGGTTGCTGTGGCAACCCAGAGCTCTGGGATGGATCAGTTGTTTGACCACCTGCTCTGCCACCCTCCCTTCTTTTGCCCCACGAACTTTGTCCTCAACTCCTGTCGTACCCTAAGCCAAGCGATCGCCTTTATTGGGTGGCATAGATAGACGCTTTTTACGAAACGTGTTCGTGGAGGGTAAACGATTACGGAAGAAACTTTTGCTTCGTCTGACTTCTGGTTTTGGAAATTTTCCTTGTATTTTCAAGCTGAAATACAAATATTTATCCTGTAAAATGTTAATGAGCAATAATACTTGACAGAGGCAACATCGTGAGAAAAAAAAAATTATGATTACGGAAAAAATCCGAATTCCGTCGACCTATCGTTTTCTAGTTTCGTAAAGACTGAATTCCAATAATAACGAAAAAAGCCGGAATTCCTTGAATTCACGGAAGAATCTCATGCCTGAAGATTACAGAAAAATTTTGCAGCAGCCAACTTCCGATTTTACAAATTGTTCTCCACAGTTTCAAGCTAAAATGCAAACATTTATGCAATAAAATGATATTTAACAAGAAAAGCGGACACAAAGACAACATTGGAAGAACAATTTGCGATTACGGCAAAATTTTCTTACTCCGTTTCACTACTGTGTTCGAAAGTTTTGAAGCACAAAATTTTGTCTCCACATGGAAGACGACCCCCCCTCTCCCAAATATCGATCTTCAGAATGATCTAACTGATGACAAAAAAATAAAATAAATAAAGCGGGATTCTGCGAATCCCTGTAAGAATCTCGTGTATATCATAAAAATAATAGCAAAAGAAAAATTTGAAACAAAATGAAAATTTGTAGAATCCGTAGTTTTGATAGTGAGTTCCGTAGTCAGACAACTAATTCCGTAGAAACTACGGCATTGTGTGGTAGTTGGCAGATATGAAGTGTGTAGAAGTTTAGCAGAAAGTTGTGCGATACTTCCACTTAGTACTGCATGTTGTGAGGTGGGATTCAGTTTTTTAAAAAGAATACAAGGGGATTGGAGGAACAATTTGTCTGTTGAAACTTTAAATGCTCTGATGACAATTGAAATTCTGTAGAAGGGCCACAAGAAGAGATTTTTAATCCATGGTCAGCAGTTATAAAGTGGTATGATGACAAAGTCAGACACCCTGAGTGTAAAACCATATGGGAAGAAATATGAAAACATATTCATGTGGTATGAGAATTTGTTAGAAATTAATAATAAAGATAGTCACTAAACTTATCTAAAATTCTATTCATTATTCAAAAAGGTAAGTCAAAATATTTATACACATTTAAATTTCTGTGTAACTTTATTAGAAAATAAGTTATGATGTGATTTAGTTTTACTTGCTAGTCATGCAAATGTTTTGCTAGCAAACTATTTGGTCACTAGCAAAATTTGCTAGTGAGCAAAAAAGATGAAATCTTGCCCTGATTGCAAGTAATTAGAAGTATTCAGTAATAAAACTTCAGGAGTCCAAACTCTGCAAGTTAAAATTTTTGTGTCGAGTTGGCACACCATTGCATGAAAAATGCTCATTGTAAAGGTGATTTTTATTCTAACTTTTTGTAACATTGGGACAGGTAATGAAATTTATTGTTTTAGATGAAATTGGATGTTACATTCTGAGTTACCAAAAATGACTAGAAAAAAACCCTATTTGTGTTAATAACTATTTCCAGAAGGTGGCATCTGTATGTATCTGGTAACTTAAGACTTCTCCTCTAAATGAATGTGTAATTTTAGAAATACTTTTGTTGTCACTTGACTTTAAACATATGTTAGGGATTCCATTCTTTTGAAATCTCATACATGTTAAATTTGTACAGGCAAGGCAAAAAAGTGAAAAATATTTGTGTGTGTGTGTGTGTGTGTGTGTGTGTGTGTGTGTGTGTGTGTGTGTGTGTGTGTGTGTGTGTGTGTGTGTGTGTGTGTGTGTGATTTCCATGTACAGTCAACTCTTGATAAGTCAAATTCGAAGAGAGTGCGAAAAAAAGAGTTCTCAAGAACTCTTTTTAGAGTTCTCAAGAAAAGTTATAGAGAAAACATTATGCACATAGGACATTCAGGGAGTTTTACTTTTTTTTTGAGTAGTCAAGAATTTCGTCTTACCAAAGCTTGAGTTACGAGAGTTGAATATACTGATATTTGTCAATTATGTAAGGCAATACAGGTTGAAAGGGACAAAAAAAAAAGTATTTAGACAAGTTTACTGTTTCATAAAATGTACATTAGAAATGGAAAAATGTTAAGGAATTTTAAGAAACAGTTCCACATCTTTAATCAAAATCTGCATCTCATTTGATGTTGTATGTCTCCTAGGAGCATGCCATCACTTCAAGTTCCTGTCTGAGAAAAACTACTGGACCAACCAAAGCACTTAAAAGTATTGGTTGTAGGGGAAGGTGACTGCATTACTGACTTCTTTTTTTCTCATCAGTGATCCACTTTCATAAACATAAATCTTCAAAAATGCACTATGAAGTAAGGCATGAAAACAAATGCTACTTGTCTGATTTATAGTTACTGATGTTGACTGAGACCATAGCAAATGTATTACTGATCAGTGGTGAATGAAGTCGATATTGTTAACTGCAGCCACTTGCACTATTAGACATATTTTTGTTGTTGTTTGCTTTGAACTGATGGGCATTTTTATAGTTTTCCAAATCTGTTTTTAAAATCCTGTTGCATAACTTTCCCAAGCAGATCATTTTATAAGATATTGCAGGCTGTGATACAACCAAGCAATTCCTATTGCATTATCTTTCACTGTGATCAAATGAAAGATGAATACCTATTAAATGGTTGCAGAGGAGGAGGAAATTACTAGTGCATGTATGCAATAGTAGAGGAGGAGGAAATTACTAGTGCATGTATGCAATAGTGATTACCTTTCTTCAGAGACACCTTGCATAAACAAAGTTTCTCATTGGTATTAATGAAGTCATTGTGTATTAATGAAGTTTCTCAGTCGCAATCGTAGTTCATGTTGCATTACTCATGATTGAAAGATGCATCGTAAATGTGTCAGTTTTAAACTGTTTTGTTATGCGTGCAGGGAATTTACTTCAAAAGAAAAGCAAAGATCCATGGACAGGATTTATTGAGAAAATAATACAAAATTTGAGTTGGTTGCAAGATGGACGGCAATCATATAAGCTGAGGCCCACACCCAAATTGTGGAAGCTGTATGGTCAATCTTCAACCACTGCTTAAAGAAATGTAATGCTGGGTGCCATTTGTTGTTCCATTGGTTTGGATAGAGCCTATGGGCCACATTGCAAATTGTTAGTTTTGACTTGCAAATTTTCATTTTTCATCTAAAAAATAAGGAAAAGCACTGTGTACCCAAAGTTTTCATCTTTGCTACAAGTTCCTCATTTGCCTAATTTACAAATGCCCGAACATCCAACACTTGCAGATATCAAGATTTTACAGCTGAACTTTCAGTGGACCCATTTTTTGTCATTCAGGAGTTACATTGATGTTGTAATTTCAGGTAGAATTATTATCCTTCCACAGGGGTCGTGCTGCCGATCGCCATCTTCGCAATTTGCGAAAAAGAAATAATTTTGGTGATGGAAAAAAACTTTGCCGATTACCTTTTCATAGTGTTATAACACTTTGGCGAAAACAAATTGAATTTGGCGACTAAATTGGTGAAAACTTTGAAAAAGCCAGCACAATCCCCTGCTTCCATAGTGTACTGTCTTAGATAATAAGTAATGAAAGAAGAGCTACAACATACTTTATTTGCATGTTTAGTTACTCCATGAGCATATTACCTACAAGTTTGTTTTTTTGCCAGTGGAAATTCTAAACATTATAAGTAATATTGCCAATAATTGCTACAAATTAACCTGGCAATTAAAAACAAAAATTAAAGATTTAGATGTCTATATTCATTACACTATTAATCTCCTATGTTTTTTTTTAGATGTCTATATTCATTACACTAATAATCTCTGACGGTCTTAGTTGGTATACCAACTAAGAGATCAATAGTGCCTCATTTCTCATGATTAAGGAACATGAGAAATGAGGCCCTCAACTCTGCCCTCTCCAGAGAAGTTTGCCTAAGAAATGCAATACTGCAGTAGACAAGTTACAAACAGATAGCACCATACACCACTCACTTTGAGACCACCTTCAAAGAATCAAAATCCTCACGACGACGTCCACATGCAACAATACTGCTTCCCATTATCTGCGCCGTCTGTGCTAAGACTGAGTTTTCATTGTTTTATATTTCCCTTGTTGACATTTTGTCTCTCGCTTTTCTCGTTCTGAACAGTGTGAACTTAACTCAATGTAAGTGTATGTATGTACATATATTTTCAAATGTTAATGATCACTGTTGATTCTCTCCACATTAGTTAGAATTTAATCAGACCTTGACAAATTCACACGTTTGTGCGCGAAAACTCAGCTATATAATTTGTTTCCTACACCAATAAAAACTTACAGATTTTTTTCCAAGTTCAAAAATCAGGAAGGTTGCAAAAAGAAGATATATTAGCAACAATCCTGTGTAAATGCTGATTGTACTGACAAAGTGTTGATGCTATAGGAAAATGTAAAAAAAAAACCAAAAAAAAAAAAACCCCTGTTGATATAAGAAGTATCATCATGAACTAATAACTTTTGAATTCCTACCTTCTCAGAATTAAATAAGAACATGTTTGTTTTCTTTCTTTCTTATACTGTAATTCAATTTCTTTTACCACTTGTTTTTAATATGAACCCGTTGCTTACTGCCAGTTTAGCATGATGAACAAAATATGGTGGTTTAACTAGTTTTGACAGTTTCTTTACAGCCAAGTGTATGGTGGGCAGTTTTCTTCTTGACTAAGTGATCTTGTAGTTAGTTCACTTGAATGTGTAAAGTTGCCATTTTTTAAAACCCATATCTTACCTAGTAACATGCTTATGCATTCTGTGTTTATTTTCTGCATTATTTTTGCCACTTTTGGAAGTTCATTCTGGAGGAGCATTGGAAATTCTTATGAAACAGGGGACAAAAAAAAAAAACACCATAAAAACTAGACTGAATTAGGTCTTCATGCTTTTTGGGCAGATAATTTTAAGTATAGCATTCGTTTTGAAGGTGGCATACTTGTGCAAGTGTTAAAACATGAGTCAGATTTCAAAACCATTGGGCAAAAAAGCTCTCCAGATTGACATTCCTACATAATAATAGTGTTATTCTTGTTCTTTGTTGTGAAATGCAGGAAAATCAGAATTATGATCTAAGATTTTTTTTTTGTAGAACAAGATAAATCAGAATATAGGAACAGTAAAAATCTTCAATCATTTTTCCCTAGGATAACAATTATTCATAGAATTAAAGGTATTATTTGGCAAGTAAATGCTATACTCAACTGTTACCATGTGGCTATCTTCTCAGAAAACCTGAAAATTGTATTTTTGGGGAGTGGAAACAACTTCATGATAATTAACACAGTAATCAGACATCTCTGAATTGATTGTGTTTACTGTTCCCATGTAATATCAATCACATCAGAAAACTTAAAATTTCCTCGCCCTGGAGCGAAACCCGCATCTCCCGATTACCGTTTGAGCAGGCTAACCATTACATCACCCAGGACGACAAAGTCCCAAGCATCTTGAGTGTTCAAGTTTTCTGATGTGATTGATATTATTATAAATCAGTCAATTCAGAGATGTCTAATTGCTGTTTAATTATCATGACATATTTTCCACGTATTATTAGAGTATTTTGGCCACTAGGACAATCCGTATTTAAATTAGAACAAGAATTTGAATAAATATCAGATTGTGCAAGTTGAGGTATCCAGAGCTTTCTCGTAGCAACAACTATGCAAGTTCTAATGTCAGGGTGCCCACGCGTCCTTGAAAACCTGAAAAGTCCTTGAATAAAAAAAAACAACAACATTTCAAGTCCTGGAATGTCGTTGAATTTCTTTAATTAGCCTGGAAAGTCCTCGAATTTTAAAATCCCACAGCCGAAAAATTTCGATCGAAATTTCCGACCTTTTTCCGTTTTGTCATAGTAAGTTGTTTACTTTTTCTACACATTTCCTTGCACGTTTTATTCCTTTGATTGTCTTGCTTGCATGATTCAAGCCTCTGGTGCAGTAGTCTTTTTTTGGTTCATTCAATGCTTGGTGAATGCATAAGTCCATGAAGTGTACTGCATTAATTACACTAAGTCCCAACAGCGTCTTCTTTCCCTTCCAATGCTTTCTTACCAGCGTGGAAAAACCCACACTGGTAAGAAGCGTTGGAGGGGAAGAAGATGCTGTTGGGACCCAGTGTCGTTAAAGCAGTACACTTCATGGACATGTGCATTCACCAGGCATTGAATGAACCAAAAAAAGACTACCGCACCAGAGGCTTGAACTATGCAAGCAAAGACAACCAAAGGAATAAAATGTGCAAGGAAATGTGTTCAAAAGGTAAGCAACCTATTATGACTATAATTGTATGCACGTAAATTAAGAACAGTTGTGGCTTGTGCTATAGATGTTCTAACACTGAATTACTTTTTCCTTTTGTTATTTTTCACTTTTGTTCTGCAATCTCTCACTGACATCGGAAGTCAAAAAGAGTAAACTTCAAAGCAGCTGCGTCACTGGGAGAAAGGGTGCACTGCGGTCTAACTGGGAGTTAAGTAGGTGAGCAATTCCATTTCAGATCAATCACCTTCTTGACCTCACCATTTCTGATTTTGATGAAATTTGGTATGAAGCACACATATGACAAGGTAAGTAATTCTGCCAATTTTCAGATTTTTATTTTGAAAATTCTCCAAGATACACACATAATAAAAATTGAAATTTTCGTAAAAAATGACAAACTCGCACACTTATAAATGGCTGTAATTTTTTTCCTAATTGTAGTAGAGTGACAATTCGAACACAGTTGCAAAGCTAAAGGATTGAGCTTTCTATAGATACCATACATGACCTTACAACAGATTAAAGTTTCAAGGTCATCCACTGTGACATTTGACCTTGAATATCTCAAAACATGCCATCTTAAAAAATTACGAAAAAAATATATTTTATTGCTACAACATTCTTCTACCCATGTGCCAGATATTAGGCTGGCACCGCTATGGCAAGGCAGTGTAGGATTAATAGGAGTGTCATGCTGCACCCTTCTGTATGTAAGGCACAGAGACATACCATGCAATAAATATTTCTTACGTTGAGGATTTGTGTTTATTATACATGAAATGTGTATATATTATAACAGATCAACAGATTTATCAGAAATATGCTATGTGACAGCAATTTTACTTGATAGACACAATATTCAGCAGTAAGTAATGTCAACAAATCTTTGAGATCAGAGATTGAAACTCCTTCCATTTTAGCCAGTGGCAGGGTTTCTTCTTAGCCAATGACAAAGCTTCTTATTAGAGCCAATGACAGGGTTTCTTATTAAAGCCAATGGCAAGGCTTCTTATTACAGCCAATGAGAAATCTTACTGGTACACCATTTTACATTTGCTGTTATTTCAATTCTGAGCTTGTGAGTGTGTAGTTATCAATTTATCTGTAACATTGTTAACTGTTTAATTGTTATTTCATTTTATCTTTGTTATCTTTATTTAATCAATTTCTTTTTATCAAACTATATTTATTTATCATTTTTTTTGCAGGTGCAGTTTCATTTACCAAAATGGACTTTAAAAGTCAAATTTTTTGTTGCAATCCTCTGGGTAAAAGTGGACACACAAGGTTTAGAAAGAATCTGAGAAATGTACAGCCTTGGATGGTTCAGAAATGTCCAAATATAACATTAGAACAGAAAATATGTAGTTCATGCAGAAAATCTATCTCTGAAATGCCAGGTCCTTCATGTATAATTGAAACAGATGCAGAGGCAGAACAACCTCGGTTAAGTGAAGATAATTCAGAAGGAGTGGTGAAGAGTGAGATATGGACTGACAGAGACACAACTTTGGATAGTCTGAATGATATGTTACTTTCTCTAGGCGAATCTCCTGTGAAAAAAAAAAAAAAAAAAAAAAGATTAGGTGTTGGACAGTACAGTATAAAGAAATATCAGAAAATTGGTGAAGTGATAAAAGACTACATAGGTGTTCCAGAATGTGATAATCCTGTGACAGTGTCTGATGAATCTGTCATGATTTTACAGTTGAAAGAAAAATTTCAAGAAACAGACTAGCAGTGTTAAAGTCCAAATACTAACAATATTACCTAGAACCTGGAGTATTCGTAAAATTCAGGAAGAATTTGGTGTAACATATTACATGGCACGAAAGTCTAAAAATCTTGTGGAAGAGCAGGGTATTTTAGCAACTCCAAATCTTAGGCCTGGGAAAACTCTCAGTGACAGCACAGTTGAAAACGTTATTGCATACTATAATAGTGATGAAGTGAGCCGTTGTTTACCAGGAAAAAAAGATTTTGTTACAATGATGGAATCAGGATCAAAAGTACAAAAACAGAAACTTCTTATTCTAGGAAATTTGAAAGATATTTCAAGGATTTAAAGACAAGAATCCTAATGTCAAAGTAGGGTTTTCAAAGTTCTGTGGTTTACGCCCAAAGAATTGTGTGCTGGCTGGTGTAAGTGGAACACACTGTGTCTGTGTGTGTTGTGTTCATGAAAATGTAAAACTTTTGCTAGCAGGGTGCAAATTGCAAGACAACTCGTAATGATGAATTACCAGTTAGGACATACAAAGATTGCCTTGCAAGAATAACTTGTAACCCTCCTCTTCCAGAATGCTTCTTCTTCAAGTGTGATTATTGTCCTGGTATAGCACACTTACTAGAGCAAATAAGTAGCTTATTCACCATGAATGGGATTGATAAAATTGTTTATAAATTGTGGACTACAACTGATCGCACAACACTTATGACAGTCTGTAACCTCTGCATCTGTTTCAATTATACATGAAGGACCTGGCATTTCAGAGGTAGATTTTCTGCATGAACTACATATTTTCTGTTCTAATGTTATATTTGGACATTTCTGAACCATCCAAGGCTGTACTTTTCTCAGATTCTTTCTAAACCTTATGTGTCCACTTTTACCTAGAGGATTGCAACAAAAAATTTGACTTTTAAAGTCCATTTTGGTTAATGAAACTGCACCTGCAAAAAAAAATGATAAATATAGTTTGATAAAAAGAAATTGATTAAATAAAGATAACAATAAAGATAAAATGAAATAACAATTAAACAGTTAACAATGTTACAGATAAATTGATAACCATACACTCACAAGCTCAGAATTGAAATAACAGCAAATGTAAAATGGTTTACCAGTAAGATTTCTCATTGGCTGTAATAAGAAGCCTTGCCATTGGCTTTAATAAGAAACCCTGTCATTGGCTCTAATAAGAAGCTTTGTCATTGGCTAAGAAGAAACCCTGCCATTGGCTAAAATGGGTGGAGTTTCAATCTCTGATTTCAAAGATTTGTTGACATTATTTACTGCTGAAAATTGTGTCTATCAAGTAAAATTGCTGTCACATAGCATATTTCTGATAAATCTGTTGATCTGTTATAATATATACACATTTCATGTATAATAAACACAAATCCTCAACATAAGAAATATTTATTGAATGATATGTCTCTGTGCCTTACATACAGAAGGGTGCAGCATGACACTCCTATTAATCCTACACTGCCTTGCCATAGCGGTGGCAGCATAATATCTGGCACATGGGTAGAAGAATGTTGTAGCAATAAAATATATTTTTTTCGTAATTTTTTAAGATGGTATGTTTTGAGATATTCAAGGTCAAATGTCACAGTGGATGACCTTGAAACTTCAATCTGTTGTAAGAAGGTCATGTATGGTATCTATAGAAAGCTCAACGCTTTAGCTTTGCAGCTGTGTTTCAATTGTCACTGTACTACAATTAGGAAAACATTTACGGCCATTTTATAAGTGTGAGAGTTTGTCATTTTTTACGAAAATTTCGATTTTTATTATGTGTTTATCTTAGACAATTTTCAAAATAAAAATCTGAAAATTGGCAGAATTACTTACCTTGTCATATGTGTGCTTCATACAAAATTTCATCAAAATCAGAAATGGTGAGGTCAAAAACTTATTTTTTTTTATTGATCTGACGTGGAATGTCCCAGGTCAAGATTGGAACCCCTCCCCCCATCTACCACGAGAGGAAGTTGAGTGTTTGCTACCCCCAGAGCACTTGTTCTGTGATGGGGAAAACTATCGTATCGTTTCTTTCATTTTCCTTACGGCAAGGCAGGGATTTCCCCTTGTTTCTTCTTTATCTGCTTGAAAGCAGATAAAGAAGAAACAAGAAGGGGGAAATCTCTGCCTTGTCGTAAGGAAAATCTGCTTGAAAGCGGATTCATTCGATGCTGTTAAATAGGTGCATTTCACTAGCCCCCCGACCACGGTCGAGCAGTTTTAGAAACGGGTGACCTTGAACACCCACAGTAGCCGCCCCGGTGGCGCAGTGGTCTAAGGCGCTGGCCTCTGATCATTCGTCCGTAATGGGTCCGGGTTCGAATCTCGGTCAGGCATGGATGTTGTGTTTGTCTTACGGCACTGGCTCTCTCCCTTCCCTGGAACCAGTGACCCTAAATTAGGGATGGGCGACTGCTTATAGCCCATTGAGTTGCTCATGGTGGTTGTTAAAACCTCCAATCAAAAAAAAAAAAAAAGAAAAAAAAATAACACCCACAGCACGTTCAAACCGTTCGAAGGGTTAATAATAATAATAATAAAAAAAGTGCATAATTTAAAAACTTTACATTGGATCCAAGCGAAATTTGCAGGGTAACGTTATAAGACCAAGTTATGGTATCTGTCAAAAATTCAGCTCTGTTAAATGAAAATTTGGAAAATTATTTTTTTTGCATTTTTATCGTTAGTTAGGGAAGGAGGCAGCTCAACAGGTGGTCCACAGGACTGCGAATGAAATGGTAGACGTGTTTGACGAATTGTGCATGCCAACAGGTGATGGACTTGCTGCTGTTGTTCCATGAGAACAAAAAGTTGAAATTATTTGTGTTGGTTCATTTTCCATATTTTGGTTGCACTTTTCTTCTGGCCACAGAGTATTATATTACTCTTATGTATCTGGCAATAGCATAGGATTATACACAATGCTCATGGCATTACTGAGTAGGAATTCCTTACATTGCTTTTCCGGAAAGTTCTTTGCAATGTGCGTGTAGCGACTGAAAAAAAAAATCTTTGATTTTTGTTGGCTTAGTGTTTTGCTTTGAAATGTCTCTAGTAGTCATCTAATTGTTAGATATTACAATTTTCTTGTTTTTGTGTTTAATAAATATGAGTCGTAAGTGCAATTTCAGTGATCTTTGGTTGCTTGGTTGCACAATCCCAAGTATTCCACGTGGATTAGTAATGATTGTGGCAATAATCATGTTGCGAGATGTTTGTTATGCTTAAAAAACATCAATATTTGGTTCATGGGAGAGTCTGCATTGCAAAGTCACATGAAAAGTAAAAAGCATGTGACCATTCTGAAAAGAAAGTCGAAATTCCACCTTAGATGGACTGTTTGAAAAAGTACCGGCACCAGCATCGCAAACACCATCATCCCCAGAGCCATTTTCATCATCAGCAGCAGGTTGTTTACCCAGAAAAGATCCTACAAAAGTCGAAATATTATGGGCTTTAAAAAGTGGTAGAAAGCCATTATTCGTACAGATCATGTGCTGGGATTGATAAATTGTTTCGATTGATGTTTCCAGACAGTGAAACGGCTCTCAACTTGTGGGCAAACAAAATGTTCATATATTTGCTGCTTTAGCTTGGCACCCCATTTTAAATCACTTTTGTTGCAACAGATTAATGAAAGCAAAGATTTTGTTGTTTTGTTTGATGAGAGTTTAAATAAATACTCTCAACAAAAACAAATGGACATCCATATAAAATTTTGGGACAAGAACAGAGTAACATCACAGTATCTGACTTCTTGTGTTTTTAGGCCACGCAAGTGCAGAAATTTTGTTAGACAAACTTAAGCAGTCTTTGAAGGATTTGCCTTAAAAAAATACAGTTCAGTTTTCTATGGATGGGCCTAATGTGAATTTAAAGCGTTTTTCTTTATTTCAAGATAATTTATCAGCCAATTCAAATGCATCTCTCTTAAAAACCAGTACCTGTGGATTGCCCATTGTGCATAATGCATTGCGACATGCTACTTCTGTGAGTGATTGGGAAATAGAAAAATTTCTCTCAAGCCTATACAGGTTATTTAAAGATTCACCGGCATAGTGTGAGGATTATTTAAATGTGGATAATGCTATAAAAATGCCACTAAAATTCTGTCCACACAGGTGGGTTGTAAATTATCGTGTGTGTGAATGTGCTATAGAAATTTGGCCCTTTATTTTGAAGTATGAAACTTTAGTATCCCAGAAAATTGTAAATAAGCCTTGCACAGTTTCCTTTAATGGGTGAAGGATCCATTGGCACTTGCTAAATTATATTTTTTTAATTGTATTGCAAAGCAACTGAGTCCCTTTTTAAAAAAGTATCAGGCAGATAAGCCAATGCTGCCATTCATGGCTGAAGACTTAGAGAAAATGTTAAGGAATCTGATGAGTTGCTTTGTTAAAATGGATGTATTAGAACAAACAAAGACCATTACGGCACTTCTAAAAATTGATCTAACTGATAATAAAAATTGTTCCACTTATAGGATGATTGATATTAGATTCCGGGCCGAAAAGGAGGTGAAGACTTTGCCATCATATGTAAGTGAAAAGCAGATAATGGAATTTTGTATGAAATGCAGATCAATTTTGCAAAACCTTGTCAAAAAATTGCTCACTAAATGCCCACTGCAGTATGCTCTTGTGTGGCACATGAAGTGTTTAGGTCCTAAATTAATGAGTGCTGAGAAGGAATCTTGCTTAAAAAGATTATTCTAGAAATTCTCGTGGACGCAAATCATCTGAAACCTGGTGTTGTTGACACTATTATGCTGCAGTTAAAAGGATTTTATAAGTAGTGTTGCAGCAGTAACTTCAGATTTTAAACTTTTTGATAACAATTATGAGGAATTCAGAATAGATGTGTTATCTTATGAACATTTATCGTCGAGTAAAAACTATGACCTGTTGTGGGAAGTAACTAAAAAGCTGCTGTTGCTCTCGCATGGACAGGCATCAGTGGAGAGAGGATTACACCATGTAAAGGGACTCCATTAATAAGGAACTAATAATTGACAATATGAAAGAAAACTTTGTTTCACAAAGAATTATATAAGGCCATCTAAGTAACATTGGTGGCATGGAAAAGGTAGAGTTTTCAAAATTGCTTCTGAGTAATGTCAGATGTGCTCGGCAAAGATATGTAATAAATTTAGAAGAAAAAGCTTGGGACAAGAATAATTCTGCTGTAGCCCAAAAAGAAAACAAAAACTGGATGAAATAGAAAGTATGAAAAAAGAAAAATATGTGTAGAAAATGAAGTATTAGATTTATTAAAATCAGTTGATGTCTTGGCAACAAAAGCAAAAGGTACTCATAATTTTAACTGCATTGTTAAATCAAATAGCTTTAGAAAAACAGCTCAAGACAAACAATCATTGATAAAAGAAACAGATTTTGAACTCAAGAAAAAAATAGATTTAGTGAATAATTGTAAATAAATTATTCACCCATTTGCTTAATATTTTTTAATATACTTGTTAATTATATTTTAACAATGATAAATTTAACGTTGTGTTAAAAGTACTAACATTTGAGTAGAAAAAATTGTAATTATTTAAAAATTGATTACAGTATTTTCCTTTGTTAAATATTTTCACATGAAGAAATTTTGTCATTCAGTAAAGAACATTTTGCAAAATTTGGAGATGTATTGTTGCTAAGATTTTTTTTTTATAATTGGCTACCAATTACAAATACTGTTAATGAGTATCATAATACAAAACACATAATTCTTGATATGTAATATATTCATTGCGGTTTAGGACATTGAAAAATTCATCCTTGAGTTTTTTTCCTGAAGGTCCTTGAAAGTCCTTGAATTTTTTCCCCTGAAAAAGAGTGGGCACCCTGTAATGTGAATCCATCCAGAAATCATTAGTTCTCCAGATGATGTAGATGTTAATGAAGGATAAGTATGTTTAAATCTTTGTAATTACATAGGCTTGCTTTTCAGCTCTTTAATTTTATAAGCAGAATTAGTAATACAATTTTTTTGTATTTTGAAAAATTGAATTTTTACTTGTGCAGTAATTAAATGAATTGCTGTTAGTAACTGTTGCTCAGTTTTTCTTTAATTTAAAAATAATTTTGATGTTTAAACAGCGGAAGGCAGTTGGGGTCGAGGTACTCTCCAGCAACACCAGCAGCAGCAGCAGCCACCTGGAACAGCAGGCGTCCTGCAACAGAACAGTGGCAGTGGCGTGAACGGTCCGCCGACTCCAACAGAGTCCCAACCTCTTCCTTCGTCCCAACAACACATGAGAGAACAGCGTCCCTATTCCACAGCTTCACGAAGTGCTCCAGTTCCTCCAAGCAGCATTGGCAGCGGAGCATCTATAAGTGGATCAGCTCCTACTACTCCTCCTGTGCTAGGATCAGGGCCTCCTGGTCCCAATGTTGGTGGGCAGATTGGACCAGGATCTGCCCTCCATCCGCCTCCCCCACAATTCAGGGGCATGTTGCCTCCATATGTAAGTGAATAATATATATATTTTATATGTGTGATTTATTTGTACTGTTTAAGAAATTCCATTAACATCATCACAAACTTGGTTTGTCAGTTTATTTAGGAACACAATCACCTGCTGTTAGAAAATTAGGTATTCCTTTTTCTGTGAAGCGGTTTTTAACAAGAAATTGAAAGGCCAGTTAGCTGTTTGATTCCCAAACACACAAAATATGCTGAATTGGTTAATACACCCAGAATGCAAGTAGATCTGTTTGTGTGAAATAAAATGAGGCAAAAAACTGCTGACCCATAACAGTATTCTGAGATATATCATCATCATCATTGTCAACCATTATCAATCCACTGCTGGACGAAGGTCTCCCCAAGTTTCCTCCACAACGGTCTGTCTTGTGCCAGTCTCCTCCATGTCACCCCTGCATACTTTCGAATTTCATCCACCCATCTCCCATGTGGTCTTCTTCTGGGTCTTTTCCTGTCCCTTGGAATCCAATCTAAAATTTCAGCTGTCCATCGATGATCTGTCCTTCTGGCAGTATGTCCAGCCCATTGCCATTTCAGGGATTTAACTCTGATCATGATGTCTTCCACTCTTGTCATTTTTCGGATCCACGAGTTCCTCTTCTTATCTCTCCTGGTTACACCAAGCATGCACCTCTCCATGCTTCTTTGAGTTGTCTGCAGCCTTTGTATGTCTCTTTTAGTTAAGGTCCACGTCTCTGCACCATACGTAAGCACTGGAAGGATGCATTGATCAAACACTTTTCTTTTAAGACATAATGGCATATTGCTCTTGAAAATTATGCTGTTTCTTCCAAAAGCTCTCTCCAGGCAAGTTTTGTACGCCGATTAATTTCTTCATCAATGTGACCCTCACTTGATATCTGCTGTCCAAGATAAACGTACGTGTCTGTTATCTCCAGCTTTTCTCCATCAATCGATAAATCTTCATTTCTTGTAAAAGCATTGAACATCACTTTTGTCTTCTGAAAGTTCATTTTTAATCCCACTTCTTTACTCTTGTCAGCAAGTTCCTGGATCATACTCTGCAGCTCTGATGGGGTAGTTGCAAAAATGACTACGTCATCAGCAAAACGAAGGTGGGTTAGATAATCTCCATTAATCTTTATCCCCTTGTTTTCCCAGCTCAGTGACTGAAAAACACCCTCCAATGTGGCATTAAAGAGCTTCGGAGATATGGTGTCACCTTGTCTCACTCCCTTTCCAATTTTTACGTGTGTTGTATTTTCAAACAGCCTAATCTTTGCACTTGCATTTTCATAGATGTTATTAATAATATTAATGTATGCATCTTCAATACCGCAGGTTTTCAGAGCCATTGTAACTGCTGATGGTTTCACCGAATCAAAGGCTTTTTCATAATCGATAAAAGCCATGCACAATGGAAGTTCATATTCCCTCGCTCTTTCAATTAGTTCTCTCAGCACGTGGATATGATCTATTGTGCTGTAGCCACTCCTGAATCCAGCTTGTTCTCTCGGTTGAGCCATGTCCAGTGTTACCTTCAAGCGGTGTGAAAGAACTTTAGTGAAGATTTTATAAACTACTGATAGGAGGCTGATAGGTCTGTAGTTTCCGAGATCCTCAATGTCACCTTTCTTATGTAGCAGGATCATTGTAGCGGTGTTCCAATCCTCAGGAATCTTTCCTTCATTAAGGCATCGAGTGAAAATTTGGGCGAGTACTGTTTCGATTTCTCCACTTGCTTCTTGTATGATGTCTACAGTAATTCCATCTTCTCCTGGAGCTTTTCCTCGCTTCATGTTCTTGATTGCATGTGCAACTTCCGCTGGAAGGACTGGAGGAACTCTGGTACTGGTATCTTTCATGATGTCTGGAGTGCATATATCATCCCTTTCATATAATTTGGAGTAGAAATCTTTCACTCTTGTCAAAATTTCGCCTCTATTTCTTGTTACAGAACCATCTTCTTTTCTCAGTGCCATAATCTGTTTTCTTCCCTTACTGAGATGTCCCTTTGCTATCTTTAGGCTTTGGTTGTTTTCAATTGCTTTCCTCACTAGTTCACAGTTGAATTTCCTTACGTCTTCAGTGATACTTTTTCTTACTGTCTTGCATAGCTCTATATATTCCACTTTGGAAGTCACATCTTCTTTAGTTGTCCTCATCTCTCTTCTTTTTTGCATCAACATTTTGGTTTTTTCCTGATAATTTGTTCACATGCAACTTGTTCTTAGACCCAGGTAATTTTGTTGCTGTTTCCATAAGAGCTTTGGTTACTTTTCTGTTAACTTCAGAGATGTCCACTTCTTCCGATGTTAGGCCTTCTAAAGCAGAGAACCTGTTCTTCAGTTCTAACTTGAAGGTATTATGGTGTTTTTAAGGTTGGTTATGTCAATAGATTTTGTTTGTCCTATGAGCTTTCCACGTTCAAGTTTAGTGTTCAGGTGCATCTTACATCTCACCAATCTATGGTCACTACCTGTGTTGAACTTGTTCAGCACACTGCAGTCTTCTATGACGAATTTTTTGTTACACATAATAAAAATCAATTTCACTTGTCGTCCCATTTGGATGTCTCCATGTCCATTTCCTGTGTGGCTTTTTCTTGAAGAAGGAGTTCAAGATGAAAAACCCTTCTGCCTCTGCAAACTCAACGAGAGTATTTCCACGCTGGTTTCTGTTGCCATGA
Source organism: Macrothele yani (assembly GCA_039090855.1). Taxonomy (NCBI): domain Eukaryota; kingdom Metazoa; phylum Arthropoda; class Arachnida; order Araneae; family Macrothelidae; genus Macrothele; species Macrothele yani. Next base: position 121,725,990 of record CM077013.1, on the reverse strand, counting down.
CCGAATTTACCTACCGAAGTTTCATTCTGTTGCCGTTGCCCTATTTTTGCATTGAAATCTCCCATAATTATTTTCAAGTGCTGCTTACCTTTATTATTTAGATGACAAATTTCCTCATAAAATTCTTCAATTTCTTCTTCAGGATGACTTGTGGTGGGTGCATAAGTTTGAATAATCTGAGCCTGGTATCTTTTCGAGAGTTGGATAACAAGTCGTGCAGCTCTGTCAGAGGAACTTTCAACTTCTACAACTTTATCCTTCAGTTTCTTGTTTATTATAAATCCAACACCACTAGTTCTGCCAGTATCTGTCCCACGATAGTAGAAGAGATGTCCACTTTTCAGTTCGATGAGATCTTCTCCTTTTCTCCTTACCTCACTTAGCCCCACGATGTCCCACTTGATCCTTTGTAGTTCCTCTTCCAATTCAAGAAGCCTTGAATCAGAAGATAGGGAGCGTCCATTGTAAGTAGCCAAGGTCAGCATCAGATGGCAGCCTAGTCCGGTCCTCCGGGGATTCTTAGCACCCTCTGCCTTCATGTCGCACTGGCCGCTGCCTTGGCCAGGTACATTCCAGCTGCCGGAGACTGAGGGCCAAGATTTAAGTTGTGGAATCATTTTGGAGGGGTTTGGCCATAACTCAACACGCTGGCCAAGCGGGTTGGTGAGTGTGGGATAGCATTTCCTCTGATCCCGATGGTATAGTTATACCGCTATGGGCGGTCGTCAGAGCCCCTTTAGTGGGAACAGGATGCACCACGAGAAGGCGGGGTTGACATTTGTCAAGGAGAGGCTGTGATGTTACGCATCACCTGACCTTACATCCCCTGAGATATATATATATATATATATATATATATATATCTCGATAAGCCATAACGAACCTATAAACCTTATAAAATAAACAAAATAACACTCATGAGACAAAAATACAGCCAGAGCCGCTCATAACCTCAAGGATGTTTGACCTATATAATTAACACATTCATTTGTCGCACCACACACACACACACACACACACACACACACACACACACACACAATCAGTAAAATTAGATAAGAAATAAGTGAATCATCCCCTTTTTTTCTCACCAATATTTGTAAACGGAAATGTTTCATGTGGCCCAGCTGCTTGTTTTTTGGTTAATCATTCTTGGTGCACTTAGAGAAAATGAACTTGTAAGATAACTTGATATTTAATGTTAGTTCAGAACTCTGAGAAATGCCATGAAGAACAGTTTGCAATTGTTTTGTACATGTTGATTTTGGACTTGTTTTTGCTCTTCCCTTGCCTTTGGTTATTGGTTTATGAAGCAGGAGTTCATTTCATAAGAATTAACGACCCATTTGCCCCTTTCATTTAGTGTGTACAGCATTCTTGGCTTTAAGATGAATTAGCCAGACAAGAGAAGAGGGTATTTCATGCAGAAAATTGTTTTTGTTAGAAGCTTCTGTTACATTAATGTTGAAATTTTTCTGACTGGAGTCATTGTTCCAAATGTAAAATCTGTTGTCATCCTAGTAGAGGTTTTCTTGTACGGCAAACTGCTGTAATTTTGAGAGCACAAAAGCTGTAATGCAAGCTAAATATGTAGAAATGCAGGGAGATAATTAAAAAAAATTACAATACTGGCTTCTAAAATGCACTCTACATGCACTGCTATCATGTTCTGGGAAGCTTCATAGAACTGTATGGACTAAAAATATTGTGAATTATACACTGGTGTGCAAAATGTAAGGACCATTCGTTTTTTTCATTGTAGCTTTGCAATGAAGCAACCTGGATAGATGAATGTCATACCAGAGACCTCAGTATGTACCAAATGGGGGAATGGACAAACACAGATGTGCAAAAATGAATACAAAAGTGTGCACTGGGACTGTACTAAGAAATGATCGTAAAGCAGTACACACCGTGGTGTACAGAGCCATTGTTTCCACAGATAGATTACAGCAAAGAAGTGGTCGTCAGTAAAGAATATGATGTCCCCTAACAGCAATGGCTGCGTTGCAGCGTCTGGCCATTCTTAACACGAGGCTGTCGATGAGTTCTTGGGGCAATTTTGCCCATTCCTCTATTAGATAGAGCACATTTCAACTGATAAACATTTTCCAGCGGATGTGGGCGTTCCGCAAGACTTCTCCCCAGAGCATCTCACTCATGTTCTATGGGATTTAGATCTGGGGAGTATGCAAGCCAATCCATACGAGTAATATCCTCACTTTCCAACAGCTCATCTACTGCACATGTACGATAGGGTCTTGTGTTATCGTCCATAAACACAAGCTCGGAACCAATGGCACCTTGGAATAGGCGTACGTGGGGGAAGGAGCACCTCATTGCAGTAGCGGATTGCGGTTACAGAATCTCCTTTAAAAACGTGGAGCTCAGTATGACCATTCAGCATAATGCCTCCCCAGACAAGCACACCAACACCACTGTACTGATGTACTTCAGTACTGTTAGCTGGTCGATAGCATGTTCCCACCTCTCTCCAGATCAGCTGACACCCAGAATCGCTCGTGGTACTGAAACAACTCTCATCCATGAAGAATACAGTACCCTATTGCTCTATGGTCCTATCGTTGTGGTCCTTACACCATTGTAATCGATGCCTTTAATGGATAGGCTTTTATGGGATGCAACATTCAGGTTGCCGGGCAGACAGTCCACCTTCATGTAGATGTCTGGCAACAGTGAATCGTGATACGGCACGTCCGGTGGTCATCTGCAGTTTCTTTGCGATATTGCCCACTGTCTGGCGTCGATCATGTTTGGCCTAGGTTGGACCATATATCGGTCATCTCTTGCTGTTGTTTTCCGTGGCCAAACACCTTCGATCTTTCTAACAGCTGTTCCTGTCATTTGGAAGGCCTTCCACGCATGTGAAACAATGCTATGGGTCACGCCGAACTCATCGGCAACACTTGTTACGGTTCGGCCCTCCAGCTTTCCGATTATTCGACCACATAGGAATGTGATGTGTAGAAAGTAGGGAGTGTGATTAAGAACTTGAAGTGTGTGTTTGTTTGTGTGTGTGTGTGTGTGTGTGTGTGTGTGTGTGTGTGTGTGTGTGTGTGTGTGTGTGTGTGTGAGGGAGGGAGTGATGCTTGTGTTAGACAAATTTTGCACTTAGGCTTTAGCCTGCTATGCTGTAAATATGTGGCTTTTGAAGTATTTGTACACTTTCATTATTCTCTTTCTCATGTATATTTGCTTTTAAAGAGAATAAATGAACAGTTTTTGTTGGTTCACAATTTGTCAGTAGATAAACAAAAGATTATTGGATTGAATCGATAATATTACTTAACATTGGTTCTTTATCTGGTCATTTATTACCTGTAAAAGCAAATGTACATGGCGGGCAGAATAATAAAAGCGTACAAAATCTTTCAAACATCAAAAAATCAAATCGATGCTGTTTATTTTTTATTGATTTTGTAAAACATTCAGTTTAATATGCATTGTAATTTAAATTGTTGAGTATTAAAGAACTCTGAGTATATTTGTTTGTAACTGAAGTATTAAAGATATAATTAAGTACTAGGTATCGTGCGAGTAAATTTATTGCTCATATGACAGAATGGGGATTTTCTGGAGGGTTGTTAAATTCTTGCTTCTTGTTCTAAAGGATGGGCAAGGTTTTCAAATATTTTGAAGCTCTGATTTAAAAGCATTTATCTCTGTGTTACTGTAGTAATTGCTATACTGATTGATATTGAAAATATTGTTTTGAATAGGAGAATGTGCATTTCACTAGGAAAAAGTTTAAAAAAAATGGTCACTCTTTTGCACTATTGTTGCAAAAATTAAAAACAAAACAAAAACAAGCAATCAGAAAAACATCAAAATATCAGGGGAATGTTATCTAAAAAAAAAACCATAATTTTATCAGAAAAATTCAGAATGAGAAAACCTGGAATTCTCAAGGAATTTGAAAATGGTTCCAAAAATCAGGGAAAACTCGGGGAAAATATCAGAATATCAGGGGAATGTTATTTTTTTCTTTTTTTAAGATAACATTCCTTTGATATTTTGATATTTCCCCTGAGTTTTCCCTGATTTTGGAACCATTTTCAAATTCCTTGAGAATTCCAGGTTTTCTCATTCCAAATTTTTCTGATAAAATTATGTTTTTTATCAGAAAACTTCAGAATGAAAAAACCTCAGAGGGCCACTCAACCTGGAAAACAGGGAAAACCTGGAATTCTCAGGGAATTTGAAAATGGTTCCAAAAATCAGGGAAAACTCAGGGGTAATTACCCCCCCCCTTTTTTTTTGTAAAAATCAATGGATACTTTATTTTGCCAAAAAAAACCTTTTTTTTTTTCAAGATTTCAAACTTTTGCTTGCAAATTACTGCCTGCCTAGAATTTGGTAGATCTTACACTTTCAGTTATATTAATTATTTCCTTTATTCTCTAAAAAAAGATGCAAAATTGAATTTTTAAAATTGCCAGGTATTAAGCTTTTGTTCAATTTCTGCAAGCAGTTGTTATAACTTGGAACAATTAGGCACAATGGCTCCTGCTTGAAGAAACTTCACAAGAGAACCAACCAAATGATGGATCAAAGTCCTTTGTCTGTTGGTTATCTTGAAACATGTTTCTTTGAACAGAGCCATTCCATAATTAAGCTTAGCTGCATTGTGTTATAGAAAAACTGAAATTATTCAACTGACAGATTTTTTCTTACATATGACCTGTTTCTATGGGAGTGTATTTACAAATTCAGTGTGGGTAGTATTCACAAAAGTTCGCGGAACTTTGGTAAAGAAAATAATGTTCACAGTTAGTTGTTGTTAATGAAAAGCAGGTAATTTAATAAAGACAAATTATGTAAAGAATGTACAAGTGTGTGCTTTGATGAGAAAAATGAATGGAAATGAATTAAATGTAACAATTCTTTGCAACATGCCACTCTGGAAAACTTTAAAAACCACCTGGAGAACCTGGAAAAGTCAGGGAATTTTTTTATGACTTTTGAGTGGGAAACTTGCTCAGAAGTTTTTGGTTCCTGCTAGAACCATGGCCAATGACTTTAATTCCATGACTTTTTCCTTGTTTTGCGACCTTTCGGTGACCTGACTTTGAAAAAAAAAAAAAATTTAATTTCTTTTTAAATTGTATAAATAAACAAAACAATCTGTAAGTAATTTCAAAACTGTCCATGTACATCTACGTTCAACAACACTGTTTGGGGGTTTGAAAAGGAGTGGGTGTTTAAGACATTATGCAAGAAGGAACATAAATAACTAATATATTGCTTATGCAGCTTTTTGTGAACAGGCAGTGTGTTAGTTCCCAGTTTCACGTGGACTATATAAACTATTTAATGAGCTTTTGCAACCGAATGTTGTATTTCGTCAATTTCTTTTCTGAATGAATCGTGGTGTGTGCAGAAGTTGTTTGCTTTTTTTTTGCTTTTTTTCTTTTTGTTGTACTGCTGCTGTAAGTTTGCAGAAGGTTAGTACAGCAATTAATAACTTGCTTTCTTGCCTCATAGAGAAAAATGACATTCAGTAAAGTAATAATATGTTATAGAAATTTTGGTCAAAGACTACTTATGAATTATTGGCAACTTACAGCAAGAGCACCTTATGTGTAAATAAATCTTAATACCCGGTGCAGACGTGCCAACCTTCAAAATCTAAGAATCAGGAGATTTTTTACAGCTCATAAATTCACATGAGCACTATTTTTTTAACAACATTTTTCAGATGCGGGAGAAATTTTCCAGAAGTAGTATTTATTGGTACATAGCAGTTTTAATGTTTAAAAAGTTATTCTAAATGCAGACTGTATGTTTATGTGCAAAATAAAAAACAGTGAAAATAGTTGTCAACCAGATACAATTAATATAATTAATAATTAATACCAGATATGTACTTAATTTTTGATACATTATTTAATCATAATTAATCTTTATCCTTATTTGTTGAATGTACAGTAGCCAATTTAGCTCTCTTTCACAAAGATTTACAAAAGTTTTGTTCAAAGCATTTTTCTTTCATTCTGGACTTAACTGTCAGCAGTTTTTCCAGTGTTGGAATAGAGAGACAGAGAGAGAGAGAGAGAGAGAGAGAGAGAGAGAGAGGGGGGGGGGGGTTATCTCTCAAAACAAATGTGGAAGTGTCAAGCTTTCTTCTTGGTTGGAGATTTAATGACCACAGTGAGCACCTCAGTGGGCTATAAGCAGTCGCACATCCCTATTTTAGGGCCACTGGTTCCAGGGAAGGGAAAGAGCCAGTGCTGTTAAGACAAATGCAACATCATACTTGCCAACTTAGGAAAATGTGCATCAGTAAATCTTTTGTGTGAACGCCATTTACCACAAAACAAAACATAATTATATTAATAAATATGCAGTAAAAATCTCTGCATATGCCACAATAACTAAACTAGTATTATCTGTGTTTAAAATAATAATAAAAAAAACATAAAATAAAATCTTAATTTTGTTCAGTGTTAGCCTTGCAAACCTGTGGTGTTTCAATACTAAACTAAAATGTTCATTTGCTGATATCTTTGTTTCCCTTCCCATTTCTTTATTATTGTCTTGTTTTTTTTTTTTAACGCCCTTGGATGACAATTTTATCCATCGTGAATGCATGACAGCTTGCACTATTTTAGACAAAAGATGAACAGTGTAACTTTGAAAATATAAATACTTTTGAACACCATGCATCAATGTTTACAAATTTTTCAGCTTTGTCACTTTCGTTTTTGGACCCCCCCCTCGCAATTTTTAACTGAAATGCAAAGCTTTTTGGGGGTGAATATTTAAGAATACAGGATACATGTTCTTATCATCGTTGGGGGAAAAAAAAATTACAGTTGCAGGAGACATCTTTGCTACGTCCGATTTCCGTATTCGGACATTTTCCCTCCATTTTCAAGTTGAAATACAAATATTTATGAAATAAAATGATATTTAACAAAAACACTAGGCAGAAGAAACCACGTGAAAAATAAAATTACGATTACTGGAGAAATCTTCACTGCATCTAACTTCCGTTTCCGGAAGTTTTGAAAGACGAAGCTTCCTCTTTCGAAAGTTTGGAAAGTTTCAGGCGGAAAACATCCTTCACCACTACTAATTTTCCCCGAAATTTCTACTCAGTTATGCATCGATCTCGTGGATAACCCAAATTATGACGGAAATGGAGAAATTCCTCGAAGCCGTCGAACTCTCATGCCTAAAGATTACAGCAAAACTTTTTCGCCCTCGAATTTCCATTTTCGGAAAATTTTTCTCCATTTTCAAACTGAAATACAAATATTTACGGAATAAAAGGATAGATAACATCGTTATGATGGCTCCGCACGAAGCCGGCGAGTCAAAGATGACATCGGGTAACACAGCGCTCGTAAGGTCCGGTAGAAAATCTAAATGGATGGTTGCAGGGGATTAAAATATTTCGATTGAGCAATCAAAATATTAAAAAATCCATAAAAAAAGACTTCTATCTGTAAATCAGTAAAATTAAGCAGAAATTCGTAAAAGTTAGCAAGTATGCAACATCCAGGCCCCACTGTGATTCGAACCCGGACCCATCTCGGACAATTTGTCGAAAGTTGGCGTTCAGTTTCACAACTTTATTATGCAGCAAAGACAATAACAGCTAATATGTAAAGAAGAAACAATTGCCAAAGATATGACATAAAATAAAACATTAAAAACCGCGAAAGTGGCATAATGCAGAAGGAAAAAACTCCCGCAAAAAATAAGCGAAAGGAATGACGGAAAAAAAAATCCCTAACTAAGTGTACACAAAATGCTACAATAGAAGATAAAAAAAAAGCTGACAATAACAGATTCGCAATTAGAGATGAACAAAGGAGAACATTAATCTTCTACAAAATGCGACTAAGAAGGGAAAAGAGACAAACATGGTGCAAAAACAACAAATAAAAATCTCCACAGTAAAGCAAAACTGAAAAGCACTCCGCAAAACTCTGAAGAAAACATAAACAGAGCTCGCAGCTAAGATCGGGGAGATTTGAAACGATAAGTAGGTCACAGCTGACGCGCGAGTGTGTTTGTAACCAACATAAAATAAACCACTGTGCCACCGGAGGTGGCTTTCTTTTTGCAGATATGAGGAGAGGAAGAGTACGATACTGGTGATTTTAAATGCCGTCTTGCATCGACGCAGAAAGGAAATGATTTCACAAGCGGTTCGAAACCTTTTTCTTCTGCGTCGATCCAATGCGATGTTAGTTGGAATTTCGACCATCGTAACAGCTAATTATTGGCGAAAATTGGGAGAATTTGAGATTTATCCGGAGGGCAGGAGGAATGGCTAAAAATCCAGAGTCTCCCACCTAAATCCGGGGAGTTGGTTCGTCTGCCAGTGTTGTGCAGCACTTTGTTCAATTAACAAATCTTTTGTAGAAGAAGTAACCTTAGCTGCTTTGACAGTTACACTTACATCAATATTGTGATAATACCATACTGTTTGGTATGATAAAAACACAGATGTGTGTGTGTGTGTGTGTGTGTGTGTGAAAATTAGGCTGAGACATAATTATAATGTATCAGATAATAAAGAAAGTAGTAGAATTAAGTTAGAACATGGTAAAAGACTGGAATCAGACTAAATTGTCCCATTTTTTTTTAATACAAAGTTGTCTATATTATTTATCAGATCGTGATTAAGAATGAAATTGTGTAATCATTTTGTACAGTTTGTATTTATTTTTAATTGAAGTACAGCCAGGATTCTATTTTTGATAGCTATTGTTGACTTTTCTAGATGTACAGTAGGAATACATATCCCTCTGGGTACCCATCCAATTTTTCTGTACCGGCGGGACCTCCGTTGCAGACACGACAGCCATACCCATATCCGGAAAACAGGTGTGTATTCTTTACTTTTATCTTCTCCCCTTTTAACATACAAATTAATGCGTACTCTAGTATTAGATAAGTCTGTATTTCATAATTTTTACATATATGTAATTTTTAGGCGTTCTCAACCAGTACGTCCTTTGGCCGAAGAAGAAGCATATCAGCGTCCAGCGGCCATAATCACAGAAAAGGATCTCAAAGGATTTGACGAAATACTTCAAAATGACACACAAGATACATGGGCTACGTCCCCTGGAGAAATAGACTACAAGTAGGTTATTCAAATTGTCTGTAATTATTTAAGGTTCTGTTACTGGTGCATGTTTTCTTTCAGATTTGAAGTTTGACCAATATTCACAAAAGTTGTGAATTTTTTGCAGGTTAGTTGGGTCCAAACATAAAAAGCTACTAGCCACTGTGTGGGGAAGTTGGAGGGAGGGAGCATCACTGTGTGATACTTTATTCCAATGTCACCTTAATTAATGTACTGTAATGAATGAATATATTCATTTATTCAAATCTACTTTTCTCAAAACTTTTTCATGAACTTATTCATATCTGTTTGTACTAATTGTAAAGTCATTGTAATTCACCTTCAGTAATGCTATACTGGGTGCCTCAAGTCCATTTAAATTTTAAAACTTTCACACAGAAAAGTATCAGCCAGAAGGGGGATTTTGTTTGGCAACATTACTATTGGTTTGAAAGTGCAAGTAGAGAGGGCGCTTTTACAGGGCATGCAAACGATGAAAGATATACAAGTGTGATGCCTTGAATAAAAGCACAAAGTGATCGGTCGACGTTAAAATGTCTGCCGGCAGCTTGATCAAGCGTTCCCAGGCGCAGAATCTTTTTGGAAGTCTGCAACGCAGAAAGAAAAACCTAAAAACTGTCTGCAAGGTAAAGGGATGCCTAAATGTTAATTTTGCTATAAAATTTATTGTTTTGCACTGTGACAATATGAAGTTTTTAAAATGAGTCAATTTTAGATTTTGTAATAGTGCAAATTAGTATTTAGTTGCAATAGTCAAACTAGCTTTTCCCTGACAAAAATGCAGAAGAAAATAGAACTATTTTATTACATTCAGAACTTAAACTAGTAGTCTGCACAGGCTGGGTCAGGCCTTTTTTTAATTTAGTGAACAAAGCAACGGGCTGGGCCCAGTTGGCCCATTCTTTTTATTGCAACTGTAAAAAAGAAAAAAAGTCGTGTTCCCCGATTTCCTGGTGTGTTTCACCTGTTCTTTCTTATTCACCCTCTTCATTTGGCTTTACTTACCTCCATGACGACCGGCAGATTGGTTAATCCCCGGGGAGCGAGCAGGCATTTTAATTTCAAGCGATATTAGTGAGAGCGCAAACAGGTGCGGTCGGGTTCCCACACGAGCGCGCCTGTGAGTTGAAATTTTGCACTCAAAAGTCCTTGTCAGGGCTCAAAGCTCCCACCAATCCATTCCCTGCCCCGTTGTCGTCGGGCCGGTCCTCCCACTCACCATGAGTGGGTCAAGTGCAGGGACAGACGAGCAGTCACCATCCTGCTCGGGCCTCCAAAACCCAGCAATGGGAAGCGGAGGCACAGAGAACTTTGTGAGTACAGCCACAGAGAACTTTGTGAGTACAGGCATAGAGGAGTTTCTTGGGAACACTTGATCAGGAGTTTCTTGGGCTGTTCCACGAACTTAACACGCTGATGAACAGCCCGAATATTAGAGTCTCGCACAATGTGAAAAGGGTTGTTACGACCCATTCTAGACCACATGCTCAGCTTTGTAACCAAGCAGTCGCTGCAACTGGAAAATCTCAAAGGGCAACTAGCGGAAAGAGACAGGAGTACGCAGGTCGAAGAGAAGACTACCTACGCTAAGGTTGCTGGGAGAAGGCAAGCTCCCGCAGCACCCAAGAAAGCTAAGCCAACTCACTCAGTGATCTTCTATCCGAAGATAGCGGGCAAATCTTTGGTGAAGGTGATGGCGAATGAAGTGTTCTGCCCATGGAACATGGACACCGGAATCCAAAGTATGAAAAAAGTGGCAAACGGAGGGGTTCTGATCGAATGCACCAAGGCGGAAGGGGTCAGGGACTTCAAAGAGGCATTTGAGATACAACCGGACCTCAATAAGAGATTTATTTTAAAAAAGCCAGCGAGGAAACTTCCCCGATTGATAGTCTATGGAGTTGATAGCGAGCATGAAGAACTGGTTTTTGACGGAGTAACTGGGCAGAGTAATGTCCAAGACGTAGAACGCTGCAAGTTGCTCTTCTCGATAAAAGGGAAAACGGGGAAGAAACACTGGGTGTTTGAGTTCGCACTCTGGTGAAGAGAGGGAAGGTCAACCTCGGCTGGCAAGTATACTCCTGGAAGAATATATGGTCACCATCGTGACAAGTGCAAAGCGGCGTCTGAAACCTGCGCCCGGTGCGGCCAGGAGGGACACAGGCGACAGACCTGCAAAAACGAAGCTAACTGCCCCAACTGCCAAAGTGCAAACGAGAAGTTCTGCCTCAAGCTCGACACCGCCCACTCCAGTATGGACCCAGACTGCCCTAGTCTGAAGAGGGAACATGAGAGGATCCGCTCCAGGATGGATTATGGTTAAAGAACAAGCGACGGAGGGACAAGGATGGGACTGTGCTCCCAAGAAAAATTGTAAGACGCTGAATGTGCGTCCAATGTGCTTGTGTTAAAGAATTCACGAGTTTTCTTTCATTGTGTGAATTACCATCTTTGTATTGTTTCGTGAATTAAACAGGCTTCGGCTCAAAAAAGTTCGAGTGGCGAATCAATCTCCCAGAGGTCTCTCAATAGACACATGGTCCATCGTGTGCGACCTCCCCAGTTCGCACCACCTGTCGGTGTGTCCGAATCTCCGGTCCTTAGAAGGGGATTGGTAACGTAACGCTCACAGACGGTGAACGTGAATAACGAGTCCTATCTATCCTTGCAGAGTCCGCAACAGGACGGAGCAAGCAGATGACTCATCATTACCTCCACGACATAGCCCAGAGCGTAATCAGACAGGCAAGAAGAGGCACTCAGTGTTTTTACCAATCTGTAGGTATTAAGATGGTAAAACCATTTTAGGGCTTGTTGACAACAAAAAAAGATTTGACCCCGAGTTAGTGTGTTGTGTAGAGTGGGGGGATGGAGAATGTATGCAATGGGGTGTGTGTGTTGTATGAGAGAGAGGGACGACATGGATATTTTCTCCTGCCCCTAATCTGTATAGGGATTTACTTATGTATTGTTACTGCTTACTAGTTCAAGGAAAAAGAGATTCTGAATGCTGTTAGTCTTCCTTTTTCTCTGTTTTTAAAGGTTATATTTTTCCATAATTGTCAAAGTTTAATTAATATTTTTAGGCTTACATTCAACTAAATATTTTCAATAATATCTCATTGCATTATTTAATTTTCACATTTTAATAAAATACGATAGATAGACAAAATAATACCAAATGGTACATCACGGGCCGGGCCGAGTGTCTGATATTTGAAACGGGCCGGGCTCACCAAATTAAGCCTGTGCAGACCTCTAACGTAAACATCATTCTTTAAATGCTTTTGGAATTTTAAAAATGGTCAGAAAGTATATAAGGAAGAATTTGAAATCCATATTTTTGATTTTCATTCCGCAAAGTTCCCATGTAAAGTCTATGAGAGAAGCGTGCATTTAACATTCGATCACCTGTGGTTGACTCACGCGCTGTTCAAGGTGGAAGCATACGTTTGCCGTGTGCGGTGACCCGTACAGGTGGAAAAGGGGATGCTGGAGGCTGAGGTTTCTGGTGGCCAGGTTGTTGTTGTCGCCAGTCGCCAACACTCCTCTTTGCCCCCTGCTTCACCCTAAACGGGCGGCTAGGAACTAACCCATTCCTAGTCAATCGGCTTGTTGTTTCGTACAACAGGGTGAGTTTGGGGATAGTGCGGGCATGCCAAAGGAGTGTTACCGAGACCTGGGAAAGTCTCGGTACTCGCTGAGCGCTTGTCTGCACTGTCAACATGCTATATCCGTTGCTTAACCCTAGAGTCGTGTCCTGCGTCCAATTGGGCTTGCGGACCTCCGGCTCTCCCCTGTTGGGCTCGGTTGTGGGCGGGGAAATCGGCGGACGAACTTTTACTTCTTTTCATGGATAACAAAAAAATTTCCCAAGAACTTCAAACAAAGCGGCCCATTGAGGAAGGGTCACCCCCTCCCAACAAGAAACCTACACCTGATTCTGCCAATGTTCGGTTCTTTTGCATCCACTCCTTGGACGCTTCAAACCCATTAAACACCAGAAGCCCCTTCTGGATAAATAAAGCATTGCAATCAATTGCCAGCTCTCCTAAGAGCGTTAAGAAGCTCCAATCTGGAGATCTTCTTGTCGAGATGTCGAGTCCCAGATATGCTACAGTGCTTTTAAACACCACCTCTTTTTTAGATTGTCCAGTAAAAGTTACCCCTCACGGCTACCTCAATTCCTCACGAGGTGTTATCTCTTCTCAAGACCTTCTGGAGTGCAGTGACCAAGAACTTCTGGAGGAACTGAGAGACCAACAAGTGAGTGGAGTCCGGCGCATCCTATTTCGGCGAAATGGCCAATCTGTCCCATCTCGAAACATCATACTGACCTTTAACACCTCATCCCTGCCAACTTCAATCAAGGCAGGGTATCTACACCTTGAAGTGCGCCCTTCATACCAAGTCCTCTACGATGCTTCAAATGCCAAGCATATGGTCACTCCCAGCAGTCTTGCAGGAGCACTGCTCGGTGTGGGCGTTGTACTGCAACCGACCATACTTTGCAAGATTGCCATGCCGAAGCCGAGCTGTGCTTCAACTGCAAGGGATCTCATGCAGCATCATCGAGAGAATGTCCAAAGTGGAAAGAGGAAAAAGAGATCCAACGCATTAAGACCGTCGAGGGAATCTCCTACCCAGAGGCCAGAAGAAAGGTCGCTCCAAACCAATCAAATCGGCGATCCTATGCATCAGCGGTTGTTGCAAGGACTACAGTCGGTACCCAGACTGATAGCCAAATCCCAGTGAATTGTCCATACAAGCTAGATGACATCATAGCTGCTGGTCTGGCAGCACTACAATCCCGAGCTAGGGACGCGAAAGCTCCAACAACCACTGTGCCTAAACCTGCTGCAACTAACACCAGCACCACCGGGACTTCAACAACCCCAGGAGTAAAGAGAAAGGAAAAAGAAAAGGAGAAGAAATCTCAAAACTCCCATCATAAGAACCAGGATCGGGCCAGATCATCTGCGACACAGGAACCAAAATACCGCCCCATTTTACCACCAGAGACTACAGGGCGTCGGACAAAACAGTCCCAAGCGCAAATGGACATTGCAGACGAAATGATGGAATCGGACAACTTTTAGTTGTCACAGTTTTTCTCGGGTTTTGTTTTTCGTTTTTTCTTTTTCTCATTCACCACAATTCAAACCATGGATCAAATCGTGCAGTGGAACTGTCGAGGCTTTCGGACAAGACATGACGACGTGAAACATCTGCTTTCGTCATACTCTCCGGTGTGCCTTTGCCTCCAGGAGACAAAACTTAAACCATCAGACCTCCTTTCAGTTCGAGGCTACAGTGCATTTCGGAAAGATAATGTTTCAGGAGATATTGCTTGCGGGGGAGTTGCCATCCTTGTCCCCCACAGTGTTCCAGTTTCTCCCGTTGCGGTCTCAACATCTTTACAAGCCGTTGCGGTGCGTATCTCCATTCCTGTGCCTTTAACTGTTTGCAGCGTCTATCTGCCGCCGGATGAGGACGTGAGCGTGTCCGTTCTTGAGAGCTTAGTTGGGCAGCTGCCGTCACCTGCTCTTCTTCTGGGTGACTTCAATGCTCATAATCCATTGTGGGGTAGTGTCAGAACAGACACACGAGGCCGTAGGATCGAATCTCTTCTTTCCTCGACCTCTTTGTGCCTGTTTAACACCGGTGCTGACACTTACTTCCACGAGCCTACACGAAGTTTCAGTGCAATCGATTTATCTTTGGGTCAACCATCGGTTATGGCCGCCTGGTCGTGGACGGTGTGTGACGACCTCCATGGAAGCGACCACTTCCCAATTGTACTTAGGTATAATGTGAGCGTACCATCTTCTGCCTCCCGCCCTCCTCGTTGGAGGATGGATCGTGCCAAGTGGGAGGTCTTCACACCGTCCGCAATGATATCTTTTGCCATGGTGACCCGGGGGTCAATTGACGCAGCTGTTACTGATGTCACAACGTGTATCATTCAGGCAGCAGATCTCTCTATCCCAAAAACATCAACGACGCTCCCAAGACGTCCGAAGCCTTGGTGGAACCCTGATTGCGCAGCGGCTAGGAGAGCTCAACATAAGGCCTGGTGTACTTTTCGGCGTTATCCGACCGATGCTAATCTTGTTAAATTTAAAAGAGCAAAATCTTACGCTCGGTTGGTGCGTCGACGAAGCAAGAGGGAGTCTTGGATGAAGTACGTTTCATCTATCAATTCACGTGCCAGTTCAAAAACTGTTTGGGAAAAATTCGTAAGATCCGGGGAAACTATAGTTCCCGCCAAATTTCAATTCTTGAGAATAACGGCTGCACGTATGCTGAAGTTGGGGAGATTGTGGATTGCTTGGGCGAAGCGTTTGCCTCAATTTCTAGTTCTCAGGCGTATCTCCCGCCCTTTCAGAGGATTAAAACAACCGCGGAACGCCAGAAATTCTCCTTTGCGCCTTTTATAACACTCAGTATAACTCCCCCTTCAGCATGGTTGAATTACGGGTGGCTCTGCATCGGTCCGGCGCAACATCTGTCGGTCCAGACGACATCCACTATGACATGATTCGTCATCTCTCGCAGTCGTCTCTCGAGAATCTGTTAGTGCTTTTCAACCGCATTTGGTTGGAGCACAGTTTCCCGGACTCTTGGCGAAGAGCTTTTGTTTTACCTTTTCCCAAGCCTGGCAAAGACCCCAAGTCTCCCTCTAGTTATCGGCCAATTGCCCTCACTAGCTGTCTGTGCAAAATCCTTGAACGAATGGTTAATTCCCGGCTAATTTATTTTCTTGAAGAACATCGAATACTGTCTCCATCACAAAGCGGCTTCCGTCGTCATCGTTCAGCTCCTGACCATCTCCTGCTCCTTGAGACGTCTGTTCGTGAGGCGTTCGTACGTAGGCAACACCTGGTGTCTGTATTTTTTGACATCGAAAAAGCTTACGATAGAGCGTGGCGTCACGGTATCCTCCGTGACCTCCACGAGAGTGGGTTGCGGGGAAACCTGCCAACCTTCATTGCCAACTTTCTTCGTAACCGTGTGTTCCAGGTGCGCCTGGGTACAACGCTGTCCGCCTTTTTCCATCAAGAACAAGGCGTTCCTCAAGGCAGCATTCTTTCGGTGACTCTGTTCATCCTCCGCATTAATTGTTTACTCAAAAATCTTCCTCCTACGGTTTCGGCTACCATTTATGTTGACGACCTTCACATCTTCTGTTCGTCATCCAGCATGCATTTCGTTGAAAGGCAGCTGCAGTCTGCAATTACCCAGATTGTTAAAGCGGCTAACAATAATGGGTTTGTTCTTTCTCCCGACAAGACAGCCTGTGTCCATTTCTGCCGGAGGCGTGGCCTCCATCCTGATCCAGAGCTCTATTTGGACCGTGCAGCCATTCCAGTTTTGCCGGAAACCAAGTTCCTTGGTTTGACCGTTGACCGTGCTCTCACCTTTCGCTCGCACGTTCGACGGCTAAGGACTTCCTGTCTGAGAGCCTTGTCAATCCTTAAGATCCTTGCCTCAGTCTCCTGGGGTGCAGACAGGACTTCTTTGTTCCGTATTTACCATTCTCTCATTCGGTCTAAGCTGGATTATGGCTGTATGGTGTATGGCTCTGCGCGTCCTACCGTTCTCCGGCCGTTGGATACCATCCACCATCAAGCGCTGCGTCTTTGTACGGGAGCCTTTCGTACGTCACCCATTCCCAGCCTTTATGCCGACGCGAACGAACCGTCGCTTCATTTACGCCGTCTGCAGCTGTCTCTTCAGTTTTACCTGAAACTTAAATCACTCACAGACCATCCTTTATACGATGCAGTTTTTCATCCCCAGCATGCTCGTTTGTTCGAGATCCGTCCCTCGTGCATTCGAACCTTCGGTCTTCGTATGGCGGCCGTAGCTCGTGATGCAGGGCTCGACTTGTCACTCGTTGGAGAGACCAGGGGCTTTGAGGATCCCCCATGGCATCCTCTTGGTGTCATGGTTGATACCAGCTTTACATCTTTTGACAAGTCCTCAACCCCTGCGTCAGTGTACCAGCAGCTCTTCGCTGAACACCGTTACGTCAATGCAGACTTTATTCCTGTTTTCACCGATGGATCTAAGGCGGCTGGTGTTGTTGGATCCGCCGCCGTCTGCGTTGACGAAGTTTCTGTTGCCCGCATTCCTCCTGAGGCCACGGTGTTTTCGGCGGAGATGCATGCTGTGTATCTTGCACTTGTTCACGTGCAGTCGAGCTCTCATCAGCGTGCTATTGTGTACACTGATTCGTTGAGTGTTGTGCAATCATTGTCATCTTTGGATTTCACTATCCACCCCCTTCTTTTTACCGTACGGAGACTTAATCGTTCTTTGTTCGAGGCTGATGTCCAGATTCGGTTTTGCTGGATTCCTGGGCATGTTGGGATCCCAGGGAACGAGTCTGCTGATGCTGCTGCTAGATCTGCCTCTTCTTTGGTCGTCACACCCTTGCCACTGTTTCACCGCGATTTTCACTTTCTTGTTCACGATCATATCAGACGAACGTGGCGGGGTCTGTGGGACCAACAGGTGGAGAATAAACTGCACCGTGTTAAACCCTTCCTTGGAGTCTGGAAATCATCGTGTCGCCGGAACCGTAGGGAAGAAGTTGTTCTTGCGCGTCTCCGCATTGGGCATTGTCGCTTCACGCATAGCTATTTGCTGTGTGGCGACGCTGCCCCAATGTGTGAGGCGTGCGACTGTTTACTCACCATCTCTCATGTTTTATGGAGTTGTGTTCGGTTTTGTAATAATCGGTTTCACTATTTTCAGTCTCATCTGCTGGACGAGGACGCAGCTACGCTTCAAAAACTTTTGGGCGACCACTGCGACACTTTCGCAGTATTTTCCTTTTTAAAACAGATTAACTTTTTAAAACTTATTTAAAAAAAAAAAAAAAAAAAAAAAAGAAAAAAAGAAAAAGTTATATAATAAATATAATAGTAAACTAATAAAGTTATATATAAACCTAATTACCTAGCTAGTCTTCACATCTTTCATCATCCTCTTTTCTAACTTTTACTAAGCCCGTCTGCTCTTAATCATTCTCCACGCTTTTAAAAATCTTTAGCTGATAGTTCTGTGTCTGGCGCTCTTTGGCCAAACCTGGCCCTTGCGCCACTAAAATCAACTAACTAACTAACTAACTGGGGGAACTGAGACAGTCCGAAGTCTTCTCTTTTCTGAGTGAACTATTGCACAAAGCAATGCTAGCAGGCATTCGTATCAAAGTTTTTCTTATCAGAACAGTGAACACTCTCGAAGACCTGATTGCGTTATGCCATTAGACTGTGTGATGTATATAATACAATTTAATATTCATTTGATCACATTTATTCGTAAAATGTTTCCCATTATGTAAAGATGCAAATAAACATTCCTTTGACCACTGTTTAGTGAAAATATTACGGGCCACTGCTTATAGCCCATTGAATTGCTCACGGTGGTCGTTAAACCTCCAGTCAAAAAAAAAAAAAAAATAAAATAACGAACCTGGACTATTGTCTTTATTGAAGTGGTTGAATACATTTGTCAATCAAATAAAGTTTACATTTGTAGTTTCATATGAGTTTATTCTTTAAAAAAAACAAAAAAACTGTATTCCGACGTGTGAAGAGTATTCGCAACGCGAATCTCATTCCAACAACATTTACACAGTTGTGACTGAGGATGAGAGTGAAAGAGTGCGCTATCCAGTTGAATTTTTGCACACGATCGAGATGAGTGGACTTCTGCCTTACATTTTATGACTGAAAAAGGGTGCAGTTGTGATGCTCATCATGAACCTGACCGCCCCAGTGGCGCAGTGGTCTAAGCCAGTGTTCTGCAACCTTTTTCTACTCGCAGCACACCATAAATTATCCACGACTCAACACTACACACCAAAATGTTAATCCCCTCAGAAACGTATATGATACTATTAATATAAATATGTAATGTAATCAACCTATTATTATTATATTATACTATTATTTTATATTATTAAACAGAAATGGGCTCACGCATTTATTAACAATTTATGAACTTTAATTCACTGTAAAAAAATACAAGAAAATACACTTTTCCTTTATTATTAAAGTAAATAATTCTACTCGTACCTTCAGTGTGATACTTGCGCCTGCTTAGCTGCACACAGGCGGCTGATCCGTGGAGGAATCGTTGACAATGCATTTCTTCATCAACGGATTTGAGTTTCACCCTCTTTGATGTTTTAATTTCAGTAAGCCGCCCCGGTGGCGCAGTGGTCTAAGGCGCTGGCCTCTGATCATTCGTCCGTAAGGGATCTGGGTTCGAATCCCGGTCAGGCATGGATGTTGTGTTTGTCTTACGGCACTGGCTCTCTCCCTTCCCTGGAACCAGTGACCCTAAATTAGGAACGGGCGACTGCTTATAGCCCATTGAGTTGCTCATGGTGGTCGTTAGACCTCCAATCAAAAAAAAAAAAAAAAAAATTCAGTAAACATAGAAAAGCCCAGTTCACACAAACATGTAGTTGGAAATGGCAATAACACATTAACTACCATCTCGGAGATAGCCGGTTATTCACTCCTTATTGCCAACCAAAATGTGTCCAAAGGCACTTTGAGAATTTTTAATTTCAATGTTCTGTCTGCTTTTAAATCTGCCAGTTCCTCTTGTTTATTAATCGGAAGAGGTTTTGAATTCGCAACGAATGGATCACGAACCCAGTCGAAATCTTGAACACTCTCCAAAATACTTATTGAACTTCTGCCGCAAGATTTCTAAATGTTCTTTAATTAAGTCCGTCACCACTTTTATTACCGTCGGCAAGTGGCCATAGAAGTCGGGAACATCTCAAACGATTCATTTTCAATTCTCTGTATCCACAAATTCAGCTTATTCACAAATCCTTGAATCTTATCCATACTAGTCAAAATATTTTCGTTCCTACCTTGCATTTTTCTGTTCAGCTCATTCAAGTGTACGAAAATATCGGAAAGATATGCCAACTTATATACCCATTCATCATCTGCAAATAAATCTGCGTACTCGTGCCCCTCAACAGTCAAAAATGCATGTACCTCCTCTTTAAATTCAAATATTCGTGTTAACACTTTTCCTTGTAATAACCACCATACTTCTCTGTATGTAGCAGGAGTGTAATGTGTTCTAATCATATTTCCTGACACAAAACAAAAAAAAGCCGCGAATTTAGGAGCTGCGATGTTTTGATGTGGTTCACTACTTTTACTACTTCGTCCAGCACAACTTTCAGAAAAGGTGGCAAATACTTAGCAACAATAACTTCGTGGTGAATGAGACAATGATCACATCATATGTTGGGATTTACTTCGGGTACTTTAGCTACAAATCCTTTCACTTGGCCTGTCATAGAAGCGACTCCGTCTACACAAACACTTAACGCAATCCTTCCATTTTAATTCATTATGGAGCACGTGTTCATTAGTCACATGAAATATTTCTTCACCGGTGGTTCGCTCGGGAAGTTCTTTGAAAAAAGAAATGAGTTGCAATTACATCTCCATCGATGTACCGAATGTAGGCAAGAAGTTGTGCGTGACCGCTAATATCGGTGGACTCGTCAATCTCATGTGAGAATTTCGGACTGCTGTTTATTTTCTCCTTCATAATGTCTTCAATGTCACTGGACATGTCATTAACTCTTCGACTGATTGTGTCAATTGAGAGAAATTTTTGAAATTTCACTAAGCAGCTTCTGAAGCCAGGACTATTTTCACCATCTCTTTACAAGTAGGCATTAACAGCTATTGTGTGTGGTTTTTTTGGCCTTTACGATAAGTTCGGCTACCTTTATACACTGGCGGAAAGTGAAAAAAAGAACACCAAGAAGGAGACTTCTGATACCAACGAAATTTATACAGCATAATAACGGAATACAGAGGATAAGGTGATCAAAACATTATGGCAAAATACAGCTGTATTTGCTGGTAAACTGAAAAATAACATTTCCATGTAACATGGTTAGTACGAGGTTGAACCGCCATAAACTGCGTCACACTGTGCGATTCTGGCATGGAGTCTGTCGTACAGATGTTGGATGTAAGTTTGGGGTATTTAGTTCCACGCATCCTCAACCTGGACGCGTAAATCGGGGATGGTCGTGGCTGGCCGTGGAGACTCCAGATAAGTCGTCTTTGTCCCATAAAATCCCACACGTGATCAATGGGGGACAAATCCGGTGAACGTGCAGGCCATGGAAGTTTTTTCACACCCTGAAGTGCATGTTGCGTTGCACGTGCCGTGTGTGTGTGTGTGCGTTATCTTGCTAGAAAACACCACGATGGACCGACCTTACAAATGGCACAACAACGGGCTGAATGATGTTGTTGATGTAGGAGGTGCTGTTTAACGTACCCGGTACAAACAGTAGTTGTGTACGGGAGTGATAGCTGATCGCTCCCCACACCAGGAGACCAGGTGTAGGCCCTGTGTGTCGCTGGCGGATGCAAGAAGGGTGGAGACGCTCCACTGTGCGTCTGCGAACACGCATACGGCCATCGGAGGCTCCCAAGCAAAATCTGCTTTCATCGCTGAACACGACAGATCGCCATTGCGTTCTCCAGTGCAGACGTTGGCGACACCACTGCAGCCGTTCCTGACTGTGGGCTGGAGTCAGAGGTACACATGACAGAGGCACACGTGCACGTAGTACTGCATCCAGTAGACGGTTGTGGATTGTTCGCACAGTCACCTCAGGTGCAACGGCAGCTCGGATTTGCGTCGCAGTGGATGTTCTGCTTGACAACGCCGCTCTTCTTACGCGTCGATCGGTCCGCTCGTCAGTCCGTCTGTGACTCCCGGTTCCACGTCTTCTCGTGTGGGAATGTTCCTCGGACCATCTGTGCCACCATCGTACCAGCACCGATGCTTCCCGTCCAATTCGCTCCGCAATACGACGATACGACCACCCGGTCTCGCGGAGTACTACTAGACGGCCTCGCTCAAAATCCGATAACTGCTGAAATCGTACACGTCTTCCATGTCCAGGCATTGCAGCTTCTTCAGGGTCTTCACACATGTCCGTACGCCGACGACTGATTACATTCACTTTGCCGTACTCCTTAAATACCACCGACGATAATTTGATTTATGCCGTGCTGTGGCGTAAGCGCTCACCGGTTAGTCCCGAAATTAACATCACACCTACGTAACTTCGACCCCATTAACATATGTAAATTTAATGATCGTTCGCCAATTCCTACTTGGTGTTCTTTTTTCACTTTCCGGCAGTGTAGATAGCTTCCTGTACTTTTTCTGAAACATGTACTGTCGCAGTCATAAACATTGCTTGTCTTTTGTTTTGTCCCAACAACCGACGGAAATAATTGATATCTTTGCTTGACAGAGAATAATTGATATCTTTGCTTGTTTTGTTGACAAATGTAGTTTCAATTTACTGGGAACCATAGCAGCATTACTGAGTTTTTCACCACAAATGATACACTCGGGGATTGGGCATGTTTTATCACCGCACCAAAAAGAAACAAACAAAAAAACACGCAAGATAAATAATTATCACTATATTGCCAGTTCACTAATTTTTTTCTTTTTTTCGGGCTCAATGCTTTCACTACTTGCACTCGTGGACGGAACACTCCTTACAAGGAACTTGCCCATCTTGAAAAAATAAAATAGTTTAATAGTAATAGAAAAGAGCAAGACTGACTAGCAATCACAATTTTCGGACTACTTTTCAAGGCACAGCTGTGATAGAACTGAAATAATTGTAAGATGCGGGACCTATACTATTCAAAGGGGAGAAGGGACACGTATACCGACTTATTTAAAATAAAGTCTAACAATGGGTAAGTGCATCGGTACCAAGGTAGTTAGAATGAGAGAAGGTAGGTCAATGAGTTCGCCCAACCCACTCCGGCTTAGGGTTCCAGGAATCAGTGACCTCAGTGGGAACCCTCTTAAAGCTGTCCTACGCTCTCTCTCCACAGTGTAGAATTCCACTCGGTATCGTGAACTCATTTTTAGATCAAGGTAGTTATATTTCTTTGTTTAATCAAAGGATAATTTTACAATCATCCGTTATCAACTGATTTCAAGCACAGGCTCAAAATGCTATTGCATGAATAAAAGCTTCTGCTGCCGACAAATGGCAACGTTAAAAAAAAAAAAAAAGAGAAGCAGGGCCGGCTGAAACGTAAGGGCAACCGGGCGGTCGCCCACACTTTAAGAAAAAAAAAGTCATTTTTTGTAGAATTTTTTTATAATTATTTTTTGTAAGTTTTGGAACGTGAGGCCCTTAAAAAGATTTTTTTTGTTTCCCCTCCCCCTCCCCCTTTTTAAATAGTTTATCGCCCTTCGCCGTACAAATACTGAGATTTTCAGATTTGAAATGATTTCTATAACCCCCTTAATGTTTTCCGCATTCATGAAATATCAAATTAAATTTCATCATTTTGCTGGCTCTGCTTTTTATATATTCAACAATTTGTGTATAAACCAAATACTTAAATTAATAAAATAAAATAAAAATCAATCACTGTAACACGTATATGAAACAAAAATATTTTTATGAATTTATTTTAGAAGTCCTTAATATTTCCTATCCAAAAATATTTGGAATGCAAAAATATTCGCTACGCAGGTATCTTTTTATCATTTTGTGAGGAAGTTTTTATAAAAGTCACAATACAACCTCGACCGCGCTCGACCTAGGAAAGAAAATCGTGGACACTTTTTATTCTCTCTCTCTCTCTCTCTCTCTCTCTCTCTCTCTCTCTCTCTCTCTCTCTCTCTCTCTGAATTTTCAATCCATGTTATGGCCTTTTTCTTAAGCTTAAAGCCAATACGTATTTCTGTGAGATAATCATTATGTCTTTAGGACAGTTTTCGTGTGTGTTCTTTACGAACGGCAGGTTTCACATAACGATTTTATTAAAATATGAGATTTATTTTCTAGTGCCCGCAATGAAATATTGCTCCGGGCCTTGCAATGATATTTCGCCACGGGCCCGCAAAAGCTCCATCCTGCCCTGTTTATTAATCCTTGCAATTTTGCTAATGCTGACGAGGAAAAAGCCACACGCTATTTTGCTGGATATTCAGCCTTTTTTCACAAGGATAAAGAATTGGAAACATTTTTCTACTTAATGGGGAACCAAAATATAAAGGCTGGATTGAGACTTTATCAAAAGGTGGGCTAATGATACCAAACAATACAAACAGTTTGAATCAGTTTTTTTTTTTTTTTGGAATTTCATGGAGCTAGCATATATAAATCCCAAGAGGCCATAAACAAACTTTAATTGAAATTAAACTTTCCCGAAGTTGACGTGGGTGTCATTAAAACCTATGCGAGAGCAAGAACATTTTTTCGTATTAAATATATTAAAGATGTCAACCAACAAAACTCAATGAAGACGAAAAAACCAAGCTCAAGCATTGAATTCCAGGGAGTTAAAATGAAAGGAAGCAATGGAGGAAAGATTCCAAGTTTTAGTAATCGGTAAGTTTTGTTTTAAATCTGCAATTCCTATTTTAAAGAATCCTACCTATGCATTCTTAAAAGTGAGAATCACGCATTTCGCCATTCTTTACCACCACGAAAGAAGACTGCTGGGGACCAACTATGTCACAGGCCTCCACGAGGGAAGACCTCCCGCTGTTTGTTTACAATCTTTAACCAACCTCTCTCATTCTAACTACCTTGCATCGGTACAGGAAAAAAGTAATAAAGTTGAAGAAGCACTGACAAACAGGGACAAATACCAAAACAACGTAATAAAATAATAAAAGACGGTAAGTTTTGCTAATCCCCGCACTTTTAGGGAAAAGCGTACACAGAACATGCAGCAAGTGTAACAAAGGAGCCGCATAGTGCAGCGGTAGAGGCGAGAAATGCAAATATATCAATAAGCAAAACTACGATATAACAACTGTAAATAAATAATTTATTTTGAATTTCTTAGAATACATAAAAATTTGCGGCATGAAATAAAGAATAAACAAACATCATCTTATTTAATCAGTGCAGCTGCAGAGAATGAAATACCAGTATATGAAGCACAGTAACTGGGATAAAATTAAAAAATAACACTCGAAAATGAATTTCTTACAATAGGATAATAGGTAAAAGTTTGCGTCACACCTTTCACCTTATGGCGGCACACCGGTTGCGGAACACTGGTCTAAGCGCTGGCTTTTGATCACTTGCCCCAAAAGGGTCGGGTTTCAAATCCCGGTGAGGCATGGATGTTGTGTTTGTCTTACGGCACTGGCTCTCTCCCTTCCCTGGAACCAGTTACCCTAAATTAGGGACTGGTGACTGCCCATTGAATTGCTCACAATGGTCGTTTAAACTTCAGTCAAAAAAAAAAAATCACGAACGTGAACTGTTTGTCTTTACTGAAGTGGTTGAATGAATTTGTCAATCAAATAAAGTTTACATTTGTTATTTCATATGAGTTTATTCTTTTCAGAAAAACAAAAACTAACTGTCGATTCCGACGAGTTTTGTCAGTATTATGTTATTTTAAATCGAATATCTTGTAGACAATTATTCAAGTGCATTGCAAGTTGCATTAATAAGTGTTAATGTGAATGTAGTCTAATATGTTTCTCCTCCATTAATATTTAATTAACAATGCTGAATTTCAGTATTTTCAATAGATTTCACTGTTATAAAACTTCTGCTCAGTGCAGTTTTGTAAGAAAAGTGGGAAAAATGACTGATAGATTTTCCTGTCGTTCTCAGTAACCTTACACAGGGTTCCCACTCAACCTGGAAAACAGGGAAAACCTGGAATTCTCAGGGAATTTGAAAATGGTTCCAAAAATCAGGGAAAACTCAAGGAAAATTACCCTTTTTTTGTAAAAATCAGGGACCCCCCCCCTTTTTGTAAAGATCAATGGATACTTTATTTTGGCAAAAAACCTTTTTTTTTTTTCAAGATTTCAAACTTTAGCTTGTAATTACTGCCTGCCTAGAATTTGGTAGATCTTACTTTCTGTTATATTAAGTATTTCCTGTATTCTCTAAAAAAAGATGCAAAATTGAATTTTTAAAATTGCTAGTTAAGCTTTTGTTCAATTTCTGCAGGCAGTTGTTATAACATGGAACAATTAGGCACAATGGCTCCTGCTTGAAGAAACACTTCACAAGAGAACCAACCAAATGGTGGATCAAAGTCTTATTATTGGGTGTATATAGGTATTGCCAGTTTCAACGTCTAATATGTCTGTTGGCTCTCTTGAAACATGTTTCTTTGAACAGAGCCATTCCATCATTAAGCTTAGCTGCATTGTGTTATAAAAAAACTGAAACTATTCAACTGACAGATTTTGTTCTTACTGTTTCTATGGGAATGTACACTGGCGGAAAGTGAAAAAAGAACACCAAAAAGGAATTGGCTGACGATCATGAAATATACCTATGTTAATAGGGTCGAGTTTACGTAGGTATGATTTTAATTTCGGGACCAACTGGTGAGCTCTTACGCCACAGCACGGCACAATATGCAAATTATCGTCGGTGGTATTTAAGGAGTACGGCGAAGTGAATAATCAGTCGTCGGCGTACGGACACGTGCAAAGACCCTTAAGAAGCTGCAATGCCTGGACATGGAAGACTTGTACAATTTCAGCAGTTATCGGACTTTTAGCGAGGTCGTCTAGTCGGACTCCGCGAGGCCGGATGGTCGTATTGCGGAGCGAATTGGACGGGAAGCATCGGTGCTGGTACGATGGTGGCGCAGATGGTCCGAGGAACATTTCCACACGAGAAGACGTGGAACCGGGAGTCGCAGACGTACTGACGAGCGGACCGATCAACGCATAAGAAGAGCGGCGTTGTCAAGCGGAACATCCACTGCGAAACAAATCCGAGCTGCCGTTGCACCTGAGTTGTCTGTGCGAACAATCCGCAACCGTCTACTGGATGCAGGACTATGTGCACGTGTGCCTCTGTCATGTGTACCTCTGACTCCAGCTCACCGTCAGTAACGTCTGCAGTGGTGTCGCCAACGTCTGCACTGGAGAACGCAATGGCGATCTGTCATGTTCAGCGATGAAAGCAGATTTTGCTTGGGAGCCTCCGATGGCCGTATGCGTGTTCGCAGACGCACAGTGGAGCGTCTCCACCCTTCTTGCATCCGCCAGCGACACACAGGGCCTACACCAGGTCTCCTGGTGTGGGGAGCGATCAGCTATCCGTACACAACTAGTGTTTGTACCGGGTACGTTAAACAGCACCTCCTACATCAACAACATCATTCAGCCCGTTGTTGTGCCATTTGTAAGGTCGGTCCATCGTGGTGTTTTCTAGCAAGATAACGCACACACACACACACGGCACGTGCAACGCAACATGCACTTCAGGGTGTGAGACAACTTCCATGGCCTGCACGTTCACCGGATTTGTCCCCCATTGATCACGTGTGGGATTTTATGGAACAAAGACGACTTATCTGGAGTCTCCACGGCCAGCCACGACCATCCCCGATTTACGCGTCCAGGTTGAGGATGCGTGGAACTAAATACCCCAAACTTACATCCAACATCTGTACGACAGACTCCATGCCAGAATCGCACAGTGTGACGCAGTTCATGGCGGTTCAACCTCGTACTAACCATGTTACATGGAAATGTTATTTTTCCGTTTACCAGCAAATACAGCTGTATTTTGCCATAATGTTTTGATCACGTTATCCTCTGTATTCCGTTATTATGCTGTATAAATTTCATTGGTATCGGACATCTTCTTGGTGTTCTTTTTCACTTTCCGCCAGTGTATTTACAAATTCCGTGTGGGTAGTATTCACAAAAAAAAAAAGTTAACGGCCCTTTGGTACAAAAAATAATGCGCACAATTAGTTATTAATGAAAAGCAGGTAAATTTATAAAGACAAATTACTTAAAGAATTTACAAGTGCGTGCTTTGGTGAGAAAAATGAATGGAATGGAATGGAATGTAACAATTCTTTGCAACATGCCACTCTGAAAAACTTTAAAAACCACCTGGAGAACCTGGAAAAGTCAGGGATTTGTTTTTATTACTTTTGAGTGGGAACCCTGTTACAGGAATAAACATGGTTCAAAGCAATTGAGGCAAAATTCATAGCCATTTACGGTGAGAACGAAACCACATGCAGACTTAAAATTGCTGAGCTGTTGTTTAAGTTAAAAGTTTGGGGTAAGCACTGCCCTGGCATAAGAGTTGCATGATGGACAAATAATTTTTTAGCACGTCTTTTGTAAAAAAAGATCGTGCTTATGTTATCGGTTCGTCTGTCCGTACCCACGACATCTCTGCAATTTATTAGTCCGATTTGAAAAATTCTTTTTGCATTGGGAAGCTTGAAATATGCGAATGATGATCCTTCATTTCGTTTTTTTTTTTTTTTGCGATGTACCATTTCGCCGTTAGAGGGCATAAATGCAGATGTCAAATTTAAAAATACGCTTTAATCCACATATTTGCTTCTAAACATCCGATTGAAAAAAATCTTTTACCTTTCGATTCCATTTATGTCTAAGAGTATTTTAGATATAGTTACTTTTTCAAATTATGCATAGATTTTCCGCTAGGGGGCGTAAAAGTAAATTACATTTTCCCCAATAACTCATCTTCTAAAACTCCGATTTGAATTTTTTTTTTTCAGCGGATACACCTGCAATGGAAAATCTTTTGCATATAATTTCAAATTTTTGGTAAAGAATACATTGGCCTCCAGGGGGCGTAGATGTATATCTTATTTTCGTCAATATCTCTACTTCAAGAATTACGATTTGAAAAATTTCTTCTTTGTTGGATAGTGTTTTCAGTGTGACATGTTTTTCACATAATTAAAAAATTTTCAAGTAATTCATAGACTTTCCACTAGGGGGTGTGGAGGTAAATTGCGTTTCCCCCTATATCTCTGCTTCTAAATCTCAGATTTGAAAACTTCTTTCTGCACCGGATACAGCTCCTGCTGGGAAATCATTTGCACATAATTTTTGTGAAAAATGGTTTGGCCACCAGGGGGCATAAATCTTAATTTCTGCTTCGGATGTATTTGCAACAAAATATGAGCTTCTAAAATCTCGATTGAAAAAAAAAAACGTTGTTTGTAGACCCATACTACTCATGTCGACAAACCTTTTGGAAACATTTTCTTCTTAAAATAATGCATGGTTTCTACGCCAGGGGTGTACACGTACATCTTATTTTTGTCAAGATATCTACTTCTAGGAGTCAGATTTGAAAAATTCCTTCTTTGTTGGATAGTGTTTCTAGTGTGACGTGTTTTTCATATAATTTGAAAATTTTTAATTCATTTATTGACTTTCCGCTACGGGGCGTAAAGGTAAATTGCTTTCCCCCTATATCTCTGATTTGAAAAATTCTTTCTGCACCGGATACAGCTCCTGATGGGAAATCCTTTGCACACGATTTCAAATGTTTGTAAAAAATAGTTTGGCCACCATGTGGCGTAAGTCTTAATTTCCACTTCTGATGTATTTGCAGCAAAATATGACCTTCTAAAATCTAGATTGAAAAAAGTCATTTGTTGACCGATACTACTCATGTCAACAAACCTTTTAGGAACATTTTCTTCTTGAAATAATGCATGGTTTCTTCGCCAGGGGCGTAGATGTAAATCTTAATTTTTGTCAATATCTCTATTTCCAGGAGTCTATTTTGGAAAATTCCTTCTTTGTTGGATAGTGTTTCCGATATGAAATGTTTTTCCTAAAAATTCAAAATTTTCAAGTAAATCAGACTTTCCGCTAGGGGGCACAAAGGCAAATTGTGTTTTATGCGTTATTTCTGCTTCTAAAACTCGGATTTGAAAAATTCTTCCCGTATCGCATACAAGACCTGTGGAAAATAGTTTTCACATAATTTCTAATGTTTGGTAAAGAATGGTTTGGCCACCAGGGGGCATAAGTGTTAATTTCTGCTTCTGATGTATTTGTAGCAAAATCTGGGCTCCTGAAAACTCGACAAATTTTTTTTTTCTTGGACCGTTACTGCTCATATGGAAAATCCTTTTGAGAATACTTTCTTCCTAAAATAATGCATGGTTTTCCCACCAGGGGACGTAAAGTAACATCTTATTTTTGTCTATATCTCTATTTCTAAGAGTCCGATTTGAAAAACTTCTTTCTGTGTTGGAGAGCGCTTCCGGTGCAAAATGTTTCTCATATAGATTCATGTTTTTCCTAACACACAAGTCTGCAACCAGAGGGCATAAGCTCACTATTCCGATCACAGCAATATCTGAGGGATTAAAAACCCGATTGAAAATCTTCTTTCTTCCGCCGGATACTATTGTTTTCCATACCGACTCCATTGACTTTAAATAGCTTTGATAAATTTAATTTGCGTCAGAACGGATTCAAAAGACGTGCTTATAACACCCGAAAATTCGATGTCATCTTTCTTGTTTTTGTTTTTTTTTTTACTGTAAGAGCCGCAGCTCTTAGCCCAAAAATCACAGTGTACATGAAAAGGAAACTTATTTTTGTTTACTGTATCAGTGATTTTTAAGATTTGCTTGTCGTAGTGATTCATGTGGGTAGAGTGAAGTGATGTGCCTAGTAAGCCCATATTATTTGCTTTAAAACAAGGTCTTTAATCTGATATTTGAGAACTTGGAAATTCAAAACATAGAAAATGAAATTTTTACTTTGTTTCACATTACTAGCTTTTTGATGAATTAATGTATTATTATATAATGTGCATTGTTTCTTCTTTTTTAGTGCTAAACTAGTATTCAGTGACGACGAAGAATCACCTGCCACTCAGAAAAAGGACAGACGGTAATTTGTTTCTCTCTCTCAATTTTGTGGAAGGTAATGTAAGGAAGCATGTTGTGGTTATCAATTTTTGAGGTCTTAGGCTGTTTGCCATTGTTTCGACAAAATTTGTCATATGCTGTATCTGTATTTTTCTTATTCTGTTTGCTTTATCAGGGTAAGGAAACCTACCTGTACTGAATTTTTCTTATTTTAAAGTGAAAAAAGTATTGGTCTAAAATTTGCCCATCTAGCAGTTCTAGTGGTTTCTGACTAACAGCAAAATCGTTCGCCTTCCAGATTCACAACCATACATTTTTATGAATGTACAGTTGTGAATCAGCCACCCTTTCCAGATTACTGCTCCTGAATCGATGGTCCAACTTTTTATAAAATGCGTTAATTGATGTTAGCTTTTGCTTAAGTGAAATCAGCCATTTTATAAAATATTTTGTTGAAATATTACCATCACTGAATTGATATCAGTTAAATAGGCAGTGCTACCAAAGAAATATGTAATGGTCTTGCTTGACTCCCTCCCATTCTTGAATTTTTGAGGGCAGGAACATGAATTGAACATAACATATTAAGTACGTCCTTACACGTTGACTGATCTTAATTGTTACCACCTTATTTAAAGTTCTTAGTGGTAATCACGTGTTGTCCTTTAACAGATGACAGATCAGTTGCAATGTATTTTCCCTTAAAATGGCATCTGGTTTGTGCCTCAAGATGAACCAACATTTGTTATCAGTGTTTAAGTAATATACCAAAAGTATTTTCCTCTAATTTTCATTGTTTGATTTTTGTGATTTCTTGTCAGTTGTAAATGATTGTGATTATCGTAGAAATCATGTATTACATAACTTTTAATCTTGGGTAAATTGTTTTGCCAACTGCAGAAGTAACATTCAATTTTATTTTTAGTGAGGAGGAAGAAAAGATACCAAGAGTTCATGATAACAATAAACGAGAGAAAGAAAGAGATCGTGATAATGAAAGAAATGTGGGCGATAGAGAGAGGGATGAAAGAACAAGAGATTCTGACTGGAATAAAGAAAGCAGACTTGAGAAAAAGCCTGACAGAGATGTTGAGTGGAATAATGATCGCAGAGATGCCTTTGATAGAGATCGTGTAAGTATGGGACTTAATTGCAAAATCTGTTATGGGCATTTTAATGTTGTGATGACCATTAATTTCTTGTGGCATTTGGCATTGTAATCCAAAACATTATTACACTTCATTCCTGAAAGATAGGAAGAGAATGTGTTTTGCCAACTTCATGAATTCTGAGTTATTGGAAGAACTAATGTGTACAAAAATCACTGGATAATTAAAAATTTGCAACATCTGCCTGAATAATAGTTGAAAATTAGTTGTGTAAATAAAGGTAATTTCCAGTGTAAATGCACAATATTTGGAAAGTCACATAAAATTCAGTGGCATTTTTTGTGGATAAGTTGCATGGATGTTGTAGTTGAAGCTAAGACTAAGTGTGGCTCACACATTTCAATTTTATGTCTTGATTTTTGAATAAAAAGTACCATCTTCATTCAGCCAGCTATCTCACTATGCCGGTTTTAATTAAAGATTTTTTCTTTGCGTCCGCTGTTAAATTTGATTTCAAATGGTACATTTTCCTTGAGAATTAGCTGCTTGTGAAAGAAGGGGAATAACCTTTCGGTCTCTCTGTGGGCAGGTATAGATTTAGTGATTCTGTCTTCGTATAGATTATTCCCTTTTCCTTGGATATTTTAAGTAGTAGTTTATTGTTAGTTTACTGTTGTTAAGTCGAATCCAGTGATGGAAAGTTTCTAATATTTGCGCCCAACTGAGCCGAAACGGCAATCCACAGCAAAATCTGCTAAGTGCAAAAAAATGTTTTCATGGCAAAAAATGCCGTTTTAAACTGCGAATCGAATGACTGTTTTTTAAGGTCTACGCATAATTTGGTTAAACGCAGAATGACGCTTAATCAACACGTACTGCCAATCACAACATTTCGGAATGTTTTTCACCTACTTTCCAATTCATTGTTTTCTCAGCATAAGTGACGAATAGGTGGAGCATATGGAGAACGAGTTTTGTTGTAATCACGTGGTATGTAGGAGAAAAGATGCTGTACGTTATGAAATCCTGATGAAGATTATTTACAAATGGTTTGGTGGTTTTGAGATTGTTTATATGTCATTCCCTGCTTTTTGGGATGACCAAGTAATTTCGTCCCAGGCGAGTTGAGCGATTACGTATGTACAGCGTAAGGTCAGTCGTGCTATTTTGTTGACGCGGAGGACGACTGAAAATGACTCTCCTGGCAGGATACGATGGTTCTGTTTCTAAAGAATTCATAGGTAGTCAGAGACTCCAACTTTTGTGGGTTATCTGTTGTTTGTACGGATTTTCACTCCATCTTATGGTTTTACGGAAGTCACCCAAAAATTACGGAAAAGCCCACGCAAGATCCCTGCACGCAATTTTCTATTTTTTTTAACCGTCTTTGGTAAAAAAAAATGCACTTCACAGATAGCCCCCATACGCCTTTGATGTTCTGACTTCCTCTGCAAACGTAGGCGGAGCTTCTTTTCGTACGCTGTTTGTCACTTGATTCCCTGTACAGCCATTTCAGAGTGCCGTGTGCAAAAGCCGGGAGGGAGCTCAGCTCAACGCCTTTTGCAAACACTTTCCATTGATTACATGTGGCTTTCTGCTTGTGAAAATTTCGGTGCAAACATTTTAACCTTTTCCACCCGACTGTCGGGTGACACCTCACATTACGAAGTAGCCAAATAGCTCGCGTGGCGGGTGTCATCCGCCACGCCGATGACGCCTCTCTAGATTGCATGTCGGCGCTCACGAAACATTTCTTCGTCGAATAGGTTGTGTTGTCATCCGCCACGCCTATGACGCAAGACATTTTTTTCGCCAAATATGTCGGGTCTTGCCCTCCATGCCGATGACGCCTCTATTGCTCGCATGTCAGCGCTTGCGAGGAATTTCTTTTTCGCCGAATAGCTCGCGTGCCGGGTGTCATTCACCACACCTATGATGCCTTTATAGCTTGTATGAAGGTCTTGCGAGACTTTTCTTTTTCGCCAAATATGTCTGGTGTCAGTCACTCTCCATGCTGAATAATGCCTCTATAGCTTGCACGGCGGCGCTCGCAAGGAATTTCTTTTTCGCCGAATAGGACGGGTGTCACCCGCCGTGCCTATGATGGCTATATAGCTCGCATGTCGGCGCTCGCAAGATATTTCTTTTTCGTTGAATAGCTCGCGTGCCGGGTGTCATCTGCCACGCCTATGATGCCTCTATAGCTCATATGAAGGGCCTTGCAAGACATTTCTTTTCTGGCAAATATCTCAAGTGTCTGGTGTCACCCTCCATGCTGATGACGCCTCTATAACTCGCATGTCGGTGCTTGCGAAGGATTTTTCTCACCGAATAGGTCGGATGTCATCCGCCATGCCTATGACGCCTCTATAGCTCGTATGTCGGGGCTTGGGAGACATTTCTTTTTCACCGAATATGTCGAATGTCACTGTCCATGCCGATGACTCCTATAGCTTGCATGTGGGCACTCGCGAGACATTTATTTTTCTCCGAATAGGTCGGGTGTCATCCGTCACGCCTATGATGCCTTTATAGCTTGTATGTTAGAGCTTGCAAGACAATTCTTTTTCGACGAATAGCTCGAGTTCCTGGTGTCATCTGCCACGCCTTATGAGAGCCTCTATAGCTTGTATGCCGGAGCTTGCGAGACATTTATTTTACGCCGCATAGCTCGCGTGTCACCAATCACGCCAATGATGCCTTTAGAGTTCATATCTCTGAGCCGGTGAGCTGAAGCTGAGCTTTCACTGCTGAGTTGTGGCCTCCACTGCAGAAAAAAACAACAAAAAACACGAGTGGTGGGTGAGTTGAAAGGGTTAATTTAGGTTAAAATGAAATGAAATGTAGCAGTGAAACAGCTATGACAACAAAAAGAACGAAGTCAGATAAAACTTATTGTCAAGTGTATCATGATATATATAGCAGAGATGCCAACAACTACGGAAAAAGCTCTTGTACTACGGAATACGGAAAACCGTGATTTTTCTACGGAAAATTTACGGAAGTTATTAATTTTCATTTTGCTTGTTCCCCTTCCCAAGGCAACGGTGGCCACTTGACGATCCGTCATGCTTGCAATGCTGCCTGCACTTCCAGTTCTGCCTCTCAAAGCTGCTCGGATCTTAGCGCAAGCGGCCGGCACTCGATGAATGTGAATTGTGGCCTTGCGCTGAGTCATTCTAAGTGAAAACCCTCCCTCCCCAGCATGCAACACTCTGGGGACGTTGAGCGTAGCTCGCTTTGGTGGTGTACGTGGGCAGAGTTCGGCCTGAAGCTCTTTCGCAGTGCAGTGGCAAGCTGTTGAAAAACGTTTAGTGCAGAACGTGAGTGTCATTGCCTGGCATCGGAGTTTTTTTTAAATCGTGCGTCGACCATTCATGTCAGTAATTAATATTTTTAAAGTTTTTTTCTTGTGTTGCAGAAAATTATGCTTGGATTTAGTTGCAGAGTTCGCCAAACTGCGTAATTACGCGTCTAGTATGCATTAAAATTTTACCAACGCGTAAAAATATGCATCTGGAATTTTTCGCGCGCGACGCATAGAAATACACGTCGTGAAGCGCGTAAAATACGCATCAACACGTAAAAATATGAATCGAGAAACACGTAAAATACACATCAGCACGCAAAAACACACATCGAGAAACGCGTAAAACTACGCATCGAAGATTTTTTAACGCGTAAAAATGCGCATCAGGACAGCATTTCGCCTTTCAAAAACGGAAGTGAATGAAATAAAGATTTCTTCCGTAATCGTAATTTCGTTTTCCTGCAATGTTGCCTCTGTCCAGTATTGTTGTTATACATAATTTTATTCCATAAATATTTGTATTTCACTTTGAAAATGGAGGGGAAATTTCCGAAAATGGAAATTCGACGGCGCAAAAATTCCTGTGTAATCTTCGGCTTCGAGGAATTTTGCTTTTTCGTCGTAATTTTTTTATTTTTTTAATTTTTGATTGGAGGTTAAACGACCACCGTGAGCAACTCAATGGGATATATAAGCAGTCGCCCATCCCTAATTTAGGGTAACTGGTTCCAGGGAAGGAAGAGAGCCAGTGCCGTAAGACCAACACAACATCCATGCCTCACCGGGATTCGAACCCGGACCCCTTTCGGACGAATGATCAGAGGCCATCGCTTAGACCACTGCGCCACCGGGGCGGCCGTCGTAATTTGGGTTATCCTAGAGATCGATGCATAATTGAACAGAAATTCTGGGGCAATTGTTAGTGGTGAAGGATGCTTTCCGCCTGAAACTTACGAAAACGAAAATTTCGTCTTTCAAAACTTTCGGAAACAGTGAAGATTTCTCTCGTAATTTTTTTTTTTCACGCGATGTTTCCTTTGCCTAGTATTGTTGTTAAATTTCATTTTATTTCGTAAATATTTGTATTTCACCTTGAATATGGAAGGGAAATGCTCGAAAACGGAAATCGGACGTAGCAAAGGTTTCTCACGTAACTGTAATTTTTTTCCCCAACGATGTTCCGAACATGTATCCTGTGTTCTTTCATATTCCCCCAAAATAGGTTTGCATTTCAGCTTGATAAAGGGGGAGAATTCGAAAACGAAAGTGTCGAAGCTGAAAAATTTGTAAGAATTTATGCATGATATTTAAAAGCATTCATATTCTCCAAGTTACACTACCTTTTATCTAAAATAGTGAAAGCTGTCATGCATTCATGGTCCTCAAACTGAAAGTTCTTTCAGCATGATGGATAAAATTGTCATGGCATCCAAGGAGTTTGTGAAGCCTACTGTCGTAGCTGATGGTGATGTTGAGCTTAATTTTTCAAATAAGTTTTTCAAAAAGAAAAATTGGAAAGGACACAACTGATAATTGGAGTAAAAACAAGAATGTATTAAAGCAAAATCATTTTAAACGAAAATGAACTTTCTAAGTTCTATACATCTGTCGAAAAATTTCACATTGAAGAATGTTCTTATATTCAAGAAAAGATACTGATCTATGATGAATTCTTAAAACATGCAGAAGTAGTAGATCCTTCACTTAGAGCCATAACATCATTTACTTCTGTATTACACATAGTCAAACACCTTCCATTTATAATAACTGAAAATGAACTTGATATACTAGAAGTGGAATTCCTTATTATCAAGCTGACAAATTAGAGATCATAGCAGTAACAGATAGAATAAATGTCACTTGGTCAGAAATCTCAAAATTAAGAGGCTGTAATGGAGCGGTTAAGTATACTATTCTCTCGAAAGTAATGTTTGCAATACTTGTAGTTCCACACGCGAATGCTGTAAGAGAGATTTAGTGCGAAAAATCAAGCCCATTTCCAACCTAATTTAGGTTTAGAAACTGTAGAAGCACATCTTATTGCAAAAATGAATAGGTTCTCCTCTGGGCAAGTGTGTTATGAAAAAAGATTTTCTGCTGAAGAACTCAAATCTGCAAAACACTGTACAGCAAAATCACTAAAGAAAGCTGTTTAATCAATTGTTTGTTGTGTAAAAAAAATGTATCAGTCATGGTGTATATTATTTTCCATGTGAAAAATTTGGAATATTTTGATACAGATTTTCATGTATATAAATGAATAAGTAAGTAAAAAAATGCTGATTAAATTAAATGAGTTGTTTTCCTCGATTAAAAAATTTTTTTTTTTGGTGTGACTTCTGAAAAATGGCCAAAACTACTGAAAATTTGTACAAGTACTACTGAAAATATCTGAAACAGGTTGGCATCTCTGTATATAGTAAAGAATGGCCTTTTTATGAAGCATCTAAATTTTGCTGAATCACGTTTTGTAACCCATGTGAGTGCGATGTTAACCTAGCACGTGGCAGATGCGATGATTGTAGGCGTCTGCGGAGAGCAAGGACAAAGATCATGTCAAGGGACTAAATGGAGATGTGAGTAAAATTAATGTAACCAAAAAACTTCTGACAGCTTATAAAGAATCCTGGAAAAAAATATAAAGAAGGATTAGTGCTGGAAAAATGCAGCAAAATAAGCGATAAAGAGGAGAAGAAATTGAATGTTCACAAGGTGATTTGAAACAGGAAGAAGCTGAACTTTTGCAGCAGTTGGATTCCTCTTAGAAAATGTTAAACAATGCTGAGATGAACATTGAATGTGGCATAAAAAAAGACATGAGTGCAATAGAAAGTGGACAGGTACTATTAAAAGAAACAAAACATTGCTAACTATCTTAAAAAATTGGAAGACAATAGAAGTTAACAATTAAATATTGAGAAAAGCAGCAAAAAATAAACATTTTTTGTAAAATAAATGATTAATAATAGATTCCTACAAATTTTTTGATCTATTTGAAAACTCAAATCTTTGCATATGTGAGTGTATTTCAATGCAAGATGTTTTAAATTTGAGTAGGGTGCATCTAGTTCCAAAACATTTTTTGCTTAAGAGTTTGTTCTATCTACTAATATTTTACCTGCTCCATAAAAACATTTTGTTGCTCTAAAAATGTATTTCACCTGCTCCCAAACCACATTTTGATGCTCCAAAAATGTATTTCACCTGCTCCAAAAATGTATTTCACCTGCTCCAAAATGTATTTTACCTGCTCCAAAAACCCATTTTCTTGCTCCAAAAATGATTTCGTAACTTTCCATCACTGCAAATCCAAAGAGAATGAAAAAAATTCTCAGTATTAAAAATTTGAGCAGTCAGGAAAACCAAAATTTATTCGAATTTAATTACATCTTTAAATGTGCACTTAGTTTTATATTTTTAACTGTACTGCTTTAAAGCACAAATATTCAAAATGTTTGATTCTCTTATCACAATACAGTAAATTAAAGTACGTAACTGGTTATACACTTTTAAGAAATCTGTTAGTAGCCCGTTTTTTTTAATGTTCTTCATGTTCAACAAGTTTCTAGGTGAGCAATTTCATTAAAAGTTTCATCACTTGTTCAAGGCATAGTTTCAATGAAGTTTTGTAAAATGTTTATTGCTGCTTGAGCTTCTTTTCCCTTAACAGTAGGAGTTTGAGAACTCTCCTGTAGTTTGTTTTCATCACCTGATTGAGGATTTTTTTAGGATGTCTTCATATTTTAAATCTCTGCAGACCTAAATTCCAGTGTCAATATTTACATATGCTTGAAGAGTTTCTTTTTCATGTAATTTTAAAATTTTGAAAAACTATGTTCCATCAGATCTTTTAAGTTTTCTTTTTCATCACTGTCAGATATAAGACTAACTTCCCCAAAACAGTTGTTTATAATCATATTTTCTTCAGTCTGTGTGCTGCCAGCCATTCTTTGATTGTAACAAGTTGTCTTATGACCATCCTTAATATCAGCAATGTATATTTTTACAACTTTCCTTGATAAAGGAACATTCTGGATAATACCTTGGTCTAGAGTTTGCAATTTTGATGTATTTTCTGGTAAAAACTGAACCTTTTCTGGTTGCATTTCAGGAATGCATCAATTTGCAGTACAGTTTTCAACGAAGAAAATTGCTTGATTGACGCCTCTGCAGCAGCATTTTTTTTTTTTCATCAAGCAAATGGCATAATTTTCAAGAGCAATATGCCATTATGATGTCTTAAAAGAAAAGTGTTTGATCAATGCATCCTTCCAGTGCTTACGTATGGTGCAGAGACGTGGACCTTAGCTAAAAGAGACATACAAAGGCTGCAGACAACTCAAAGCAGCATGGAGAGGTGCATGCTTGGTGTAACCAGGAGAGATAAGAAGAGGAACACGTGGATCCGAAAAATGACAAGAGTGGAAGACATCATGATCAGAGTTAAATCCCTGAAATGGCAATGGGCTGGACATACTGCCAGAAGAACAGACCATCGATGGACAGCCGAAATTTTAGATTGGGTTCCAATTGACAGGAAAAGACCCAGAAGAAGACCACATGGAAGATGGGTGGATGAAATTCGAAAGTATGCGGGAGTGACATGGAGGAGACTGGCACAAGACAGACCGTTGTGGAGGAAACTTGGGGAGACCTTCGTCCAGCAGTGGATTGATAATGGTTGACAATGATGATGATGATGATATATATAGGGAAATAATATTGTCTTCCTGTGATCCAAATAGTTTCCATGACATGGTGTGTACAGTTTTTTGCTGCACTTCTGTATCCACACATTTTATTATCTTATTATTTTGTGTATTGGTGTATGGTGCAAAGAAGTGTTTGGTTTTGTTGTTTGACAGAGTGTCTGTTTAACTGCAGATATGTAAACTGATTTTCATACAGGATGAAAGGTGGAAGACGTGGATCCCACCTCCCCTCCTCAGGGGAGACCTGCACCGTCATTAGGAATGGAAATGCAGAGACAGTGGCAGCCTTCACAGCAACCTCAAAGAATGCCATTTGATTACAGAGGCCCACCACCACCACAGCCTCATGGGACTGCATATGCACCCCCTCATGTCAGGGTTGGGCCAGGGCCCGTTCCACCACCTCCTCCCCAGGTAAGACTTCATGCTCCAGTAATTGTAAAGGAATATATTTTCAAAGAGTTGAAAGAACACTTTTATGAGAAAGACATACCTACTGATTGTAGAGTGTCCCCTTAGAGTTCTAGTTTCATTTAGAAGTCCTTAGCTGTTAAGTGATATGGTTGCTTCTCAGATTGTGTCTGACTAAAAACATTGATTTATTTTGGTGCATCGTTTATGAGTACACTGAAATTTATTGCAAAAAATGTTGGTGTAGAAATAAGTTTCATCTTGATGGCACATGATGAGCTTTTACAGTACTTGCATGGAAATGTGAAATCTTTGCATGCTTTAGTCATGAGGTTTTTGCTGCATGTTGTACGTCCTTTTGCATTAACTTTCGAATGTAAAAAAAAAAAAAAAAAATGCGTCAGATGCTGCAAAGTAGCAGTTTGCATCATTCTCTTACGAGTTTCCATATTTTCAATGACCTGTTTTTTTTTCTCTCGTATATGTATAAAACTTGGTCTTGAATTCAAAACTTTTGATAAAATTATCTAATCTTAATTTATCAAATTTTATGTAGTGTACTGAATGAAGTCTGTTACAAAGATTTAAAGTGATGTGAGGTTACCAGTTAGCAGGCTTGTTTGTCGTCCAGGTGCAGCCCATAATTCCGGGTTCTTGTATTATTCTAAATCTGGAAATCTGGACTTTCAAGTTTTGTGTAGAAATTTAGGAATCTTCAGTCATGTCATTTTCTGAAAATGCTATGAAATGGTAATTAAAAGTGCCTTTCCAGATTCAAGACTTTTGTGCATGCTAAAAAGGAAGGCTACTTTTATCATATTGGCAGCTGTATCTATATCAAATAAATCAAGTAATTTTGTTTTATAAGATTCAATGAATCCAATGAGCTAATTGCAGAATCGACAAAAAACACTGTAGGATGTTATGACAGCAGGACTTGGGCATCCAGAGCTGAACTGATCTCCATAGTGTTTGACTAAATGTTCTGATATGTAAAATTGAACTTTAAAAATGCAATTTTTGAAGTCTAATTTTACAAGTTTTGAGAGATTTCTAACTTCATAAATAAAGTTCGAAAATGCAATTTTCAAAAGATTTCTAACATACTGAGAGGTGGGGGTGGGGGAGTTGAATTGCACAGGCAATAATGGTTAATTGTGTAGCTACAGTAGTTAATATGTGTGTAATATGTAAACAATGTGTACCTGTAATGTACATTGCATATATACAGTACAATATATACAGGGATGCCAACCCCTACGCATTTGGCGTAGAAACTACGCATTTCTTTAGCTTTACTGCGCACTACGCATCATATGCCTAATA
The DNA here is from genome assembly GCA_039090855.1 of Macrothele yani. NCBI lineage: Eukaryota > Metazoa > Arthropoda > Arachnida > Araneae > Macrothelidae > Macrothele > Macrothele yani. Next base: position 121,684,264 of record CM077013.1, on the reverse strand, counting down.
CTACGCTTTTGTTGCTATGACGCATTCCTCCCCCCCCAAACTTTATTTAGCATAATTTTTGTGTTATTTGCAGACCCCCTTAGCGTTTGTCATGGACCATAGTGCTTTAGCATATTCAGACAACTCGAGAACAAGTTGCATATAAGAATAGTCAAAAAGTGCAATGCCGACTCTCCATCGACGTTTTGCCAGCTATACTTCGGTATCTGGCCTGCATCGTCTGCTACAACGAAGCAACTGCTGATAGATGGCGCTTCCGCTGCTTCGCCACCGAGGCTGGTAACTGCGTGTTAAAGACTGGAGGTTCCACACCGATCCTCGGCTATGTCTCAGCCCCACTCCCTCGCCTGTGTCTCCGTTTCTCTTCATTACTTCACACATGATAACTGACTGGAACTGGTTTCACCCTCCTGTGATGGGTAGCAGCGTCATGTAGGAATTGGAGTGCGGACTCTCTGTACCAAAGGGCACTACTCGAAGCATTTACACTGAAGTAAGCACATTGTTTATTTTAGCGTACCAGTTGATCACTCTCTTAATAGTACAGCTTCGTTTGGATTTTATAGCGCGTTTCTTTCTTTATGACCAAGTGAGTCTTCTTGCTTTCCGTGTGCAGAGTTGCAAGTGTTCCGGAATTGATACCCTGCTTTGGCCACCCCGAAAATTTTGTGAAAACTCCGGACAAAATGACCAATCTTGGTGTAGATATAAAATTAAATTTTTGTTGAAACAAAATTGCGGATTATCTTTTTTTCCAAATTTTCAGTTACATGTACAGAACTGTTTACAGATGCCATCATTTATTAAAACAAAGTTGCCCTGACAAATTTTACCTTGATAACTTAAAAACTTTTTGAGTTAGAAATGCAATTTTTTTTATTAATACCTCTTTCTCTAAGTGTCCGGTGTCTGTGTGTGTGTGTGTGTGTGTGTGTGTGTGTGTGTGTGTGTGTGTGTGTGTAGTTGAAAATTTTTTCACCGGATTTAGGCGAAATTTTCAGGGTAACTTTGTTTGACTAAGTTAGGACATCTATAAAAAAATCAGCTTTTTTAAATGAAAATTTGAAAAATTAATTTTTAACATTTTAATCCTCAGTTAAGCAAAGATTCAAACAGCAGGTGGCAAATGGGGCTCACAGTAAAAGGGAGGAGGGAAATGAATGTTGCAAGCCCGTAGTTCTCGGTCATCTGCACTTTCCAGTGAAGTTGATCTTTCTTTCTCTGAACGTCTTAATTATAAAAAAGAAAAGTGCACAATTTTAAGTTTCCATTGGATTCAAGCGAAATTTGCAGGGTAATCTTATAAGACCAAGTTTTTGGCATCTGTCAAAAATTCAGCTCCATTAAATGAAAATTCGGATTTTTTTTTATCCTTAGTTAGGAAAGGAAGAGTAACTCAGCAGGTTGCCAACGAGATTGTGAATGAAAGGGGAGACGCTACCGAGACCCACATAATAGATTACACGAGTCTCGCCCACGCAATGCCCCCTGTGGGTCTCTGATGCGAGGGATGAATGGCGCATGCCTGTTGGTCCTTTTTATGCTGCTGTTCTCTTTCGTGAGAATAAAAAGTTGGTGTTACTCGTTTGTTTGTTGTTCATTTCCGTATTTTGGTTGCTGTTTTTTTTTCCTTAAAGAAATTAGTCTGCTGGCTTTTTTTTTTATTGTGTCTCTGTAAGGGAAAGAGAAACATAACCAAGTTTTTAAAGATGCTTATGAGAAAATGTGGCCTGTTTTAAAAAGATCGAAAGAATTGGCAAATGATGCCTATTGTACCTGTTGTGACTTCTCTGTTGCACATGGTGGAAAAGACTACTGTAGACATCATGTGAAATGTCGCCGTCATATTGAGAATGCAAAAAGAAAAGCATCAAACCAAAGATTAACAAAAATGTTTGCACAATCTGATGACCTCTCCATTGGAGCAGAAGCATTATTTGCAAATTTTTTAATAGAGCACAACTGCCCAGTTGCCATTTCCGACCATGCAAAGTGCAGTATTTAAAAAATGTTTCCAGATTCAGCAATTGCCGCAAAATTTGGAAGTGCCTGCAAAAACCTCTGCAATTATAAGGAGTTTTGCTGACGGAAGTTCTGAATATATCCAAGCCCCGTAGCAAAATCTCGGCGACGGGCGACATACGTCGCAGATTTATTTTAGTCCTCCAGATAAAAATGATATCCCCAGAACCCTATCATAGATGCAAGTTTTTCACCTTTCAAAATTTCCCAAAACTAAAGTTGGGCGTAGTGAGGATTTCTCCCGTAATCGTTATTTTTTTTTCTCGCGAAGGACGACGTATGTCAAGGAATTATTCTGCTACGGCCGACGTAAATCACAGATTTATTTTGCACTCATCCCTGTAGAAGAATTGCGGCGATTAGCAAAGTGACTTACACTGCCGGTTTATTTTGTACTCGTCGACCTTGAAGAATCGCTGCGTGGGTGGCATACATCGCAGATTCATTTTCTGCTCAACTTCGTAGCAGAATCGTTGCGACGGCTGATGCACATCGCACATTTATTTTGGTCCTGCAGACTGAAACGATATAATTTCTGAAAATGGAAGTTAGGCGGAGTGAGGATTTCTCCTGTAATCGTAATTTTTTTCTCCCAACATTCCATCGATGCTTTGGGAGAGGATTATCCTATATTGTGGTTAAATATCATTTTATTGCATAAATATTTGTGTTTTGGTTTGAAAATGGAGACAACAAGTTCCGAAATAGAAAGTTTTACGGAACCCAGTAATATTAAATTTTTTTTCTTGAGGTGTATTCCCTCAGCCCTCAAAGGTCATTAAATATCATTTTATTAGATAAATGTTTGTATTTAAGATTGAAAATGGAGGAAAATTTTCTGAAAACCAAAGTTGTACAGAGCAAAATTACTCCCTCTAATAATTGAAAATTGAGGAAAATTTTCTGAAAGCCAAAGTTGTATGAAGCAAAAATTTCTTCCTCTAATAACCCTCCACCCACTGTGCTTCTGTATTATTGTTTAATCTTCATTTAGATACATAAATGTTTGCACTTGAGATGGGAAATGGAGAAAAAAACCTCCACCCACTGTGCTTCTGTATTATTGTTTAATCATCATTTAGTTACATAAATGCTTGCACTTCTGATGGGAAATGGAGAAAAATGTTCTGAAAATGGAAGTAGAATGGAGTAAAGATTTCTCCTCACGTGACAGTTTTTTTCTAAGTGATACCTCTGTGCTTTATTGTTGAATATAATTTTATTCCATAAATCTTTGTGTTTCAGTTTGAAAATATTGGCAAAATTCCAGATACAGAGGAACAGAATGTTCTTGATACTAATTAGAAATTTTGCAAATGCGTTAGTACCTAGGTTAGACATTTTTTTAGGTAGAAAAGTATGTCTGTGCAATTTTTATTGCTTTTCGCATCTAGTAATCTTGCACAGTGACCACCTGCAGATTATTTTGTGGCACAATGATATATCTGTCACAGACTCATTAGGAACTTTTTGCTATGGGGTATCCAAGTTTTGCTTGGCTACAGATAGTAGTAATTCCAATTCAGATTAAAAAAATATTTCTGATTTTAGTCAGTTATTTTGACCAAACTTTAAGTAAAGTAATCACATTATTGCTATTATTACCAAATCTATGTGGTAATGCAACTGGGGAAAATATATTTCACTTGCTGGATCAAGAACTCACGAAATGATAGATTCCATGGCAAAATTGTATAGCGTTTTGCTTAGAAAATGCACCAGTTATGGTGGGAAAGCACCATGGCGTTACAAAATTTATAAAAGATAAAAACCCTTCCATTGTTTTTATTGGCTGTACATGTCATTGGATTCATAATACAGCACGTACTGCTGCTAAGAAGCTACATTTTTATGGCTTGGACTGCACATGAATGCTGTAAGAGGTTGGCATCCTTGTATATAAATAATATGCATTCTTTATGTATGTAGCACTGAGGCCAGGGTTTTTTTTCATCTCACAATCAGCCCTGAGATAGTCTGACCCCCCCCCCCATGAAAAACAATGTAGTTTTTGCAGCATATTATTGATGTATAACATGTATGTCTTTATAAAGCAATAATAAGGGGGAACAAAAGCTAGGCAGGAAAGATGCTGCTTTAATAGACCTTTTCCCTTACATTGTTCTATGGTTTTGTTTTATAATAAGTGTTTAACTTTTCTGTCCATATGTAAAGGGCTGTATGGTTGCGATTTATGGTGAGGTAAGTGGCTGAACCGTTGATTCATGTTTGCAGTTGGTGCTTTTTTTTTTTTACTTTTCAGTTAAATTTTAACATGTCAGATATTTTCTTATGATGATTTGAAACTGTTCAACCATGATGATTACCCCGAATTCCTTTGAGCATATGAGTATGTGTGATTTGGCCATTCTTAATTCAAAGTTGCAACTCCAGAATTAAAAAAAAAAAAAAAAAACTGGCCCGTAAGAACAATCTGTCAACACTTGCACTTCAGTTGTATTAATCTTAGCTTTTATTATCAAGGGATTAGCTTACTTACCATACAGCTTTAATATTATTTTCATTAGAAAAACCTTTTAGCACGATAAGGTATTTATTAATACTGTCTGTACTTAAAATAGACATTTTAAGGTACAGCAATTTACAAGATCTTTCAAAGCACCAAGTGCTCCATCGTCAGGTATTTCAATATACATAAACAAAACAAAACAACGGATAAAAGCAAAACGCATTTTCAAATTACACGAGCATGTGATAAACAATAACGAGGTTTACAATAAATATAGTGGAAGTTTGGTCATGCGCTAAAAGGATTCAACAAATAATAACACTATGAATCGCTATTACATATGCAAAGAAATATATACACAGAGGATAATTAATAAGTTGACATTAATCGTCACTGTAAGTGAATTATTAGGAATTAAGTGTTGTTGAAGATGAACATGCTTTTCTGGCTGCATTAACATGGCCCAAGGCACTGGAACAAAACGTGGAGTTTCTTCATCACAGCAGTCAGAGCTCAGCGAATCGGAGGGATAGCTTTGTACAATTTGAGCTCAGCACACTGGCATTGGTCCAGTCTGGTCGGTAGGTACCTCTGTTAACTAATCGTGCAAGAGAGGTAGTATCAGAGTTATTAGTAATTGAGTACTTGTGCTCATATAGTCTTGTGCGCAATGGGCGTGCAGTGGATCCTATATATGCTGTTGCTGGATTTTCTGGGTCAACAGGAATTAAGGGTGTTTTGTAAACCCCATGTCTGTTGATTGTGGAAACTTGGTCACGGTCGTTTTGCACGATGGCTCGAATACTTTTCGTACTTTCTCCAAAGGCAATGTGGTGTTTTTTTGCATATGTTCTTTAGTATTGTAGTGACTTCAGGTATATAGTCCACAGTGCCAATATATTTTGTAACTCTGGTTTCCCTTTGTAAGGTACTTTTGACTAGACATTTCACTGATTGAGCAATTTTTTCAACGATCACTTTATGGTAGCCATGTCACCACGCCAAGTCCTGGTGGAAACTTGAGGGGCATAGATTTTGTTAGTGAATTCCGATCATCTAGATTGGCAACAATGACATTGGGTTTCCTAGTATAGGCGACCCAGTCTCATCGTTGGGACTTAAAAGCGTTGTGTTTCATATGAGCTCATATGAGGTTGTCGCAGGAACTCATATGCCGCAAAAGAAATTAAATTTAAAAAAGAACTAACGTTTCGGTTATATGCTTGTATAGGGGTATCTGTGAAGGAAGAAAAACTATGGCTTACTTTAAACTAATACAGACACTCGTACCCATTTGCAGAGCAGCGTGAAGAAAAACACGTTGATTTAAAAAAACAAATGTAAAATTTATTTGCTGTATAATACTTAATTTTAGAACAATTTAAATGGTGGGACCGGTTTAAATTATAACACGTCTCTACGAAAGGAAGTTATGGTTTACTTGAGAAAATGTGAAAACTACCAATATCCCTAACAATCCAACCAGTGCGGGGTGAGCAATAAGGGGTCATTACTAAAACTTAACTGAATACTCAGCATGCAAGGGATTGAAATATTAGGATGATGTTTTACCCTATGTAGAACTTCGAGGTTCATCGATCCGTTGGTTGAGGAAAACGCTGGTGGTCTGGTGTCCTCCGTGGATACAACACAGCCGATGGTTTCTCGGAACTTTACTGTTCTACAGTTCTTGATTTCAAGTCGATGGACTTCTGGCACTCCGCATAGTTTGGCATTTTTTTCTCTACCCCGTCTCTCCCTCTCTCTGTCTGTTTTTCGCTCCTATGTTTTTCTCTTCCGCCTTCACTTTATTTCCGTTCTTTTTCGCCCTTTTTCGCTCTCATTTTTTCTCTCTCGAAATTTTTAGTTTCTGCTTATATTCTAGTTTTTGCTTTCCCTTCTCGCCCTGCGGCTAGGCATGTCCTTACCTCGAGAAAACGTCCCTCTCACCACCATTGGTTCTGGATTTCCTCCCCTCGTACGCAAGTGGACCGCTTGTCCAAGGCGACTGACCAGTGGCTACTAGGAGCAGATGTTCCCTGGCCTGCTGACCATCTGCTGAGCTAAGCCCTTTAAGAATTTATTTGGCCGTAACTGTCACCCCGTTGTTGGGTTCTGTTATAGTAGACTCCGAGCAAACCCTTTTTAAAACTTGAAAACTGCTCGAAGTCACGTATGCCCGACTGAAATATGTTCCCCGACAACGCTCTTGGGTGACATTTATTGCCTAGCCTTAGCTTCTACCGCTTTAAGCTTTCTTTCTTAAATTTTCGTCGTGTAGCCACCGAAATGCCATTGTTTGGGAAGCATTGTGCAATTTGCAATGCTGTTGCTTCTCACATGCCGGGAATGGAAGAAAATATGCCTTGCCTAGTTTCCGAAATTTTGCACCTGGCCTGGCGCTTGCAACTTAGATCTCCTTTTCTCCGTGGAAGGGAAAAAATGGAGAAAAGAGAAGAAACGAACCCCGCGACTCCCTATGCGCCTGGGTTGGGATGATAGTTCGTGCGCCTAATTAAAAATTTCTCTAATTAAGCAGTCACGTAATTAATTATGTTAATTAATTAACATAATTAAAAACAATTAATTTTGTATTTGAATACCAAATTGGAGAATTTCTATACTAAAGGCAATGTGCCCGAAATTAGAATAATTGTCGCGGCAACATTATCTCCGTCCTCCAACGAAAAGAAAGATGACTACCCTGGGGAGAAAATGTGGAGGAGGCTCACTCACAGTGCACGAGTTGGATTTCACAAATAAGTCCAACCATTGTTAGACATACTGTTCACTCATTATTTTGCTGGTATCATTCACTTATTATGCATAAAGAAATAGAACAATATAAAACTATAATATGTATAGGTCCCTTTACCATTCTAAAACTAAAATGAGATACATCAGAGGTATTTACAATTGGCTTTGTCCGCACTCACAAATATAGCGGCACTACAAAATTTTCTGTTTCCAACATATACCTGAAAATGCAAAGTTCTTTTTGTTATTATATATTCAGTCCTATGGATTGCCGGCGGTCAAGCAGCGACCGTGTTTCTTAAATGTCTCTTTCCTTGGTGCGTCCGGGCGCTACTGACAGCAGCAGGTCACTGCGCCGTCGAAACTAAAAATAAGAACAGGATGAGGCTGGTTAAAGCAGCCACGACAAGCTTCAAAACACTGGTGGCCGAGAAAGCCCAATTCATTGGCCACCACTCGAGGTTCCACAGCTGGTCCGCTGTCGCTCCATGGGAATATCCGTAGGTCAGGTTCGGGTGCTGCAGCTGTATGGAGGGCTGGTCGAGACAAAAGTTCACAGTCCTGCATGTAGTGACCGTGCGTGCTCGCAAACATAGCTTTTCCTCCAAACACTGTGCATGCGTCTGTAGACGAATCTTATGGACTTTCTTTTCCGTGTGCAAATACACGGATCTGGTGTGCACTGCCAGTTTTTCAAACTGTATGTCCACTGTACCCGGAGCGCATGACGAAAAATCCTCGAACTGCAGTGAAGCTAACGGCTCGCAGGAAAAACATCCTAAAGCCTTAATTTCCATGTCAGTAAATTTGGGGCAAACGGTGCGTGTTTCCAAAGCATATTTATAATCCGTAAATTGCAGGTTGACTATCAAAGGCGCTGATTGCAGGAGTTCAGAAGTGAGTTGTCCGTCCTTATCCACTTTAAGGTGGTGCCACGCTGCTGTCATGGGGACCGCATTTTTCTTCGTGTCAATCATCGTCGTGAGATATGACTGCTGACGATGGCACCACATGCTGTCCTCGTAGAAACTACATGAGAACATTGCCTCATCAAAAAGAAAGTTTTTCGTCATTGACTCGTTGGCCTGCACATCCCCTATTTGCCCCTTCTCCGGGCGGGAAGGTGGTGCGGCCTTTTCTATGTAACCTTCTTGCGGGTTACCTACCCGCGTAATGAGGTGCGTGTTCAATATTTGCGTCGGTTGATCATGTGCTCCAATTATTTGTACTGCAATGCCCGTAGAGGTAATGGCCTGGTTCCTTACGGTCAGTGTTTCGACCGTATCGTTGCTCCACTGCTCAAGTAGTAGTTGATAACTACACTGTGATCCCAAAATTCTTCGTACTTCGTATGCTTGCAGGAAATCGGCCTCAAGCCATACTCTATAAAAATGAGTGCTGGCTGTCGATGATCCAGCACCGCGTGCTGCCGCTGTCCGAGGAGTAGCAATTAGTGACTCCCGGCCAGTCCAGTGATTCTTTGGTAAGGGCCTCAAATTTCTTTTCTCTGGTGCAATGTGCTCCCCAACTGCATGTTTCGTAATTCGCACACACCACCTGGTTTATGTATCGCATACTAGTAATAAAGGTGTAGTACTCTCGGGCGGTCTGCCACGAGCATGTTGCTTTACTGAAGGTTATTTTCAAAGAGAACAGCATGTGGTCATTATCGGGATCCATGAACCGCAAACATTGCTGGTGCTCTAAGTTCCTTAGAGTAAGCTGAGCGTTAGTCGTAATCTTACATGTCTTTTCGTTACCTGCTTTGGTGCACTCTTTCGCTTTCGACGCAATTACGGTATGTCCGTTGCATTCGGCTGCCGCTCCGTCTATCAATAAGAAGAGAACTAGTAACGCTAGTGCGGGAGGTGGCACCAGCTCGACCCCATTCGGCATATGGCGCTCTACATATTCATTGACTTGTCTGGCCCGATTACGTAAGGCGGCTCCGGCAATAGCTCCCGTTTTTACGGCGACATACGTCGAGCCACGGATCAGCCGGTAACCTTTCCAGCCGAGATTCCCGATGCTGTACACCAGTCTCCCCACAGTCATGATTACAGTCCGGGCGTACGTGAAGGTTATGCACGTTAACAGCACCAGTGCTGCATATACGGCGTACGTCACTGTGCTGGGCAGACACTTTAGTTGCCCTAAAAGATCTCGGCATAGGATGCACTGAAGAGGCTGGCACACTATCCGACCAGTCACCTGTATGGAACCCTTGAGGGTCTGTCCGTCGGTCGTGACGAAAATTAACTTAATTTCCGCCGTCTGTTCTAGTACTTCCGGCGGTAGTGTGGTCTGATAGGGAGATTGTTTCAGCGTTATGACGGTTTCAAATCCCTGGATTCTCACCACTAGGACTCCAGGATGTGAAACAGTAATTACGGGGTCGCTGTAAGCCATTTTTACTTCCCTGTGCTGGAATACGGCTTCCTCGTCTGTTAACAAATGTCTCTTATGGCGGGATCTGCGAGGTAACAGCGTGCGACGTTTTGCGGCACAGACGTGGTACGAAAGCAGTACCGGATTCGCTATTTTTATCCCATCGGCAATGTGCACAAGCACTGACTGTGCTGACACTAATTTGCAGCAGCACGTAGTCGTTGAAGTATTTGTGCAGGGCGCAGTACGGCAGTACTCGGCACTCCCTTTGCATGGCGCTTGCTTTGAGCAGGTACAGGGAAATCCTTCCCTGGTGCATTGGATCAGTGTACGTGGCCCCTGTGGTGACTGTTTCTGTTCCAAGAAGAATTGATGAAGCTCAATTAGCCTACTATCGTTAAGGATGAGCGTTTTCCATGCGGTTATGCAATCATCACACGAGTGTGCGTGACAACTACTCACTGGAAGGTCCACTTTCTGTAATTCTGGGCCTGTTACGGCGTTGCACCCGTAACCCTTTCCAGAATAGCGACATTTTTCCACATTTCTCGTGGCTTCGCACACAAAAGTATTCACAGCCAGCCAGAGTACAGCGGCTAGCATGATCCTGCACATGGTCTGCTATTTGTAGTATTGACCTATGTGCTTGCCTCCGTACAAGTGTTTTTTTTTTTTTTCTTCTTCCTCCAGTCACACGCCGGTACGTCAAATCACCCTGCTTCTTCACTCAGGAGAAATAAATTATTTCCTCTGAAAAGAGATATGACACAGTGTTCATATAGACATATCCAAAAAATCAATCCCTTACAGTACCCTTATTTATTGCTCACCCACGTACGTTAAGATAGATACGTTTTCTGTTATAAATGCTTGCATTTACGTGACGCATAAATATTATAAACAGACCAACCTAGTGAACAAAAATTATCCTGTAAGAAAAGAAAGGAAGGAAAAAAATAATATATATAATAATAATCATACATGTTTGCGTGAAAAACTGGCTAATGCAGCTCCTTTCCTTTATTCCTTTGCCATATATATACATAGTTATTTTTTTTTTCTTCTCGTCGCTTAACCTCATCTTAGTGACCCTTCGAATGGGTTTCTCCCTTCTCCTTCCCCACGTGCTTCGTATCGCTGAAATTAGCCTTTTCCAATTTTTGCCCTGATTACTAAAGGCTTCCCAAATAACTTGTCTTCCTATATGTGGCTTCATTTTACTTCCATCTTCGCATCTAACCATTAGTATGCGCATATTACTGTACAATCGAACCGTCCATTTCTTTCTCTCTCTTTTTTTTTTTTTATTATCGACGACCATCTTTTCATTTCCGCGTGCCGTAACGAACACATAGAATACCTTCGGCTGTTCACGCCCACCCTCGCTCTATGCTTGCAGTTACTTCTGACATAAGGAGTAGCCTACCTGTCTTGTGATAGGGACCAGGCATGAGTTTTTTTTTTCTTTGTTCCACACGTACGTAAAAGAGAACCCCTAGCTCTCTCTATTCTCCTATACAGCCCCTTTGGCAACTATTCCAGTCCTGCATACGCCCCGGACGAACTGGTTGGTCTTCGTGACCTGTCCAGGTTGACCCTTGTTTCCCATTTGACGCCTGGATTGTCACCTTTCAGGTCACGAAAGCATGACCTGTGGCGGTCGGCGCGCCATTTTCGAAAAACTCGGTCGACGATCTGACCGTATTCTTCCGATGTTGGAAGATTTTTTTTTTCGTTGGCTTCTTTAAGCTCTATCAACATGGATGCTGGATTGTTCCCTTTTTGTGGCGAGCCAGCGTCCGAAACTCTCCCCAATACCTCAAATTTTGCTGGGGAGTAGAAAATTAAGAACAAACCCTGGATATATATATATTTTATTTTATTCATCGTCCGCGTTTGCACCACAATGGATTACTTCATTCTAAGGTAAGAAATTATTTTCTGCATTACTGTGGTTAGGGCTCTCCCTTTGTAGCGATTAGTGTTTATTGTTAGCAGTGTTTTCTATAACCTGGCCAATCGTAAGAAAAAAAAATTAAAAATAATCGCGCGTGCGATTCCACCTTCTGACTTCTTTCGAAATTTCCGTTCAGGTTGAGACAAGCCTATCGCCGGCCATTTTCTTGTTTTCCGCACAGCTTTTGTGTCCGTCATTTTCTGGTTCCGCACACCTTTTGTGTGTTCGCTTTCGTCAACCGATTCATGTACTTCTTACTGCTGCTTCGACGGTGATATTCCCTAAACGTGAGGGCGTATATATATATAAATATATATATTTATATAGTTTTTTTTTCTTCGGAATATTTAATAATTACTGTTTTACTGTATAAAAACTGTTTATTCCGAACATCGAACATTTCTTCCTCATGTATATTGGCGAATAGCCTTATGAGATAACGTCGAGTTTTCTATTATTTTAAAATTTTATTTCAGCAGTCGACTTGGAGTAATCTGCACTAAGTATTACGCATATATGTTATTTTGATATGTGCTAGGCAAATATAAAAAAAAAAACGATTCATATTTCGGAAGATCCGAACCTAAGTATTTATTTATTTATTTACAAATTTTTTATTTTTATGGTGCGACAGGGCTGCACATAATATGTATATTTTGTTGCTGAGTTACAGAAAATATAGTACTGATCCTAGTTTATTAATTATTATTATATTTATTATCTTTTTTTTTTTTTTTGACTAAGCACGGAAATAATTTGTGCCTCGGTTTTTACTATTATTGTTACTGCTGGTATTATTAATACTATTCTACTACTTGACACTTGCGCTTATTTCTGACAAGGCATACTTGTAGATTTCCATAATTCGCATTCCCTTTTGGGAATCCTCATGATAATAGGTATTTACTTGTTCAGCTAAAAATATGCATATAGATATTTAGTTATTTTTTTCTTTCGTTATTTACTCCGCATAAACACCCCCTTTTTTTTTCGCATATACATATTGTCATTTTTTTCCCCTAGTTATGTACTTTTAGTACCATACTGATTACCCTATTTTTCATGGCTTATTTATTGTAGACAAGCAAGTTAAATTTTAAAATGTTAAAGAAATATCCCAAGGTAAAGTATATATTCATAAATATACCGGAATTCTCCCTTTTTTTTTTTTTTAAATACCTGCTGAAGATGCCCAGTATTAGTAGTTTAGTAATAATTACCGTAACCGTTACACCCGAATCGACTGCTATGTACCCTTTCCGCAGTGTTATTTAACCAAACACGAAGAGAAAAAAAAAACAACTTATTTTGCAGTTATGTCGCTGAATGCCAACTTTAAATCTGATAGGTACTGATTTTATTTACTTTATAACCCTTGAGCCAACAATATGAGAATTTCTAGTAGCATTGTCTATTAATTAATAAATACGCGAGTTCCCTCAAACTGAGTTACCGAGCAATATTACATTAATTTTGTCAGGCGGCTTATTTATCCGAAAAATTGTTTTTCCCCATCATCCCTCACTAATACAATCCTGAGAGAGAGGTACGGGTCCGATTCCTGTCGGACCGATCTGCACGTGACCTTCGTTTAAACCCAAGTTTCTGGGGGCTCTATCCTCGCCTTCTTCCAAACTGGGTAGATGCAATTTACAGAGTTATTTTGCGTGGCTTCTCCGGCCAAATTTTCTCCAATACAGTGAGACAAATACCGATCTGCCAAATCGAACCACGTTCTTCCCTCTGGATTCAGGGGCTGACTTAAATTATTTAGCATTTTGTCAACAAAGCCTGGTTCGTGGGTCGTTATTTCCCCATGCTGTGCTTCGCTTTCCACCACTGCCTTAGGTATGGTGTGACATTCGCTACGGCAGGGACAACGTTGCTAACCGATTGAGGCCCGGCGTGGCTGGGGTGGATGGCGGCGGCGGCGGTAGGGTCGGTACGGGTTCGGGCCCTACCGAACGAAGAAAATGCGGATCCCTTACAACTGCCCTTCTTACTACCTCTACTGTTTCCTCTGTATCGAAATCATGACTTTCTGGAACTTCGATTCGGGGCTCCGAGTTGAGATTGAAGAAGGGGACATAGTCGTAATCTTCCGTGCTGTCGGAGTCCCCTCCTGTCTCCTCGTCCATTCTTGCACCTGGAATTGGTGTCCGGTCGTCCGTAGGGGTGGGCTGAAGATGCGCCTGGCGTGGGGTCTCTTTAAAGAGCCAATTCCGATGTACGACTTGATCCTTTCGGGGGTCCAGTACTGACCGAATTCTCACGTTCACCGGAGACGGAAAACTCACTATTTCGAAGTCACCTTTATTTTTCCGAGCCAATTTCTCGGACAAACCTCGTTGAACGTAGGGTACATGTAGAAAAACTCTATCCCCTATTTTTAAATCCTTTTCTCGGGCGTACCTATCCGCGTACTTTTCCTGTCTCGCAGCAGCCACTTCTAGATTTCCATAAACGATCTTGTACACCCTTCTCATGCGGTCTAGGAAGTTTTCGATGTAGTCGTCCTGTGTGAAGTAGGTCTGGCGGTGGGGCAGAATTAGAATATCGGAGGGCACTGTCAAATCTCTACCAAACACGAGGTAACTTGGTGCAAATTTAGTCGCGGAATGCGTGGAGCTATTCATCGCTAGTTGAAGGAGGAGCAGGTGACGGTCCCAGTCTGTTTGTTGTTGGTTAATTAAGCAACTTAGAGATTTATTGGTTAAGAAATGTGACCTCTCATTTTTCGAATTACCCTCTGGATGATATGCCGTAGAATTTAGTCTCCTAATTCCTAATTTAGTTAGTAAATTCTTGAATACTTCGGACATAAAGGCCTGGCCGAGGTCTGTGAGATTTGATTCCGGCAAACCGTGAACGGCCACGATTCTATCAAGGTAGACATCCGCGACGGTCGTTGCCTTTCCGTCTGAGATACGGCCAACACTACGTACCTCGTAAAAGAATCTACCATAACCATTATGTATTTATTTCCATCGAACGTGGTGGGATACGGCCCGCAGAGGTCTAATGATATCTGCTGGAAGGGATGGGAGCACACTGTCGTTCTCTGAAGTTTCGCTTTTTCTCTTAGTTTATGTCCCGAGCGTTCGTTGCATACGCAGCAAGACTCGACATAGTTCCTCACATCCGAATACTGATTTAGCCAGAAATATCTGGCCCTAACACAAGATAGTGTTTTTTCAAATTCAAAATGGGGTGATGAGGGCAAATCGTGACACCGTACTAAAATTTCGGCCTTCATGGAACTGGGGATAACAAGTTGCTCCCAAAGTTCCTCACGCGACGTACTTCTATCCGGCCGCTGAAAGTGGTAGAGTAACCCCTCTTCGTTAAGGAAAAACTATCGCTAACCCTCTCTTTACTAGCAGGAATTCGTCTCGTTTGTAAGGTTTCGATAATACCTGCCAGGTCTGGATCTGCCCTTTGCAGTCCCTTAATGCGCTCGCTTTCAGTTTTGTCCGGTGTAGTGTTTACGGTGCTTATTCTTGGCTCTTCTATTTCGTACCCGCGTTATCTCCGTCGGTAGAGTACTGTCTACTAAGCCAATCCGCTATGACATTTTGTTTCCCCTTTTCATACAGGATTTTATAGCTGAATTTGCTCAAAGAGATTCTCCATTGGTTCAAACGACTATTACCATCTCGCAAATTTTTTAGAGGGCGATGATCACTAATTACGTAAAATTCTTTCCCAAGTAAAAACTGTTTCCAAAATTTTACT
This sequence comes from Macrothele yani, assembly GCA_039090855.1. Taxonomy (NCBI): domain Eukaryota; kingdom Metazoa; phylum Arthropoda; class Arachnida; order Araneae; family Macrothelidae; genus Macrothele; species Macrothele yani. Next base: position 121,668,935 of record CM077013.1, on the reverse strand, counting down.
GCTGAAACGACCGCAAGGAGTTTCTTCTCTATAGTCGGGTAATTTTTCTCAGCCGGATTTAGCTTCCTCGACATGAACGCGATAGGATGCAGGTTCCCTGACTGATCCTTTTGCTCTAAAACTGATCCTATCCCCGTATCGCTAGCATCGCAATGGAGATAGAACGGTTTTTCATAATCTGGGTGTGCTAGAACTGGGTCGCTCAAAAGACAGGCTTTAATTTGGTGAAACGCTCTATCCGCTCCCGGATTCCACTTGAACTTTCCCTTCTTAGTAAGTTCGGTGAGTGGTGCTACAATATCCGAGTATGAGGGAATGAATCTTCTGTAATAATTACACAACCCCAAAAATCCTCGTAAATTTCGAAGAGTCTTAGGGGTGGTAAAATTGTTTACCTTACAGAGATTCGTGGGGTCGGGACGAATTCCCTCGCCATCGACGATATGACCCAAATACTTTACTGCCTGTTGCATGAAAGTGCATTTTTTCGGGGACAATTTTAGATTATGCTCTCGCAACCGCCGAAATACTGCCTCTAATTTTAGAAGATGCGATTCTTCATCGACTGACCCTATAAAAATGTCGTCGATGAAGCACATGATGCTGTGTTCAGATAATCCTGACAGCAATACATCACTTAGACGTTGGAAACTTGTGGGGGCTGTTTTGCAGCCAAACGGTAGTCTTTCGAATTGGAAAGAACCCCAGGGAGTGAAAAATGCCGTTTTGTGTTTGTCTTTATCGGCAACTTCCATCTGGTGGAACCCTGATCTCATATCCAAGGTAGTGAACCACCTATTTCCCCTAGCTTTTTCTAGTAGGTCCTCTATCCTAGGTAAAGGGTAATGGTCCGGAATAATGGCCTCGTTTAAATCACGATAATCTATGCACGCCCTATAAGACAAATCTTTTTTCTTACGAGAAGCATGGGTGCCATATACGGCGATACGCTCTCTGTAATTATTCCGGCACTCAGGAGATTGGTTATTTGCTGTTCAGCCTCATTTCTTAAGTGATGAGGGATGCGGTATAACTTTCCTACTATGGGCACATCTGTGTTCAAGTTGATTTCATGGAATAGTAAATTACATTTGCCCAGCTCGCTTGTTGTGCGAGCAAAAACATCCTTATAATATAGGTCAATCAAGGGCCTTTTGCGTTCAGGATCTATTCCTTCTAAATTAAAGTCCTGGGGAGACAAGGGTGGAAGTTTGGCAGGTTTGCTTTCCTGCACGGTACCTACATCTACGATAGGCTGAACGAAAGCTACTTTTGTATGCTTGTTCAAGTGCAATGGTTGATCCGTGAGGTTTGCAACCAAAATCGGGATCCTACCGGAAGGGCCTAAAGTATTTACTGATCTTCCGATCCTAACATAACCCTGCGAATATTTGTCTATGGGCTGCACGAGAACTTGATTATTAGGGCTATCCAAAAATGGAGGGCATTTCGCTAGAACAATCTTTTCAGAACAGGGAGGAATTACTTCCTTCTTTAAGATTTTAGCAGTTTTGGTCACATCGGGAATCACGGGCTTTCTAACTCTTTCCCGGCGATTTACGGGGTAGGGTGTGGGTCCGACCTTGTTTACCTTTGCAACTTTTGCATTTCTACCCCTTCTCTTCCTCTTCCCAGGATTTATCCTAATCGGTTCAGATTTTCCTGCTCGCCGTAATGTTCCGGCTCCCGCATTAAAAGTATACCCATGTGTTTTCAGCAAATCCCAGCCTAAAATCATGGAATAATCCGCATGTAATCTCTGCTGAGTGACGTGGAAAGAATGCGTTATTTGATCTGCGCCTATCCTTATAGGAAATTCGTAGCAAGCGGAGGTATTCAAAGGACTTCCCGTAATTCCCCGTACTTGGATTGTGGAATTCCGAGATCTCATATTTACCTTCCCTTTAATCTGTTCTACGGAGTAGCAAATTAAGCTGATGGCCGCCCCGGAATCGATCAGCGCGCTTTCCACAACGTTACCGACTTTTATTTTAATTAGTGGTAATGCTCCTTGCTCCTCAATCGAGCAGTTGGTTAACATCAAATTGGCCTTTATTTCGCTACTGCTCTGACCAGCGCTCGGCCTTCGGCGCTGGCCTGCCTTCAGTTTAAATTGCGCCTTTGCGAACTACGTGCTCCGCTGCCAGCGTTATCCGCAAAGCGGACTCGATTTCCCTGCTGTCCCCAGCCCCTGTTTTGAGGCTGCGGAGGAAACTCTTCTTTCGTTATCGGAGGTCCTCCCCCTGACGGGACGGGGATAAATCTGTGCGCACCCGTTAAAAGAGCGACTCGCATTTGGAGCGGGCATGCGGGAGAAAGAGTTGCGCTGCTCTCTGCGATCCTCGCGGAAATTATCATGGCTTGGGTACTGCTGGCGGGAAAAATTCTGATTCCACACGGGGCAGTCTCTGCGATGGTGGGAGTAACTTTGGCACGCGTGACAGTTTCCGGTGATCTGTGCAATGTTATGACCACCATTTCCCCTTGGGTGAGAGTTGCTCGCCTGAAAATTTCTTATTCTCGCCACCTGCATTCGGTGAGCGTTTTCTGCCTCTCGCAACCTACTTTCTAACCCCCGCGTTTCCTCTTTTAGGGCGTTTACCTGAACCTCGTGGTCAGCCATCTGACGTGCCAATAACCTGCACAATTCCGAAATGGCATCCGGAGTAGTTCCTATGCCTACTGGATTTTCTTGGGGAGGAACCCCACCTACATCTGCGAAGTTGACAATTATGGTCAACCAAATGATCGTTTAATTCCTCGAGGACGGCTCAGTCTACGGCTTCGGAGAAGGTTTTCGGAGCAAACGACAGGACGGTCCGCCTCAATTTGCTACTCATACCATTAAGGAACTGGGACAGCTTAGTTTTGTCCGTCAGTTCTTGGACCTCCAGACTTGCCTGGTCCACGTGTTCGAGATAGGAATGAGCTAGGCCCCTTAATCTGGAAACGTACTCCGCTACCTTTTCACCCGGGCGCTGCCTACAAGTTGTAAATTTTTGCATTTTAACTGCGAGGGGCTCCTGGGCGTCAAATCTTTGTATTACGGCTTCTCGGAATACGGCGTAGTTGGTCTCCTTCCGAACGTCCGCCGCATCGGTCAAAAATTGGCTCGCGGCTGCTTTGCATTTGGCCCTAGCTGCGAGTATCTTCACCGCATCTCACCAACCTGCAATCTGGGCAGTACTGTCGATCATTTCGAAAAACTGCCTTGCAGTTATGGATTCCTCTGTTCCCGTGAAGACTGGAATGTAATTCAGCATACCCGCCATCGACTGGATAGCACGCTGGGTTTCAAAAGTCGAATTTGGGGCAGCTGCTGTATTGTTTTCCACCGGGTCAGGCATAATAAATTTATAGTTGAGGGCCTAAGAAAACGCGGTCCTAGACCCAAATCCTTGCTTTATCTGTGTGGGTGCTACGTGCGTTACGACCCAAAAATACTGAGCACTAACAAATCCTGCAATGTACCAGACGTTGCTCTTATTATAATGCCTAAGTTTTATCTGTTCTTATTCACTACCCAATTAATAAAATTTCTACGTAAGTGCAAAAATCGATGCAGCGAAATGATTTTCTCTACTAGCATTTAGGTGGGGGCATACCTAGAAACACAATCTTACCATTTGCGACACATAAAATACCACACGTGCAACACTTCAAATAAATGGTAAATATCTTCAAGCATAAAAGATAACTTGCGACACATGAAATATCATTCGTGAAACTCGTGCAAATAAACTGTAAATACCATGCTAATACTGACACGTGAAATATCCTTCGTGAAACCCTTTTTAAAATACACTGCAAAAATCCTACTACTCCCGATACTTGAAATAACATTGGTGAAACCCTTTTAAAATAAACTGTAGTACCCTATTACTCAGTACTCATGAAATATCATTCGTGAAACACTTTTAAAAATAAACTGTAACACCCTACTACTCATTACACACCAAATATCATACGTGAAACATTTTAAAAATAATTATAAACACCCTCACATTAACCTACCCTTTCGACACGCAAAATATAACTCTCACAACCTTTACAATGAACTGTAAATACCACCCAGAGCCATAAATCCCAATGAACACTCTTAATTATTGCATTGTAAATAAAACAGATTGAGAGGAAAAAATAAATGATCATTGCATTTGAAATACACTAATGCACCAAAATCAAACGAAAATATATCATGATAATAAAATGTGCAAAATACTTGATCGTAAATAATGACGTTGCGAAAAAGAAAAACAAACCGCTGCAAATTAAACAAATTACTGTTTGTTGTGCTTCTCGAATCTACCTTATTTCCCCGTTAAATTATTTACTGCACACACATAACTTTTAACCCTGCTGCATAGCCACATCCACCATTACTTTGCTGGTAGTATTATTTGCCAAGTTTATTAACAACCAAAATAAACGGAATGCATATATCCTTCCTATTTTATCAACATTTGCAATTTAATTTTATCCTCTTATTTTTTTTCGCTATTATTACTAATTATTATTTCTGATCTGCTCCTTACTACGGTTTGCCCAGTCTATTTAAATCTACTTTCCTAATAAGATAAGAAAACACTGTTGCCTTTTGAAAACAAACCTTTTACTGGTCCACCAAGATTACTATCACAGAAATTTTTTTTTTTTTATTTTATTTTTTACAAATCACCCCCTACTCTTCTGTCTTGAGACATTGGTAATACCACAACACTTTCACTGCTCCGCGAAATTCCATATCCAAAAACAGCCAAATAGATAAATTTCTTGTTTACAGGACTTCACAATTTTGTACTAACAATTTGCAGATTCATTAGCCAGATCATGATGCATAATGACCGAATTTTATTTATCTGGTGCACTGCACCAATTAAGCCTGGTCCACCGCACCAATTAAGTGCTGGTCACGGGACCAATTTATCGTTGGTCACGGCACCAATTTAATGTCACCACGCCAAGTCCCGGTGGGAACTTGAGGGGCATAGATTTTGTTAGTGAATTCCGATCATCTAGATTGGCAACAATGACATTGGGTTTCCTAGTATAGGCAACCCAGTCTCATCGTTGGGACTTAAAAGCGTTGTGTTTCATATGAGCTCATACGAGGTTGTCGCAGGAACTCATATGCCGCAAAAGAAATTAAATTAAAAAAAGAACTAACGTTTCGGTTATATGCTTGTATAGGGGTATCTGTGAAGGAAGAAAAACTATGGCTTACTTTAAACTAATACAGACACTCGTACCCATTTGCAGAGCAGCGTGAAGAAAAACACGTTGATTTAAAAAAACAAATATAAAATTTATTTGCTGTATAATACTTAATTTTAGAACAATTTAAATGGTGGGACCAGTTTAAATTATAACACGTCTCTACGAAAGGAAGTTATGGTTTACTTGAGAAAATGTGAAAACTACCAATATCCCTAACAATCCAACCAGTGCGGGGTGAGCAATAAGGGGTCATTACTAAAACTTAACTGAATACTCAGCATGCAAGGGATTGAAATATTAGGATGATGTCTTACCCTATGTAGAACTTCGAGGTTCATCGATCCGTTGGTTGAGGAAAACGCTGGTGGTCTGGTGTCCTCCGTGGATACAACACAGCCGATGGTTTCTCAGAACTTTACTGTTCTACAGTTCTTGATTTCAAGTCGATGGACTTCTGGCACTCCGCATAGTTTGGCATTTTTTTCTCTACCCCGTCTCTCCCTCTCTCTGTCCGTTTTTCGCTCCTATGTTTTTCTCTTCCGCCTTCACTTTATTTCCATTCTTTTTCGTCCTTTTTCGCTCTCATTTTTTCTCTCTCGAAATTTTTAGTTTCTGCTTATATTCTAGTTTTTGCTTTCCCTTCTCGCCCTGCGGCTAGGCGTGTCCTTACCTCGAGAAAACGTCCCTCTCACCACCATTGGTTCTGGATTTCCTCCCCTCGTACGCAAGTGGACCGCTTGTCCAGGGGCGACTGACCAGTGGCTACTAGGAGCAGATGTTCCCTGGCCTGCTGACCTCTGCTGAGCTAAGCCCTTTAAGAATTTATTTGGCCGTAACTGTCACCCCGTTGTTGGGTTCTATTATAGTAGACTCCGAGCAAACCCTTTTTTAAAACTTGAAAACTGCTCGAAGTCACGTATGCCCGACTGAAATATGTTCCCCGACAACGCTCTTGGGTTACATTTATTGCCTAGCCTTAGCTTCTACCGCTTTAAGCTTTCTTTCTTAAATTTTCGTCGTGTAGCCACCAAAATGCCATTGTTTGGGAAGCATCGTGCAATTCGCAATGCTGTTGCTTCTCACATGCCGGGAATGGAAGAAAATGCCTTGCCTAGTTTCCGAAATTTTGCACCTGGCCTGGCGCTTTGCAACTTAGATCTCCCCCCCCCCCCTGGAAGGGAAAAAATGGAGAAAAGAGAAGAAATGAACCCCGCGACTCCCTATGCGCCTGGGTTGGGATGATAGTTCGTGCGCCTAATTAAAAATTTCTCTAATTAAGCAGTCACGTAATTAATTATGTTAATTAATTAACATAATTAAAAACAATTAATTTTGTATTTGAATACTAAATTGGAGAATTTCTATACTGAAGGCAATGTGCCCGAAATTAGAATAATTGTCGCGGCAACAGCCATGCGCCATCGAAATTATCTGGATATGATTTAACTCATTTCTTCTAGCCTGAATATTGGAGGAGTGGGTGAAGACTCTTCGGACCATGTACTCTATCAGCTGCTAGTTTTTGTTTTCTTGGGTGCGATGAATTATGCGGAATAATAGCAGATTGTGTTGTAAGCATTGTACCATACAGCCATTAGTTGATTTCAGCTTTGTTTTGTTGCATTCTTAAATTGCCACCCAATATATGATTTTTTCCTTAACTAGGCAATCTTTTGATACCTGTAATGTCTTCTGATACCTGTAATACCTGTGTGGGAAGTTCAGAAACCATGAGACACTTCATTGGCCCTCAGGTATGACCATGGACGTCCAGGGGCTTATTTGGAATGCTGTAACTGCAGGGTTGGCACCATTGAAAGGTGGTGATAGGGGGAGGAGGGATTAAAATGATTTTGGGTTTGGAAACATAACAGTCCATTATGTCAAATGAAAGCATAATGACAGGTGTAGTTACCTTTCTTTTATCAAAGTAAGTACATTAAGGAAATAGTACTGGAATTGGAGTAAATATAGGATATCGAAGTGTTGATAGAAAATCTATATATTAATATATAAAACACAAGGCTGTTTCTTTCTACAGTCCACCAGCAAGCACCACCCACTGAAGCAATTTTTATGATTTGTCATCACTTATTATTATTGTCATAAGTATTTTTTTTTTTTTTTTTTGTTTTGTTACCATGGCATTTTCTTTGTACAACCTGCCGTTCGTTATTCTGGCATTTGTTCTAGCTTCAATACTTGCAGCGCCATCTGTCTTTCTGCGGTGGTCTAACTTGGAACTAAGCCCTTCGCTATCAGCTACGTAGTTGTAATTATCGGAATTGGTTCAGTAGTTTTCGAAGATTGTTAAAAAAATTCCGTATATTATCGCGAACTACTTTCTTTCACGTTATGTGTGATCAGGTTGTATGTAAACAAAGCAGAATGATACACAGCAAATCTAGAACTACTTGCAGACCTGCCAACTGTTACGATTTTATTGTATTTAGTACGATAAATAATGCTGCAGTATGCTAATACGATTTAGCAGCCCAAAATATGATATATGTTTCTTAAATAGTCATGTTTTCCCCCATTTTTTTCCCTTTTCAAACAGAAGCCTTGTAGCAGAATTCGCGGCGACGTACGTCGCAGATTTATCTTGGTCCTGCAGACAAAAATGACATCCCCAGAACCCTATTAAACCATCTTGCAGACTCCCTATCATAGATGTAAGTATTCCGCCTTTCAAAATTTCCGAAAACAGAAGTTAGGCATAGTGAGGATTTCTTCCGTAATCATAATTTTTGTCTTTTTCTCGCGAAGGGCGTTGTATGTCGCAGAATTATTTTGTACTCATCCCCGTAGCAGAATCGCGTCGACTGCCAACGTACATCGTAGATTTATTTTGTGCTCATCCCCATAGAAGAATCGTGGTGCTGTGCATCACAGGTTTATTTTATACTCTTCCCCGTAGAAGAATCGCGGTGACGTACACCGTAAGTTTATTTTGTACTCGTCCCCGTAGCAGAATAGTGGCGATGGCCAACTTACATCGCAGGTTTATTTTGTACTCTTCCCCCATGGCAGAATCGGGGCGAGGGCTGATGTACATCGCAGATTTATTTTGCCCCGTGGAAGAATCGCAGCGACGGCGAACATACATCTCAGATTCATTTTCTACTAATCCTCGTAGCAGCATCACAGCGCCGGCCGATGCACATTGCAGATTTATTTTGTTCCTGCAGACAAAAGAGACACCCCCAGAACCCGATTAAACCATCTTACAGACCTCCTAAGATGCAAGTTTTCCGCCTCTCAAAATTTCCGAAAATGTAAGTTAGGCAGAGTGAAGATTTCTCCCGTAATCATTTTTTTCTAATAATTAACATGAGAGTGTTTGTGGTTAGATTTAATTAGTTTCTCAATAAAATTTTGATGTAGGGAAAAAATCCCTACATTCTCATCATGAAGAATTTATATAGCTGAAATAAACTTCAAAAATTATCAGCATGCGTCGTGTTATGATTTTTCTATCTGAGTTTTATGTTTTTTGATTCTGAGAGGTTGGCAGGTCTGCACTTAAAAGCGATCTGATTCGGTAGTACAGCCAAAAAACAATTGAAAAAATATTTAAAAAAAAAAAAAAAAAGAAAAAAAAGGAAGAAAGAAACGAAATAGCCTATGTCCACCGGAAAGAAGTAAGCTACCCAACGGTGAAAGAATTATCTGAATTGGTTCAGTAGTTTTCAAGTTTAGCAAAAAAAAACTAAATATATTATCATGAACTATTTTCTTTCACGTTGGGTGTGATTAGGTTGTATGTAAACAAAGTTGAACTATACACGGGAAATCAGGAACTACTTGAACACAATCTGATTCGGTAGTACAGCCACAAATAAAAAACGAAATAGCCTATGTCCACCAGAAAGAAATAAGCTTCCCAATGTTGAAAGCATTATCCAAATCGGTTCAGTGATTTTAGAGATGACCTCAAACACACAAAGCTTCTCTTTATATATTACTATAGATTATATAATGAAACAAAAAAAAAAAATATATATATATCCATATATGCGATATAATAATAAAAAAATATATCTAGACACGATATCATTTCGGGTCACTGAAAGAATACAAAACCTCAATACTCCAATGTTAGCCTGTCAACAGTAGGTAAGCACATGTTTATACAATAATGAGGAACATCGTTAAACTTGTGTACGAGTAGTTGAAAAAAATTAGAAAAATAATGGGAATAATACAAAAATTTGTTGTTGGTGAAATTTTCAGTCACATTTTTTTCAACTGTGCATGGCATGTGTTACGGACTAGTATTGATAAAATGGGAGATGGTCATCCAAACACTTGTAACCAGAAAGAACATGTTAAGAACGTCAAATAGAAATATTGGATTAAACAGGAGTACTACTGGATGAAATCCTTAATAACAAGCACAATGGGAAATCACTGTCCCTAGGGTTCACTGCTGATTTAATGATATATGGGCAGCAGGTAATAGTGCAAAACAATGGTTTGCTGAGGAAGTGAATGGGTGCCATAACAAATTCACTGCTGAAGTGGGTGTGTGGTAGCTCTGTTGTGTAATTATTAAATATATGTTGATTTTACCTTTTTATTAGCTTTAATTCATATTGTGCCATATTTTATATATATCCATAATTACGCATTTTAATATGAATTTTGAGTACTTAATTTCCCATGACTTTCTGCTTATGTGATCTTCAGATCTCATGAGAGCTATTGTTATAAAAAGTTGGTTCTAGTTGCATAAGTAATCTATTTATGTGCTTTGGGGTTCTTATAACCAAAGTAGTGTAGTAATTTGAAAAATTGTCTGCCCAACAGAATTTAGTTTGTCACCATCTTTAAAACCAGTTGTATATTTCTGTATAGATTAACTTGAGCACAATGCTTTAGTTATATGTAGCCGAAGCCCTGAGATTTCCCCTGCTTTACTTAGATTCAGAATAGCATACAAAACAACTAAATTAAAAAGACGGGGAAGTGCTTTTAAAAATAACTGTTCAAATCATAATTACTAAAATGTTTGTGAATTATTAGAATGTTATATTAGTATTGTGTAGTTGTATCAGTCTTTCAGTTAAAACCACACCTCTTTGTTTTACCTTCTGTAAAGTGCTTGAATGCAAGAAAATCAGAAATGCACTGCCATTCATAGTACACCATAAAAAAAAAATAGTCAAACACTGCAAAGTGATTTTTTGTTTTGTTTTTAGGAGAATTCCAGCATTTATTAAATAAATTATGCATGTTTCTGTGTTTCTTAAATTAATGCATGGTAAATGAAATTAAAAGAATCACTTGATCAGTACACTGCTAATATTGACATAGTCAATTATTTGAAAGCTTATGAGATATGGCTTTTGTGTTTTTTTCTGTTTTGTTTCTGTCTTCTTTCTTTTAGTCAGTAGCCCTAAATTAGGGATGGACAACTCTTTCTAGCCCATATGCTGATGGAAAATCAAAAGGGGAGGGGGGGGGGCAAAGAGATAAATGGTACACGTGATTTGAATTTCCATAAAGCTGTGGAGATGTGCACAACTGATTTAATGTTGGCTAGGTAACTTGTTTATGCTATTAGAATTGATTTGCGCTAAAATGTTGTTAGGCAAAGTTAATGAGGTATTAAACTATATAATTATTGGTGCACCTTCTAATTCTGAGCTTTGGCTTCTCTCCCCTCCCCCTTTTTAAGACTGCATTTTCTAGTTTTCCTTTATTGCACTTAATTTGCACGAATTTATTTTCCTGCTGTAGCTAGTTAACCTTTAGCCATAGGCTAGCTTTGTGCGATTTAAATTTGTGTTCTTGAAATGCTAACATTTATTCTTTTTGAAGATGCACACACACATGCACAAATAAGGCTTATTTTTAGAAAGACTTCTTATAGGAAGAATTAATTATGGGTGAAAGGGTGTTTTTTATTTTCTTGCTGCATAAATTTTGATTTTTGATTGATCCAAATGGTGTTTGTGAAACACAGGTTGCCCATTTCTGATTTTACGCAGTTAAACTTAAGATAAATAAAAGACACAGTGGCTTTCTTGAAAAGTAAACATATTTAGAAAGTTTTTAATTTGACCTAGCACCCTGCCTATCCTCCTCGATCAGCCAGATCAGGTCAGCGACCTCCTTCTATTGCTGATGACGACGAAGTCTGGCGGCAACGCAGGAAACAGCAATCGGATGAAATGAATGTGGCTGTTGAGAGGGCTCGCCAAAGGAGGGCAGAGGATGAGAAACACTATGAACAGAGCAAACAGACAGCTCAGGAAAAGGCAAAAACTTTTGAAAAGAATGACAAGGTAAATTAATTACTTTGTAAGATTTTCATTATATTATTTGGAAGCATTTTTCAAAATAAAAATCTTACACAGTTGTGCTTATGGGATAATTAGTGTTAATTTTTTTAGCTTTTATAATGGTGCATTACTGCCATCTGATTCTGATGTAATTCTCATATAAAAATGTACATCTTCAAGAGGGGTACTTGTGGCATGTGGGTAACTGACAAATTTCTTACTTCTGTTGATCTTTTTGCTTTTTCCCCCCTTAATAGAATGGCTTGAGTGAGTGAGCTAGCTTAAGCTGACAACCTATGCTTGGTATGTGCATTAACAGCACATAGTACTAGCTTTATGTAAACCTTAACGTTTATCCATTTCTGTAAGTAAAATATGAAACAGTGTTTTTTATATTTGATGGATTAATCTTCAGGTTAAGGAAGAAAATTGGCTGGACTTTTTAGGTTGGCTTATTGTTTTGCTCTGACTTATGTTTGTTATAAGTCAGAGCAAAATGGAGCCTTTTATGCAGTGAGATAGCTAGGTCTGCATTTTTGTCAGAACTGAATTTGCAATTGTCTATTAGCTTCACAATTTAGTATTAGCCATATATATCCAATAATGTTATTAAGGTAATACCAAATGTACAATTGGATGAGTCAGGAAGTACTTATTCAACAATATATGCTGTTGACCATTGTTAAACATTGGCAAGAAATCCATGTGCAACTTTGATTCATACAGCTGAATTACCTTTTGATCTTGGCCATTGTAACATCTGCTTGATCTAAGTAAATAATAATATCCGTTTTATTGGCATAAAAACAGTAAACAAATGGCAGCAAGCTTTCAGCACCTACGGGTGCTTTATTCAGGCTTAGACGTGGTTTAAGTACAACATTAGAAACCTGAATAAAAAAAAACAACAGAAAAATTAATATGCATGTGAAGTGTATATGAACGAGACAGCACGTCACGTGCTGAAACGATAGAAAGTTTGAATAATTAAATACTTTATCGAAAGGCTTGCAGGAATATGCGCCATACCAAAGGCAGCTCCAATGACACCTCATCATTGCAAACGCCACTGTTGAACAAAATCTCCAATAATTCCCTAATGGCTGTACCTCTACGTTTGTTAATCAATGTCACCCTGTCAAGGAACCCAGTCAGAGGTTCATTGGCTTTTTCCGTACATACTGGGTCTTTTCTATTTCATCCGGAATGCGTTTAAGAAATTAGGACTTGGAGTCTGAATTTGCCTGCCAAGGTCCATATCACAATACCTTCTTTCATCCGGAAGTGGCAGCACTTCGTTTGCTAATGCAGGGGTACTGCTTAGATACCAAGATGGAACTTCCATACTGCTTAGATGCCAAGATGGAACTACCAAATTTTATACAGGTACGACAAAGAGGTCATTTACAATTCATCCATCCAGAAGTCGCAGCACTTCGTTTGCTAATGCAGGGGTACTGCTCAGATACCAAGATGGAACTTCCATACCGCTTAGATACCAAGATGGAACTACCAAATTTTATATAGGTACGACAAAGAGGTCATTTACAATTCATTTGACTGAACACAAAAAAGATGTCTTGGGCAATAAAGCATCCACTGCCCTCTCATGGGAGGTAATAAGATCTTATGCTGCCCCACGATGGGCCGAATTACAACAGATTACACCGTACACTACTGCCAGAGGTACAGCCATTAGGGAATCATTGGAGCTTTTGTTCAACAGTGAGGTTTGCAATGATGAGGTGTCATTGGAGCTGCCTTTGGTATGGCGTATGTTACTACACACCTTTCGATAAAATATTTGATTATTGAAACTTTCTATCATTTCACCACGTGCCGTGCTGTCTCGTTTATATACATAAAAGCATATTTTAAATTTTTCTCTTTATTCAATCAGGTTCCTAACATTGTACTTAAACCACGTCTAAGCCTGAGGAAGGTACTTGTAGGTGCTAAAAGCTTGCTGCATTTGTTTACTGGTTTTATGCCAATAAAACGGATATTGTTATTATTTACTTCGTTTGGCATACCACTACCCACTTTTATCCAGTTTATCTGCTTGATCATCAAGAATAAATACTAACAGTAAGTAGTACTGTGCTCTCAATCATTTATATTCTGCAACAAGAACAGTACTGCAGGATGTTTCCTATCCACATGTCACCCACCATTATTTGAAAGCACCAGATATAGCTGGGTGCAGCAGTGTTTAACTGACGTGTTTTGGAATGCATATATTGTATGAATCTGTTTGCTCCACCACTCATTTGTAGCACAGCATAACAGGCCAACAGTAGCAACATGAGATGGAATCTGTCATATGCCACCACTGTTCTGTTATGAGAGGTGCTTTGAAAAGTTTTGCCTCTACATGAATAAAAAATTAATGGTAACTCACTTCCTACTTTTCTTCCAATGTGACAATAGTCTTTAAAAACATTCAGGAGTTTGTTTCTGAAACCACTGGTGTACTGTTGACTTCACTTTGTCAGATATGAAGTTATGGCCCCTCAGGTATTCTTTTAATTTAGGAAACAAGTGAAAATAACTAGGAGTGAGGTCTGGGCTATATACCAAGGATGTAGCTGCAACTACAGTAAATGCAAGGCTCTTGATGGTGGCAGCCCTGGTGTGAGGCCTAGCTTTTGTTGTGTTGAACTGTTTGACCAATCTGCCGTGCTTTCCTTTAGATATGTGCTTTTAGCTTCGTCAGAGTTTGCGAGTGCAATTTTATGAATGTATTGTGGCCCCTTCTTCCAAAAGATTTTGAAGAAACTATTCCATTGCAGCCATGGCCTCCCTGTACTTGGTTTGTCACTCAGATTTGCTTTACCCACTTCATCTGTACATTGCCTTGCCCATTGTCTTGCAGTGTTCACATAAACACAACAATCCTCATAAACTGCTTTCAAATTTTGAAGAATGTTGATGGGAGCAAATTCTCAACAGTGAGGAATTCAGTGACTGCTCACTGTTTGAATTGTATGTAAGAAAGCCTGCTGTCCTCACACTGAGCATGAGGAACTATGCAGAGCTTAGAGGCCCTTCTCCATTGTGGTGGAAAGAGGGGAGGGAGCTGATGTGACTGCCACAAACCAGTATTATCTGAATTTATCAATTTCTACTGCAAATGTTGTAGTGGAGGCAGAACTTTTCAGCCAGTTCTCACATTTATATTCATTTGACAATTATGTGGAGAACATTCATTCTGGTGTTATTATCTAAAATGATTTTTAAATCATTTGAGACTTTTTCAGCAAAGTTCCTTCATGAATGTTGTCATGTCTTATAGGACATGACAATATTCATGAAGAAACTTTGAACTAATGACAACATTCATGAAGGAACTTCCAAGGCCTGTCATATATTGGTTAATATTGCACGGATGCTGACAATGAACAACTGCCATCAACACCTACGCTAGCTAACAACTGCTATGTTTTCAGTGTTGCCTGTCATGTACCTTAACTGAATGGGTGCTCCAAGTTTGCAGAGAAGATTTTGCAGAACACTAATTTGTCCTATTGGACATGCTCGTAGCATGTAGAGGCTTGAGTGAGCCATACACTGAAAAAATGTTCCTCGTGGGCTGTTAATTTCTTTTAGCCTGATACTTCAATCCCTACATCTTCATTCTGTTCATATAACATGTTTCATCTCTAATTCTCTTATTTTGTTCATTGTGGGGAGTGTCTCAAGTATGATTATAGTACATTTATGCCTGTTGATAATCTGCTGAACATCTACATTGATTGCATGCAACTTATTACTTATTGTAGTGTTGGTTCTGTTCTCATGTCTTTTTCTCATTTATCTCTTGAAAAACACATGTGATTTTGTATATTTACAATTCTCTTTCCTCCAAGTAATAATACCAGATGCATATGGTATTACTTTATCCTTAAAAATTGCTTATATAAATTGCAATTGCGTATAGTTTCCAAATTATTAGCAGATCTGCTAATAATTTGGAAACTATACGCGAACGGCATACGCAAGTACTTTTACATTCTGCAATTCTGATGATCCCTACCCCCATAACACAGTCACCTAAATAATCACCTGGTGAGGCCCTAGCACAATATAATTGCTGCAAGAAATAGTAAGAGCAGAATGTCTATCAGGCAAAACACTTTGAAAGAGGAAGTTAAAGTTTAATCATTTAACTAAATGTAAATTAAAAAAATATATATATGGATTTCAAATTATTTATTGTTCCTCATACTTTCTGACCATTATTTTTTAAAATCCAAAAGCATTTAAAGAATGACAATTAAGTTTTGAATGAAATAAAATAGTTCTAGTTTCTTCTGCATTTCTTATCTAAAAAAGCTAGTTTGACTTGCAACTAAATACTAATTTGCATTATTATCAAAATCTCAGATTGACTCATTTTTTAAAACTTTGTTTTGTTGCAGTGCCAAACAATAAATGTTGTGGCAAAATTAACATTTAGGCATCCCTTTACCTTGTAGACAGATTTTAGAGTTTACTTGTTGCATTGCAGACTTCTGAGAAAGATTCTGCTCCTGGGTCCTGAACTCCCCCTCCCTAGCTAAAAGGCAGCTGTAAAATTTTTGTATTATTATACATCGTTTCTGTTTTGTGCATTTCATGAACTATAAAAACAAATTGATCATAATTATTCAAGTTGATGGAACAGCTACTCCTCCCCCTTAAAGCTTAGTTAAATTTAACATTATGGTTTTAAAATTTAATTGAATTGCCATGAAATTTAATTTTAGTTTTTCATTGCCAGCCCCCAATTTAACATTATGGTTTTTAGGAATGTAATCCTGATGTACAAGGTATGATAAAAAGTATCCAGGCTGGATTTCTTAAAAAACAAAACAGAAAAACAAGACAATGAAAACAGCATTGGACTGTTTCCACTGTTCAAAGTATTTTTTGATGTCATCTTCTGAAATATCAAACAGCTTCTTCATCACATTCTGTTGTATCTCCTCAATATGTTAATCTTTTTTTTTTTTTCAAGTGGTATTTGATTTTTGGGAAGAGAAAAAAGTTGCAGGGAACGAGTTCTGGCGAACAGGGTGGCTGTCGGATTTGTGCAGTGCGGTGCTTAGCAAAAAAAAAAAAAAAACTGCTTGCTGCATGAGTTGCAATGTATGGGCTGCCATAATGGAGTTGTCACCCTCGTGCAATTTGTGATGAACTGCATCCCTCAAATTCCAAAATAGTTATAAAAAACGAGGCAGGCAGAGGAGACTTGACTGAAGTGCATGCATAGTAGGTTCCAAGGTCAACCTGTGCCAAACCCGCTTCCTGCTGTGTCATACGATTCCCAAATTATGCAACCAGTCTGAATACTTTTTAATCACACCTGATATCACTATTTTTGGTGAGCTTACTGAATTTTTTTTCTTTTTAATTAGTGGCAGGAAAGTTGTCACCACAATTTCTGAAAACACAAGTGAATTAAAAATAGAAAAAGTGCTAATTTGTTACATATTTTTCAAAGTCACATAACTCCTTTATTTTATTCAGCTGAAGGTTTTATGTTTGTATGTCATAATTAAAATGATAATGTTGGAATAATCTTATTTTATTTCAAAGGGAGCATGTCACCAGTTCCACCCAATGGATGAAAGTGGCTCAAGTGATGCTCAGTGTGAGAAGGTAAGTGGCCATAGGGCTATTGGCATTTCTATAAAAATCTAATAGTTTTATTTTGATGTTATTCGATAAGAATTTACTTGAATGGGGTAAATTCTTCTGGAAAAGGAAAGGTTTATATGCTTGTTGCTCTACTTCCCTTAAAGTTAGCCCTCATATTCTAGCATGAATGCAGTTAGTAGCCCCACGGAAGAACATAATCCATTCCATACCATACCATACCATACCATACCATACCATACCATACCATACCATACCATACCATACCATACCATACCATACCATACCATACCTGTCAAGTTTTATAGTTTATCTGTAAAATTTATGGAAATTATTTTATCGATGGCAAGTTTTACAGAATTTTGTGTGAGGTGTGGTGCAATTTCGAGAGAAGAATAAGTGTCCATAAAGACCACTGCATTTGAATATTTTCCTGGTCAGTTTTGCATACTTCTGCATCCCCAAACTTCTCTGCTCGCAGCCTAGTAGTGGGAAAGACTGTAAAAACTTAGTTGGATTAGGAGAAATTAAAAATGTCAGCCTCACCTACTACTTAAAATTATGTTCTCTTAAAGATACTAGCATGTTGGCACAGAAAATTAAGGTCAAAACCTCATTTAAGTTCAAGTAAAAAGTTACTGCAATATATTGCAGTAATTTCTCAGTCACAAATTAAATTTTTATTTGTGTACATGTCTAAAATGGATAGTATACTAATGAGATAATTATGTATTGATTGCATTTTATTCTCTGTAAGTGTGACATAAGCCAAATATGCTGATTATTTTGCATTTTTGTTGTAGGTTTGTGAATGGTATTTTAAACTTGAATGGTGGCTCTTGCATGCATAAAACAGCATTTTCATATACATAACTAATTATGGTGACCATATTTGCATCACCCACTTTTGCTGATGGCCTGACTGACTTAGTGATACTAAGGGTGTTTCAAAAAGTACACAACTGTGTTGTGGACAATATGAAGTTCAATTGATTTGTTATGCAAAGACACAAAGCACCCAAAAGGAAAACAAGTTACATATACTTTTACCTATGCAACAAGTGTTGGAAATGGTTTCCTCTCGTCTGGATGCAGGTTCTTGCCCTATTCATGACATTTGCAGTCACCTTGCCGCCCTGGTGGCGCAGTGATCTAAGCGATGACATCTGAGATGGGTCCGTGTTAGAATCCTGGCGAGACATGGATGTTGTGTTTGTCTTAAGATCCTGGCTATCTCCTTTCCCTGGAGTCAGTAGCCCTAAATTAGGGACAAGCGACTGCGTATATCCCAATGAGTTGCTTACAGGGGACGTTAAACCTCCAAGCAAAAAAAAAAAAAAAAAAACAAAAAAAAAAACAAAAAACAGCCACCTTACCCAATGTTTGTTCAGTTATGTTTACAATCTCCCTTTCAATTTTTACCTTCAATTTTTCAACCGTATGAGAGGAAATTGAAGGCAAACATTCAAGGATGCTGTGGTCTTCAGTTTTTCAAGTGTACATGGGTGCAAATTCAAGGGAAGAATAAGTGTCCATAAGGACCATGGCATCTGTATATTTTCCTGGTCAGTTTCGCTTCTGCATCCCCAAACTTTTCTGCTCGCAGCTTAGTGGGAAAGACTGCAAAAACGCAGTTGGATTAGGAGAAATTAAAAATGTCAGCCTCGCATACGATTTAAAATTACGTTCTCTTAAAGATACTAGCATGTTGGCACACAAAATTAAGGTCAAAACCTCAGTTAAGTTCCAGTAAAAAGTTACTGCAATATATTGCAGTAATTTCTGAGTTACAAATTTAATTTTTATCTGTGTACATGTCTGAAATGGATAACATACTAAGGAGATAATTATGTATTGATTGCATTTTAATCTGTAAGTGTGAAATGGGCCAAATGTCTTAATTATTTTTATTTTCTTTGTAGGCTTGTGAATGGTATTTTAAACTTGATTAGTGTCACTGTGTGCATGAAACAGCATTTTCATATACAGAATAAGACTGGGAGTTTTGGCCAAATGATGATCACTGAAGTGTCATAACTAATCATGGTGACCATATTTGCATCACCCACTTTTGCTGATGGCCTGACTAACTTAGTGATACTAAGGGTGTTTCAAAAAGTATGCATCGGTGTTATGGACAATATGAAGTTCAATTGATTTGCTATGCAAAGACACAAAGCACCCGAAAGGGAAACAAGTTACATATATCATATATCAGGGTGCGCACGCGTCCTTGAAAACCTGGAAAGTCCTGGAAAATCATGATTACGTTTTCAAGGCCTGGAATATCCTGGAAAAAACGGTATTTTTTTAATGCTGTCTTGAAAAGCCTTGAAATTTGAAATTAGTGCTTAAAAAAATGCCCTTTTAGGAAATCGTGTTACTGACTGTTACCTCTTAATTTTTTTAAGTTCCTCTCCTCTGTTCTCAAAGAAACCGCCGGCTACAGTGGTGTTTCGGATGTGCCCAAATCCTAATTTGGCTGGGGGGGAAGCACTACTTCCAGTGCAATAAAATTGGATGATTACTAGCAGGTCTGTTAGGGAAGGGGAGCTTGATGCATTCTCTAGCCCTGAGCTTGATGTCCGTCCGACAACTACTGAGAACAACAGAAGGGGAAAGAAGAGACATTTAGCATTTGCAAGGGTCGGCGTGTTTACCAAGTCAGCTGGCATCCACCAGTGAAGAGTATGCCTGAACTACACATTCATCTGCTCCTTGTTTATTGCATTAAGACGCTTGCTTCCGGCCCACCCCTCAAGAGACTTCGGCTACTTATGATAAAAAATAAGAAAACTATCTTTGCTAATTTTTCACAAAAGTGACTGAAATTTTTACATTTACTATAATTGGATTACAGAAGCTCACTCCCAAAATTCCATTTGAATCGGTTTAAAACTTAAAAAGTTAGCATTGGAAATTTTTATTATGTGTGCCTCTTTAGACAGTGAGCCTTGAGCAGAAAGTGTGTTACCAAAGCAACGGTTGATTGACAGCTGGGAGCGCTGATCCGAAGCCCTTTGTTGGGAAGAAAGCAAACACCTGTTTATCACTTCCACGGCTCAAAAGGACTAGAGAGATATTTTCAGAAATCCATTTTCCGGAATTTTGAAAATAACACAGTAAAATTTTTACAGTGGTTAAAATACATCACAATAAAGTTCTAGTGCAAATTTCGCCGAATTCCGTTTGAAACTTTAGCAGATGCAAAAAAAAAAAAAAAAAAATCTTCCGTTGCAAAATCGGATTAAAAAAAAAGAAACTGCAATTATAAATTACGGGAAAAGCAAGCAAATTATTTTTTTAGATGCCATGGTTTATTTAAACAGAGTGATCCTTAAATTTTGTTTCTGTGATGATATGGACTCTATTTTAATTACAAACATACATTTTTATTCAGATGTCTGAGTTACTGTTTTAATAAAAAAAATCTATAATTAAAAAAGTTTTCAATGGATTTAGGCGAAATTCAGCAGATAAACGTATTTTAGTAAATTGCAACGTTATGACGTAAATTTGGTCATTTTGTCGAAAATTGGGCAGCATTTTTTTTTTTTTTTTTTTACGTTTTCTCCTATAGTTAGGGTGAAGGAGGAAGACACTTCAGTGAGCTGCAGGTGGTGATTTATGGCGATGTGCCAAATGAAAAGAAGCCGTTCCATCAGGACATTCCAGAGGTTGAGTGTGCGTGGACGCGTGCTCCTGCTGTTTGAACTTAATCGGAATGTTTTCGGGAGGGGAGAAATATCCGTTTCAGCTTTACAGCTTTCAGGCTCCTTTTTTTTTCTTGGTAATAAATAAAAACCATAGTTGCTGCATTCACCATTGATCCATATTCGCATTTCTTGAATATAAACAGCAGACAATCGGAAACATGGTGTTGGGGGGGTCTTGATGTTCTTCATTTGTATCTGCTGAATTTTGTTCTGTGGGAATATTGATACTCCATATTTGTGGTATCTTCCAAGCATATAGAGAATTAATACTAAAACATAAAAATTTTATATTTGTACAATTTGCAATAGAAATGAACTTTTTTTTCTTTCTTTGAAGCATGTTGAACTTCAAACCAGTTTTTATCTTTTATCTTCATAATTATTTAGTGTTTTTCATATGAAGTTCATGTAAATAGACTAATGAACTCTTCTGTTCCAAAAACTTATAACTTTCTGCAACTAACTTCCACAATTGGGCTTCTTATTGGACTAAAACTTTGGTAAGTAATATAAAACCTTATATATACTTGTACAGTAAATACTCATGGGCTCCTAAAACATATTTTTGCTGTACATTTTACTATGAATTTGTGGCCGAAACAATTCAATCAATTGTCCTTAATGCATTGATCAGATTTTGGTTTATATAACTGACAAACTTCCAATTTAAAAAAAAAAAGCTTTTAAAAACTTAATTCATATAATTGTCTTATGTTTTGGGAGTTGAACCAAAAGTGGTTATTCTGATTCTGGTTATGATTGAAGCTTAACTGGAGGTAGAGATTCCTTATGCTCATCATTTTTCATTTATGTAAAATACTTAAGAATATCCTAATTTATACCAATAAAAAACTGAAATTGTTTTATGTTTAAGGTTTTTATAAATAGTTTAGCTAGTTCCACATTTTGGGGTAGCACTTCATAAATTTAGTTTAGCAGTGATTTTGATTTAAAAACATAAAAGTAAATTGAGGCAATCTTGTTTGATATGAAAAATAATTTTTGGAAAGTAATATGAGGCAAGTGTACTGGTAGACATAAAGGTGGTTAGATTCTTTTGGGTTGGATGGTGGGCCAGGACTTTCTGACTTCTATGATGAAACTTATTTGAAATTTGTTGCCATGTTCCTAAAATTACACTTTCTGTTTTAAACTCTATTGGTTCACCTTTCTATGATCGTCCACTCCCGAATCATTTCTTGAGGTGCATAGTGATTCCGTGGCTTATGCTTTTTGATTTAACATAACTGTACTACAATTGGGGGAAATTTTCCTCAAGTCTGGAACATATTCTGTCTAGTAATAAGATTTTCATTGCCTTCAAAGTCACATCCCAATATGCAGCCACCAGTGGCAGTTATTGGGAATGTTAAAAAGAAAAAAAATCATTCCCATGTATGGAAACACTTTTTATCAGAGCTAGAATCCACCTGTGGGCATAACAGGCACATGCCCCGTTTCAAAAAAAAAAAAGGGGGGGGGTTGAGTAAGTAGATAAGTGCTTTGCTTTGTCTCACGTTTCTTGTTTTCAGACATCACACTTTTTCACTTATGGATTTGCAACTCCACGTTTTGTCTTACATTGGCCCGAACTTTTCAGTGATCCACACAGCAGTACTTCAGAACTGCTGTTTGTGATGTACTCTGACAGGCAAGCACCCCATCTCCCCCTTATGGGTCCTCCATGTTTTACCACCGTGTTTTTTTGGAGGAAATAAATCTCAGATATTTTTTTACCAGTCCTCTGTTAGACGTGCGCTCTCCCCGTTCTTAAATTCTGAATCTGCCCTCACTTTATTTTATAATAATTTCAGTTGTTATCAATAATAGTCTGATTACATGGAAGATAGTGCAGAATAGTGATGCAGCTAAAATGACTGATTAAATTAATCATTTTCTGATTGAGGGAAAGGATTTTCTGAATAGCCTTGTGGTAATTGCATCATGATTCAATTTAGCATTATTGGGTAATTCGCCAATTAAAAACTTTAAAAAGAAATGTAATGGGTAAAAAAGCACACTCATCCATTTGCATCTTTCATCATTTTTATTACTTAAAACTGAAATTGCTTTTAAAAACTAATTTGGGCATGATACTGTAAAGCGTAGTAATCATCCTGGAATTTTTTGTATATGGCCTGGAAAAGGCCTGGAAAGTCCTTGAATTTTTCCCCCAAAAAGAGTACGAACCCTGTATATTCATATAGCATTGCAAATGTCAAGTGTCATCTAGCTGCTTAATTATTCATGTGCTATTTAGACATTTGAGGTTACTCACCTTTATTCCTAAAATATTTTAGGAGGTTTTCGTCTCTACACATTTCCAACACGTATTTTCTTAGTTACATCGTGGTTCAAGGCCGCCAAAAAAAACAACAAAAAAAAACAACCAACATCTTTTTCAATTCACGCAAACTTCGTTCCCTTCTTTTCTTTTCCCAATGACCAAATTCAGATTCAAAATAATCAGCCACAAGTATACATAATTGAACTCCCTAAAACACTAATATCTAATTAGAATTTCAATCAATAAAACTTATATTACATATTTCTTAAAACGTCAAAGTTAAAAAACTGTAACCCATAATTATTTACAAATGCACACCGGTACCCAATTAAAACAAGCCTAAATACCTGACACAACTACTATACTTGACAATCATGGACCTCTCCCCACTCAGAAATAGAGTAGTGATTTCTAGAAAGAGTGAGGTATCGTCTCAATATGTAAAAAAAAAAGAAAAAAAAAAGAATATATCTCAAAAAAAAAAAAAAAAAAAAAAAAAAAAAAATTGACGAATAAGAGATATATAAAAAAAAAAAGTAAAATTAAGCTAGCAAAATTTGAAATGCAGGAGGAATTTCTTGTGGCATGTAGAGATTTCGATATGGTACCTAAATATCTAAGGTTGAAAAATAAACCTTTAAATATGAAAGACAGACAAATAATGCAGATTTGTCAAAATAAGAGGTTGGGAGTGCAGAAATTATTGGGAAAAGAAAAATAATATTTGACCTTCACAAGAGGTGTTTATTGACATCTGAAAAATTCCTGTAACATGACCATCTGTTCATTTTCTGTACCACAGGTCCACTATCCTCTTGAAACCATTCACCTCCAACAATGCAATGAGCTGTTGGATTATATCACAATAAATTTCACCATCTACAGTTTAGTCAAAAAATGTAAGCCCAATAACATGATGCCATGATACAGCACATGATCATTCATGATACGCTTGAGGGTTTTATCACTGCTCCATGTTCGGCTGTTCTGACTGTCCACATAGCCATCAAAGTGAAACCAAGACACGTCACTAAAGTAAACTCAATCCAACACCTCAATTCTATTTTCATTAACAAATGAATGAAACCAATGATAATACCATAAATGTTTTTCATGGTCTGTTTCTTTGAGTTTCTGAATGATACCAATATGGTAAGCATGCAATTTTAACTTTTGTGTAGCCATGAAAACAGTAGCTGGTGACAATCCAGTTCGAGAAGATAACTTTTGAAGCATTTTTCTTGGTTAGTGAGTTAAATGCTTATTCAGATCATCTAGAACTTCTGCAGTTAATAGTGATGGCTGGCATGGGCTCTTGTTCTTGTTTTCCATACTGCCAGTTTCATGAAAATTTGCAGTTAAATGCAATATTGTTGACTTATTGGGGACTGAAGATCAAAGAAATTGCAGCTGAAACTCATCTTGCACATGTTTATAAGATTTATATAGCAAGTAAGCCTCCACCATAAACACATGCCCTTTCTAGGAAAACTACATTACAGACATTACACAATGGGATGAAAGCTCATACAAGAGTAGTGAATGACAAGGTTGTTCAACTGCTTACTCTGGGTAACCTTGGCTGCCACCTGCACTGAAAACTTGACATAGCATTTGCCTGCCTATAAATTCTTCCTTCATTTTAGGGTTGCATCCTTTTTGAAACACCCTGTATAAGAATTTTCAAGCAAAGTAAACTGAATTTGCTTGTACCACTTACTGGTCATCCGTGCAACACTTCTCAGAAAACTTAGAGCTGGAATCGAACCCCACATTTCCCGATTACCGGTCGAGTATGCTAACCATTACACCACCCAGGACAGTAAAGTTCCAAGCAACTAAGACATAGAAATCTGAAAGTCCTCAGATTTTTTGCTAGTCGAAGCATCCATTGCTTCCTCATAGCGCTTTAATCCAATTCCCATCTGGACGGATGTAGATCGGAGATCACCAGTACCACAGATAAATCAATGAAGGAAGAAATCCACTTTTGCTGATGGCCTGACAGTATTTCTTCCTTCATTGATTTACCTTGTATAGGTGCATACTTTTTTCTTTCTTTCAAAAGACATGCTAAAAGGATGAGTGAGTGTGATGGCTTTGCTTTCATTGTACATTTATGAATAGTATTTTAAAATTGGTGGCATGTGTGTGTGAAATAACATTTTCAGAAACAGAATAAGACTGAGATTTTTAAACAAATGACCGCAAAGCAGTCATAACTAATCATGGTGACTATATTTGCATAACCTACTTTGGCTGATGGCCTGACAATGATAATAATATAAGCATGTCTGTCAGTGTTTCTTAAACTATTTTTCAAAAGATTGGGTGAGAGGGGCTTTGCTTGTATCGTAGGTTTGTGAATAGTGTTTTAAAATTGTGTTTGTTGGCTCATGTTTGCATGAAATTATATTTTCAGATATAAAATAAGACTGGGAGTTGTGGCCAAATGATGATCACAAAGGTGTCATAACTAATCATGGTGACCATACTTACATCACCCACTTTTGCTGATGGTCCGACAATGGAAGTAATAAGCAGAGGTAGACAAATCCAAGGCACCTACAAATTTTCACCTGGCTCTTTAAGCTTTAGAATTCCATTCTGAAAATTCTATTTTTTAAACTTTGAATTTCTGTCATGAAGCTCCTTTCTCTTTAAAAAAAAAAAAAAAAAAGTTTATGGACTTTCTGTTTGCATTTTTTTCAAACTACTCACTATAAAATCAGAATGACGCCTTTTTTTTTTTTTTTCTCCTTCTTCTTCTTCTTCTTCTTCTTCTTCTTCTTCTTCTTCTTCTTCTTCTTCTTCTTCTTACTATCACCAGCAGAGTTATGCATTCTGCCAAAATATCAGCAGTAATTATTCAGGCTGAATTTCCATGGCACAATCCAAGGCAGATATGTACGTGCATGCAGAAGTAAGCATCAAAGATGTTGCTAGCTGTGGTAGCTTGATTTTATGCAGGATTTTTGTGTTTTTTCATTAGTGATTTTTTATTTGAATGATATAAACCGGAAGAGAAAGCTCTCTTTCTAAAGTGAAAACCTCAACTATTACTACAAGTATATAGTATGTTCCCTAGTTTTAGTTGCAGATATTGCGCTGAATTATTGAACAGTATCTAAAAAGTAACACACCAGTTTTGACTATTGGTCAGGATTCTGTATGTGTGGTTTTTGTTTAAATTGATCATGGTTTTCGCCACATATCTCATAAAAAAAAAAAAAAAAAGTGCGTTGGCTCTTGAAAATTTTTGGGTTTTGCCTACCCCTACTCATAAGCACATACTTTAATTTCTTTTCTCAAAAACTGTGTGTGTGTGTGTGTGTGGGGGGGGGGTGTCATAGTTTTGTAAATAGTATTTTAAAATTGCTTGGTGGCTCATGTGAGCATGAAATAACATTTTACAGAATAAGACTGGCATTTTTAGCCAAATGATGATTGCAAAGGCGTCATAACTAGCCATGGTGACCATATTTACATCACCCACTTTTGTGGATGGTCTTTCTTATGTGTGCAAGAAATCCCAGTAAGAGAAACAGTTCCATATTTAGATTCTGCTGTTTACAGTTTCGTAGTTAGATCCGCGGCGCACACAAACATGCTAATGCCGAGCTTCTCGCAGCAAGTGATCATGTGCGAAAGCAAATAAAATCGCCATCGTTGCATCTTATTTTCTGTCAAAATGTGGATATATGATTAAAAATATGGAAAATCTTCTTGAAACATCTGAAATTCTGTAAGTAGATTGTGTGCCACATATTCCATGCATTTGTGAAGATCAATGATTTCTTCATTGATTTCAATGTGATCATGAAGACCAAAAGCTTCATGTTCTGAAGATTTTGTGAGTACTAAACATTTAAGTAATTGTATTTCTCTCTGTGATTCAGGCCTTCCCTGCCTTTGCTAGATTGATTGTACCATTCCCTGATACACAAAATGGCACTTCTGTTTTCAATTCGTTATGAGATTTTTTTTTTAAATCTAAAACTTCAATTCATAAAGTTCTGGGGAGAAAAAAATTAAGTGCTTAAAAAAAAGTCCTGGATGTTTTTTTTTTTTTTTAATCAGTAAATTGTACGAAGTCTATATTTCCCTGCAGAAATCGCATTACTGGACAGGTGTTTTTCATGCATCAAAAACTAAATTTCTTCCTAAAAAAATCTGGACATATTTTTACTGCTCCAAAAATTATACATTCTGATTTAAAAACTGTTTTCTAGAGGTTTTTTTCCCACTTTACTATTCAACACAGCAGTTCCTCCCTTGTTTCCCACCTCACTCTGCCCCTCTACTCGGTTTCACACATCTCGGGCTGCGAGAAAATACAACCCCTAAGGCCCAAGGCACGTATAAAAAAAAAAAAAAAAAAATGTTATCTATGTCTCAAAGTGGGAGGAGAAATTCCTGTGACCTTGTCTCTGCTGCCATGCCTGCCATACAACAAAGGTATTTTAAGCAACAAAGGGCCTGAACAATGAACGAAATGCAGGAAGGCAACACCCCCCCCTAGTTCCAAAGGTTTGTGGACAGTGTTGTTGAAAAAAAAAATAGCCATTCTGCATCTAAAAAAGTTGAAGAAGGAAGGGGATTCCTGTTATTAACTGGTTAATGTTTTTTTTTATTATACTTTGACGTTTTTGGGAAACCTGGAAATATGAGTAAGCATGGTATTTAGGAATGCGAACAAAAAATGCTCACAGTAAAAAAATACGTATATTTTCCTCTCCCACTAAAACATCTGAAAAAATATCACAAATGAATTACGAGATAGATTCACTTTGATCTTTTTCTGTTTTACTGTTAAATGAGCTTCAAGCATTTCTCCATTAAAGAAAGATTACTTGATATTACATTACCTGTTGATCGACACCACATTTTCGTGGTGCCTTTAATCTCCCCGTCCCCTTCCATTTTTTTTTCACTACTTTTGTTCACGGGAACTGAAGACACCTCGCTTCTCTGTTTTGTTTACAAGATCATGTGGTACATTTTAACAATCATAAACTAAACAGGTCCTATTTCAGATAAAACATGTGATGGGAGGGTGCAAATAAGGAGACAGGAAGTATTCAGACGTTTATTGTTTAGACATGGCCTCTAAGAAACAGCATTACCTGGGGGAATTTAGAGAAATATTGTATAGGTGCATTCTTTTGCTAAGTTTTTCATCCCACATTATTCATTTCAGTTACTGCATTTGCACCAGTTTTCTAGTCTGCACTTTGTTTCAATCTTTAAAAAATAATAATTTTTGTTTGTTTGTTTAAAAGTGGTAATTTTTCTACTTGTGTAAATATGTCTAAGAAACTAAAAAATAAATCGGTAGCATAATTTTTTTAAGTACTGAAATTGTATCAAGGAAATCACATTCCCACCAGTATGAATTTCTTGGACCAGACTGAGGATGATGTTGATGAGCCATCTTCTTCTCACCTGGGAAATGTGAACTTCTAGGAAAATAAATGAATGTTTAGATTTGGAAGAATCTGAAGGAAATGAAAATCCTGATAGAAAAAAAGCAAAACATGAATTTTTTTCTTTTTTTCCAAAATGCTATAAGGAATTCTCATGGGTTATCGATTATTATGCTGAATCCAACAGATTTTTTTTTGCAGAACTTGTTAAGAGGCAAAAATGAAAGTTGTTGGAGCATCTTGTCTCCAAAGGAGCCCATTAGTAAAGCATGAAAGTTCAATAAAACACAATCACTTGAAAATTTAAAACAAAAAGTTGTTTTGCAGAAGATGGTGTTTGATGTCAGTAACACAAGAACTGAAGGAGAACGGATAGTCACTATTGCCGAAGAAGAAATCACACAAAAGAAGTACAAACCTTTGATGATGCTGTAGAGAACTAGTGAAAATAAGGCTATCACAGAAATTCATTTGAATCTGCACCATGAAGCCATTGCCGAGTCTTGTTTTTCTGAAGTCCCCGAGCATAATTTGCAGTCTGATATTCAGGAAAGTCCATATAGTTAATTGCTGATTGATGAATTGCCATATATTTCTGTAGATCACAAATTGATTATATGCGCTATTTGAAGGAAAACACACCATTAACTAAAGTTCTGGCAAATTTGGAACTGGGGAGTGCACTGCAGATGCTTTGAAAAATATTCTGAATTTTCTTGAAGTGAAACAGATTCCTTTAGCAAAAGTGGTAGGTAGCTCTGGCCATGGATTGTGTGGCAGTAATGATGGGGTGCCGTAATGGTCTGGGAAAGTAATTGCAAGGAGAAATACCCACACTGCTGCGCACTTTTATTGCATTGCCCATTGCTTTGGGATTGGTGTTGTCACAGGCAGCAAAGGGAAATAAGGTAAATTTAAATGCACAATCACTTTTAGAGTCCCTTTATGTTTATTTTCACTCATCAGCTGTGAGAACAAATGTGTTAAAGGCAATGCAAGATATACTGAATGATTCAAATGTATCTTTGAAGGAAATTCACAAAATAAGGTGGCTATCGTTAGGAAGAGCCACTGAAGCTGCCCATAGTTGCTATGATGCAATAATTCTGACACTGCAAAACATAGCATCCAAGAAACAACTGTGAAACCTACAAATAATGATCCGGCTTTACTTAAAAATAATGATCCGGCTTACTCTTTTTTGGCAGTACTTTGTCTTCTGAGGGATGGATGTCTTATTTATAATTGACAGATTATGTAAAATTTTCAAACTGAAAATGTTGAATTCACTGTATTTATAAACGAGTTGCATTCTGTAAGCAGCTTATTGAATCACATGAAATTTAATCCAGGTGAGCATTTTTCCCATTTTTCAAATCAATTGAAAACTGATGTTCAGTACAAGGGCTAATAATAAAATAAATAGAGCTGAAACTAGTTCCAAAAGGGCATATGTGGAATTTGTAAACAAACTGCAAGAAAATTTGAATGAAAAATTTAACTGGACATCCATGAACTTGCTCACTGATTTCTTTTAAATTCCCCTGCATTGCCCTTTCCTGTATCAAAACAAGATTCACTAAACAGCATTATTGCTCATAACTGCTGCACAGAAACTGCAGTTTTGAAGGGAAAATCTGAGAAGAATTTTTAGAAATTCTATCTTTGCCAACAAGGTATAAAGAAATGAAAATGAGTGACTTTTGTCACTTAACCATTTCATTAGTTGTTAAGGGATTTCCTGTTTATGAAATCTTTGCAATGTTAGTTTAGATTGCATTGACCATTTCACACTGACCACAACACCTTGTGAAGGAGGTTTTTCTACTCAAAATTACATTATTAAATGAGAAGTGAAACTGGATTAATGACATTCATCTGCAAGATTCAGCAAGAATTTCAGACACAGGACCTCCATTCTTAATAAAAGATGGAGAGGTTGTATGTGATAAATCATTGGAAAAGCATAAAAAAAGGCTACATTTGTAAATAATAATTACAACACTAAATCCAAGTAAAACCTACTGATTACACTGTTATATCGATTAAAAGAACAATGTGAAGGCCATGGATTTTAATTCTCAGTGTACAGATAAGTGACTTCTAGCAACTGAACAGAACTGAACTTTGACAAAGCAGTCTGTATTGTTTATTAAAAATATGGGAGACTGAGATCATTCTCAATTATAACCTGTTGCAATACTAAATTGCAAGTGTAGGAAGACTTGTATATATATATCACAGAATTGTCATCTTTGCCACAGAATGCATGTTTTTATTTTTAACTTTAGGAATTATTTCTTTATTTTAAATTTGCTATACTTATTAAAATAATTAAAATAACTGCATGCTCAAAAACAAATTTATTGTAATGCATGTATTTTTAATAGAATAAAAAACAAACAAACAAACCAGGTGTTTTTAAAAGTGGGAATTTTTGTAGCAGTCATTTGCAAACTGATAGGATGGGGGTGCTACTTTCTAGAAACTACAAAATACTTCTTGAAAACCATGTGAGAAGTATGTTTACTCCCTGCCCAAAAACTTGTGACCACTGTTCCCCTGTATTTTAATTAATAATTAGGGAACAGATTTTTAGGTCAATTTTTTCACATGAAAGCACACATTTTTGAAAATTTTGTATGTAAACACATATTTTCCAAAATTCCATAATAAATACATAAATATGCATGTTTCCTCCATTGTTTTTATTTTTTAGTATATACCTCATATAAGCCAAAAGGTCAGTGTAGTCAATTGCTTAAAAAAATATGAAGCAAAATAGTCTGCAGCAATGTCATGAAATTTAAAAAATAAACACATTTATTACTGATGGGAAAGTGCTATTTTACCAGCCATCTGGAAAATATATAAAATCAGATCAGCATTCCCAAGTAACACAGCATTTGTCTAGCAATAAGCAAATCCGTCGATGCTTCGTGTATGACATCTAGACACTCTAGGAGAACCAGTTCCATTCTCGTATTTCAGCCCTTCAAAATATTAGAAATATTATTCAGGTTTATGTAAGGCATTTGTTTGAGCCAATATTCCGGTACATAAAGTTAACATTTTTCAGAGTTCAGAAAGTTTATCAACTATACGAACATTGACAACTCTGACGAATTGATCCTGAGGAAAGCTTATCTTTCAAAGTATTATAAAGAAACATTAGGATATATTAGGTCCATTCGTGAAAATGAAACCTTCTCTAAACTTTTTTTTTTTTTTTTTTTGGGTGCTGAAATTCAGACATTTTCACTGCAAATCATGTCAGAGTTGCTAGATAATTTAAAGAATCTATGCACTTGTTGTGGCCAAATGGTGTGAAGTACGACAATGTATTACTCTTGCTTAGGGATACAGACACATACATGAAAAAAGCGGCGGACAGTCTTTTTATTAGCTTTCAGTAAATGATAATGTAATGTGTTGTTCACGCATTGCACAACTTGTGTAAAAATTTCCGAACCCTTTGTCCTAATCTGAAAAAGTGTCAAATGGGAGTAAAAAGTGTTCGTTAAGTCACCAACTAGGATCGATATTTTCAAAAAATGGGGGAGGTGGCTGGGTTTTGCATTATACTCACTCAGGTGCTGAACACAAATTTGTGTGTGAAGAAACGGAATATGCTGTGCATAGTCTTTGACTTAATGGTGTATGTTTTTATTTATTTTTTATTTTTTTATTTTGCCAAATGATGATTGAAGTGATCGTATTTAATAATGATTATTCTTTCATCACCCACTTTACTGATGGCTTTGCGTATTTCAGAATTGATAAGAACTGCAAAAGTTTTTCATATTATCAATTTACGATTTCACTAATCCTGTGCATAGTTTTTCTGTTGTAATTCAGTTTAGGATGTTTTGCTGGCCAAATGATGATTACAAAAGTGTCTTAATTTTGTTCTGATGACTACACATTCACCATCCACTTTTGCTGATGGCCATGCTGAGATGCTCAGAACTGTTAAACATTTTGGTTCTACAAAATTATCACAGTGATGTTTGTGTGCATGTTTATGAATAAATTGTGTGTATGTGTTACATATTTAAAGTAAATTGTGTGGAAGAAATATTCTTCATAAGTGATCGTATTTAATTATGATGACTATTCTTTCATCACCCACTTTACTGATGGCTTTGCATATTTCAGAAATGATAAGAACTTTGAAAGTTTTTCATATTATCGATATACAATTTCACTAATCCTGTGCATAGTTTTTCTGTTGCAATTCAGTTTAGGATTTTTGCTGGCCAAGTGATGATCACAAAAGTGTCTTAATTTTGTTCTGATGACTACACATTCACCATCCACTTTTGCTGATGGCCATGCTGAGATGCTCAGAACTGTTAAAAATTTTGGTTCCACAAAATTATCACAGTAATGTTTGTGTGCATGTTTATGAATAAATTGTGTGTATGTGTTACATATTTAAAGTAAATTGTGTGGAAGAAATATTCTTCATAAGTGATCGTATTTAATTATGATGACTATTCTTTCATCACCCACTTTACTGATGGCTTTGCATATTTCAGAAATGATAAGAACTTTGAAAGTTTTTCATATTGTCGATATACGATTTCACTAATCCTGTGCATAGTTGTTTTTCTGTTGCAATTCAGTTAAGGATTTTTGCTGGCCAAGTGATGATTACAAAAGTGTCTTAATTTTGTTCTGATGACTACACATTCACCATCCACTTTTGCTGATGGCCATGCTGAGATGCTCAGAACTGTAAAAATTTTGGTTCCACAAAATTATCACAGTAATGTTTGTGCACATGTTTATGAATAAATGTGTGTGTGTTACATATTTAAAGTAAATTGTGTGGAAGAAATATTCTTCATAAGTGATCATATTTAATTATGATGACAATTCTTTCATCACCCACTTTACTGATGGCTTTGCATATTTCAGAAATGATAAGAACTTTGAAAGTTTTTCATATTATCGATATACGATTTCACTAATCCTGTGCATAGTTTTTCTGTTGCAATTCAGTTAAGGATTTTTGCTGGCCAAGTGATGATTACAAAAGTGTCTTAATTTTGTTCTGATGACTACACATTCACCATCCACTTTTGCTGATGGCCATGCTGAGATGCTCAGAACTGTAAAAAATTTTGGTTCTACAAAATTATCACAGTGATGTTTGTGTGCATGTTTATGAATAAATTGTGTGTGTGTTACACATTTAAAGTAAATAAGATATATTCTTCATAGGTGATCATATTTAATTATGATGTCTATTCTTTCATCACCCACTTTTCTGATGGCTTTGCATATTTCAGAATTGATAAGAACTTTGAAAGTTTTTCATATTATCGATATACGATTTCACTAATCCTGTGCATAGTTTTTCTGTTGCAATTCAGTTAAGGATTTTTGCTGGCCAAGTGATGATTACAAAAGTGTCTTAATTTTGTTCTGATGACTACACATTCACCATCCACTTTTGCTGATGGCCATGCTGAGATGCCCAGAACTGTAAAAAATTTTGGTTCTACAAAATTATCACAGTGAATGTTTGTGTGCATGTTTATGAATAAATTGTGTGTGTGTTACATATTTAAAGTAAATAGTGTGGAAGAAATATTCTTCATAAGTGATCGTGTT
Source organism: Macrothele yani (assembly GCA_039090855.1). Lineage (NCBI taxonomy): Eukaryota > Metazoa > Arthropoda > Arachnida > Araneae > Macrothelidae > Macrothele > Macrothele yani. The sequence continues at coordinate 121,634,737 of CM077013.1, read as the reverse complement.
TAATTATGATGACTGTTCTTTCATCACCCACTTTACTGATGGCTTTGCATATTTCAGAATTGATAAGAACTGCGAATGTTTTTCATATTATCGATTTATGATTTCACTAATTGTGGGCATAGTTGTTTTTCTGTTGCAATTCAGTTTAGGATTTTTGCTGGCCAAGTGATGATTACAAAAGTGTCTTAATTTTGTTCTGATGACTACACATTCACCATCCACTTTTGCTGATGGCCATGCTGATGAGATGCTCAGAACTGTAAAAATTTTTGATTCTACAAAATATTACAGTAATGTTTGTGTGCATGTTTATTAAATAAATGCGTGCATGCATGTGTTGGATATTTAAAGTAAATAGTATGTATGAAGTGCCAAGTGCCAAGCATGGATGAAGAGTAAAAAGAGAGAGAGTGAAACATTGCTTCCCTCCTTTTTAAGGTGCTCATGTCAACCCTCCAGGCATTGAACTCTGATTGGTCTGTAGGCTGCCTGGGGGACGCCGCCAAGCACAAACGAAGAGCAAAACGAGAGAGAGTGAGACATCGCTTCCTCTTTTTTAAGATGTTCATGCCAACCCTCCAGGCATTGAACTCTGATTGGTCCGTAGGCTGTCTGGGTCCACGTGCACAGATAGTGGACTAGAGGACGACTCGCTGAGAGATTTTAATCGCCTGAGGCAAATAAAAGGTTGTCTCTGTGTAAATAATTGCTAGTGTTTTCTTAAGGAAACACGTGCTTTCACTATTTTTTTTAAGACTAATTTTTGATTATTTCATTTCTCCTTTCATTTATCGCTTGCACATAATTTATACACTTGACATACATTTACAAATTTCAACATTTTTCCACACAGGAACATGTTTCACAAATTTCTAATACTGTTACATTATGACAGAATTTTTGGACCTGATTGAGAACAAATCAGCTAGCTGACGTGGAAGTTAAAAATTAGCTATTAACTCTGATTCTCAGGTTTTTAAGTTATTTGAATTTGTTAATTTAAAATAAGTATACTTTATTTTCCGGGCTATCTATCGATTTATTATGAAGCTGCTTTCGTAAACACACAAATATATAAATATTTAATTGGTCAAACCTGCTGTTGTGGGGTTCTGGAAAATTTCTTAGTAGCATGTGCTTTTCTCTTTCCAAAATCTGGGGAAGCTTAAATTTAACCAACCTGTACAAAGACAGTTCCTTTATTTATATTTTTTCACCCAACTATACATTTTCAGAAAGTTGTGAATAGTTTGCTCTGGAATCAACTGCTGTGACACTAGAGTACCTCATTGTTAACCACAGTTATGTTTTGATCTTTTCGACTTTCAAAATGCTTCTTCAGTGGAAGGGAATAAACAAGAGTTGTTAGGATGTTGATATTAAGATTGGGGCATAAATATATTTCTGAAACTCACAAACATAAAACCATTTAGATTTTTATGGTAAGTGCATGTTGCCATGTGTTCTGGGAGCCACCAGACATCTGTTTATGTTGTTGGTCTTAACATAAAAATTGCATCTAGTTGAGGTACTTGATGTAAAAGTGGTGGGGAATTAATTAATAACCATTGATCTAAAGTGAGAATATGGGTTAAAACTAAATTTTGGTAGTAATGTATACACAGATCTATATTCATTACCAGGTTTCTGTTGTCATCCAGTGGCAATGCTTGCAATGTTTGAACTTGAGACACGTGCACCTGTCCTAGTTCGTTATTGGATGAAACACTGTTTTATATCTATGTAACACCGTGAATATGGTGACGCTTTATATTTCTTAAATTTTGAGCTCGGGGAATTGTACTTAAAAAAAAAATCGGTGGCTGAGAATTTACTTGAAACGCTGAATAATTATACTGCATTTTTGATTACTTGCGTGAAGATTCATGGCCAAATGATGATGTTGAGATGTCATAACTAATATAATGACTATACTTTCATCAACCACTTATACTGATGGCCATGCATATTTTAGAAATAAACTTTTTTCCTTAGATGTAGGAAACTGGATTTTATCATTTTTCAAAGTGCTCTAAATTTTGCAATTTTAAAAATTTAAGTTTAAAAACTGGGTTTTTATGAAGTTGGCTGTTTGTTTTATAAAATGTTTCTTAAACAGGAATCTAAAGAAAATTTGGATGATGATAATGAACGATCTCGTCATAGTAGTGAAAGTAGAGATGACAAACCTCCTAGCAGGGATGGAAGAGAAAGGGAAAGAGAAAGGGACAGAGCACAAGCAAATTTTCAGGTGTGTTTTAACTTCAAAATTTTGTATTCTGTAATGTCACTGAATTACTTGATAAATATAATTTCAGTCTCAAAAGTTCACAAAACTTTAAAATATTTTTTTGTCTTTTGTGTAGTAACAAAATTTGGGTGACGTCAGACGCACGCACTGCATGAATTTTAGTGTGTGTTTTCAGGTGCAGGCTGCTACACAAATGCTCACTTGCTATGTATTTTGTTTTAGATCCAACAGAATATATCTGCACAGTTATGTTGCATTAAAAGATAAACTGTGGTGAACAACACCTAAAGAAAGAGTGAGAGTTAAATGGGTCCGAGAAATTTCTTTCTGGTTCATTTATCTGTCATTGACTTAAGTGTATAAAAGTCCTATATATGCCCTTGATATATGGTATACTGTTGGCAAGTTTCTAGCACATTGCACAAGAGTTGTTAAAATACTGCAAATCCTATCATGTCAATGCACAAGAAACATATTTCTTGCACACAGCATTTAGCTGTCAACCAGTGTTTGCATTGTGAGGCAGTATTAATTTTATTTTGGTATGAAGAGTGATATTGTCTTAATTTTTTCTTTTTCTTATGCTATACATCTTTCTCGACATTTGTAAAGAAAATCCCATGTAAAAAATTTCAAGGTAATAAAAACGAGTACTATAAAGCTACTTTGCCGTCTAATACACGATTTAAAAGATTTTAATATACATATAAAAGATGAATAATATGTACACTAAAAATACAAGTTAAAAACATTTAGTGTTTTTGAGGTCATGTTGAGCTTGTCGTCAGATGTATGAAATGCTGCGTTAAATTGGGAGTAATGGTATACATGTGGGAGGTATTTCTGAGGAGCATGCACTGTGAGAAAGGTGTGTTGCATTATTCACTGCAAGTGTTCGGGGAAAGTTCCGAGTCTTTGCACAGTACTCTCCATGGTGACGGAACCGCTATAGGAATGCCATCATTACAGCAGTTTTCTCTATTCTTTTGTATTAGCTGACTTTCTGCCAAAAGCAAGGATGAACAGTTACTTGGGGTATTGATAATTTTTGCATTTTGCCAGTCAGGTTGATAACTAGCCTGCAGGCAGAGCCTAGATAGAGAAGTTGCTTAAGAGTGCGTTTTGACACTGTACAATGTGCGTACAGTATTTGAGGACACCCTGCAGATAATAAGACAAACAACATATTTTATTCATACAAAATGCGGTACACAGATGCAGTAATGATTGGAGAACAGGTTTCTTCGATGTAACCGTCGTTAGCCACAATGACTGCTTCAATGCGAGACCGAAAGCGTTGACATGCCTGAATTACATGGTCCTTCGGGATGTCGGACATTACTTGGCTAATGACGGCCTTTACGGAACCAGTGGTTGTGTGAGGATGTCGATTAGATTCCCGTTCAACAATGCTTCACGTGTAATAGTCCAGGGTATTGAAATCTGGTGAGTCAGGTGGCCATAAGTTGGGTGTGATGTGATCATGCAGATGGGTTGCCATCCAGTCTTGTGTTGTCAGAGCTTTACGTGCAGGTGCAGAGTTCTGCTGAAAGACATATGGCCTTGTATTGTGTACGCTGTCTATCCAGGGCTTCACAACTGTTTCCAGCACCTCAATGTAGCCAGCAGCATTCACTCGGAAAGCCCTGTGGGAAGAATGAGGGGGCATGATGTGGCCTTCACTACTCACCACCCCTAAAACCATCACAGTTGCGGGAAACTTGGTGTGCATAACACGTGGGACATCGGAAGGATCCGCACATAACCATCTGTCATTTCTCCAGTTCACCTTTTGGTCCTGGTCGAAGTTTTTTCATTAGAGAAGAACCAGAGCAAGCCAGGTTCCTCTGGATGTTTCACCTTGTTCAGTAATCGCTTTGCCCGAAGCAGTCGTTCTTCTGTCTTCGCCGACATGAACTGCCCTTTCCTCTGCACGTACGACTGATAACGAATGTCCTCTTGCACCACAGTGCGGATTGTGCCCTCGGAAACCTGGAGATCTTGGGCAATGGCTCTGATGGACGTACCAGGGTTCGCATTGATAATGTCTTGTACCTGTTGTATGAATTGTGGTGTTCTCATAAAGTCTGAACGCTGCAAGTGCTTTCTGCGCTTCGCTACAGACAACACGTGTCCGCTAGAGGCTTCCAACTCCTTCCGAACCTTGTTCACAAACGATCTGGTGACTTTAAAAATCTTGCAATCTCAACATCGCTGTGCTGTGCGTGTAGCACAACGATCACGGCGTGTCTCTTCATTTCTTGCGTTAGCTGAGAGTCTGCCATTGATGCTCTGTAAAGATAAAGGTCCAGAAATTATTTTACACATAACTGCAGGCGCTCAATCACATGTCCTCAAATACCGTACGCACCCTGTATTTATGTTCATTCACTCGCAATCTAAGGTTCAGTCATGCAGAGCCTATATATAACAGTTTACTGGCATCTTTGTATGTTGTCTCCAATGGTATTGCATATACACCATATCTGGCGTCCATCGGAGTTAGGGTAATGAAAGCAGTCAAAACCATTTTTGAAATCTGATTTTTGAATGCTGTCCCATTAAGTAATGCAACAGTAGTTAATTTCATTGTTATTCAACACTGTAGTTTGCTAAACTATCGCCAAACATTATTTCAGCACGTTTTACATAAATGTAATATTTTCAAAAGAACTGTATATATCATTTGTATCACCGATGGCTCGAAGTCCGGGGATGCTGTTGGGTCAGCTTTTGTGTGTGTCGATGACACTCATGCTGAGAGGCTTTCGCCGGAATCAACAGTCTTTTCGGCAGGGATAAGTGCTGTGTACCTCGCTTTGCGCCACATTCAGTCTAGATCGCATCGTCGCACTATGATTTGCATAGATTCCCAGTCGGTCATTCAAGCCTGATTCTCTCTGGAGGATACGGACTCACCGGTCAGCAGTGATGTTTGTTGTAGTCTTGGAACTTTGGCGGGCGGGTACTGGATTCTTGGTCCAATTCTGTTGGGATCCGGGGTAACGAGGTGGGAGATCTCTCTGCCAGGTCTGTTTCCTCCATGACATCCACACGGCTGCCACTGTTTTTCCGAGATTTTCGACCTTTGATCCAAAAATTTATCATGGATGAGTGGCAGTCCCTGTGGTCTCAACAGGGCCCCAATAAGCTTCATACCATCAAACCACAGATCGGACTATGGAAGTCTAGCTTGAGGAAGAACCATCGTGAGAAAGTTGTTCTTGCGAGTCTCCACATTGGGCACTGTTGTTTCACTTGCACTTCTTGCTGTGTGGTGACACTGTCCCAGTGTGTGAGGCGTGCAACTGTTGTCTCACAGTCCTTCATGTTTTGTGCACTTGTGTTCTTTTTTGTGATCATCGGTTTCGTTATTTTTATTCTCATTTGTTGGACGACGGAGCAGCTACGCTGCAGACTATCCTGGGTGAAGAATGCGACTTGTTCACAGTGTTTTCGTTTTTAAAAGAGATTGACTTTTTAAAACTAGTTTAGTTTTTAACGTGTTCACTCTCATCTTTCACTTTTACAGAATCAGCCTGTTTTTAACCTTTTGTACATTTTTAAATTAATATGTTTTGTCTTGTTTTCAGTGTCTTTGTTTGGCACTCTTTGGCCAACCTTGGCCCTTACGCCATAAAAATTAAACAACCAACCAATATGATTTGTAACCCAGGTTGTTGAGCTCTTTGTTCATTCGAATCAATTCTTTGTAACATTGTTTAGGGCTGTTAACCAAAATAATTCTACACGTTGCAAAAAGTACTGAAAGTAACTAAACCAGTTTATGTAAAAATTGATCTGTCTTGAAAATTTAATCTAATGTTTAAGATGGTTCGATTAATTGTATGTGGTGCAGTGTAAAAATTTTGAAATGCAGTTTCTAATGTTGCTATGCAAAAAGTTCTTCTTTTTGAAATAGACGTGTAATGCACAGAAATATTCGTGACACTTGCAATGCACAGAAGGGTCATTCCATGCCAAATCAACCAAAAAAATTTTCAATATTCAACCTGACCATCTCAGATTTCAATGAAGCCTTCAGGGATAATTCTCCCTAATGATATAAATGAGAATATATTTTTATAATTTTTTTCTCATTTGGTTTTCATGTAATTAATTTTTAAAGTTTTGAAAAATCATAATTTTTTGGCTTGCATATACTTTTTTAATCTTGAATTTCTCAAGTTCTATAAGGCCTAGAGAGTTGTTTAACCCCTCATTTTAAAGATAATTTCATAAGTTTTAATTTGATATGCAACTTGACTATGCTTGGTGAAAAACAAATGTTTTTTTTTAATTTAAAAAATAATTTTTTTTAAAGATAGTTTCTAAAAAAATGTTTTTTGTAATATAAGCTTTAAATCCTGAAACTTTTAGTGTGGGATCTCAATGGGATCGGGAACTATGGCAAAAAACTTAAAGTTACTACTGTACAAGTAATAATGGATTAATGATAACAGACACTGAGTTTTAAAATCTACATAATACATCATACTAATTAAATACATAGTCAAACATAAAACAATGGAAGGATAGTCCCAACAGGCTAAAAGTTTTACCTGGTAAAATTAATAAAAGTTTTTTTTAGTTAGCACTCAGATTTGTAGTTATGCCAAAATATCGACCTCTTAGTAGTTCTTTAATTTAGCAAATAATTTCTTGTTTGCCTTTTTGGTTTCTGAGTCTGTAAGTCGATAAACTCTTCCTGTAGCTGTTGTAGGATCAGCTTTTGTTGTAGGATCAGCTTTTGTTAAAACCTCACTTTTATGCACAACTAGTATGTCAGTAAATTGTGGGTATTTGAAACATGGAGAAAGGGCCCTGTGGTTCCAAAAAACTTAATTTTATTTCATCTCCTATTCCTAACACACAACCTAACCACCACTTGTTTGAGTATTGGCATGCAACAAAGCCAACAATGTTATTAATGTCCAGATCGTCATCAGCTGAAACTATTTCTACACTTGATTCCTCTGAAAATGAGTAGCTTACCACTAAAACTCTAGTCTCATTCACAGGACTGTAACTGTGAAATTGTTGAGTACCCTTTATTGTTGTTGCTGCTTCAAACCTGTTCTTCAAGGTCTTTTCCTCTGCCTCATATTCATCTGTAGTGGAATACAAAAAACTGATGTTGACAATATTGTCTTTAGCCCAATCATAAAGTTGCCGACTGGTCATAATTTGATCATTGTAGACCATTCATAGACTGGCCAATGCCGCTATTCATTTAATAGTTCCTCTGACACCATCACATACATTTTTTCCATGTGACGTTGCAAAGAAGTTCCATTCCGCCTTGATGCCAAAATCTTTCTCATGATGGCAGAGATTGAAAAAAGTTTGATTTGTTTTTGTACTGCACTGATGCTCCATCTGAAAAGTTATTCAGCTTTTTGGGTTTATGGTTTAGCAGACTATTTACTCATATGCTATCCCTAATTTGTCAGTAGGTTTAGTAAATCATTATCTGTAATAGGTAGTAAATCATTATCTGTAATAGATCCTAATGTAAATTGGTTACCTTATAGCCAATGTTTTTATTATTATTATTATTATTATTTTTTTACCTTACAAAAGTTAAAGGGTAGCAATGTAATCCTAACTGGTATTTAAAACAATACCATTGGTACCATAACTCCTGATCCCATTGAGATCCCACTCTAAAAGTTTCAAGATTTAAAGCTTATAATATTACAAAAACATTTTTTCAACATTTAAAAAAAACTACCTTGATTTTTTTTTAAATTAATTTTTTTTTTCACCAAGTGTAGTCAAGTTGCATATCAAATTAAAACTTATGAAATTCTCTTTAAAATGAGGAGTCAAACAACTCTCTAGGCCTTATAGAACTTGAGAAATTTAAGATTGAAAAAGTTTATGCAAGCCAAAAAACGACTCTTCAAAATTTTAAAAATTAATTACATGAAAACCCAATGAGATAATATATATATATATATTCTCATTTATATCACTAGAGAGAATGTTCCCTGAAGGTGTTTCATTGAAATCTGAAATGGTCAGGTTGAGTAGTGACTGGTTGATTTAGCATGGAATCACCCAGAAATATTGTAATGAGATGTGTAATGCACAGGGACTGATGTATATATACAGTCATATCAGAATAATATGACCACTTACCTAATAATGGGAATAACCGCCCTTGGCCTGGATGACAGCGTCGAGACTGTGGCATAGACGCAATGAGGCCCTGGAAGGTTGCCCAAGGCACATGTGCCCATTCGGACTGTAGCAGAGCACATAGGTCCCAGAGATGATGTTTTTGTGGGTCGGCACGTCGAACCTGTTGATCCAAATAGTCCCTCAAGGGAAAACGGAGACATTGCTGTCGTGTTCCTGGAACCAGTCTTACACACGCTTAGCGACATGGCACGGCGCATTGTCCTGTTGGTAGACTCAATCACCAGCAGGGCAAACGTCCATCATGAAGGGATGCATGTGATCAGCGAGGATGGTGAGTGAGGAGGATGCCTGCTGTCCTAGGTCATACCAGGAAAACATCCCCCAGACATGTGCACTTCCCCTGTCGGCCTGTACTGGACGGACAAGCCTGTCCAGGTGTTGGTACTCTGTGTTTGACGCCATATCCGCCACCGCTGGTCACTTCAGTGGAGTAGAAACCTCGATTCATAGGAGAAGGCAACCTTTTCCCACTCTTCCAATGACGGTAGTCTCATTCCAACTGCAGCGTTCATTGCTGATGGACCTAGGTTAACATGAGTGCCTTGACGCAGCATAGACTTGGAAGACCCAATCGTATCAGGGTTCGCTCTACTGTTTTCTGGCACATGTACCTTAGTGCCCCAACATTCATTTGCTTGGTCAATTGCTGCACTGTTGCACATCGATTGCCCTTTATCAGTCGACGGAAGCGACGTCCTTATTTGGGGTCGATGGCGTTTGGGTCACCACAGTTATGACGTCGGGAGGAACTCTGTATGCCAGCTATCCATTCTTGGTACACCCTTGCTACAGTACTTCGCAAAACCCCCAGGAAGTCTGTTGTTGTTTGCCGCCCGCTGGCGCAGTGGTCTAAGGCGCTGGCCTATGATCATTCGTCCGTAAGGGGTCCGGGTTCGAATCCCGGTTAGGCATGGATGTTGTGTTTGCCTTACAATACTGGATCTCTCCCTTCCCCGGAACCAGTGATCCTAAACTAGGGACAGGAAACTGCTTATAGCCCATTGAGTTGCTCACGGTGGTCGTTAAACCTCCAATCAAAAAAAAAAAAAAAGTCTTGTTTCTGAGATGCTTTCACCTTTGGCGTGGTAGCTAATGATAATTTCTTTTTAAATGTCTGTCAAATCACTACCTGTACCGTAGCATTATGCTCACATTGCACACTGTCTCATCTGTCCTGGCTGGCCACTTATATATCTGTGTGGTCAACCTTGTCATGTGCACTCTGTGACGCACCTGGACAGGTACACTGTGATTCTGGGGTGATCACATTCTGATACGACTGTTTATATAACACCAAGAGGAAAATGGATTTTCTGAATGACTTAAACTTTTGGATGGTATGGCCAAGTTGCCAAGGTGGATGGATGGTTTCTAGCAAGTTTGCAAACCAGTGCAACAGTTGATTTCATTTTTAGATGTATTATATTGATCCTTAAAGTTAATGGCTAACAATTTCGCTTTTAAAAAAAAAAAAAAAAAAAAAAACAAAAAAACAAACGAAATTGTAATCATCAAGGGTGCTGTGGCTTTTCATTAGTGGAAAAGAAATTGCCATTTAAATATCAAAATTTTTTCTCATGGAGTGTGTGGGGTAGAAATTTCAAGGGATTTTGCTTTTTTGTAGCATTACACTTTACCCTCATTTAAACATGTGTCAGTTTGTGGTTGGACACCTTCAGCACCACAATTGACACTGGGATATCCATTTCACATAGATACACATTTTATGTGAGTAGGCCAAATATATTTTTGTCAGACATACTGTATATAGCTTACCAACATACCTCATGTGGTTCTTTGTATTTCTTTGGCCATCACAGAGAAATGGTCTGGTAATCTTCATACCTCACAACAGCAGCAAAAATATTAAGAACAACACAGAATACTAGTCTGTGCACATGATTTGAGCTATAGGGTAATGAAGAGATCACTAGTTGAACATGCAAGAATGAAATTTGGGTGGAGAAACTGAATAGAAAAGAGACAATTAAGAAAATGCAGCACGAGTTCAGTTAGTGAAACTATGAAGTTCATATCCGAAGAATGTGGCCTTTGTAACAGCATTTGTTCGATTTATTTGAAAGTCAGGACACAAGTAAATTATGTAAGCTGTTTTTGAAGTAGGTAGAATGGGTTTAAAAGTTGTGATGTGTGTATATATAAGTAGTGGGAGTAATCTTTCTGAGTATATGGTGAATTATATGAAGCAGCCCCTCCTGCCCAACAGGAATGCCATAACCAAATTAGAATCCATATGGTGAATTCTTGGTAAAGTGAAAATTGTTGCTTCTTAGAACAGGAATTGAACCCGGATCTGTTTGGTTTTCATGCCAGCAGTGCACTACTCAAGACAAAGCATCTCCAAATAACTTAAGTAAATATTATATAGAAAGTGCTAGTCAAGGATTTTCTAGTACAAATGCTTGTTTTATAAGGGTGGAAGGATTCCTCTTAGGATGCACATAAAATAAGTGCTATGAGCTGGATGTATATTCAGGTTCATATGCTTTAGTTACTAGGGAATGCCATTGACCTTAATGGTGCAAAGGGTAATGTACTCAGGAATTTTGAAGACTGAATTTTTTGTGCTCCACAAGAATGTAGTTGTCTTAACATTTGGAGAGAGCTATGGTGATTTATGTAAAAGCATATATTTAATATATTTATTGGGTACTAATCATTGAATGTGCAACAATCTTTTGTAAGCATATGCAGAAAGAGAATTAATTGACTGTAACTTAAAGAGCTAAAACAGATTTATTCCACAGTCTGAAAGATCTTAATAAATTTACTAAAAAAACAAGCTATCTTTGAAGATACCTTTTTGAATGTGTTTTTCTGCTATTTGAGAATTATTTTAACATATGATATATTACTAGATAACATTTTTATATTAGGCTCTATGGAGTCCTACATACTTGACACACTCTTTAGGTTTAACTTACACAGAAAAAGAAAATGAAAAATTTTGTACAAAGCTTCATTTTATTGTATTTTATTACAAAAATTATCTTTTAACTAAGGAGACAGTAATAAAGCCACATAAATCCGTATTTATGTGACTTTGTCTCCTTAGTTATTAGTAGTGTTACTTAATATCTTTCAGATCTCTCTTATGTTATATTTTCCTGTAAGGTAAACGTAAAGAGCAAATCAAGTAATTGAAAAAGTCCGTAAAGCGTAACATGCAAATGTTATACACTTCCATTCTTTTTTTTGAATGATAGTTTGTTCAATACAAAGCGGCAAAGATGCTCTAAAGGCTAATGTTGCAAATGGCATAACAATATTTCAGATAGAGCTGATGTTTCATGTGACCTGAATATTGTTCAGTTTCCCTGTGTTTTCATTTGAATGCAAGACAGGTGTGAAAAGAAAATCCTTGTTGTCAATTCTATATTTTAAAATCCTTGAAAATCTTTATTGTGCTAATTTAATGCAATAAAAATGTAATGCAGATGTGTTTTATTTCTCTAATTGGAGCAAAAAATGTGACCTTTTTTGGGGGTCATTTACTTTCTTGGGTCCTTAACCCTATTTTTTCACCATAAAACATGTAATTTACCATTCACTGATTTTTCAGGAACCAAATTATGGTGGAATACAAGCGATTCCTGTTCTTATTCATGTATGTACAGTCGGTAGCAAACAAATTATTTCTATGCTGTGTGAAGTCTTGAAAGCTTTTCATTCTCTTATTGAAATTTAAAATATGTGGTATTTGACATTACAAGTTTTAGCTTTTACATTCACATACTTCAGAAGAGTTGATTTTCTTGTGTGTAGAAAAAACATAACTATAATGGATAAGTCCTATGCCTATTTCTATTTTCTGGTGTTATGTATATGAAGTTATTTTATGTAATTCTTCATTTTAAAAGTGAATCCTTTTTTTCAAACTTGGGCCAACCTTTTTGTCAGCTTTTAAAAATAAAATTTCTTTGCTTCATGAAAATAATGTTCAGAAAATTCTTTGTGCATTTTTGCATGTTGTTTATATGAAATCATATAATATATTTACTTTGCCTGTTTAGTCCAGGTATTTTTAAAAGCAAGTAGATCTGAAAAGCCATTACAGTAGAAAAAAATTATGTATTTATTTATTTTTTGCCTATTTGCTTTTAATGATAAGGTGTTCCCAAATAAATTTATAGGATGTGGGAAGCAGTGATTAATTTATTTTGTGGGAGTATTTTTAAGCATAGAGAAATAAAAGATCATTGTCTTTTCTACGAGTAGTACCTCAGTATTCTTACAGATACATGAAAGAATTTACATTGGGCTTGCTCTTCTAACCAGGATAGTTTATAATCCTGGTTAGAAGAGCAAGCCCAATACCATTATTAGTAAATTTCTACAAAATAAATTGTAATGTAAAGGCCATTGTTTTGCAGAATTGAAATTTAAACTTGCACGATGAAATTAGAAATCTTGTCATTTATTAAATAAAAGTAAACAATTAATTGTACTTTAGTAATGTATTTATTATCCAGACTTGAAATTTTCACTTACGTGGTGAAATTTTTGTTAGGGGTTTGGTTTTTCAAGGCAATTTCAGAAAAATGTGCCACCTCGTTTTCAGAAGCAAGTAGAGTTTATGCGACAGCAGCAAACTCAGCAACCTCCTTCTGTACCTACTCCTCCGCCGGCCGCAGGTCAGTCTTCTCAGTTGTATCTTCGGCAACCGCAACAGCCACCTTCTCCAGGGCAGTGCCCTCCTCCTCCGCCTCCACCATCATCTCATCAGGTCCCTACCAGTCCCAGCAGCCATGTTGCTTCTCAAGCACCTCTGCCGATGAATATGAACTACGATCATCGATGGAACACTCATCCCGCTCCTTCGTATGTCAATCAAATGTCTGGTAAGTCTATCTTTGTTGCCTTTCAAGAAAACTAGTGGATTGTGAAACTAATGTTCCCATTGACTTTTTTGACATCTTATTTCAGCTGGTTATTGTTTTGTAATTGTCTTCATAAGCATTGAGTGTTAAGTAATTGAATATGTTGAATTGATGAAAATATTTTCAGTTTTGCTGTTACGATTTGTTTCATCTGAACTGGTGCTGTAGCCATATGTATGAGGGTCATTCAAAAATTCACATTCTAACACAATGCGCTACGGTGATTTTTTTTTTTTTTGTGTGGACATGGTAGCCCCATGTCTGCTGCAATGCACTTCCCCAACTCTATTTCAGTGTTTTTCACATTGTTATATGCAGACAAAATCGTAGTAGGAAAAATTTATATGAAAAGCTAAAATGTATAAAATTGGCTAATCCTGCTGTATGTATCATTCAGATCTTGCACTGGTATGACCATCAAGTGTTCTCTATGATCATATCAAGAAATATGTTCAAGAATCATCGGTTTCCAGCAAACAGCACATGTTTCTTGCAGAATTCATGGAAAGTCCACTGTTGAAATGCAAATTGGCTGCATTTAGGACTATAGCTTCAGAGTGTGAATCTTGTTTGAGAAGGTTCCAGAGTCCAAAGCCTTTAATTCCTTTCTTACACACTGATTTGCTGGATCTGATGAAAAATTTGATGGCACAAAGCTTGAAGCCTGACAAATTAAGTGAAGCTTGATAGTGTCTCAAAACTGTTAACTCTAGATGTATCAAAAAGTGAAAATCTTCTCTCAATTGAGAAAGTTGATATCGGATTTAGTGCTAAAAAGCTATTAAAAGAAGTGAAGTGCTCAGAAAGGAAGAAATTAGAGTTTAAGCTTGAATTTAGGAAACTTGTGACCAGTATGCAGGGCTGTTTGTGTTCCGGGTTTGGGCAATCTTTCATACCCGGAATTCCGGATGTTTAGCTTTGAAGACATTTTTAAGACTGTTAAATTTTGAGTTCTGATAAGCGACAAAGCAAAAAAAAAAAAAATTAAAAAAAAAAAAAAAAAAATATATATATATATATATGTAAAACGATTCATGGCAATAGTATTTACTGAAAAAAATTGCTTTTCACCAATGAATTAATGTGATATTATTATTGTCTTCCTTGCTGAGGCAGCCGACTCGAGCTTGATGCCTGTAGTCTCTACATGAAGCCGGCAGTTCGTGCTGTGGTTGTCGGTTGTTCTGCGCGAAGGGCATGCACGCAAATTCTCAGTCATTTCGTCGGTGCTTCTGCTCCTCGATGCAAAAAAACAGTTTTTCGCTCTGATGAGTGATGTGGGATTGGAACTTGGAGATGGCGGGGCGAGTTAAAGCAAATAAAGTACGTCACTCACGCGTCTGCACCTACGCGTGGTAGTAGCCTGCCTCATTGTATTAGTAAGTCAGTGACGGAGGAGGTGTCTTTGTTTCCCTGATGAAACGTTTGTGGCTTTTTGTTTCGGCAAAAGAGATGGTTTTGTGTGCGTGTGCGTGAATGTGTTTTAGGGATTTGAAAGTTTACACGATTTCAGTTCGTCATCAACGATGAAATTTTTAACCAAAACTGACGATCTCGATAAATTAGAGGCCTCAGTCAAAAATAAATTCCGGTGGGATTGGCTAGAAAAAAAAAAAAAGACACCCAGAAGGAGAAAGCTGGTATATGGTGTCGGAAAATTGATACAGCTGGGTCATGTTTCTGCATATATAAATGGAGTATGTGCTACAGTTCTGCCTCCAAAACCTGTTAAAGCAATTATAACGGCTACTTGTAATAGTAAAGCTTCTTTTCTTCGGTACACAAACAAGACACTGCAAATGAAGGATGTTGTAAATGTAAGCGTCAGCCTGATAGCGTCTCCGCTAAAAAATAAATGAAGATACCACAATTTTTTAAGAAATAGTGTTATTTTATTAGTAAATATATTTTTAGATTAACACCACACCAGACTGATATGTTTTTTTTTAATTAATAAATGGGACTTTAGATGAACATCTAATTTGATAAATATACTGTTATTTTATTAGTAAATAGAACTTTAGGTCAATACCACCTGACTGAAACTTAACGACTAACATTTCTGTTAAAAAAAGATCAATATCCTATGAAAAAGAGTTTCCCTTCTAGTAACATAAAAACTTGACTACAGATTTTTTTTTATTTATTTGCCAAATGGGTAATTTTGCAATTGGAAAGAAAGGCAAAACTTTTTTAAAAGGTAGGTTATGTTATGTGTCTAATTGGTTTATTTTATACAAACGCAAAATTTTTATTAACATTCTTAGTGTGGTATATGTTAAAGACAATATCGTGTAGTTGTTGTAATCAAAGTTACCGTAATTTTTGGGCTAAGAGACGCAGCTCTTATGTTACTAAAAGTGATATTTTTCGGGTGTGTGGCCCTTATGCCGAATTTGTTTTCAATAAGACTGTTTCTTCCCTCCTTTTTTTTTTTTTTTTTTTTTCATGCAGATACTTAGTAAATTTTTTCAAACCACGTCTTTTTTTCACAAACTCAACTGTGATAATCCCCCCTCTTTCTACTCATACGTTAGACACATATATTTAAACGATAACTCCGCTGTCCTGATGTTGATTTAGGAGGAAAAGTGGGGAGGACAGGAATGCCTGACTCAAATGCCCTTTGCATGGGGGAGTTGGGAGATGGAATGGGGACATAAGCACACAGACGAGTAGCGTGACGTCCGAGGCTTCTGTGGATAGCGCGCCCAGGGTATCTCTTTTGTTGGCTGCAGTATACATCGTGCAGGAAGGTGCGATGCAACCAAGGGAAAGAACGTTGATTTTCACTGGGGTGGGGAAACCAGTTTGATAGGCTTTTCCCTGAACAAAAGCTTAAGAACATGAACAATGCAGTTAATCTGGCATGCGATACAGGTGTTTCTTGGCTCTGTGCTCCTGAGTTTTGCTTCGATTTTTTTTATTTTATTGACTGACTACAGTGAAAGTGGCTTCGGCTGGAAATGCTTTCTCACTAATAAGCTCTGTAGCATTATCATCTGATGTTAACAATGGGTAATTAATTTAATACTTGGCTGAAGATAAAATCTTCAGAAACGCAAAATAAAAAAAGACAGCTCTCCCATTCATATAAAAGCGGAGCTCAACGTGAAGGCTCAGTGTGCGGTAAATGAAAGTAGGTCAAACCACTTGAAAGAGAGAAAAAGGCACCGCTGTTTCGAAGTGTTGGCGGCGAGATCCGCGAACACGTGCCAGGGAGCTGGTAAAAGGAAAAGGAGGTTACCCACACATGTTCATTTATGTCTCAAGTTTATGCATTTGCACCGTTGGGAGACCCCGATGATTTCAGGGTTTCGTGCCTTGCCTTGCAAACACCTCTGCAGTGTGATTGAAAAACTTTGTGAGAAAAACCCTAAAATTTAAGTTTGTCTGTGGGGTAACTTGTTTGGACCCAAATATTATAGTGCAGTAGCAGAGTCTAGGCAAGAAAAGAGTGGAAATTGTGCTCAAAGTTTTACTTAGTGGAAACAGGATTTCAGATGACTGTTCTGAAAAAGCTAATAAACAGTATGCTTCATTGTGTGTAGAAGCTCAATCTGCTTTAAAGTCTCAGTTTGATGAATTTTTAGACAGTCAAGATGATTCCATTGGATTAGACAAATTTTACAGTGCTCTACTTGACAACCAAAATCAATTTGGTGAACTTTGGGATGTAATAAAAATTTGTCTCATTATGTCTCATGGAAATGCTTCAGTGGAAGGTGGATTTTCTGTCAATAAGTCTCTTCTTGTGGAAAATCTCTTGGAAGAATCCATGATTTGTCAGAGAACAGTTTTTGATGCCATTAAAAATGTGTGAGGAGTAGAACACATTGCCATCAATAGAAGGCTTCTTCTTTCTGTAAGAGCCTCCAGACTAAGATATCAGGATTATCTTGAGAAGAAAAGTGTTCTTCAAAACGAAGAAGAAAGAAAACTGAAGGAAAAAAGAAAAATTGATCATGAAATAAAGGAATTGAAAGAAAAAAGACAAAGAGTACAGAAGGAACTAGAGTTGGAAGAAGCAGCATTGCAGGCAAAGATTTCAGATTGGGAAAAGAAGAAAAGTGGTGTGTAATATAAAAAAAAAAAACAACAGTGACTGTGTTGCTACTGTAATATTTTTATAGTAACTGTTCTTAATATTGTGTATGGGTTTGTTTGAGCGTTTCTTCAATAAATGTAAAACCATGAAAAAAAGAGTAAACTTAAAATTAAAAAGGTGTGAGTTGGACGGCTATGGGGAAGGTGGAGGCCTGTATATATGAAGAAATTAATCGGCGTACAAAACTTGCCTGGAGAGCTTTTGGAAGAAACAGCACAATTTTCAAGAGCAATATACCATTATGTCTTAAAATAAAAGTGTTTGATCAATGCATCCTTCCAGTGCTTACGTATGGTGCAGAGACGTGGACCTTAACTAAAAGAGACATACAAAGGCTGCAGACAACTCAAAGGAAGCATGGAGAGATGCATGCTTGGTGTAACCAGGAGAGATAAGAAGAACAACTCGTGGATCCGAAAAATGACAAGAGTGGAAGACATCATGATCAGAGTTAAATCCCTGAAATGGCAATGGGCTGGACATACTGCCAGAAGGACAGACCATCGATGGACAGCCAAAATTTTAGATTGGGTTCCAAGGGACAGGAAAAGACCCAGAAGAAGACCACATGGGAGATGGGTGGATGAAATTCGAAAATATGCGGGAGTGGCATGGAGGAAACTGGCACAAGACAGACCGTTGTGGAGGAAACTTGGGGAGACCTTCGTCCAGTAGTGGATTGATAATGGTTGACAATGATGATGATGATGATGATGATATATATATTAAAAAAAAAACAATCGCCAAATCCATTCACCCGAACCAGGCTAGCTTCAAGCAATGAAAACATACCGAACATAAGAATGCAGGGAAGCATATTAATGACTGACTCCTTGTTGGCTTCGTCAAGGGCAAGCAACAAGATAATCACTCACCAATCTACCGAGACCAGAGAATTGTGGGTTTCTGCTATTTTAGTTTGCTAAAAGGCCAATTAAATTTAGGGGGAAAATGTCAATAAAAGGGATTACTAATAAAAACCCGAACCCAGCAAACTAAAACACATTTGCCCGACCTCACAACAAAAAAAATAATAAAAATGAAGAAAGAGAGCCAAACTCCCCTTTTAACACAAATCCAGTTAATAAAAAACCCAACCAATAAATGGTACCAAAGGGATACTTTAAACTTGTCACAAATAAAGTGAAATCTAAAACCACCAGCCAAAAAATAACCAGTAAGAACCAAAAATATTTAAAAAATAAATAATGATAAACAAAAATAAAACCAGAAAAGGTAACCAACCAAATTGAAAAGGAATCAACAGCCAATTTTAGGAAAAAGGTGTTACAAAAATCCCAATGAGCAATATACAATTGTAACTCCAAGAGTGAACAAGATAAGTAAGTTGTATGTCACATAAATAATATAAGTTTCTCAATTATCCAATTCAATTTTATTTATTATCATGGCACATATATTGAAAAACACAAATAAACCTATTTGTGTAAGGTCAGGGATTTCTTATATATTTGGTCAGGGAAATCAGGTTTGATAATTCTGTGGACACCCTGTAGTCAAGTGGTGAGAAATGTTAGCTTAGTGGTTCCATTGCCTTTTCTTCATCAATAAACAAAGCTTTAAATTGCCTTTAGGAAAACATACGTTGAAATCAGACACTTATGCTTTAACTCCCGAAAATAAAGTAACAGAATAAAACAAATAATGCTGAATTTAGAAATAATTGAATTTATGAACCCATTTAAAAAATGGCTGTAATATTTCTGTGGTCTCGGCATCTTTAAGTTGTAAGATGCTGAAAATTGAACTGATCTGAGAATAATTGAGTGGGATTTATGTTGTGTACACACAACACATAAAAGGTTTAAATTTTTTGCCTTTAGTTAATTTGATTCTCTTGTGGGCAGCAGTACTTCATGCATCAGATTTTAAAGAGAGGATTTGTCCTGCCTGTCTACTTTTCTTTGTAAATTGACAAAGTTCATTGGCTGCATGAATTTTTTTGTAGAATAAAATAGCAAAAAAAAAAAAAAAATGTCTGCTAACTTGGTTACTTAATTTGTCGGTAACAGTAAGTTTTGTTTCCCTTCTGTGGCTACTACAAATGTAGATTATAAATGTGACACTAGTTTAACACACACAGACAATGTACGAGGGTTGTACCAAAAGTTATGCACAAGTGGGCATAACTTTTTATTAACTGACAGAGTTAATTCAAATTGTACATGTTAGTAGAGTAACTCTTTATATAAAGGTACTACTCAACATAGTGTCCATCACAAGTGATGCATTTGTGCCATCGTTGAACCCAACTCTCGAATCCTCTTTAAAAAAATTCAGGTTTGCACTGTTGTATCCACCTCTTCACAGCAACTTTCACCATGTCTGTGTTGTAAAATCGTGCACGGAGACCATCGTTCATTGGACCAAACAGGTGGAAGTCGGAGGGCGCCAAATCTGGGCTGTGTGGTGGATGGGGGACCACAGACATGCCTATTTTGCTGATTGCCTGATTGGTTTGCCAAAGATGTGTGTGGTCTCGCATTGTCATGGTGAATGTGGATCCTTTTCAGATTCTTGTTCAGTCTCTTCCTCTTTATAGTTTCTTCAGTGTCTCAATGTACCACTCGCTGTTCACAGTTCGTCCACGTTCCAGAAAATCGAGGAGAATAACACCCCTGTCATCCCAAAAACAGTCACCATGACTTTGTGCTGATTGCTGACTCTTGGACTTCTTAGGACATGGTGAAGAGGTGTGATGCCACTCTATGGATTGACTCTTCATTTACGGATTGTAAAGATACACCCAAGTTTCATTCCCTGTCACCAGATCGGAAAAAAATAAAATAAAAAAAAATGCCTTCATTGGCTTCAAATGCTTCCAGAAGATCAGAGCAGACTTTTACCGTTCTCTCCTTCAAATCAGGTATCAACTGCTGAGGTGTACCCACTTTGCACACACTTTCACATACCCTAAATCTTTCTTCATCTTTTGTATGGTATTGCAACCACAGTCCAGTTGTGCAACAAGCTCACAGATTATGACTCTTCTCCCCACGCAAATCACTTCATCCACTCGCTGATTATTTGTGTCAGTGGTTGCAGATAATGGTCTCCCACTGTGTGGTTTGTCTTCAATTCTGGTTTCCCGTTCTTTAAACTTCATTCATCCGTGAACATTGCTCTTGTCAATTGTGTCATCCCCGTAAACATTCTGTAGCCTTCTGTGAATGTCAGACAGCCTGCACCCTTCCTTCGTCAAGAACTCAATGACGGCATGCTGCTTCTGCTTGGAATCCTTGATTTACCTGCAACGAAGAAGGGTTACTATAGAGGAAAAGTAACTCTACCAACATTTGCTATTTGAACAACCTATGTCAGTTAAAAGTTATGCCCACTTTTGCATTACTTTCAGCAAACTGAGAAAATAACACAGCTATCAGATTGACAAAGGTTACTAGTGGTTCTTTCTGGAGGTCACATAGGTGCTGACTGGAAAATCCGGGTCTTTCATTTAAGTGTTTATAATAAAAGTTTTGAAAAGGAAATGCACACACAAATAAAATATCCAAATTATCACTTACTGTATTATGCATTTTACATTTCTTGTATAATGCAGATTTGTTGAATCTTTGAAGAAGCTAGTGTCATGAAAAGAATTAATGCTTTTAAGATCAGGCTCTATTAACTGTCTCCTTTTGATCCATTTCACTATAATAAAAACAATAAATTTGAGTATAGTGGATCATTAAAGAACACTGATAATGTCTGTCAGGTAAAGACATCCATTATGTGATGAATTTTGCTTTAATTTATTAATAAAATTCAGAGATGCCAAGTACTACGGATTGTCCGTAGTTTCTACGAGATATCATATTCAAACTACGGAGAAGGTGTGAAAAACTATGGATTTTTCCAGAAATCTCTGATATTTCCGGAAAACTTTTTTTTTTTTTTTAAATTATTTGAAAAAAAAAATCAAGCATAGTCAAATGTAGTGTTTTTTGTTTTAACGTCACGAAGCCGTTACACAGCAAGCATGTTTGGCTGGCCGACAAGCAAGCGGAAATGTTGCAGCAGAGATCGTTCTGTACGATCACGTGACTCTGTACCTGGCTTGCCGTGGAAAGGCGTTCGTAATGCACGACGTCTGTTAACTTCGGGAAAACCTTAACCGCGTCCTGAACTAACGTAAATTGTCGGAGGATGGAGGTAGACTAGAGTCGATTCCACGTTTTCTGTTCTTGTTGTTAAGTTGATTAGTTGTGGTGTGACGTGAATTGCTGTAGTTATGAAGCGTGCTTCAGTGGCTTCCAGTTCCAGTGGTGTGAAAAAAAATAAAAATTCGCAGCAGTACAAGGAATGTTATTCGTTGGAATTTCCATGTTTGCAGCGGGCGCGTGTTTCCGTGAATTATGTTTTTTTTTTTTTTTTTGCTAAAATGTAATTTAAATAGTTAATTGCTATTGCATATTTGTTTCACCAAAGTAAGGGGCGGGCAGGGTATCAGAAAAAAAAAAAAAAAGAAGCTCTGAGCAAATAGTCAACAGATCAAAGGAAACGATTCTGGATCAAAGAAATCCTGAATGTTTGTTTTCTCCGGCAGAGCACATAACTAAGCTACCTGGATGTGTGGACTCTGTTATTACCTGTTTTTATGTTCCTTCCCTGTGAGTTTGTTCTTCGCACGCAGTATGTTCTGCCCAGAGCAAGAGAAAGTCTCTCCATGTGTCTTTGGCAACCAGCCAAAGAAAACGTCTAGCAGCAGTTGCGATAAGACGTTTCTTACCTGCTGGGTGTGTGCGCACAGTCGTGACATATTTTCCCACGCTCCTCGCTGTCGGTAGAGAGCTTAATTGTTTGTTACTTTGACAGATTTACGAAGTTCAGTTTTTTTTTTTTTTTTCCTCTTGTAAAAATGTTCTGCTAAACAAAGGGATGTTTTATTTTATCCTTTTTTTTTCCAGAATTGATTGATTTATGCAATTTAAAATACCTTTTTGATTAGTTTTTTCGTATCATAAGCATTTAATGCTAATTTTCTATTTATCCGCATAATAAAGCTATGAAATCTTTCAAAGTTAATTGTTCTTTCTTTGCTCCCATTGTGTTTGTCGTGTACGAATTTACTTGCAATAGCGTCGGGTAAAAGGCCACCTGTCTCTACTAATATTCTTGGATCTAAAACGCAAAAAAGTTGTCAAAAATTCAAGGAGAGTTATTTGCAAAAATTTCCGTGTCTAAAATCGTCTCGGGTATCCGAAAACCATGGGTTTTGTTCCCCGTGTGCTGTTGATTTTTCAATCGCACGCGGCGAAAAAGACGATTGCGGTCGGCATTTTCAATCTAAAAAACAGGAGGAATAACCATAAGTGTGTGGCATCACACACTTATTGACATAACATATTTATTAACATAACATATTTATTAAAAGGTGGAGTTGAAATGGTATATATTTTTTGTGTATTTACTCGTTTTTTTCCCCCTATTTTAAGGGGACTTAAATACGTTGCAAAATTTATCCAAGTATTGTCCCCGATTGAGATTAATATATTGCTAAAAATGTAGCAGTATATTCTGGGAAATACGCATGCTACCCTGCAAATTTTAATGTGGCAACTTGACTTGACGTCACTACAGAAGAACTACGGGCGCCGCGCATATGGACTACTGATGACTTCCTTCAGATGTTGGCATCTCTGAAAATTGTCTGTCAGAATTTGGTTCTGCTAGCATCAAGTTTTGATTTCTCATTTTCAGGTATGCCCGTGTCGAAAAATAGTACAAGACCTAGATCAAATAGCCAAGGATCAGGAACAGATAGTTATGAAAGTGATAGGTGTACACCCGATCAGACAGTTCCCTATGAAAGAGAAACAAGGGAACGTTACTGGAAGGACCGCAGGCAGGTTCCTCAGGGTAAGTACGCTCTCGTACTTAAACATTGCTTTGTTTTTTGTTTTATGCTGTGCTGTGCATCTTTCACGACAGAAGTAAAGAAAATCCCAAATAAAAAAAATAAAAAAATTCAGTGTAATGAAAATGGGTAACACACACACACACACACACACACACACACACACACACACACACACACACACACACACACACACACACACACAACCTGCTATTGATGAGAGCTTTAAAATGATGTACAACACTGTGTGTAACCTGTAGATACACCAAAAGTTACCAAAACCCCCTTTGCTAACATATGCGATTCAGCATTTCTTTGTATCTTGAGATTAGATTTTAGCTTGCGCATACACAGACGGATTTTCGTAGCTACATCACATTTTGTCAGGGTTGTTTCTTACATTCGTCTAAATCTGAGTATTATATAACAATAATAATGAAGTTTTTGAAAAACTAAACAGTTGTAATACTATTGCCACATCCATAGTTTAGTAAATATTAACCTTTATGACTTGCATATTTTCTTTCATTAGTTTTATGACAGTGACATTCATTAATGCGCTTACCTAAGTATCGCTCCATGTCAGGAATTAGTAATACTTATTGTTAGTTGTTATGATTTAATTCCACCTAGACCTACATGTAATTACAGGTACGGCCTGCTCAAAACGCAAAACACCGCCGAAAAAGCGTCCCGTTTTTCTGTTTCAGTTGCCATTGAAACTTACATTTCTGAAGTCGAAAATATTGCACTAAGTGATGCATAAGTAATATTTTCATTGAAATAAATTAGCATCATTTTAACAGCTTTTTATTGTATTAATGATGTGAGAAATATTTATTCTTGTTGGTGATGCCCAGAAGTCCATTCTATCAACTTTCGGTATTTACAGATTGTTTAGTATCAATATCTGAGTATTTAATAAAGAAATTGCGTAGAATTTTAAATAAATAGCTAAACTGGCTATCAAACAGTTTGAAGAATCTTACTCGGGGAAAAAAAGAAATTAATAAAAGTTGTAATAGGACGGTATGCTGTACGAACATAAATGTAGTGTATTGAGATCTTATTGGAAAATATGAAGACATGAAATATGTAACTAGTAGAATAACAGGAATACTTCACACATGAGAATGAATGAAACGCAGAATGGTACACAACATTGCATGATGCAAGTGCAAAAAAAAAAAAAAAATCACTAATTTAGATTTGCAGAGATATTCACACTTAAGAACACACAACATCATTGGAAAATTCATCTAGGCTGCCGTGAGTTGTGAGGGTAATAAGAGACCCCTGGTGATATGCTTGTTGCTAAACATTTGAAATAATGAGATGCTGCAGTTTGCCATTTGGCTAGGTCTTTCTCTAATCATATGTTGGTCTAGGCAACACAAATAAATACAGTGCGTTGTAGGTAAATCAACGTATACTCTCAAATCACTAATTTATTTCACACCCATGAAGATCTTGGCATGCAAAAGATGCATATCATAAATTATATGTCGAGTACCCTGTTCAATGACATCCGACAGAGCTCCTAAGGAGTTGCGTGTCTCAGATTTAGGGCCACTGGTTTGAAGAAAGGAGCAGCATCAGCGCAATATGACAAACAACACATATGCCTGTGAACTCCAGGACGGCCCATTCTTAGATTGAAAAAATCAGACTTGATGAATATTTATATGGATATTATTAGGTCAGTTTTAAAATTATGTACATGATTTCACACCAAATGAATGTTTCTGCCCCCCCCGCGCTCCTCCCAACCCCCATAAGATGATTATTTAGGACTACGAGAAATAGCTATTCCCTAATTTAAAGTTACTGGCTACGGTTGCTGCAATATGGCATTCCCAAAAACACTGAGATGTCAGGTTTATGCAGGATGGTGTGCCTGCTCACATCGAATCTCCAGTAAAAAAAAAAAATTCTGTTCACACATTTTGTGCAGAAAGACTGATCAGCAGGTACTGCAGCACTCCGCGACCGTCTCAATCCCCAGACATGACACTTGTGGATTCCTGGTTTTGAAGTTATTTAAGATCCAGATTGCACCAGGCTAGACCTTCCACACTGTCACAACTGAAGAAAACCATTCGTTGCAAATTCTGCTGCATTTACCCTGACATGCTACATTCGGTGGGCACTGGAGTTGTCACACGCTTAAATGTTGTAATACCTTGTGGTGGAGGACATGTTGAACTTTTACTTTTGTGGTAGTCTCCACATTAATGCAACATATGTGTTTAAATTATTTTCACTGTATTTGCAAAGTTTTTAGTCGTTATTGCCCACCATCACGGGATTTTTACATTGCCAAACGAAATTCTCTTACTGGATGATGCTTTTCATGCAGATCACACTTTTATAAACACATTTGTTCTTTTGTTATAAAGTTTTGAAATTTAAACAGACTTTCAAGCTACCTTATATATATATATATATATATATCATCATCATCATCATTGTCAACCATTATCAATCCACTGCTTGACGAAGGTCTCCCCAAGTTTCCTCCACAACGGTCTGTCTTATGCCAGTCTCCTCCATGTCACTCCCGCATACTTTCGAATTTCATCCACCCATCTTCCATGTGGTCTTCTTCTGGGTCTTTTCCAATCTAAAATTTCGGCTGTCCATCGATGGTCTGTCCTTCTGGCAGTATGTCCAGCCCATTGCCATTTCAGGGATTTAACTCTGATCACGATGTCTTCCACTCTTGTCAGTTTTCGGATCCACGAGTTCCTCTTCTTATCTCTCCTGGTTACACCAAGCATGCACCTCTCCATGCTTCCTTTGAGTTGTCTGCAGCCTTTGTATGTCTCTTTTAGTTAAGGTGCACGTCTCTGCACCATACGTAAGCACTGGAAGGATGCATTGATCAAACACTTTTCTTTTAAGACATAATGGTATATTGCTCTTGAAAATTGTGCTGTTTCTTCCAAAAGCTCTCCAGGCAAGTTTTATATGCCGATTAATTTCTTCATCAATGTGACCCTCACTTGATATCTGCTGTCCAAGATAAACGTACGTGTCTGTTATCTCCAGCTTTTCTCCATCAATCGATAAATCTTCATTTCTTGTAAAAGCATTTTACATCACTTTTGTCTTCTGAAAGTTCATTTTTAATCCCACTTCTTTACTCTTGTCAGCAAGTTCCTGGATCATACTCTGCAGCTCTGACGGGTTAGTTGCAAAATTGACTATGTCATCAGCAAAACGAAGGTGGGTTAGATAATCTCCATTAATCTTTATCCCTTTGTTTTCCCAGTTCAGTGATTGAAAGACATTTTCCAATGTGGCATTAAAGAGCTTCGGAGATATGGTGTCACCTTGTCTCACTCCTTTTCCAATTTTTATGTGTGTTGTATTTTCAAACAGCCGAATCTTTGCATCTGCATTTTCATAGATGTTATTAATAATATTAATGTACTCATCTTCAATACCGCAAGATTTCAGAGCCATTGTAACTGCTGATGGTTTCACCTAATCAAAGGCTTTTTCATAATCGATAAAAGCCATGCACAATGGAAGTTCATATTCCCTTGCTCTTTCAATTAGTTCTCTCAGTACGTGGATATGATCTATTGTGCAGTAGCCACTCCTGAATCCAGCTTGTTCTCTCGGTTGAGCCATGTCCAGTGTCACCTTCAAGCGGTGTGAAAGAACTTTAGTGAAGATTTTATAAACCACTGATAGGACGCTGATAGGTTTGTAGTTCCTGAGATTCTCAATGTCACCTTTTTTATGTTGCAAGATCATTGTAGCGTTGTTCCAATCCTCAGGAATCTTCCCTTCATTAAGGCATTGAGTGAAACTTTGGGCGAGTACTGTTTCGATTTTTCCACTTGCTTCTTGTATGATGTCTACAGTAATTCCATCTTCTCCTGGAGCTTTTCCCCGCTTCATGTTCTTGATTGCATGTGCAACTTCTGCTGGAAGGACTGGAAGAACTCTGGTACCTTTCATGTTGTCTGGAGTACATGTATAATCTCTTTCATATAATTTGGAGTAGAAATCTTTCACCCTTGTTAAAATTTCGCCTCTATTTCTTGTTACAGAACCATCTTCTTTTCTCAGTGCCATAATCTGTTTTCTTCCCTTACTGAGATGTCCCTTTGCTATCTTTAGGCTTTGGTTGTTTTCAATTGCTTTCCTTACTAGTTCACAGTTGAATTTCCTTAAGTCTTCAGTGATACTTTTTCGTACTGTCTTGCATAGCTCTATATATTCCACTTTGGAAGTCACATCTTCTTTAGTTGTCCTCATCTCTCTTCTTTTTTGCATCAACATTTTGGTTTTTCCTGATAATTTGTTCACATGCAACTTGTTCTTAGACCCAGCTAATTTTGTTGCTGTTTCCACAAGAGCTTTGGTTACTTTTCTGTTAACTTCAGAAATATCCACTTCTTCCGATGTTAGGCCTTCTAAAGCAGAGAATCTGTTCTTCAGTTCCAACTTGAAGGTATTATGGTGTTTTTTAAGGTTGGTTATGTCACTACATTTTGTTTGTCTTATGAGCTTGCTACATTCGAGTTTAGTGTTGAGGTGCATCTTACATCTCACCAATCTATGGTCACTGCCTGTGTTGAACTTGGTTTAGCACACTGCAGTCTTCTATGACGAATTTTTTGTTACACATAATAAAATCAATTTCACTTGTCGTCCCATTTGGATGTCTCCATGTCCATTTCCTGTGTGGCTTTTTCTTGAAAAAGGAGTTCATGATGAAAAACCCTTCTGCCTCTGCAAACTCTACGAGAGTATTTCCACGCCGGTTTCTGTTACAGTGACCTAATTTACCTACTGAAGTTTCATTCTGTTGCCGTTGCCCTATTTTTGCATTGAAATCTCCCATAATTACCTTTAAGTGCTGCTTACCTTTATTATTTAGATGACAAATTTCCTCATAAAATTCTTCAATTTCTTCTTCAGCATGACTTGTGGTGGGTGCATAAGTTTGAATAATCTGAGCCTGGTATCTTCCCGAGAGTTGGAAAACGAGTCGTGCAGCTCTGTCAGAGGAACTTTCAACTTCTACAACTTTATCCTTCAGTTTCTTGTTTATTATAAAACCAACACCACTAGTTCTGCCAGTATCAGTCCCACGATAGTAGAAGAGATGTCCACTTTTCAGTTCCATGAGATCTTCTCCTTTTCTCCTTACCTCATTTAGCCCGACGATGTCCCACTTGATCCTTTGCAGTTCCTCTTCCAATTCAAGAAGCCTTGAATCAGAAGATAGGGAGCGTCCATTATACGTAGCCAAGGTCAGCATCAGATGGCAGCCTAGTCCGGTCCTCCGGGTATTCTTAGCACCCTCTGCCTTCATGTCGCACTGGCTGCTGCCTTGGCCAGGTACATTCCAGCTGCCGGGGACTGAGGGCCAAGATTTAAGTTGTGGAGTCATTTTTGAGGGGTTTGGCATAACTCACCACGCTGGCAAAGCAGGTTGGTGAGTGTGGGATAGCATTTCCTCCAATCCCGATGGTATAGTTATACCGCTATTGGCGGTCAGAGCCCCTTTAGTGGGAACAGGATGTACCACAAGAAGGTGGGATTGACATTTATCAAGGAGAGGCTGTGATGTTACGCATCACCTGACCTTACATTCATATATCACCATCACCTGACCTTACTTTTATATCATCATCATCATCATCATCATTGTCAACCATTATCAATCCACTGCTGGACGAAGGTCTCCCCAAGTTTCCTCCACAACGGTCTGTCTTGTGCCAGTCTCCTCCATGTCACTCCCGCATACTTTCGAATTTCATCCACCCGTCTTCCATGTGGTCTTCTTCTGGGTCTTTTCCTGTCCCTTGGAATCCAATCTAAAATTTCGGCTGTCCCTCGATGGTCTGTTCTTCTGGCAGTATGTCCAGCCCATTGCCATTTCAGGGATTTAACTCTGATCATGATGTCTTCCACTCTTGTCATTTTTCGGATCCACGTGTTCCTCTTCTTATCTCTCCTGGTTACACCAAGCATGCACCTCTCCATGCTGCCTTTGAGTTGTCTGCAGCCTTTGTATGTCTCTTTTAGCTTAGGTCCACGTCTCTGCACCATACGTAAGCACTGGAAGGATGCATTGATCAAACATTTTTCTTTTAAGACATAATGGCATATTGCTCTTGAAAATTATACTGTTTCTTCCAAAAGCTCTCCAGGCAAGTTTTGTACGCCGATTAATTTCTTCACCAATGTGACCCTCACTTGATATCTGCTGTCCAAGATAAACGTACGTGTCTGTTATCTCCAGCTTTTCTCCATTAATCGATAAATCTTCATTTCTTGTAAAAGCATTGTACATCACTTTTGTCTTCTGAAAGTTCATTTTTAATCCCACTTCTTTACTCTTGTCAGCAAGTTCCTGGATCATACTCTGTAGCTCTGATGGGGTAGTTGCAAAAATGACTATGTCATCAGCAAAACGAAGACGAAGGTGGTTTAGATAATCTCCTTTAATCTTTATCCCTTTGTTTTCCCAGTTCAGTGATTGAAAGACATTTTCCAATGTGGCATTAAAGAGCTTCGGTGATATGGTGTCACCTTGTCTCACTCCTTTTCCAATTTTTATGTGTGTTGTATTTTCAAACACCCGAATCTTTGCACTTGCATTTTTATAGATGTTATTAATAATATTAATGTATGCATCTTCAATACCGCAGGATTTCAGAGCCATTGCAACTGCTGATGGTTTCACTGAATCAAAGGCTTTTTCATAATCGATAAAAGCCATGCACAATGGAAGCTCATATTCCCTTGCTCTTTCAATTAGTTCTCTCAGTACGTGGATATGATCTATTGTGCAGTAGCCACTCCTGAATCCAGCTCGTTCTCTCGGTTGAGCCATGTCCAGTGTCACCTTCAAGCGGTGTGAAAGAACTTTAGTGAAGATTTTATAAACCAGTGATAGGAGGCTGATAGGTCTGTAGTTCCTGAGATCCTCAATGTCACCTTTTTTATGTAGCAAGATCATTGTAGCGTTGTTCCAATCCTCAGGAATTTTCCCTTCATTAAGGCATCGAGTGAAAATTTGGGCGAGTACTGTTTCGATTTCTCCACTTGCTTCTTGTATGATGTCTACAGTAATTCCATCTTCTCCTGGAGCTTTTCCTCGCTTCATGTTCTTGATTGCATGTGCAACTTCTGCTGGAAGGACTGGAAGAACTCTGGTACTGGTACCTTTCATGATGTCCGGAGTACATGTATCATCCCTTTCATATAATTTGGAGTAGAAATCTTTCACTCTTGTCAAAATTTCGCCTCTATTTCTTGTTACAGAACCATCTTCTTTTCTCAGTGCCATAATCTTTTTTTTCTTCCCTTACTGAGATGTCCCTTTGCTATCTTTAGGCTTTGGTTGTTTTCAATTGCTTTCCTTACTAGTTCACAGTTGAATTTCCTTACGTCTTCAGTGATACTTTTTCGTACTGTTTTGCATAGCTCTATATATTCCACTTTGGAAGTCACATCTTCTTTAGTTGTCCTCATCACTCTTCTTTTTTGCATCAACATTTTGGTTTTTCCTGATAATTTGTTCACATGCAATTTGTTCTTAGACCCAGCTAATTTTGTTGCTGTTTCCATAAGAGCATTGGTTACTTTTCTGTTAACTTCAGAAATATCCACTTCTTCCGATGTTAGGCCTTCTAAAGCAGAGAATCTGTTCTTCAGTTCCAATTTGAAGGTAATATGGTGATTTTTAAGGTTGGTTATGTCACTACATTTTGTTTGTCTTATGAGCTTGCTACGTTCGAGTTTAGTGTTGAGGTGCATCTTACATCTCACCAATCTATGGTCACTGCCTGTGTTGAACTGCTGGTATCTTCCCGAGAGTTGGAAAACGAGTCGTGCAGCTCTGTCAGAGGAACTTTCAACTTCTACAACTTTATCCTTCAGTTTCTTGTTTATTATAAAACCAACACCACTAGTTCTGCCAGTATCAGTCCCACGATAGTAGAAGAGATGTCCACTTTTCAGTTCCATGAGATCTTCTCCTTTTCTCCTTACCTCATTTAGCCCGACGATGTCCCACTTGATCCTTTGCAGTTCCTCTTCCAATTCAAGAAGCCTTGAATCAGAAGATAGGGAGCGTCCATTATACGTAGCCAAGGTCAGCATCAGATGGCAGCCTAGTCCGGTCCTGCGGGGATTCTTAGCACCCTCTGCCTTCATGTCGCACTGGCTGCTGCCTTGGCCAGGTACATTCCAGCTGCCGGAGACTGAGGGCCAAGATTTAAGTTGTGGAGTCATTTTTGAGGGGTTTGGCATAACTCACCACGCTGGCCAAGCAGGTTGTTGAGTGTGGGATAGCAT
Organism: Macrothele yani; assembly: GCA_039090855.1. Taxonomy (NCBI): domain Eukaryota; kingdom Metazoa; phylum Arthropoda; class Arachnida; order Araneae; family Macrothelidae; genus Macrothele; species Macrothele yani. The sequence goes on along the minus strand of CM077013.1, from coordinate 121,603,064 downwards.
TTCCTCCAATCCCGATGGTATAGTTATACCGCTATTGGCGGTCAGAGCCCCTTTAGTGGGAACAGGATGTACCACAAGAAGGCGGGGTTGACATTTATCAAGGAGAGGCTGTGATGTTACGCATCACCTGACCTTACATTCATATATCACCATCACCTGACCTTACTTTTATATGTATGTATGTATGTATGTATGTGTGTGTGTGTGTGTGTGTGTGTGTGTGTGTGTGTGTTTAAATTAGCCAGTTGCATTTAGGTCTGTTTTCCTTGGTTTTATTTTTCTTTGTCTTTTCGCTTAGCCGATACAGATGACCTTTAGCACATCTTGTAGTATGCACTTGAAAGTGTTTTATTGTATGGAATTAAATTTTTTACACTTTTCTACACTGCTGGCCACCCAAAATGCAACACCAAGAAGGACGACACGAGATAGCATAGCCAGATTTACTGGACACATAACAGTTACAAAGATGAAACGATTTAGCTTACAGGCCCGTGCGACTTGCGGAACACACAGACATCAATAGTTCGTGTGGCCCCCATAGCTAGCAATAGCGGCCGCTGCACGCAGCGGCTTCAAACGAAAGAGGCTTTGGATGTGGGCTTAGGGTATGTCGGTCCAGGCTATTTCCACACATTGCCACAGTTCATCAGGCGTAGCAGCAGGTGGTGGTGCTTGCCGGGCCACTCGATTGCCGATCAGCGACCAGAAGTGCCCGATGGGCGACATCGGTAGAACAGGTGGGCCACTGCAGCAGTGACACCTGGTGGGCTGTGAAGAATTGTTGCACGATGCGTGCCACGTGCAGGCACGCATTGTCCTGTTGAAACGTGGCCGCTGGCAGGTACTGCATTTAAGGGAGGACTACAGGCTCCAAAACATCGGAGATGTAGCGGTGGCTGTTGAGTGTACCGGCGATGCGTACCAGAGGGGTGCGGGTGTCTTATCCAATTGCGCCCGAACCATAACGCCAGGCGACGGACTGGTATGGCGATGCATAATGCAGGCGTCACACAGTCTCTCGTCGTGGTGCCGTCACACGCGGTTTCGACCATCATGGTGTTGCAGGCAGAAGCGGGATTCGTCGGAGAAGACAGTGTCGCGCCATTCCGTTGTCGAAATGCGGCGTTCAACGTCCCACTGCCGCCGCACTCGCAGGTGGTGTAACATCAATGGTAATTGGAGCAACGGGCGTCGTGTGACAAGTCCCCTGCTCCTGCGGACTACATCGAACGGTACGTGCTGACCCAGGTTGTTGCGCAACACATTCTAATTCCTGCGCTAACATTTGTGATGAGGCGGTATGAGCCGTCAATGCCCGCCACACAACATGCCGGTTCTTTCGTTCAGTGGTGTGGGCAATCGCTCACATCGGTCCGTCCCTCCTGCACGCACCGAATCCAGACTCGCCTCACTGTGGCTGGATGTCGTCCTACTCAGGCGCCGATGTCTCGGTACGATAAACTGCTGTCGCGATAAGCCACTATTTTTCCTCTGTCGAACTCCGAAACGTGCTAGAATGACTGCCGTATTCTGCGACGAGGCATCAGGAAGCTTCGCACGCACAGGTCCAGCAGCACAACACACTTCCACTACTTACACCCTGCCTTCAGTGAACCCTTCTTATAGTGTTTCTCGGTGGCGTGCCGGGCGCACATGATTTGCACATGCACTTCAATGCTAATCGTTTGCATGTCCTCTCGCGGGGGATGTATGCTGCGAATTTCAGGCCAATCGGATGCTTCCTTCTTGGTGTTGCATTTTGGGTGGCCAGCAGTGTATTTCCCCATGCTTAGCTTCTTAGTAAGCGAACTAAAGGTGGTCTAGCTTAGAGTTTAAAGAGTGTTTGTGCCCCTTGCCTTTCCTTGGTATGCTCGAGAGAGGTGAGAGTAAAAGCTGTTATAATTAAGGTCCATGGAAAGGATTGGCAAAATAAACAGGATTATTTTAATTTTGTTCATTTTAATTAAAACATTTAAATTTTGATGTGAAATAAATGTATCTCCCATCCAGCTTCTTCAAGAGTATGTGTCATTCAAGAAATTTGGCAGTAAACACAATTTTGTCGTCCACACAGGGTGTTGACTGGTCATGGAAGTCACGAATTTTGCTTTGGGGTCATGAATTTTTTTGTATTTTTAGTACTTGATCATTTTCGTGCGAGGATGCAATTCTCCAGGCTTATTATACATATTATTAGTAATTCTATTGCTTAATAATCATGATAATATTAGTAATTCTATTCTTATTATTTGTAATTTTCCATGCTTATTATTGTGAGAAACATTGCTACTATTCTATCTTAAAACCACAAGTTTAGTAGTCATAAATTATATATACCAGTAGTTCTCCATGCACCAACAATACAAAACTGAAATATGGTTTCCAATTAACGTACTTTGTGTCAATAAGAGGGCTTTTGTGCCCTCCCGTACAAAAAACAACAACAAAACTGTTGAAGCAAACTTTGTAGCCTATGAAATATGTACAAAATGCTGTTTGCAAAACTTAGAGATCAATTTAGCGATTTCTGCTGCCTATGAAGTCTTGAGTTTTCAGGTATAACTGGTAAAAAAAAGTGTATAATACAATCATGTAGCACTGTGTGTGTGTGTGTGTGTGTGTTGAATGCTGTTTTGCATATGGATCAATATATTAAAGAGGGGACTCTCTACATATGTATGTATCTATACAGAGGAGACTGGTGCAAGGCAGACCGTTGTGGAAGAAATTTGAGACCTCCATCCAGCAGTGGATTGACAATGATGACATATTTAGATAGATACCCCCCCCCCCCCCCCCAAAAAACACTTTTGAAAATAGTCACAAAAATTGCTAATTGATCGTGAAATTTCATTTCCAAAATTTGGTAGACACCTAGTTCATAGTGCATAATTTGAAGGACTGGTATGCTCTTGTCTGGATGTGGAACAAAAAGGAATGGAACATTAAAGCCTTCATCTGTGTTTCAAAGAATTTCATTACAAACTGCATTGTTCTAGAAATTTGCATAACATACATGTATAAGACATTTAGATTTTTGGTTCTATGTTATAGCACACAGTCTCTTAGCCTAATATGTGGACTATTATTGTTAACTATACATTATGGCTTTCAGTACCATATTTTGTTAGAGATTTTTTCAGAATTTCATACGCTATATATTGAGCTTAGTTATTATAGGAACTACTAATTTAACATTCTTTTCGAAATATGTGTTGGAGAGTAATTTTCTTCCCCAACCGTCACATCTGCTTGTTTGACCTAATGCCGTAGTCTTTGTTAAGCATAATCTAATCATGTCAGGTAGATTATTGTTGTTCTTAAAGTTTTTTTTTACGTTACTATAATAGTTCAATTATTCAGTGATAACGCTGCATGACAATGGAATTGCTTCTGAAGTGAAAGTGTGTAGTCCTATCAGTTTAACGTGATAAACATGAATATAGCCATGAAATTTTTTATTGGCTCTCGTTTTGGAAATATTGGGGTGCTCTCCAGTAATGTAATGCACTGAATGAGATTAAGAATCTTATTATAATTTATAATATTAAGAAATTAATTATTATTAATTATATTTATTAAAATATTGATATTATCTTATTTATTATTACTATAAGTTATATAATTTATTATAATAATACAAGGTTACACATTTTTGCCTCATATTTCATCATCCCTTGGTCTACCCCATACCGAGAAGTTATTGCATCATCCTGTGCTACGTCTAGAGTGACGGTGACTTCCTGTTTATGACTCCAGGTGATGCAGTTGTTAGTTTTTATAGGCGAGACGGCATGCCCTGAGTAACTTTCTTTCATTTCATTGGGGCGCGTGTTCTGCTGTTTACTTTGAATAACTAGCCTATACAAGTTATCTTTGCATGGCAAAATCAGCAGTAGCAATGCCACGTACATGTGTTAATACTGCAAATAATTTTTGTTATATTTGTGGGAAAGCTACATTTGCTGCACAGTAAAAGACCGTCACGAAGGTACTTAAAAAAACCAAACTTATCTGTATTTCGGCTGCAAGGTAGGCGACCAAGATAAAGACTGGGCTCCACACATGTTGCTGCATGTGTGTAACAAATCTTTCACAGTGGCTTAATGGCAAAAAAAAGGCGATGCCCTTTGCTGTTCCCATGATTTAAAGGGAGCCTACCAATCACGAAAATGACTGTTATTTTTGTATAGTGTCATCTGTTTGTGGAAGCACAACGAAGAAAAAGAAGTGGACAATAGACTACCCTAACATAGCTTCTGCTGTGCGACCTGTACTGCATTGCGAAGAAATTTCCATTCCCAAGCCTCCAACAGATTTTGTTATCAATTCAGACAAGGACGATGAACGCGATGTGTATCCTTAACCGTCAACTTCAGAGGTACACAATAGTAAGGATGACGAATATACATGTGATGGTGAAACATTTACACCACACAGTATCACATCGGAGGAACTTGACGACCTTGTTCGCGATTTGGATCTATCTAAAACAAAAGCGGAGATACTGGCATCAAGACTCTGACAATGGAATCTTCTGGAACAAAATGTCGGTTCCAGAATAACTTCGTTTCATATTAGTCATCAGCAATTCAAACTTTTTTTCAAAAAAAGAAAAGAAAGCCTTGTGTTCTGCTGGAATGTTGATGGCCTGCTGCAAGAACTCGAAATAGCACATGATCCACAGTAATGGCGGCTATTTATAGACTCGTCAAAATTGAGTCTGAAGGTGGTTTTGCTGCATAAAGGGAAATTGGCTTCCATCCATTCGTCTTAGGCATGCTGTCCCCATGAAGGAGACCTATGACAACATAAAGCAGCGATTGGAGAGAATTCATTACAAATCGTATGGCTGGCACATCTGTGTTGACCTGAAGGTAGTGTGTCTGTTGATGAGCTTTCAACAGGGATATACCAAGCATTGCTGCTTTCTTCATCAGTGGGACAGCCGAGCTGCAGATTCACATTACATACAGAGAGACTGACCTCCGATGGCGTGTTTGAAACCCGGAGAAGTAAATGTGCAGAACCCACCACTGATAGACCTGCATAAAATCATCCTACCTCCTCTACACATCAAACTCAGTCTTGTTAAAAACTTGGTTAAAGCCATGGACAAGAATAAACCACCGTTCAATTTCATGGGGAATGTCAGGGCAAAAAATTACAAGGATCTGCTTGAAGACATACTGGCTGTGTTTCATAAATTTGGTTTCAGAATGTCCTTAAAGATCCACTTTCTTGATTCCCTTTTGGATTTTTCCCAGATAACTGCAGAAAGGTCAGTGATGAGCTTGGTGAGCATTTCCACAAGGATGTAGCTGTGATTGAGCAACGATACCAGGGAAAGTGGTCCACCTCGATGCTGGTGGACTACTGTTGGACGCTCTTCAGAGATGTCCCTCAGGTAGAATTCAAGCGAAAGTCAAGTTTAATTTGAATGTCATAAACAGGTAACTAATTGACATGAATAAATTCCTGTACATATATTCTCAAATTAAATAAAGTAAATTAATAAAATAAAGATATGAATAAAAATCCATAAAATTAATCAATACAATCTCAAATTAATAAAATAAATAAAAATTCATTATATTTTATATTTATTTTAATATTATAATACAATGAATTTAATATGTTTATGTATACATGTATCTCTAATATGCAAGGAAATACATATCCATTGCAAATGAACCATAGCCAATTCAGCTTTTTTATGGTCATATTAGTGTTCAGCGCATCAAATTCATTCAAAATTAATGTCTAGTTTAACCAGTTTATCAAAAAAATTGGATAAACAACAAAGGATTGAATATTTTTCAAACATTGTATACCTTCGTAAACTACATGACTTGAAAGTATGAAACAATAAATACATATATTCAAAAATGAAGTTTAAAATCTCATAAAAGCTTAAAAATACAAATGAACAAACTGAAAATAATGTAAAAGTTATCCAACAAGTTTCTCAATCAACATGAAATTCTGTGTCATCCATTGCAAATCTGGATTATATGCACAGGAAGTGCACGGAATTTTACTTTTTTTCAAATTAGCAAAAATTTAGTATTGTTGAAGTTCAAGTTATCAAGAATAGACCATATGTGCATTTATTAAACATGCATGGCTTCTCTCTCCAAATTCAGATATACGTAAAATATGCATTTTGGTTCGTTCATAATGCAGGTGCATTTTCTTCCTTCCCGGTGTGTCACTTGGCAGCTATTAAAAAAGTTATCTTTGCTCTGCTCTATAATGAAGTGGATTATATTGTGTGCAGTGTTACAGTTGATTTTAGTTTGTTTCATTGTATGATTTTCAAGTTTAGTTAGAAAGTTATTATTACTACAGTGGAAGTCGGATATAACGCATGTCTGATCGTTTCCCTCCAAACAAAATACATACTCCCATTCAGATATACTGCAGGTATCTTTATAACACAGTTATCGCCTTGTAACTGGCTTCCACTGTAATATTATTATTTGTATGCATTGAAAAAGTTTGTAAAGAGTTGTCGCTAACTTCCTCGTGATTTCTTCATTTAAACATAGGTCCTTATGGTGCTTGGCATTCACCTGTTGGAGATGAAGGGTATTATGAAAATAATGAAAGTAATAACAGAATCTATGAGCAGCGATCTGATTTCAAAAGATTTCCTGAAAAAGAGGAAAAGGCTTTCAATTCCCATAACCGCGAAGTTGAAAGACGGTAAGATTGTTATTGAAAGTTGATAGACGGTTTATTTGCTTTAATAATTGGTGCGAGTCGGAGTGAGAACTGTAGTGTTTTGAACAGTATATGTTTATCTTTTTACAGCTATTTTCGGTTTTTGATAAAGTGATTAATTATAATGAACTGAATTCTATTGATGCATGTGCTTTCACCATTTTAAAAAGGCAAATGTTCAGGATTTTAATCTAGTTTTGTGATGTAATATTATATAAAGTGTACCAATCATATATGAACATATCAGAGGTGAGGATTATGTTTTAATTTCATTTGGTATTACTTTTAGGGTTGTTTAGTCCTGAGTGTGTGAAAGGAATGAAAAGATCTGGCATTAACATATTACAAATGTTTTATGGTAGTGCAGTTGCTGTGTTGTAGAAAGTGGAAGGTACTTATAAATTTCTCCCATCCTGTCAAGTTTTACCAGAACCTTTGGTTACAGAAATGTACCACTTTGAGTAGTTGGTTATATACCAGAAGTCCACTTTTTTTTTTTTTTTTTTTATCGATTAACTTCAAAATGTGTTTCCCATTTAGAGGAAATTCCATCTCGCATGTTTTGTTGACTGAACCAGTTGACCATCTCTGATCATAGCTAATAAATCAATGTGGTGTGTATGTAGGCTTTTAATATTATATATATATAGGTTCTTGCAATTTGCATTGAGAACCAACCATGACTAAGCTGATTTTCTTTGAAGAAGCAGATATGAGGAGAATCATAGTGGGGAACATTAAAGCATTGGACTGCGTAGACTATCTCAAATCTGAGTGGTATTCAGATTCCTAAGTTGTATGTGCTTACCTTCAGTTGCTTGAAACTTCATATCCCTCAATAGTGTGACAGTAGCAGGCTCAAACGGAAACGAAGAGATCGGGTTTCAATTTCTGCCGTAAGACAATGCAATTCGCAATGTATTTGAAGAGATGGCTATGTGAGGAAACCATGAAAATGTGGCACTTTTGTGCCCAAAATAGGATTTGTATTTGTGAAGAATTATTTCTTCAGGGTGATATGTTTTCCATTGATATCTAGGATATAAATTGTTTGATGTTGCCACCCTCTAAGGCATGCCCAATGTCCAAAATTGTATCTTTATTTTTCAGTGAAAGCTATATCTCTGATCACTGTCAACGGTGCAGGATTATCATTGATGTGATTTGTTCACTTTTGGTTTTGTTAGCAGTATGTTAAGGATTTTTCTACCAACAATATGTACAAGGTTTATTCAGAAAACAAGGTAACTGAGCTCATTCAGAAATATTTGAGTTGGAGTACACAGTGCACATAGGTAACTAACTGCTTTTGCTTATTAATTTTTTACAAAGTCAGCATAGCTATTTAAACAAATCGTAATGATAAAGATGTGTGTGCCCGCAAAGAAAAACAAATTCCTGTTGGTGCAGGCAAAGTATTTATTAAAAGGATGAAACAGATTGAAAACATGGAATTAGGGCTATATAGGTGCCATGCTCCAAAACTTCTCAACCATATTGTCAAAACTACTTAGCATGTGGTCTGACATTATCATTCAGCAACACACCACCTCTGCTCAGCAGCCCAGATCTTTTGTGGCAAATGGCATGATGTCAAGTGCCTGAAAATACAGTTTGGCTGTTAGACTTACACCATGGTACAGAGAAAATCAGTTGAAGCATACCCTTTCAGTCGCAAAAGACAGTTGCCATGATTTTTCAGCCGCATGGCAATGTCTTGACCTCTTTGGCAGCTGGAGATGGTTGGTACTCTCATGTGTCATTGGTGCTCCTATGCTTTGTGGTGTCAAATGAGCATAACCAGCTGCATTATTGATGTCCAGCAAGAAGTCCTCACCTTGCTGATGATAGCATATCAAACGTATGAGGGAGAGACCCATTTGTATTGTCTTATGTTCTTCTTTGAAATTCTTAGGCACCCACCTCTCACAAACTTCCTGATTATGTGGTGGCCATGCACAACACTGTGACACTACCCACTAAAATTTGCAGTATATGGGCAGGTTTTCTCACTGAATACCTGATTTCATGAATAACAGCATCCACCCGTAGCACATCATCTGGAATGGTGGTTAATTCTGTGCCCATGCCAGAATTTGTCAAAATCTACATACATGAGATTCTATTGCAGATTTGCAGAGTTCCAGTTTTCTTGTTTTCAAAACCTATTTGGATGTACAAATATTGTGAACTACAAACTTTTAAGCATAGGGTAAGTCTGTAGTTTAGTTCTTCACTTCAGGGAAATGGGTTATTTTGGCAAATGGTTTTTGATGACAAGAAGTTGATTCCCATTTTGACAAAATATGAGGACATTAAAAAAGAAAAAAGTGCATGGATGTTGTGCAGCTGCAGAGTCTGTGTAAGACAAATATGACTGTAGAACTTGTTGAGAAAAAAAAAAAAGAAGCAAGGCTTGTTTGTAGGAGGTAACTTGATCCGATGTTCTAGCAAGTAAAGCAAAACAAGAAAAGCCTGTTTGAAGCAATGACCTTTAAAGTAATTTTATTTTGTTTTAAATTCAGTAGTTTTATATTGTGAGTATGGTGATGTACTCCAGTTTAAAATTTACATAAATATCTGTAAACAATTTTGCTCATTCTTTTTTTTCTTTTTGCTGCATGTTCTGTTTTTTCACCCAAAAAAGTTCAGCCCCTCCCCATAACATATGCATTTGTCCTGCCCCTTTTAATGTCCTTGCTCCATTCCGCAACTGCTTCTGTGTGGATAATGCCATCATCATGCACTTCCATCAGCTGATGATAGGTTTCCAGCGGAGCAACACTTGATGCACGAAGAAAACAAATTATACTTCCTTGTGATACCATGCTTATAATAACACAGCCACTTTTCAACATCTGTTTCTGCTAAACAAGTTGGCATAGTGCTATTTTGGTGGTGTGTACACATAATTTCGGTTTATTGGTGTATTAAGAATTTTGATGTGGAATTTCTTGTTACCTTATTTATTGAAATACCTTTGTATTTTATGCACTTGGTCATCACCCCCAGTGATTGAGTGATCTAGGGTTTGGTCTTCTGACTTCATACTATTGGGTTAGGGGTCAAATCCTGGGACACGATGTTTTTATTTTCTTTTGGATGTAATTCTTTCCCTTCCATGAAGCATGTTTAGAACTAGGGATCTACACGAGGGATGAGTGCTATTTTGAATAGCCTTTGATGTCTAGTTGGCTTTGTCCACAAGAGTCAAAATTAACCTCCACTCCTAAAGGTGAGGGCTTGAAATGATTTGGAGTGCCAGTTTCTTTTGTAAATAAATAATTTAAATGATATTCACTTTGTGTATATTTTGTGTTCCCAACTATAACTATGAAATTTTTCTAATAATGCAATGCAATCATTGAACCCAACATGCAGCTTTACCCTGTTTGAAATTTATCATTGACCTTAAAATATCAAGAATACAAGTGAATGATGCTAGTGTTCTGCAGTTTTGTGTATATTATATAACATTTAAATTCTAAACTTCCAAATATAATGTTACTTGTATGAGAATAGCATTCCTTATGTGGATAGATTTCACACATCAGTTACTAATACTGTTTTGTCAGCTTTTAATAATGTTTTATATCTTTTGTTAATACTATATGTAAGTGCTCAGTTTTTTCCTAGTCATTTTAAATTTTTAGTAGGTTTACTTATGCTAATTAAAAAGCTTCAAAGCAATTGAAATAGAATCATCATTTGTACTTGCAGTGATAGAGAATTTGAGAATGAAGATTATCATTACAGAAACAGAGAAGGAGCATCCTTCAAAGAAAGGCCTGAACAGAAGCACATAGATCCATTTAGAGAAACGAAAGAGAAAGAAACTAAGTCAAACTGCTGGTCAAATTCTAGGGAATATGACGAGAGAGTGTCGGTAAGTTTTTCTTTTATTCTCAAAAATATGTATTATCAAATCAATTGCAAGAAAACCTCATTCTGTTATTTTAGAAACTGTGCATAAATTAGTTAAAATGACTACAGGAAATGGGGAGCTGGACCCCGTTCACATAAGTTTACTAGTTTACGAGATAAATTGAATTGAATAAAATTGATTTTGTCAGTACCACTTTTGTACTTGACCACAACAGATTTTTTAAAGGGAATAGTTATGACTTTTTTTCCTTTTAACTATCCCCATTCCTTATACTGAGACAGTGCATTCACACTTTCACTGTTCATGAAGTTGCATTTCATGAGTTCCATAATTTTTTACATGTTGGGTATATAAAATAAAAGTAATCAAAAACTTTTAAGTCTGGAAATTGTGGGATGTAAAATAAAGTAGTATTTCAATATGGGAATGATGCATTTAAAAATAGATCAGGTGTCAAATTCTACTATTCTCAGACTGGTCATCTCTTATACAGTTTGTGTATGTTAAGGTAACATATTGAGGAATTTAATCTGCTTCTCTTGCTTAAGCCAGTATTAAATTTACAAATAGCCTTTCATAAGGACAAATCATACCTCTATAGTTGTGGGAAACAGAAGTGGGTAAAACAAAAGCTAATTAACATTCACTCAAGTAAGGAATGCTTAATGGTTGGGGTTACTTATTCAGATGGCCATTGTTTTGAGTAATTCATATTTTACTTAAACTAATCAACCAGGCCCCTAAAGGAACTTCCTTAGACTCTTTCAAAACAAAGATCTACTAAAGCCACTTTACAACTCAATCTTGAATCCTTACCGCCCCTCATACAAATAAATAAATAAATGAAACTACCCCCCCCTAAATCTCTGTAAGGAAGCTCCACCTCCTGGTTCCCAATTCACATTTAAAAAAAAAAAAAAAAAGGATTATATAGGAGTGCAGGACTAAGTTGCATTATCAGGGTTGCCAGTAGACTGGGAAACTGGGAAAAAATCAGGGAATTCGAAAATAAAGGCTAAAACTCAGGGAGAAATTTTTTTTTTTTTTGCAAAAACCCGGAAAAGTCAGAGAAAATAAAACTGATAATTTTTTGTATAATGTGTATGCAGTTACCAGGGATGCAAATTCTGCGGCAGAGTGCGCCAAAACAAAAATCTTGCGCACCAGAACTACCGTGCTCTTGTCGTCATCGCTGGTACTTCAGAACACTTAATTCTCTGTGCACATCGAGTTCCGCTTGATGCTGAATAAGACCATGCGGTGGGAAGAAAGATTCAGCGATTCCAAGTATTAAGGGTTTTATGTAGTTACTATGAAAATCGTCTGTCCGCTGCGGATGACGGAAAAATATAGAGTATGCTATGGAAATCGTTGGTGCTCTACGGATGACGGAAGATACCGATGCTATGGAAATCGTCGGTCCGCTGTGGATTACGGAAAATATAGAGTATGCTGTGGAAATCGTCGGTCCGCTTCGGACAACGAAAATCGCCGAGTATGCAATGGAAATCTGAAATTTGAGCCAGCAATAAAAAAAAAAAGCCACCAAATACGTGTACAATGGTAGTTTTATTTAGCATGTCTTTTGCAAAAAAAGATCATGCTTATGCTATCGGTTTGTCTGTCCGTCCGTAGAAACCATATCTCTGCAACTAACAGTCCGATTTGAAAAATTCTTTTTGCATTGGGAAGCTTGAAATGCGTAAATGATCCTTTGTTTAGTTTTTTTTTTTTTTTTTTTTTTTTACAATGTCCAATTTTGCTGCTAGAGGTAAATGCAGATGATGTGGAATTCAAAATACATTTTATTCCATATATTTGCTTTTAAATATCAGATTGAAAAAAATATTTTACCCTTTGATTCCATTTATGTCAAAGTATTTTAGGTATACTTTCTCAAGTTATGCATTGATTTTTCACTAGGGGCGTAAAAGTAAGTTGTTTTTCCCGATATCTCTTCTTCTAAAACTCTGATTTGAAAAATCTTTTCTTCAGCGGATACAGCTCTTGATGGAAAATATTTTGCATATAATTTCTAATTTTTGGTAAAGAATACTTTGGCCACCAGGGGGCATAAGTGTTGATTTTTGCTTCTGATGTATTTGCCATAAAAACTGAGCTTCTAAAATCTTAATTTAAAAATTCGTTCATGGATCAATGCCACTCATGTCGATAAACCTTTTCGGAATATTTTCTTTTTGAAATATTGCATGATTTCACCACTAGGGGTGGAGATGCAGGGTGAAATTTCTCCCAAAAAATTTGTGTAGCAATTCTGCTAAAAACTGCTATGCAAAAAAAAAAAAAAAACTTGAATAGCGGTTGTTACTTGTTTTTGCATAGCAGTTTTTCCAGAACTTCATTCAGAATCTGTATCTGATTCATGTGGACGTTTAGTGCCATTGCCATATGGTTTTACATTTGGATTCCTTTGTTTGTTATTAAAAAATAAATCACAGGATGACTGTGGGTTAAATTCCTTGAGTTCTGGGCCTTCTAAAGTAATTCGAAGACCATCTAAAGTCTTTGTATCCATTCGATTTCTAAAATCTTTTTTAACATGTTTCATTGCAGAGAAGCTCTTTCTACTTTTGCATTGGTCCTCGGCAGCATTCTCAAGAGCAAGAGCAATTTTAATCCTCTATAACTATTATTCTGAAAGTAAAAATTGTCTTATTTCAGTTATTTTTTAATTATTAGGAATAATATAAGATTAAATTAAGAATTTCATTTTATTTTATTTCTAATTGTGGTCCACACTTTCTGGGTTTGCAGAAAGTTTTCTGTTTCAATGATTGTGCATGCCAGGGCTGAAAAAAATAGGTTCCACATCTAGGAGACAGTTCCCAAAATTTAGGTGCCAGCTGAAGTAAATTCAAATTTTAAAGAATCACACTCAAAAGTTGTGTGTCAAGATGATGGAACAGAAAGTTATAGTGCATTTTTCTTGTCATTTTTTAAAAACCCAAATCACTTACTGCTAAATAAAATTTAAATTTGGTTCATAGGGGTCCCCCCCCTACTGTCACGTTTTTAGTTCGTGCTCTCATAAAATTTTAGGTTTTCATTTTATTTAAGTATAATTTATATAAATTAAATTTTGCACATATAAACCCCAAGTATCATATTTTTCTTTCTATAATCCGGAGCGACATTATAAGTCACGGGCTACGAAATTTAGAAAAATTTTTTTTTTTTTGCACATAATCCGCAGCAGGCCGTGAAATTCAGAAATAAAATATCGGCACCTGTCATGTTGATGATCCTGTAGCATAATTTCCGACAGAAAAGTCATGATTCATGCGATGACCAAAAGTCCAAAGATGTACGAAAGAAATTATCTTATAAAAAAAGTAACTGTCATTTTTAAATACTTTTATGTTATTTTCAGATGAAAAAACAAACGAAAATTACTCGTTTTTTTTTCAGCATTACCATTGTTTATTAATAAGTTAGACCTAAAAATCCGTAGTATTTTGCATTTCTGAAAATATTTCTCAAAAACTGAAGGACGAACAAAAGCTGTGACACTAATATGATTAATGCAGCAAATAACGAATGTGATTATTCAAAAAGTGATTATGCTACCGCGACAGCAACAATTACGTGGTGTGGAATAGCTCAGTGAGCTTTCCGGAGCACTTAGCATGGCCCGCTGAGCTATTCCACACTACTAATTGAGCGCAAAATATTTTCTGTCAAAACTGCTCGTAAAAAAATAAATAAATGAAAAAGCCATATTTCCATCTCTTTGCGGCTCTCTAATCTCGCACTACATATTTTTTTTTTTTTGCTTCTGTTAGCACATTTTCCTACACCACTAGCTGAGCTGTCCGGACGCCATGCGGAATTTTTAAAAATTAAAGTACCATAAAATCTTGTTATCCGCAGAACTTAACGTTTTACCTGATAATTTGTGGATTTATACGGCGAGAGTATGGTATTTGCTGCAAATTACGCAACTTGAATAAAAAAACGAAATTGGGGCAACTGCGACAAATTTTTAGGCACCCGGAATTTTTCAGCCATTATTTTTTCTTTCATAAAACTACGTTCTGGCTGATCTGTGGGGTGGGGGGGACAACAAAAAAAAACTCACTCCAGGTTGTATTAAAGGAAAGTCATCGAAGGTCAAACATTTTTAAGTGCTTGTGGAAATGAAATAACTCATGCAATATATATATATATATTATATGTAAAAGAATATTAACATACAAGCAATCTACCCTCATAAACAAACAAATAAGGCTATATATATATATATATATATATATATATATATATATAAAGAAAAAAGGTCGCTTATATGTCACTGATCCCATTCACGCAATACCGTTTGGTACAGCAAAAAACTTCCCAACTTTTCTCCTTGTGTGCAAGAGCTGCAGGAACCAAACCTTCTGAAGTGATTAGCACAAGGGGGTTCGGTTTGGGGAGATGGAAACAGAAATCTAAGGGGCAACACTTCTAAATCGCAGCGAGGGAGGGAGGGAGGGAGGGAGGACAAAGAACCAATCGCGTTCTCCGTAAAAAGATACTCCCACAATCCTTTGGGATTCCTTTCAGCGAGGACGAGCGAGGTCGTATAAGCCGCGTTTTGATAGGCATCCGTCAGCGCCCATTTTACTGAAAACATTTTTTTAAATAAAAAGACAATAGTTAAACATAATATTCAAGATGACTTACACTAAAATATTTTTTGCTAGATTAAAGTTTACGGGAAACGAATATACCATTAATTTCGAAATATTTCTGTGAAGATACCATTTGAACAAAAAAATATTTTTGTGAAGATACCGTCCAACTGTATCAAATCCCGCCTGGATCGACCCCTGAATGTTCACACAACTTATCGAAAATAAAAATGCATTCCTACAGCATGACTCGGCGTTAAGCATTGCGGGCAGTCACACGAGAGGATGGTCCTATCAGCGCGAGGGTTATCAGTTCAATTTGAGAAAGGGCGCTGCATGTTCATATTTGGAATGCGCCATTGCTTAACGGAGACATGGAATCTTTTGTTTACCAGCAGTCAAAATAATGCTTTAAAAAGTTATTGTTAAATTTTTTTTAGGATATATATTTATATGGTACGTATTTAATCACAACTAAAACCACTTGAAACTTGCATCGCAGAAATATGTAACGCAAATCTCAAATTCTATTGCAACTCCAGGCAAAATGCATCGCAATTTGCGATGCGATACCAGTCAAATTTCACCCTGCGTAGATGTACGTTTTATTTTTCTCAATAACTCTGCTTCTAATAGTCCGATTTGGAAAATTATTTCTTTATTGGATAGAGTTTCTGGTGTGACATGCTTTTTGAATAATATCAAAATGTTCAAGTAATTCATAGACTTTCCGCCAGAGGATGCAAAGGTAAATTGTGTTTTCCCTGATATTTCTGCTTCTAAAACTCCGATTTTAAAAATTCTTCCTGTATCGCATACAGCTCCTGATGGAAAATGTTTTTCATATAATTTCTAATATTTTGTAAAGAATGGTTTGGCCACCAGGGGACATAAGTTTAAATTTCTGCTTCTGATGTATTTGCAGCAAAATCTGAGCTCCTGAAAACTCTACTAAACTTTTTTTTTCTTGGACTGATACCGCTCACATTGAAAAACCTTTCGAGAATACTTTCTTCCTAAAATGCATGTTTTCCTGGGGGGGGGGGGGTAACAGCATGTCTTATATTTGTCCATATCTCTGATTCTAAGAGTCTGATTTGAAAAATTATTTCTTGTTGGAGATTGTTTCCGCTGC
The DNA here is from genome assembly GCA_039090855.1 of Macrothele yani. Classification (NCBI taxonomy): domain Eukaryota; kingdom Metazoa; phylum Arthropoda; class Arachnida; order Araneae; family Macrothelidae; genus Macrothele; species Macrothele yani. Next base: position 121,586,680 of record CM077013.1, on the reverse strand, counting down.
GAAATGTTTCTCATATAAATTCAAATTTTTCTTAATGCACAGGTCTGCAACCAGAGAATGCCGCCCCGGTGGTGCAGTAGTCTAAGCAATAGCTTCTGATCATTCGTCCAAGATGGCTCCAGGTTCGAATCCTGGTGAGGCATGGATGTTATGTTTGTCTTACGGGACTGGTTCTCTCCCTTCCCTGGTGTCAGTGGCCCTAAATTAGGGACAGGCGAGTGCCCTTAGCCCAATGAGTTGCTGATGGTGGTCGTTGAACCTCCAATAAAATAAAAAAAAAAGACCAGAGGACGTAAGTTCAGGATTCAGTTTACAGCAATATTTGCAGGATTAAAAACTTGATTGAAAAACTTCTTTCTTCGGCAGATGCTATTGTTTTCAGGGTGCCCACGCGTCTTTGAAAACCAAGAAAGTCCTTGAATTTCAAAAAAATATTCAAGGCCTGGAATGTCCTTGAATTTCTTTAATTAGCCTGGAAAGTCCTTGAATTTCTTTAATTAGCCTGGAAAGTCCTTGAATTTTAAAATCCCACAGCCGAAAAATTTCGACTGTAATTTCCGTTCTTTTTTCCTTTTTTCTGCAATCTCCCATTGACATCGGAAGTCAAAAAGGGAAAACTTCAAAGCAGCTGCATCACTGGGAGAAAGGGTGCACTGCGGTCTGACGGGAAGTTAAGTAGGTCAAGATTGGATTCCCCCCCCCCACCCCTACATTTATTGCGAGAGGAGTTGAGCGTTTGCTACCCCAGAGCACGTGTTCTGCGACAGGGAAAACTATTGTATCATTTCTTTCATTTTCCTATGGCAAAACGGGGATTTCCCCTTGTTTCTATCTGCTTCAAAGCGGGTTCATTACATGCTGTTGACAGGTGCATTTCACCAGCCCCCCCAACGTCACTCGAAGGGTTAATAAAAAAAGTGCGTAATTTAAAACCTTTTCATTGGATCCAAGCGAAATTTGCAGGGTAACCTTATAAGACCAAGTTATGGTAACTGTAAAAAATTCAGCTTTATTAACATTGAACGCGCACAGCACGTTTAAATCGCTCGAAGGGTTAATAAAAAAAAAGTGCGTAATTTAAAAACTTTTCATTGGATCCAAACGAAATTCGCAGGGTAACTTTATAAGACCAAGCTATGGTAACTGTCAAAAATTCAGCTCTATTAAATGAAAATTCAGAAATTTATTTTTTTTGCATTTTTATCGTTAGTTAGGGAAGGAGGCAGTTCAACAGGTGGCCCACGGGACTGCGAATGAAATGGTAGACGTGATTGACAAATTGTGCATGCCGACAGGTCCTGCTTGCTGCTGTTGTTCCATGAGAACAAAAAGTTGAAGTTATTTGTTTGTGTTGGTTCATTTTCCATATTTTGGTTGCCTTTTTTTTCTGACCACAGAGTATTATATTACTCTTATGTATCTGGCAATAGCATAGGATTACACACAATGCTCATGGCATTACTGAGTAGGAATTCTTTACATTGCTTTTCCGGAAAGTTCTTTGCGATGTGCGTGTAGCGACAAATAAAAAAAAAAAAAAAAGATTTTTGTTGGCTTAGTGTTTTGCTTTGGGATGTCTCTAGTTGTCATCTAATTGTTAGATATTGGAATTTTCTTGTTCTGGTGTTTAATAAATAGGAGTCGTAAGTGCAATTTCAGTGATATTTGGTTCCACAATCCCAAGTATTCCACGTGAGTTGGTAGGGATTGCGGCAATAATCATGTTGTAAGATGTTTGTTATGCTTAAAGAACATCAATATTTCGTTCATGGGAGAGTCTGCATTGCAAAGCCACATGAAAAGCAAAAAGCATGTGACCCGTTCTGAGAACAAAAGTCGAAATTCCACCTTAGATGGATTGTTTGAAAAAGTACCGGCACCAGCATCACAAACACCATCATCACCAGAGCCATCTTCATCATCAGCAGCAGGTTGTTTACCCAGTAAAGATCCTACAAAAGCCGAAATATGGGCTTTAAAAGTGGTAGAAAGCCATTATTCGTACAGATCATGTGCTGGGATTGATAAATTGTTTCGATTGATGTTTCCAGACAGTGAAACGGCTCTCAACTTTTCTTGTGGGCAAACAAAATGTTCATATATTTGCTGCTTTGGCTTGGCACCCCATTTTAAATATATTTTGTTGCAACAGATTAATGAAAGCAACGATTTTGTTGTTTTGTTTGATGAGAGTTTAAATAAATACTCTCAACAAAAACAAATGGACATCCATATAAGATTTTGGGACAAGAACAGAGTAACATCACGATATCTGACTTCTGTGTTTTTAGGCCACGCAAGTGAAGAGATTTTCGGGATATTAGTTGTGGGGTGTGGGGGTGTGGCTCGTATTCCGTCTGAGGACGTTGTTTTGTCTTTTTAAACGTTCGGAAACGGAAGTTAAACGAAGTGCAGATTTTCCCCGTAATCGTATTTTTTTCCTCGCGCAATGTTGCTTCTGTTCAGTATTGTTAAATATAATATCATTGCATAATTTCAGCTTGAAATTGTAGACAACTATTTCCGAAAACGGAAGTTAGGCCACCCGAAAAGTTCCCCGTAATCTTCGGCGACAAGATTCTCGCGCTCATTCGAGGAATTCCGTCTTTTTTTGTTATCATTTGGACCATGTACGAAATCGATGCATAACTGAACTTAAATTTTGGGAGGTTTGGTGGCGTCGGAGGGGGGGGTAAGGGTGGGTGGGTGGGGGGGGTGTATCGTTTTCTCCGTCGGAGGACGGAATTTCATCCTTCGAAAACGAAAGTAGACTGAGGTAAGATTTCTCTGGTAGTAGATTTTTTTTTCTCGCGATGTTTCCTCTACCCAGTATTGTTAGATATCATTTTATTCCATAAATATTTGTATTTCAGCTTGAAAATGTCGGATAAATTTCCGAAAACTGAAGTCAATTCAGCTTGATGAAAATGTTGGATAAATTTCCAAAAACTGAAGGCTTGAAAAGCTGTTATTTCAAGCCATGTTTTCCGATTCAGCGATCACAAAAAAATATTCGTGTGGAAGAACCAAGGCTACTGCACTAATTCAGCACATGGCCAGTGTTTCTACAAGTAACATCGTATCTGAAGTTAAAAAATCCTTTTTCTCTATCTATGGACAGAAGTAATGATGCTCAAGCAAATAAACTGTATCCCATTACAATAACATATTTTGACGAAAAAATAGGGAAAAATTCAACTGTTTTGTTATCATTGGTTGAATCAAGTAATAATACAGGTGAAAGAATATCAACGTTTTGAACAATGAGTTTGTTAAAAAAAATATCTCATGGAGCAACTTTCATTTTCCTGTGACAATGCTAACACTATGATAGGTCAAGTAAAAGGTGGTGTTTCTCACATAAAGAAGGTTCAGCCTGCAATCATAGTGCAGTGATGTTCATGCCATTTAGTAAATTTAGCTGCACAGAAATCTGCTACTCAACTGAAAGGATTTAATGTTGAGCAGTTTCTGATACAGTTGTACTTTTTTTGGAGAAAAGTTCAAAGAGGAAACACAATCTAAAACTGAGTCAAGCTGTTTGTGGTACTAAACCAAACAAAATTCTGAAGCATGTCAATACTCGCTGGTTATCACTTTTGGAATCCATCGACAGAATTTTAGAACAGTGGGAGGCTCCAGAACATTATTTCAGTGACAATGAAGAAGCTAATTCACAGTATAAGAACCTTGCAAGTATGATTGGAAATCCTTCATTTAAACCTTATTGTCTTTTTTTATCTGCTACTCTTCCTTTGTTTACATCTGTTAACGTGTTCTTGTAGCAGGAAGCTCCGCTTGTGCTTGTATTAAAAAGAAAACTTCATAGTCTGTTATCTGAATTGCTTGTACGATTTATCAAGCCATCAGCATTTGATGTGACAGCAACATCTCTTGCAGATGGAAATTTTGAAAGAAGGAGAAATAAAAAAGAACACTGATCTTGTAATTGGGTCAAAAGCGAGATCTTATATAGGCACAACTGCGGATCTGAGTGAAGACACAGTGGCTACTTTTTATTCTGAGGTAAGGGAATTTTACAAGGCAGGCTGCAATTACATTTTAAGAAAATTTCCACTTAATGATGAATTTCTGAGTCATGCTGAAATTGCAGATGTAGCATTAAGGCAAAGTGTTTCTTTTTGCATCAGTCCAATATATGTGTTCCCTGTTTCCAGTTTTGAAACCAGAAGAATCTGACAAGGTGGAATCTGAATTTGCTCACTACCAGTTTGAAAATTTTAACTGTGCTGTTACTTCTGGGAGAATGGATGAAGTGTGGCACAGAATTTCTTTAATGAAAAATGAAAGTGGCCAGTTGAAGTATGAATCATTAAGCAGAATTATGAAAATTATTTTAATAGTCCCTCATAGCAATGCAAGTACGGAAAGAATTTTCAGTATTGTGAAAAAAACCATGAATGAATTCAGACCTAATTTAAGTACTCATGAGCTGTCTTCTTTATTAGTAGAAAAAATAAACAGCATTGCACACAGTGAATTATGCTATCAGAAGTTTTCGCAAATTGAACTAAGAAAGGCCAAAATGGAAACTACAGCCAGTTTATCATAATAATTTGGCCAACATTCCAAGGAATAATTTTTCTTCATGTCTGGAGGTAATTTATAATATTTTTCTGGTAGACAGTATTTTAAATTTTCCAACTAGCAAATTATTTTTATTGTATTATTATTATTATTATTATTATTATTATTATTATTATTTTGTTAATCGTTCTCACAGATTAAAATTTGTTGCAGTGTTAAATACCCAAATTTGCCGCTGTAGACTGGATTACTGAAAATTACTGAAAAAAACCATTTCTTACTGAAAATTACTGAAAAATGAACATGTTGGTTACTGAAAACTACTTTTAGAGGTTGGCATCTATGCATGGGGCTTTGTGCTTGTGAAAATTTCGGTGCAAATGGTTTAACCCTTTCCACTCGACTGTCGGGTGACACTCGACATTACGCAATCACCGAATAGCTCACCCGCCACTCCGATGACACCTCTATAGCTCGCATGTTGGTGGTCGCGAGACATTTCTTTTTCATCGAATAGGTCGGGTGTCACTCGCCACGCCTATGACGCCCCTGTAGATCGCATGTCGGGGCTCGCGAGACGTTTCTTTTTTACCGGAAAAAGAAACGTCATCTGTGTGTGTCGGGTGTCACCCGCCATGACGATGATGCCTCTATGGCTTCCATGTTGGTGCTCGATGGGATTTCGTTTTCACTGAATAGCTACGGTGTCACCCGCCATGCCGATGATGTCCCTATGGCTCGCATGTCAGCACTCGCGAGGAATTTCGTTTTCATGGAATAGCTCGCGTTTCGGGTGTTATCTGCCACACCTATGACACCTCTATAGCTCTTATGTGTCGGGGCTTGCGAGACATTTCTTTTTCGCCAAAAAGGTCGGGTGTCATCCGCCACATATATGACGCCTCTATAGCTCGTATGTCGGGGCTCGCAAGACATTTCTTTTTCGCCGAATAGCTTGCGTATCGGGTGTCATCCTCTGTACTCATTGCCCATCTATAGCTCGTGGGTCAGGGCTAGCAAGACGTTTCTTTTTTGCTGAATATCGCACGTGTCGGGTTGCCCTCTCCATGCTGATGACGCCCCTATAGCTCGCATGTCGACACTCGCAAGACATTTATTTTTCGCCGAGTAGGTCCGGTGTCACCTGCCACACTGATGATGCCTTTATAGCTTGTATGTTGGGGCTGGCAAGCCAAAGCTGAGCTTTCACTGTTAAGTTGTGGCCTCTACTGCAGAAAAAAAAAAAAAGCAAGTGCTGGGTGAGTATGTCTGAAAAGTTATTCGAGTGGAAAGGGTTAATTTAGATTAAAACGAAACGAAACGTAGCAGTGAAACAGCTATGACAACAAAAAGAATGAAGTCAGATAAAACTTATCGTCAAGTGTATCGTAGTATGTATAGTAAAGAATGGCCTTTTTATGAAGCATCGCAAGTTTTGCTGAATCACGTTTTATAAGCCATGTGGCTGCGATTTTAGCCTGTAGCAAGACTGCCGCAATGATTGTAGGCGTCATGCGGAGAGCAAGAAGCACAAAGATCATGTCAAAAGATTAAATGGAGATGTGAGTAAAATTAATGTAACCAAAAAACTTCTGACAGCTTATAAAGAATACTGGAAAAAATATCAAGAGCAGATTAGTGCTGGAAAAATGCAGCAAAACAAGCAAAAAAGAGAAGAAATTGAATGTTCACAAGGTGATTTGAAATGGGAAGAAGCTGAACATTTGCAGCAGTTGGATTCCCTCATAAAATGTTAGACAATGCTGAGATTAACATTGAATGTGGCATAAAAAAAAAAAGACATGAGTGCAATAGAAAGTGGACAGATACTATTAAAAAAATAAAACAAGGCATTGCTAACTATCTTAAAAAATTAGAAAAGAATAGAAGTGAGCATTTAAATATCGAGAAAAGCAGCAAAAAATGAACATTTTTTGTAAAATCATCATCATCATCATCGTCAACCATTATCAATCCACTGCTGGACGAAGGTCTCCCCAAGTTTCCTCCACAACGGTCTGTCTTGTGCCAGTCTCCTCCATGTCACTCCCGCATACTTTCGAATTTCATCCACCCGTCTTCCATGTGGTCTTCTTCTGGGTCTTTTCCTGTCCCTTGGAATCCAATCTAAAATTTCGGCTGTCCCTCGATGGTCTGTTCTTCTGGCAGTATGTCCAGCCCATTGCCATTTCAGGGATTTAACTCTGATCATGATGTCTTCCACTCTCGTCATTTTTCGGATCCACGAGTTCCTCTTCTTATCTCTCCTGGTTATACCAAGCATGCACCTCTCCATGCTTCTTTGAGTTGTCTGCAGCCTTTGTATGTCTCTTTTAGTTAAGGTCCACGTCTCTGCACCATACGTAAGCACTGGAAGGATGCATTGATCAAACACTTTTCTTTTAAGACATAATGGCATATTGCTCTTGAAAATTATGCTGTTTCTTCCAAAAGCTCTCCAGGCAAGTTTTGTACGCCAATTAATTTCTTCATCAATGTGACCCTCACTTGATATCTGCTGTCCAAGATAAACATACGTATCTGTTATCTCCAGTTTTTCTCCATCAATCGATAAATCTTCATTTCTTGTAAAAGCATTGAACATCACTTTTGTCTTCTGAAAGTTCATTTTTAATCCCACTTCTTTACTCTTGTCAGCAAGTTCCTGGATCATACTCTGCAGCTCTGATGGGGTAGTTGCAAAAATGACTACGTCATCAGCAAAGCGAAGGTGGGTTAGATAATCTCCATTAATCTTTATCCCTTTGTTTTCCCAGTTCAGTGATTGAAAGACATTTTCCAATGTGGCATTAAAGAGCTTCGGAGATATGGTGTCACCTTGTCTCACTCCCTTTCCAATTTTTATGTGTGTTGTATTTTCAAACAGCAGAATCTTTGCACTTGCATTTTCATAGATGTTATTAATAATATTAATGTATGCATCTTCAATACCGCAGGATTTCAGAGCCGTGGTAACTGCTGATGGTTTCACCGAATCAAAGGCTTTTTCATAATCGATAAAAGCCATGCACAATGGAAGTTCATATTCCCTCACTCTTTCAATTAGTTCTCTCAGTACATGGATATGATCTATTGTGCTGTAGCCACTCCTGAATCCAGCTTGTTCTCTCGGTTGAGCCATGTCCAGTGTTACCTTCAAGCGGTGTGAAAGAACTTTAGTGAAGATTTTATAAACCACTGATAGGAGGCTGATAGGTCTGTAGTTCCTGAGATCCTCAATGTCACCTTTTTTATGTAGCAGGATCATTGTAGCATTGTTCCAATCCTCAGGAATCTTCCCTTCATTAAGGCATCGAGTGAAAATTTGGGCGAGTACTGTTTCAATTTCTCCACTTGCTTCTTGTATGAGGTCTATAGTAATTCCATCTTCTCCTGGAGCTTTCCCCCGCTTCATGTTATTGATTGCATGAGCAACTCCTGCTGGGAGGACTGGAAGAACTCTGGTACCTTTCATGAAGTCTGGAGTACATGTATCATCCCTTCATATAATTTGGAGTAGAAATCTTTCACTCTTGTCAAAATTTCGCCTCTATTTCTTGTTATAGAACCATCTTCTTTTCTCAGAGCCATAATCTGTTTTCTTCCCTTACTGAGATGTCCCTTTGCTATCTTAAGGCTTTGGTTGTTTTCAATTGCTTTCCTCACTAGCTCACAGTTGAATTTCCTTACGTCTTCAGTGATACTTTTTCGTGTTGTCTTGCATAGCTCTATATATTCCACTTTGGAAGTCACATCTTCTTTAGTTGTCCTCATCTCTCTTCTTTTTTGCATCAACACTTTCTCCCGATACAGTTTTATACAAAATTATCAAGCGGTTATTTTTTTGTAAAATAAATGATTAATAATAGAATCCTGCTATGGTTAAAAATTTTTTGATCTATTTGAAAACTAAAATGTTTGCATGTGTGTGTGTGTGTGTGTGTGTGTGTGTGTGTGTGTGTGTATTTCAATGCAAGATGTTTTAAATTTGAGTAGGGTGCATCTATTTCCAAAACATTTTTTTGCTAGAGTTTGTTCTATCACTAATATTTTACCTGCTCTAAAAAATGTTTTCTTACACCAAAAATGTATTTTATCTGCTCCAAACATGCATTTTGTTGCTCCAAAAATGTTTCACCTGCTCCAAAAACACATTTTGCTGCTCTAAAAATGTATTTTACCTGCTCCAAAAATGCATTTTGTTGCCCCCAAAATGTATTTCACCTGCTCCAAAAATGCATTTTGCTGCTCCAAAAATGTATTTTACCTGCTCCAAAAATGGTTTTGCAACTTTCCATCACTGAGTTTGCCACAGAGACACAGTTTTGTTTGTGTGTGAGAGAGGGGGAGGGAGGGAGATGTTCTTTTGTTGTTCTTATGCTGCTTTGTGAGACTTTTTGTGCTATAGTAATAAATTGAGTTGTCAGTAGCTTTCATATTTTTGTTTTCTGCATGTGTCACACTGATGCCTTAGGCATTTATTGAAATCACACAAGTTGCATGAGTAAGAAAAATCTTGGAGGATTATTTGTCTTAATAAATTATATAATGTGTGTGTGTGTGTGTGTGTGTGTGTGTGTGTGTGTGTGTGTGTGTGTGTGTGTGTGTGTGTGTGTGTAGCTTTTCTAAAAACATGTTAAATGGTAGTTTCCTAAATTTCATTAAGGTTTAACTCAAGATACTAAGAATCTATGCAAAAATGATGGCACAACAGAGAAGTAGTGTTAAGTCCTACTACATTTTATAAGAATGCTATCTTCTTTGCTCCAGTACTCTGGAAGAAAATTCTCATAGTCCTTTGCAGTTTCTTTTGAATGAAATGTGCAACAGTTTTTCCAACACTGTATTTTAAATTGCATTTTGTAATAATCTGGTTTATGATGAACTGAAAATTCGGCCTCTAATATTACCATACCTGCCAACTACTATGGAATGTCCATAGTTTCTACAGATTTAGTTGTCTGGCTACGGAACTACGGACATCGCTGTCGAAACTATGGCTTCTACGAATTTTCATTTTGTTTAGATTTTTTTTTTCATTTTTCTAGTATTTCATATTATACATGTGATTCTTGCGCGGAGTCGCGGAAATCCCCCCCCCCTTTTTGGTCATCATGTAGATCGTCCTCAAAAGCGGTATTTAGTGTTTCAAAATTTTCTGAAACGGTAGTTAAACAGTGAAATTTTTTGCCGTAATCACATTTTTTTCTTCTCCTGATGTTGCCATTGTGTCCAGTATTCTTGTTAAAGTGAAGAGAAATTGTGGTGGGGGGTGACGGGGGAGGGATGTAGGCGTCAGAGGACGGAATCCCATCTTTATGAAATTTTCGAAAACGGTAGGTCGGAGTTCAGATTTTTCTTTTCTTGCAATGCTGCCTCTGTCCAGTATTATTGCTAAATACATTACTGCATAAATATTTGTATTTCAGCTTGAAGATATGGTTAAAATTTCCAAAACCGGGTCGTACAGAGCAAAGATTTTCACCGTATTTGCCCCTCCCCCCTCCCGGGATGTTGCCACTCTTCTGCATTGTTAAATATCCCCCATCCCAAAAGGTTTTTGCATTTCAGCTTGATAAGGGAAGGGTAAATTCCAGAAAACTGAAGTGACAAAGTTGGAAAATTCATGCACAGTGTTCAAAAGTGTTATCCTCAAAAGTTACACTATTTATCTAAAATAGTTGCAGCTTTGATATTATGCACTCATTGTCCTCAGGCTGAAAGTTTTTTCAGCATGCTAGAAGAAATTATTGTTATCAGAAGGAATGAAAAAAAGAAAAGAAAGAAATTCAACAATAAAGAGAGAAAGATAGCAGAAAAAAAAATTTAGCAATGGATGCTGCGGGGAACAATGCATACGGCACAAAGCTTTTATTCAAAGGTTTCCAACGGTTGTATCCGGTGTGGGCCTGATTCTATAGAAGACACATTCTTATTCAATCAGTATGTGTATCTCTCGCCTGTGTGTAACTCGCTCAAAATGTCGAAAAGAAAGTGTTTGTGTCTTTCGGATAAAGTGAAACTCTTAGATGATATTAATAAAGGAATGAAGAAGGAAGATGTGGCTCTAAAGTATGATATAGCAGCAAGCAGTGTGTCAACAATTTTACAAAATCGTTCTGCAGTCATTTGACACAAAAACAGTATGAATGTGAATAGCAAAAGATTTAAACAATGTTCATATGAAGACGTCGATGCCAGTGTTTTAAAATGGGTAAGGATGATTCGAGATAAAAATGTGCCTCTCTCCGGTCCAATGGTCCAACAAAAAGCCATCGATTTTGCTCAGGATTTAGGACACTCAAAGTTCCAAGCCAGCGTTGGATGGCTAGATAAATTTAAAAAGAGACACATAATTTTGTATAAAACTGTATCGGGAGAAAGTGCAGATGTTTCAGAAGAATTGTGTGACAAATGTAAAAAAGAAGCTGGAAAACTTTTGGAAGAATATGGTGTAGAAGACATCTTCAATGCAGATGAAACAGGATTATTTTTTAAGTGTCTACCGAATAAAACCTTAACATTTCAAGACAAGTGCTTCGGAGGGAAACATAGCAAGCAAAGAATAACTGTTTTGTTATGTGCGAATATGACTGGTGATGGAAAATTAAAACCATTAGTAATCGGGAAAAGTCAAAACCCCAGATGCTTCAAAGGTACGAATTCTTTAGAAGTGGACTATGAATTCAATAAAAAGAGAAGTCATGGACGACTTCGGAGATTTTTGAAAAGTGGCTATTAAAATGGGATAAACAATTGAGAAAACAACATTGCAAAATTGCATTGCTTATAGACAACTGCCCTGCACATCCACCAGACTGTTCCTCAAAATGCAGATTGAGGAACATAAAAGTTAGTTTTTTTTCCTGCCAATATAACTTCGAAACTTCAGCCATTAGACCAAGGCAAAATTAAAAATCTTAAAAGGGCATTATCGAAAAAGGATCCTGCAGAAAGTTATTCTTGCCTTAAAGAATAGCCAGTGTATAGATAATGTTATAAATTTGAGAATCTCCATATCAGAGATGATGAAAGCTTGGCAGTGTGATGTGACTTCATCCACTTTACAAAACTGTTTTGTTAAAGCCGGCTTCAGAAGTGATGCTGAATCCAATACAATGAGACTGGCAGATTTAAAGGGAAAATGGCAGTATCTGAAAGACATGGGAGCTGTTGAAGAAGGCACAAAGCTCTCTAATTTTCTTAACGTTGATGAAGACATTGTGGTCGCTGAATATCCTATGGAGCTGACATCTTGCAAAATGTTAGGAAATGTAGTGAAGAAACTACAGTGAGTGATGAAGATAATAATGAAGAGGCTATTAAAAAACCTTCATAAGAAGAAATGCTAAAAGCATTTGATACAATACGAAGGGGATTACAGTTTCAAGAAAGTTTTGCAGATGAAGAGTTCCAATCTTTACAAAAATGTGAAAATTTTTATGAACAATGCGTTTTTTTTATAATAAACCTGTACAAAGCAGTATTACAGACTTTTTTACAGTTCAGGATATGTGCTAAAGACCATAAAGAGGAGACATAAGTTTCAGTCTTTGGTTGCTTCTTGTTTTTTCAATTTCAGTTACTAATTTCTATTTACCGAATTTTCTTTATAACGAAGTTTTTAGGTGGAACGATGGGACTTCGTTAAATAGAGATTCGACTGTATTTCACTAGGGTCCTTGTTTGTTGTAACGTTTTGTTGTGGTGCGTATTTCTTTTTCACAAAGAGATACATCGTTTCATAAAAAAAGTATGTATGCCGCACAATAATACTAATTACTATACTGACAAGGCTCTTGCCAATGTTGGCAGGTATGTATTATAAATGTGCAGAAATTCGACTGGACTAATAGCAAACATTGTCTTTTGGAGAAAGCTGAAATTCTTGTAATTCTTCCTTTTCTTTGAAACCATTTGATATTTCAAAAAGGCTATTTGTGCCAGTGGAAAAAGACCATAATGAAAAAAAAAAACTTTATCAGGAAATCAGTGTTTCTATGTGTGTTTTTCAGACATAATTACTATATCAGATGGGTAGCAGTGCTCTTTGTAATATTTCATGTTCTGTAGGTACTCCCCCCCCCCTCACTAGAAAACATTTATAAATACTCATGTATTTTATTACATTAATTTTGCATCCTTGTACAGCTTGTTTTGCACACAAAAATGTAATATCATATGAATGAAACAAATAGTTTTGTGTGGTATGTGTGTGCGAAACAAAAATTTGTAATTGACGTATGATACCATTGCTGTCCTCTTCAAGTTAAGAACCAGAGATAAGATGTAAATTTGCAGTCTGGATATATTTAGGAGACCAAAAGTGATGGATATTTTGAGGATTTCTTACCAACCTGATAAAATTAGTTATTCATGCTTTTTGGCTATATAAAGACAATTTCAGTTCCTCTGAACACCTTAATATAATTTTCTTTATGAGGACTGTGGTAAATTATTTAATTTCTAGTACTTCAAATGCTACAACTTTATAGGCATCATTCTGGTACAAATGATGTAAATGTGTAGCTCTTCTTACCTCAAATGTTGAGTATCAAAATTTAACTGATAAAAATTATATATAAAATCATACTATGTGCTGTTTCATTTAATCATATTATGTAAGAAAGGTATATAATACTTTGTTGCAGCATGCATGTTTGGACAAGTGTTGTGCACAGTAAATATTAGTATTTTAAAAATATTGAATTTGCATACTAAAACTTCTTGATTTTATTAGGACCATTTTGAAGAGCTGTCAGAAACTAGTAATAACAAACCTCTCATGAAAGAGAGACATGACAGATGGGAGAAGGAAAGACCACAAAGGCCAGACAGTCGTGATTCACGCACAAGTCGAGAGTCATTGAAGGAAGAAAGGTATGTTGCACCAGTGTCTTGAGTGTTATACAGGATCTATGTGTATAATTGTGTGCGTTTTGTGCAAATGAAGCTGTATAAAACATATTTTTCTAATGATTTTATGTTGTTTTCAGGCACTCCTCAGAATGGCATGAGAATCAAAGTTCCCATAATGTACAGCCCGAGAGAGAACACAGCTTTTCTTCTAGAGAAGAAAAGAAAGAAAAGGCTGTGAGCATCAATTGGGGAGACACACCCTACCCAATGGAATCAAAAAGTAATTTTTTTTTTGCGATATGTAAAGATTAAAGCTCTTGGCATTATGTTATGCAGTGATTCATTTGTGCTTTGGTGCTGAAGAATAGATGCATGTCATCTTGTAGTAGAAATGAAATATACTTGACTTTTTGTGATATGACAATTCTAACAAAAAGTAGTATTGCAATGTAATAGATATACAGAAATGGCAAATACTATGGATCTTTCATAGTTTCTACGGATATCATATTCAAACTACAGGCTTGAGAGAAGATGTGAAAAACTATGGATTTTTCCAAAATCTCAGGATCTTTCCGGAAAACTTAAATTTTTTGGAAAAAAAACTGTACCATATGTACTCGTGTATAGGTTGACCCCCGATATTTATATGAATACCTGCAGTTTTTGTATATCTAGTGTATAAGTAAACTCCCCATTTATTTTATGTGAATATCTGATTTTTTTTTTGTACGTCTTGTGTATATATAGGTCCTTCCTACCACATTTTTTTCTGTAGGCATATTTAAAGCTTAAAACTCTTTTTTTAAATTCTGTTTAAGAGTGGGAAGTCGCATGGCCACTGTGTTTTGAGAACACCCAATTATACTCCAGGCAAACTTAACCTGGTTATGGATAATTTTTATCCTATTGTTGAAGGATATGCTGTAAAAAATAAAATGCTGAGTTCAAATAATTGTTTTTTGAACTTAGCATTCTATTTTTTTTTTTTCAAGCATAGTCAAATGTAGTGATTTTTGCTGTAACGTTACGAAGCCGTCACATGGCAAGCAAGTGAAATGTTGCCATGGCGATCATTCTGTATGATCACGTGACGTTGTACTTCGCTTGTTGTGGGATGGCGTAACATCTATTAACTTTTGGGAAAACCTTAACCGAGTCCTAAACTAACAAACTGTCAGAGGTAGATTCGATTCTACGGTTTTTTGGTTTGTTTTTCTTGTTGTTAAGGTGAAAGTTGATTAGTTGTGGTGTGACATGAATCGCTGTAGTTATGAAGCGTGCTTCAGTGGCCTGCAGTTCTAGTGGTGCAAAAAAAAAATATATATATATATATATTAAAAATTTGCAGCAGTACAAGGAATGTTATTCATTCGAATTTCCATGTTTACAGCGGTCGTGTGTTTCTGTCAATCACATGTTTTGTAGCGTATGCAATTGTAATTTTTCGGTGGCTCATTGTGGACGGGATGATTGCCGGAGGCATGTAATTTCGAAAAAACATGAACGATATGGTTTATTGAAAGATTCCCCTCCCATCCAGATTAAAATGTTGCTAAAAATGTAGCAGTGTACTTTGGGAAATAAACATGCTACCCTGCAAATTTTAATGTGGGAACTTGGCTTGACTCTACTACGCAGAAACTACGAGCGCCACACATATAGGCTACTGATGCATGGTTCGTATGCATCCTAGAAATCCTGGAATTCTATTTTGTCCTGGAAATGACCTAAAATTCTGTTACATGTCCTGGAATTTTATCCCATTCTTGCCTTTTTGTCCCTGCGCGATGTTTTGTAGTTGAGGATTTTTCTACTGACATATCTTATGTCCGACAAATTTTCCTCCCCACCCCCTGCAAAATGCGGGGTGGGGTGGGTAAGAGAACTGAAGCAGAATTATTAGCATCTTTTGGTGTCGTGATTATGTTATCACTTTGTCCGACCGGGAAGACCATATCTCTGCAATTATTCGTTCAATTTGTAAAATTCTTTATGTATTGGGAAAATGTGAGAATGATGATCCATTTGTTCCGTTCTTTTTTCTGATGCACAACTTCACCGCTAGTGGGTGGAGATAAAGATCGTATTGAATTTAAAATGCATTTTATTTTCATACATTTGCTTCTAAATATCCAATTGAAAAAATTCTTCCTTTCGAAAAACATTTATATCGAAGACTATTTTACTAGTGTGCTGTTTTCAAATAATGCATACATTTTCCGCTAGGGGCGTAACAGTAAATCGCGATTTCCCCATATCTCCGCTTCTAAAAGTCCGATTCGAAAAATTCGTCCTGCGTTGGATGCAGGTCTTGAGGGAAAATGTTTTGCATATAATTTCTCACTTTTGGTAAAGAATGGTTTGCCTGCCAGGGGCGTAAGTGTTTATTTTTGCTTCTGATGTATTTGCAATAAAATCTAAACTCGATTGAAAAAATTCCTCCGTGGACTGATACTGTTCACCTCCAAAAACATTTTGAGGATACCTCCTGCTTAAATACTGCATAATTTTCCCACCAGGGGTGTACACATCATTTTATTTTTATCCATATCTCTGTTTCAAGGAGTAGAATTTGAAAAACTCTGTCTTTGTTGGAGAACATTTTTGGTGCGAAATGTTTCTCATATTATTTCGTAACGCACAAGTAGTGCTCCACTAGAGGATGTAAGTTCACGTTTCCGTTTACAGCAGTATCTACGGGATTAATAACCTGATTGAAAAATATTCTCTTTCGACCAAATACTATTAACTATGAAAACTCCTTGTACGTATCTTCTTCCCAAAATAATGCATAATTTTGCCACTAGGGGCGCAAATAGTTAATCTATTTTTCTCAATATCTGTACTTCTAAATGTCGGATTTAAAAAATTCTTTTAACAACAGATACCATTTACCTTATGGAACACTTTAGGTTTGAGGAGGTTTGTGGTTCACAATTCTGCCGCTGGGTGGTAGTGTTTACGAGCTTCCATTTGGCCTGTCTCTGCCTCTAAAAACTCTATTGAGAATTTTTTTTTTTTTTTACTGTATGCCATTCGCTATAATAAGATATTTGCTATAATAAAGATTTTCAACTTCTCCCTTGTGCAAAATTCTTCTGCTAAAAGTTATACAGTTATATATGTTTCCTTCTCTATCTCTTCTTTTAATTGTTTGATTTGAAAATAATTTTGTCTCTAATACCTTTCCTTCTGCTATGCAAAATATTTTTTGCGCCATTTAATTTTCGTAGCATACTTTTTAGCCACTGGTGGAGTAAGTAGCCGTTTTTTTTTTTTTTTTTTTTGTGGTTATTTTGACCTTTACTGAAATTTGCTAATGAATGCTTTATATAAAAGTTTGCCATAAAATTAGATTGCTTTCTAATATCAGAAACTTAAATCTAGTTGTTTCTTAGTATTTTCTGAGCAAAATTGCATCTTCTATAATTAGTTTTCTAATCATGCCCAGTCAAATTGCCTTGATCACTTATGAATGCAGTTGTACACAGCCCTTGGATTTAAGGTTTTCCCGTTATTCTCTTTCATTTCATGTTGGAAATTTTTGTGCATAACTTGGTTTGCTGGCCAGTACAAATTTAAAACATAGCTACAGCAACCATATTATGTTGAAAATTCCTTCCCTAAAATGTAACACAAATACTTGCTCCCATGATTATGTGTTTAAGAAATAACAATCCCTTTGTTTCTTTGAAAAAGTTCCAAATATTTCACATTTCCTTACCCTTAAATTTCCAATGTAAGCATTATTTCAAAGTAATTAAATATAAATGGTATTTTATGTATTGACTGGTATATGAAATCATTTTTAGAGTAATACCACGTACAGTACCTATGTATTTTTGAGTTTTATGTTCTTTTTTATTCTGTCATTTGCTTCAATAATTGAACTGAAGCCAAAGTTGAAAAATAAGTTTCTCAAAATCAGTATAGTATAGTATACAAAAGTTTAGTAGATATTAAAAACTGGTCACATTTTCAGTGAGTTTTTTGGTATTTCAGTATTTATAAAATGATTCTAAGTTTCTGATTAGCTGCAGCAGACATCATTTTTAATATTCTGTATTAAGTTTGCCCAAGCATGTAGGTATTTGTTGTCGTAGGTTACAGGTTGAACAGACCTATGGTGGTTTCACTATAGTTTAAGTATGAGCGTTTGGATCGTATGTCCTGGGGGGAAAAATTCCAAAAGTCTTGGAATTTTGTGATTGAAAAAGCTTATGAACCATGCTGATGACTTCCTTCAGATGTTGGCTGGCATCTCTGGATATAATAAGGTGTTTTGTTATGTAGTTTACTGAATACGATGTTGTATGACAGCAAATATGTCAGGGTTCCCACGGTCCTTAAAAGTAGTTTTTTTTTTTTTTGAGGTGCTTAAAAGTCCTTATTTTTTTGCTAAAAATGGCAAAAACTACTTATTTTTCTAACTTGCTGTGTGGAATCTAGAAGTTACGATGTAGTGCATAGGACTTCTGCTGCAGGTTGGTTGTATTTGTGATGTCATCTGAAATCCGACTGGAGAGCACAAGATATCGGTTGTACCATGAGAAAATTAAGTGCGAAATTGAAGTCTTCAAGATGCAATTTTGACTTTCGTTTTGCAGTTTAAACTGTGAGATAATTATGTGCAAAATTCAAATCTTGAACTCATAGCTTTAACTGCTGTTGTACAATTTACATATACTTTTTATTGCATGTTATTTCCCCCTCAGATAGAAAAACTGATTTGACTAGTAGAATTGCCTTTAAATTGCATAAATTCTCATTTATTACATCCACAAACTTTGTATTTATATATAATTCCATAGTGTCACACAAAATTGCGGGACATAGGTAAGTCATACGAACTTGGGAAATGGCTCATTTTAGAAGATCTTGCTTGATCCCAAGAATTGGAGAGGAGAGGAGGGGGGGTATTTTTTTCTTCTAAATTTAATCAGCTGATTGCTGTACGTGTCACAATACTCTGACTTTGTGATTGCAACACGGGGTACACAGGCATTCATACGACCTTGGGAGATGATGCCAGCGAGCAAGGAGCAGATTGGCTATTATCAAGGACAAATTGGCTGCACGTGCTTCCTGCTACTGCTATTCAACTGTAAACTGTGCTACAGTGAGGACAAAAACAGAGTTCTGTTATTAGAAGACCACCCAAACGAGCATGTTTCTCGTAATGTACATTTATTTATCATTGCCAAGAAATCTGAATTAAAACACTTTTTAAATCTGACTGACTAGAAAAAAAGACCTGTGATTCGATCATCAAAGCAAACTAAAGTGAAAACTGAACCAAAACTAAAATGCAAAAAAAAAAAAAAAAAAAAACTCAAACCAAAACTACACAAGGCTAATTTAATTTAATTCAGCTGTTACATCATGGCCTATCCAAAAATACAACTCATATTAAAAAAAAAAAAAAATCAGCTATGATTGCATGATTGCCCCATCCTGAAATTTTGCACAGGTGCTTACTTTTTTTTTAAACACACACACACACACACACACACACACACACACATATATATATATATCATCATCATCATCATTGTCAACCAGTATCAATCCACTGCTGGACGAAGGTCTCCCCAAGTTTCCTCCACAACGGTCTGTCTTGTGCCAGTCTCCTCCATGTCACACCCGCATACTTTCGAATTTCATCCACCCATCTTCCATGTGGTCTTCTTCTTGGTCTTTTCCTGTCCCTTGGAATCCAATCTAAAATTTCGGCTGTCCATCGATGGTCTGTTCTTCTGGCAGTTTGTCCAGCCCATTGCCATTTCAGGGATTTAACTCTGATCATGATGTCTTCCACTCTTGTCATTTTTCGGATCCATGTGTTCCTCTTCTTATCTCTCCTGGTTACACCAAGCATGCACCTCTCCATGCTTCCTTTGAGTTGTCTGCAGCCTTTGTATGTCTCTTTTAGCTAAGGTCCACGTCTCTGCACCATACGTAAGCACTGGAAGGATGCATTGATCAAACATTTTTCTTTTAAGACATAATGGCATATTGCTCTTGAAAATTATGCTGTTTCTTCCAAAAGCTCTCCAGGCAAAATTTGTACGCCGATTAATTTCTTCACCAATGTGACCCTCACTTGATATCTGCTGTCCAAGATAAACGTACGTGTCTGTTATCTCCAGCTTTTCTCCATCAATCGATAATCTTCATTTCAGCATTGAACATCACGTTTGTCTTCTGAAAGTTCATTTTTAATCCCACTTCTTTACTCTTGTCAGCAAGTTCCTGGATCATACTCTGTAGCTCTGATGGGGTAGTTGCAAAAATGACTATGTCATCAGCAAAACGAAGGTGGGTTTAGATAATCTCCATTAATCTTTATGCCTTTGTTTTCCCAGTTCAGTGATTGAAAGACATTTTCCAATGTGGCATTAAAGAGCTTCGGAGATATGGTGTCACCTTGTCTCACTCTTTTTCCAATTTTCACGTGTGTTGTATTTTCAAATAGCAGAATCTTTGCACTTGCATTTTCATAGATGTTATTAATAATATTAATGTATGCATCTTCAATACCGCAGGATTTCAGAGCCATTGCAACTGCTGATGGTTTCACCGAATCAAAGGCTTTTTCATAATCGATAAAAGCCATGCACATTGGAAGTTCATATTCCCTCGTTCTTTCAATTAGTTCTCTCAGTATGTGGATATGATCTATTGTGCTGTAGCCACTCCTGAATCCAGCTTGTTCTCTCGGTTGAGCCATGTCCAGTGTTACCTTCAAGCGGTGTGAAAGAACTTTAGTGAAGATTTTGTAAACCACTGATAGGAGGCTGATAGGTCTGTAGTTCCTGAGATCCTCAATGTCACCTTTTTTATGTAGCAAGATCATTGTAGCGTTGTTCCAATCCTCAGGAATTTTCCCTTCATTAAAGCATCGAGTGAAAATTTGGGCGAGTACTGTTTCGATTTCTCCATTTGCTTCTTGTATGATGTCTACAGTAATTCCATCTTCTCCTGGAGCTTTTCCCCGCTTCATGTTCTTGATTGCATGTGCAACTTCTGCTGGAAGGACTGGAAGAACTCTGGTACCTTTCATGATGCCTGGAGTACATGTATCATCCCTTTCATATAATTTGGAGTAGAAATCTTTCACTCTTGTCAAAATTTCGCCTCTATTTCTTGTTACAGAACCATCTTCTTTTCTCAGTGCCATAATCTGTTTTTTTCCCCTTACTGAGATGTCCCTTTGCTATCTTTAGGCTTTGGTTGTTTTCAATTGCTTTCCTCACTAGTTCACAGTTCAATTTCCTTACGTCTTCAGTGATACTTTTTCGTACTGTCTTGCATAGCTCTATATATTCCACTTTGGAAGTCACATCATCTTTAGTTGTCCTCATCTCTCTTCTTTTTTGCATCAACATTTTGGTTTTTCCTGATAATTTGTTCACATGCAATTTGTTCTTAGACCCAGGTAATTTTGTTGCTGTTTCCATAAGAGCTTTGGTTACTTTTCTGTTAACTTCAGAAATATCCACTTCTTCCGATGTTAGGCCTTCTAAAGCAGAGAATCTGTTCTTCAGTTCCAATTTGAAGGTATTATGGTGTTTTTTAAGGTTGGTTATGTCACTACATTTTGTTTGTCTTATGAGCTTGCTACGTTCGAGTTTAGTGTTGAGGTGCATCTTACATCTCACCAATCTATGGTCACTGCCTGTGTTGAACTTGTTCAGCACACTGCAGTCTTCTATGACGAATTTTTTGTTACACATAATAAAATCAATTTCACTTGTCGTCCCATTTGGATGTCTCCATGTCCATTTCCTGTGTGGCTTTTTCTTGAAGAAGGAGTTCAAGA
This sequence comes from Macrothele yani, assembly GCA_039090855.1. Lineage (NCBI taxonomy): Eukaryota > Metazoa > Arthropoda > Arachnida > Araneae > Macrothelidae > Macrothele > Macrothele yani. The sequence goes on along the minus strand of CM077013.1, from coordinate 121,565,448 downwards.
TGAAAAACCCTTCTGCCTCTGCAAACTCTACGAGAGTATTTCCACGCTGGTTTCTGTTGCCGTGACCGAATTTACCTACTGAAGTTTCATTCTGTTGCCGTTGCCCTATTTTTGCATTGAAATCTCCCATAATTATCTTCAAGTGCTGCTTACCTTTATTATTTAGATCACGAATTTCCTCATAAAATTCTTCAATTTCTTCTTCAGCATGACTTGTGGTGGGTGCATAAGTTTGAATAATCTGAGCCTGGTATCTTCTCGAGAGTTGGATAACGAGTCGTGCAGCTCTGTCAGAGGAACTTTCAACTTCTACAACTTTATCCTTCAGTTTCTTGTTTATTATAAAACCAACACCACTAGTTCTGCCAGTATCTGTCCCACGATAGTAGAAGAGATGTCCACTTTTCAGTTCAATGAGATCTTCTCCTTTTCTCCTTACCTCACTTAGCCCGACGATGTCCCACTTGATCCTTTGTAGTTCCTCTTCCAATTCAAGAAGCCTTGAATCAGAAGATAGGGAGCGTCCGTTATACGTAGCCAAGGTCAGCATCAGATGGCAGCCTAGTCCGGTCCTCCGGGGATTCTTAGCACCCTCTGCCTTCATGTCGCACTGGCTGCTGCCTTGGCCAGGTACATTTCAGCTGCCGGAGACTGAGGGCCAAGATTTAAGTTGTGGAGTCATTTTGGAGGGGTTTGGCCATAACTCACCACGCTGGCCAAGCGGGTTGGTGAGTGTGGGATAGCATTTCCTCTAATCCCGATGGTATAGTTATACAGCTATTGGCGGTCGTCAGAGCCCCTTTAGGGGGAACAGGATGTACCACGAGAAGGTGGGGTTGACATTTGTCAAGGAGAGGCTGTGATGTTACGCATCACCTGACCTTACATTCCATATATATATATATATATATATATATATATATATATATATATATTCGAAAATTTTCAAAAAACATTTTTTTTTTTTGGAAAAGATTTTTTTCTCTCAATATAGTCATAATGCATATCATAAGAAAGCTCCTAAAATGAGCCCAAAATGGGCAAATCTCAAATATGTTTTGAGATATTTACATTAATATAAAGTGTGACTGTGGAAAAACTCCAAGGTAAATAGCCTATTTGTGGCAGTGTTACAAGATGCTATTCTATCCTAATGGTAGGTGCCATCCCGGTGGCGCAGTGTTCTAAGCGATGGCCACTGATCATTAGTCCGAACGGGGTCTGGGTTCAAATCCCGGTGAGGCATGGATGTTGTGTTTGTCTTACGGCACTGGCTCTCTCCCTTCCCTGGAACCAGTGACCCTAAATCAGGGACGGGCGACTGCTTATAGCCCATTGAGTTGCTCACGGTGGTCGTTAAACCTCCAATAAAAAAATAATAATAATGGTAGGTTTTGTACATTCTTCTTCTAGGAACTCAGTTTTCATTTAGACATGATTTCCAAAAATAGTGCTGAACATTTTAGTTGATGCATCATCCTGGAATTGTTTCATATTAGTTCTGCTAGATGTGTAACAAGCATATGATGTCTTGCTTGAAAAAGGAATATTGGAATTTTTTAGTAATATATATATTTTATACACAGTGCTTAGATTTTGAAATTTTAGACTCTTAGTTGTCATTTGTGGTGAAATTACTTTCTGAAAAAATGCTGAATTTTGTTTGTTTTTCCCCGTGGAAACTGTTTACATCTGTCACCAATTAAAACACTGATCAGTTATTTCATTTCATTCCAGGGCGTGAATATCACCATCATCCTGCACCTATTACTCCTAAGCAGTTTGAGAGCATTGCACCACCAAGGAAAAATCTGACAACTCTGAAAAGATCTACAGCAAATTCTGCTTCACAGAATGCGTCTGACAGTAAATCTGATTTATCCAAAGAGGACAGTAATAAACAGACTGAAATGGAAGTGAATGTGAAAAAGGAAAAGGAAATTAAAGAAGAGAAAAATGAAAAGCTTAGGAATGAAAGCTCTACCAAAGAAAGTGAGAAAAAAACTGATGAGAAAATTGATTTGACGAACATTGAAAAATTGTCGGTTGGCCGAGAAATCCACAAAGAACATGATACAGAGCCTGTGATTGATTCATTCAAAAAGATTCTGCTGTAAGCAGTGAGGAGAAAGATAAATTTGGAAGAGAAACAAGGGACATTAAAGACAAACATGAGCACATGAGAAATGAACAGGGTCGTGATAGAAGAAAAGAAGGTAGAGACAGGACTGGTGGTAACTCCCGTTCTAGAGGAGGTAATGCACCTGTAGCAGGAAGTGGGACTTCTGTTGGAAATGGAGTTTCAACAAGATTTGACTCTGTTCGAGGACGTGGTTCTCGTGGCTCTGGTGGGTATGGTGGTCAAGGGTCTGGGTTTCGTGGCCGAAGTAGGGAGTATAGAAGAAGTAGCACCAAAGTGGAGAGAGGCCCACGATTTGAACGTCAGAGGGAACGAGATAAAGATAAGTTTGACCGAAAAGATAAGCATACAGATGACAGCTCGTGCTCCGAAGTAGAGGATGGGAAGTTGGGACATTTGCGACAGAAGGATGAAGACAGTGAAGTTTCTGTTGATGAAGCCAGTGCCTCAACTACTGAAAGTGCACAAGCAGAAAAGTACCAAGGAATCGATGCATCGCACGATGAAGAGAAAAACTTAAATGCTGTGTTGAGCAATTCTTTGAAAGAAGATGTTTCTAGGAGTGAAAAATTTCAAAAAGATAAAAGGGATCTTCCTAAAAGAGAGAACAAGTCATATGAATTTGAAAGGTCTAAAGAGGAGAAAGGTGGTTTTGCTCCTCGGGGTGAACCTTCTAGACGAGGAAGGGGTAGTAGCACTGTGTTCAGGAACTCTCGTGGAGGTCCTAGATATGGACCTAGCAATTACGGTCCTCCCCCATCTAAAGCAGCATTTGGTTCAGGAAAGCCTGAAAAACTGGAAGAGCAAAAAAATGAGGAATTGTGTAAAGATATATCTGAAGAATGTAAAACTAATGCTCAGCAGCTGCAGCTTTCAAATACCGTGATGAATAGAGACTCTAATAAATCTCATTCCTTGGAACGCCATCAGCAAAGGCGACCAACTCGTTTTGAGCACCTCCCACCTAGGTTTCAGAAAAGGCAAGCCCGTCGGTATGATAACTTTGATCATTCTCTCAGAGGAAAAGGAAGAGGTCGAAGCAGTGGATATCAAGGTGGTGGCAATCTCCTAGCAAATAAATTGAGTCAGGCAAAAGAAAATCTGTCTGACGTTGCTAATGAAGAATGGGAAACTGCTTCAGAGAGCAGTGATGTTGCTGAAAGGAGAGACAGACGTGATGAACAAAAAGATGAACACAAAAGGAAAGAATCTAAAGAAAAGGGGAATTCTTCCTCTAGGAAAAGTTTTTCAAGTCAGCGGCCTATGAATGAAAGCAATCAGACTCGTCGGACTACAACTGAATCTCGTCGTGGTGGTCACAACTCTGACCGCAACAGGCAGAGAGATGCGTATGGACGTGATAACCGCAGCAGAGATTCTGGACGTGGTAGGCCTACAATTGGTGGAAACTACAACACTGGAAATGGTGGTCCGCCTGGTAGTGACAGGCGGCTGATGTCAAACAATGGGAACAGCTCAAGGCCATCTAGTACTACTGGACAACCTGGTAGTATTGGAAGCAGGAATACTAGAGGTGGACACCCATCAACAAAGACAAGTTCCTTCCCTCCAAAAAATGAAGGGACTGCTGCAGTCTACAGGGTTGATGAAATAAAATTACAAGACCCCAACAGTGTTCAAGCCGCAATTAATGACCTGAATAATCGGTGAGTTAAAAAGTTGGTTCATTGTAGTAATATATATGAGGGATTGTTTGACGATTTTTCTCTTATTAATAATATTGCTTATTTTACTTTTAGAAATGCTAATTCCATGATTTTCACAGCATTTTTTAAATTACAGAATGAAAATATACACTGAGTGGGCACTTTATTATGACCACCTGACAGTTTTAAGCAAATTGAATATACACTGAGTGGGCACTTTATTATGACCACCTGACAGTTTTAAGCAAATTGAATATACACTGAGTGGCCACTTTATTATGACCTCGCCCCCTGGCTGCACGCTGTTGGCACCAGAGGGTGAGGCTAGTATAAAAAGGGAAAGCTTAGTGCTTGAGACAGTAGTAGAAGTGATTTTTTTGTGACTAGATGGGTAAAAAATGTGATTTGACAGACTTTCAACGTGGGATGATTGTAGGAGCTCGGAGCCATTGAGCGAGTATCCCCGAAACCGCCGCATTCGTGAAATGTTCCAGAGCAGCTGTTGTTAAAGTGTTTAAAGACTGGACTGTCAGCCAAAAAACTGGGTCTCTACGTGCAACGTGTAATAGTCATCGACTAGTTACTGCTCGGGCGAAACGGACTGTCCAGACTGGTAACAGACAACAGAAGGGCAACAGTGCAGCAAATTACAGACCATCTTAATCAAGGATCCCCTTAAATGATCTCTGCAAGCACTGTTCGCCGTATATTGCATCAGATGCGATATGGCAGCCGAAGGCCTGTTCGAACACCTTTGCTGTCTGCAGTTAACAAGAGAAAATGTCTCCAGTTCACACAGGAGCACAAGGATTGGACAGTCTACAATTGGAAACAAATTATGCGGTCTGATGAATCACGTTTTCAGTTGCACCATGCCGATGGCCGAGTGAGAATTTGGCGGAAACAGCACAAAAGCATGAACCCCAAATGCATTGCGACAACCCTTCAAGCTGGTGGAGGCAACATTATAGTTTGAGGAAAGTTTTCCTGCCATGCTTTGGGCCCTTTAATTCGTGTTGATCAACGTCTGACTGGCACATCATATCTAAACATCGTTGCAGACCAAGCGCATCCTGTCATGTGGATGGTTTATCCCAATGGCGATGGCTACTTTCAACAAGTTAATGCGTCCTGCCATAGTGCTCGTATTGTACAGGATTGGTTTCAGGAACATGCCGGTGAGTTTACTTTGCTTAGGGGACCCCCACAATCTCCAGATCTGAACCCCATTGAGAATTTGTGGGATTAAGTTAAACGAGCCATCAGACAGCTGTATCCACAACCCTGCAATCTCATACTCCTGGAAAGTGCTATTCATCAAGCATGGTCTCAGATTCTACAAACCACCTATCAGCATCTCGTGGAGTCCATGCCACGAAGAATCGACACAGTATTAAAGGCAAAAGGTGACCCAACGAAGTACTGAGGCGGTGGTCATAATAAAGTGGCCACTCAGTGTATTTCTCCTTGTGAAGAGCAAAAACATAACTTCTATCCACAGCTTGTTTATATGCACCATTTTCTTAGCATATATATGATATTTAACAGCGGCAGATGGGTTTTTTTTGGTTCATCTAACATGCTGTTGCCAGTTTCAATTCTTTGAGCTCCTTTTCTTTTCTGTAATTTCTCATTAAAAATGCTCTTAAAAATGTGTGAACATCCTCCGTAGATTGGTTATTAGATAAGTTCTGAAATGGTCCCATCTCGACTTCCTAACCACTTGTAAGACATACGGCTTGATCCCAAAGTTCCTTAAACTTAAGACGTCAGTAAAAGGATCATGGTTCGAGAAGAAAAAGAATTTTTTTTTTCGTCAGACTTCAAAGATAGTGAACCTGAGAATAAAGGACGTCATGTCATTAGAAATGAGGTGCTATAACCTATATATGAAGTTCTATAGCCATTGTGACCCTATTACCGTCAACAACCTTACCCTCCGGGTGGAAATGTTAATCGAAAGACTCCAGTCTTCCTTTTCATCCAGACACAGCAAGAAACTAGATTACCCGAAGTCTTCCCAGACTCCTAAACCTAATGATTTCACCATTCCCTTCGTCAATATCTCTAACCGAACACTCACTCGAGAGGAAACTAGTTTTGGAACTTGAACCAAAGTTCTGCTTCCGATCGAAACCGAACCCAAAAAGCATAGTTTCTGAGTTTGAGACCATAATATTGGGAATTCCAGAAGACAACAAAAACGAACTACACCAACTGTGTTGCTCTAGATTAAAATTGTGGTACAATCGGAAGCAATCGTTTAATAATTTCAAAATTCCAAGGACGATTTCCAACCTTAGAAATGACCACTTCATAATGATGACATACATACATATCACTAAGCTGTTTTCTGAGACTCAAAGGTTAGCTTCAAAAAGAAATAGAAACTACCAGGTAGTTTTTACTTACTTTTGCCGTATCAAACTTCTCCATTTACAGCGATCTTGACATACAACTCAGGCTTCACTGACATCCATTATACGCCGTAAACAAGATCTTCTATGCTTCATACTCATAATATTTTTCTCATGCAGACACTCCTGAATCTGATCCTCCCATGACTTCCTTGGCCTTCCTCTGCCTTTCTTTCCTGCCACTTCGGCTAAACAAGTTTTCTTAGTAAGCATCTCATCACTCATTCTTTCAACATAGCCAAACCACCGAAGCATATTAGTCTCCACCTTGCTAACAACATTTTGCTTCACATCACACAACTGCAACACATCTTCATTGCTCATACAATCAGAAAGAGTGTTGCCCCCCCCCTCCCGTAAGTAACATTTCTCCAGCACACAAACGACTTTTATGTTTCTTCTGTAGTACCCAGGTTTCACTGCCATACATCAGAGTAGGAACAATTACACTCTCATACACTGCCATGCGAGACTCTCTTGAGAACCCATCATTCCTGTGAAAACCTCCCACAGCAGCCATGACTTTCAATGAAGAATTCACTTGCCTAATAATTTCACCATCCAATTTGTTCTCTCTGTCAAACATGCTTTCTAAATACACAGACTCGCACACCTGGTCAATCACTGTGCTGTTTACACTTACATTACATTCAGTGCTACCAGTTCCTCTCTCAAAAACCATAACTTTTAGTTTTTCCCTTATTTATACTCAACTTGAATTTCATGCAAACTTCGTACATCTGCGACAACATACTCTGCAACTCACTTTTGCTCTCTGCCATAAGGACAGTGTCATCAGCATGCAGTAAACTGCACACACGGATATCACGAAGACATAAACTAGTATTATCCGTTTTGACATCGCGCATGCACACATCCATAAATATATTAAACAGCCATGGCGACATTACACACCCTTGTCTGACTCCACCACTAATAGAAAACCATTTTGATAAAACACCATTCACTCGTACACATGCTCTACTGCCAGCATACATGGATTTTACACTATTAAGTAGATTCCCAGTAACACCATATTCATTCAATACCTTCCACAAAAGGGCCGTATTTATTCTGTCGTAAACTTTCTCTAAATCTATGAAGGCAGCAAGAACTCCCTTGTCAACAGCCAGATACTTTTCAATTACCATGCTTAATGCAAAAATTTGGTTAGCACAACCTTTACCAGGCATAAAACCACTCTGAACATACCACACTTTCTCTGATGTAAGACCCAGTACTTTTTCAATAACAACCTTACCAAACACTTTCCCTGGCACACTTAATGATAAAGCTAATACCACGATAGTTCTTGCAGTCAGTCTGATAACCATTTCCCTTATGCAAGGGAACAATGATAGCATCCTTCCAATACCGAAGGACCATTCCTAACTCCCGGCAAATTTCAGTTAACCAATCAATTACAGTCACCACCATATTTCAACATCTCTGCAGTTATGCCATCAACTCCCAGAGCCTTACCATTCTGGAGAAATTTTAGAGCTTTACACACTTCTCTTGAGCTCCCTCCTTTGCTTTCATCCTTCACTGTGTCATCATCTGCATCTGTCTCAGAACCATCTTTGCTTCCCTGATCTAATAACTCACAGAAGTATTCACCCCATCTTTCACTTTACTCATTGGGCTTTTATATCATTTCCCCAACCCTGTTCTTCACACAACTTAACATTTTGTTTCTCATATTTGTCCTGAGTCTCGTGTACTTCCAGAAAGACTTCCTATCTTTCCAAAAAGCCAGTTCATGCCTTTCCACCATCTCCTTCCTATCATTTGCCTTACTCTGGCGAACCAGCTTATCGGCTTCACACTTCTTACAGCGATATTCATCCACAGAAACTCTTACCTTGCAACATCCCCAAATAGGCTTTTTTCTTTCTCTTTACTGCCTCTTCAATCTCACTATTCCACCAAACATCACCTCTATTGTTACCCACTACTGTGGTACCACATACCTCTTCAGTAGCAGTGACCACACAGTTCTTAAAACATTCCCACTTCTTTTCTACATCCCTCTCGCAAGACTAGTTCCTTCAGTTGTTTTGAGTACGTCAGAATAACACTGATGATTTTCAGGGAGCCTTTCATCCTTTATTCTTTCCATCCTGGGCCTCTTCCTTTTCCTCCAACCAACATTCAGTTTCACTCGTGACACTACCAAGTTAATGATCAGAGCCAACATCCGCACCTCTCATCACACGAGTGTCAACAACTGTTTCAGATGCTGATCGTAGACAACAAAATCTATCACACTCTTTTGACCAGGAGGACAATTTTTCGAAGTATATGTGTGGATATACTTGTGGTTGAAAAATGTATTAGATACATACAAACCATTCTCAATGCAAAGTCCAAGTAATCTTTCACCATTATGGTGGACGTCAAGTAATTTTGATTCCTATACTTCCAATGGAAAAACTTCTTTACACATTTTCTGCACAATTAATGCGTTCCCAATGATGAAAAATTTGACCATCAATTAAAATAGCTTCATTTTATAATTTGAAATACTTAATATTTTCTAAAACATAACCATAATTATATTAAAAATCAATAACTTTTCCTTGGGTGGTGTTGAAACCAGAAAAAAGGTGACACAACCCGTACTTTGATGACGTCAGTAGACAAACAAATGTTGGATTGCTTAATTACACATTTTGGAAAATATTAAGTATTCAAAGTTATAAAATGAAGATATTTTAATAGATGTTCAAATTTTCATCCTTGGGAACGCATTAATTGTGAAGAAAATGTGTACAGAAGTTTTTCCATTGGAAGTATAGGAAGTGCAAAATTACTTGACGTCCACCTAATCATTCTGGGTAAGTTTAATGATCCATAATGACGACGCTAACGGACAAATCCGGCTAGATAGTGATAATGGACGCAGCGGATTGTAATAAACTAGAAGAATTTGTATTCGATTCTGGATCTATAATTTTACGAAGGAATCCTCTAAATTTTTGGATTGCACTGGTAAAAAGAGCTGCAAAGTTAACTGTTATTCCAGATGATCTCAAGAAATAAGCCAAATTGCCGTCTGGCCCTCAGATCCCAAAACGCTTCGGCAGACTTAAACACCACAAGCCCGGCAACTATTCAGACTGATCGTGTCCAGAAGATCCGCACCAACATACCATCTAGAGAAATCATTATCCGAATTCCTGACTAATCATCTGTCAGAGTTCGACTTTATAATAACTTCCACTCTAGATTTTATCGTGAAAATCAAGCCGCTCACTGTTCAACACCGCGACATTATTGACGGTTTCGACGTAGTTTCTCTTTATCCATCAATCCCCGTACCGGAAGAAGCCATCAGAACATTGAAAGAGGCTATATCTAATTCATAAGTTTATTCTCGTGAGTCTTGCCTCAGCATCTTCAAATTAATTGACTTAGTCTCAAATTCCAGCTACTTCAGTTTCAGAGGGCAAATTTATAAACAAGTAAATGGCACTCCAATGGGATCTTCTTTTTTAGCCGTTCTCTCGGAAGCAATACTTCGCCTCATTGAGCTACATATATTCACCAACATCACCCCAAGGCCTGCCACCTGGCTATGATATGCCGATGACATATTTTTCACATGGCCACATGGAAAGAAGACTCTCCCGTTTTTCGTCGATAAAATAAATTATATACACCCTATGATCAATTTCACCATGAAGCTTGAACACAATGGTACCTTACCTTATCTCGACGTCTCAGTGAGAAAATCACATGACAACCGCCTTCATACGGAAGTCTATTATTAAACCCACCTCCATTCTCAACCTGTTGCTCCGCAGTTCATTCTGCCCTGATGATTACAAGACCACCTTCTTCTGTTCTCGAATTGGAAGAGCCTTCGCAGTCTCATCCGATTGTCCGTTCTAGACAATCTGAACTAAAAAAACATCGTCGAATTGGCCACTGAGGTAGGATATACGTCAGACCAGATGCATAAGTTTATCGAAAAAGCCAGAACCAGCCGTGCTAATATTTCTATGCCGCAACTTTGCTATCTGGGCTCTATTCCTTACATACCAAATGTTTCCTATCAACTCAAAAACGCGCTCAGAAGGATGAACTTCGGCGTCGACATAAGGTCTCCGGTATCTTTATGTACAATGCTTAAGAGAAATATTGGCAAGCCTCCTCTTCTCAATGAGGCGTTTATGACATTCGAATACAACATCTAGACGGCTTCAGGCGATTCTATATCGGAATGACCAAACATTCGTTTGAAATTATAATCGGCGAACATAAAAAGGATTCAAAAGACGAGAAAATAACCACTGCCCTATCGAGAAGTAAAGTTCAAGTCCGCCAACCTGTATGGAGTGATGTAAAGAAATTAGCTTCATACTCCACACCCAAATCTACTGCCGTTCGCAAAATCTTTACCAGCTGCAAGGCTTGCAGTGATAGCGTCTCTCTAGAGTTACCACATATTTGGAATCAATTCTTCAAATAATGCTGTGTTTTCTACCATAGTACTGTACGCCCAATCAACGTGACCTCGCTTTTTCGAAATATCATGTTTGCTCTTATTCATTTATTGTCCAGTTAAGTCACCGCGTTCAAATTGTTGAAACGCTCTATTATCCATTTTGCAGTTTGCTGTCTACCTTCCTTGAAAAAGACGTGGTTGATGTGCGAAAGCTTGTAAAGTTTTATTTGTATTCTATGCCAAGAAATTTCGGATTTTTAGTATAATTATACTATTTTGAGTATAATTGGTGTACAGTTCCTACTTATTAAACTCTTGCAGTTCAACAAATATGGGTTGTGAGATTATAATTTTTTTTCTTTTGGCCCATTCCATCTCAATTCAGGCAGAGAATACCAACATGTGTCAGTTGACCCCCTTAGATTTGTTCCAAAAAATTACAGTAGCTACTCCTACTACAGATATAAGATATTCCAAAGGGATTTGCTCCAAAAAATTTATATCACTTGCTGCGCCATTTTGAAATTTGGTGAAAAACGCGTTTTTTGAAAGGAATGTCAAAAACGGCATATTTTTAAAATGTTATTGCGTTTAAACTATTTGAGCGATTCAGTTCATTTTTGTTTTGTTTTGTAGCTAATGAATTGATTTTTAACTTGACATACTTTAAATATGCATGTTATAATTATTAGTAATTAAAAAAAATCCACTTTTTAGGTACAAAATTTTGGTTTTTCTGACATTTAACGATTTTTTTTCTTACACTAAGAAAAGTTTTTTTAAATAAATAAAGATGGCAATGTGTAGTCCACCAATGGTAGTTTTACAGCAAATTTTATTTATTGCCTAACATATCATCATCATCATCATTGTCAACCATTATCAATCCACTGCTGGAATGAAGGTCTCCCCAAGTTTCCTCCACAACGGTCTGTCTTGTGCCAGTCTCCTCCATGTCACCCCTGCATACTTTCGAATTTCATCCACCCATCTCCCATGTGGTCTTCTTCTGGGTCTTTTCCTGTCCCTTGGAATCCAATCTAAAATTTCGGCTGTCCATCGATGGTCTGTTCTTCTGGCAGTATGTCCAGCCCATTGCCATTTCAGGGATTTAACTCTGATCATGATGTCTTCCACTCTTGTCATTTTTCGGATCCACGTGTTCCTCTTCTTATCTCTCCTGGTTACACCAAGCATGCACCGCTCCATGCTTCTTTGAGTTGTCTGCAGCCTTTGTATGTCTTTTTTAGTTAAGGTCCACGTCTCTGCACCATACGTAAGCACTGGAAGGATGCATTGATCAAACACTTTTCTTTTAAGACATAATGGCATATTGCTCTTGAAAATTATGCTGTTTCTTCCAAAAGCTCTCCAGGCAAGTTTTGTACGGCGATTAATTTCTTCATCAATGTGACCCTCACTTGATATCTGCTGTCCAAGATAAACGTACGTGTCTGTTATCTCCAGCTTTTCTCCATCAATCGATAAATCTTCATTTCTTGTAAAAGCATTGAACATCACTTTTGTCTTCTGAAAGTTCATTTTTAATCCCACTTCTTTACTCTTGTCAGCAAGTCCCTGGATCATACTCTGCAGCTCTGATGGGCTAGTTGCAAAAATGACTACGTCATCAGCAAAACGAAGGTGGGTTAGATAATCTCCATTAATCTTTATCCCCTTGTTTTCCCAGCTCAGTGACTGAAAAACACCCTCCAATGTGGCATTAAAGAGCTTCGGAGATATGGTGTCACCTTGTCTCACTCCCTTTCCAATTTTTATGTGTGTTGTATTTTCAAACAGCCTAATCTTTGCACTTGCATTTTCATAGATGTTATTAATAATATTAATGTATGCATCTTCAATACCGCAGGTTTTCAGAGCCATTGTAACTGCTGATGGTTTCACCGAATCAAAGGCTTTTTCATAATCGATAAAAACCATGCACAATGGAAGTTCATATTCCCTCGCTCTTTCAATTAGTTCTCTCAGCACATGGATATGATCTATTGTGCTGTAGCCACTCCTGAATCCAGCTTGTTCTCTCGGTTGAGCCATGTCCAGTGTTACCTTCAAGCGGTGTGAAAGAACTTTAGTGAAGATTTTATAAACTACTGATAGGAGGCTGATAGGTCTGTAGTTTCCGAGATCTTCAATGTCACCTTTCTTATGTAGCAGGATCATTGTAGCGGTGTTCCAATCCTCAGGAATCTTTCCTTCATTAAGGCATCGAGTGAAAATTTGGGCGAGTACTGTTTCGATTTCTCCACTTGCTTCTTGTATGATGTCTACAGTAATTCCATCTTCTCCTGGAGCTTTTCCCCGCTTCATGTTCTTGATTGCATGTGCAACTTCTGCTGGAAGGACTGGAGGAACTCTGGTACTGGTATCTTTCATGATGTCTGGAGTGCATGTATCATCCCTTTCATATAATTTGGAGTAGAAATCTTTCACTCTTGTCAAAATTTCGCTTCTATTTCTTGTTACGGAACCATCTTCTTTTCTCAGTGCCATAATCTGTTTTCTTCCCTTGCTGAGATGTCCCTTTGCTATCTTTAGGCTTTGGTTGTTTTCAATTGCTTTCCTCACTAGTTCACAGTTGAATTTTCTTACGTCTTCAGTGATACTTTTTCGTACTGTCTTGCATAGCTCTATATATTCCACTTTGGAAGTCACATCTTCTTTAGTTGTCCTCATCTCTCTTCTTTTTGCATCAACATTTTCGTTTTTCCTGATAATTTATTTACATGCAACTTGTTCTTAGACCCAGCTAATTTTGTTGCTGTTTCCATAAGAGCTTTGGTTACTTTTCTGTTAACTTCAGAGATGTCCACTTCTTCCGATGTTAGGCCTTCTAAAGCAGAGAACCTGTTCTTCAGTTCCAACTTGAAGGTATTATGGTGTTTTTTAAGGTTGGTTATGTCAATAGATTTTGTTTGTCTTATGAGCTTGCCACGTTCAAGTTTAGTGTTGAGGTGCATCTTACATCTCACCAATCTATGGTCACTGCCTGTGTTGAACTTGTTTAGCACACTGCAGTCTTCTATGACGAATTTTTGTTACACATAATAAAATCAATTTCACTTGTCATCCCATTTGGATGTCTCCATGTCCATTTCCTGTATACAGTCTACAATTTCAACTTCAAAATATGCAAAAGTACGAAAATGCACTATTTTCAAGTAGCAATAACTCAAAAACCCCATTTTTTAAAAATCTTAAAACTTGACCTTATGTTGTCCTATTAGTATATTATCAATTGGTGGGGGCGGAATTGTGTGTTTTTGCCTCGTAAATTTTGAACGTTTTTGAAAATGACACTTCTCCAGCGTTTGCGGGTCGCAAATAGAAACAATACAAAAACGTATACAATTGTTCTTTACAATGAAATTTTAAAGCCACCCTGATTTTTAAGCTCCACTGAACACTTTTATAAGTAAACTTAAGTTACTCATTTAGAAAAAAATATTGAAAAAAGAACAAAAAGAAAAACATAGAAAATGTGGAAAACCGAGAACTCATTGAACTGTTTGTCTTTTTATATTTTTCTGATTTCTGCAACACTAAAACAAATAATCGTAAACAACTCAATGTTAGCTGAGATCTATAAACATTATACTAAAATAATTACAAAGTAAGTTTACATAAAGTTCAGACACTGCAGATCTATTGGATCTGGTTCAGCTCCTTGGTATCGAAAATGTGGAGTCGAGCGGATTGTCCGCTGGGAGTGGGTTCCTTCACCTTTAGCACTACATTGTTTAATGGCACTGCACATACATCCTCTCTCTTTCCACATTCCTCTGGCCATTCAAACCCTTTAGCTGGGCCATGGGGATGCATAAACGACACAGTAATGTCTTCGAGCTCTAGAGATATGCTCTTTATCTGTCCCATCCACCAATAATCATTATATGCACACCCAACAAATTGACCTACTATGAAATCACTCAAAGAGTACCTGTTTTTTACTTGGCTTGTTATTTCTACTTTCTGCACATTATGTTTAATTGTTCTTGCCATATAAGCTTCATTATTTTGTACCAACAAATAATGCTGAGATTGTAATCCTACAACAGGTTTTACAGTGATCCATTCTTTTTCTTTACAAGACCTGAATTTTTGAACAGCTTCACTTTTGAGGTGTAGTATTTTCGTATTACGTATAAGATTTGAAATTGTACAAACAAATGAAGCTGCGTCTCTTATGGCTTCCATAGATTCTTTTTGTAGATTAAATCTTGTAGCATAGTGCTTTCATATGCCACCTATACCATCGTATGCACTCTTACCATGCCCAGTAGCTGAAAATATCCACTTTCTTTCTATAGTTGGATTACCCTTAGACAACTCATGAAGTTAATATCGATTTTTGAAATGTGCGGCAGCTCCATCTGAAACGTAAACTACTGAGGTCTTAGTTTCCAATGGATACGATTTTGAAATGTCATTTTTTATAAGACCTATAGCACAGAGAGCATGAGCTGTGTCATGGGTTAGATCATCAGACACTACTGCAAAACTTTCTTTCACTTGACCAATTTGTGCAACACATGTAAACAATGAGATTTGTACATTTTGCCAGTGATAGCTTTGTATCTCACCAGGCAATATAACTGAACAGTTCTCTGCAAAATCAAAATGTAAAACACACACAGAACTCCCTTTCACAGAGATTTTAGCTTTGGCTATTCCTTCTCTCTGGATTTTTCGGATATAATTATGAGGAAAAAACCATTAGAAAGTACCAATCACTCGCCCTAAAGATCATGGTAACCTCCAATGACAACACACTTCCAACACGTCAATCATCGTGATGTAACTGGGCTTCCAAGGTTCACAGACATCTTGCTTACGCTTCTTACTTCCGGGTGTGAAAAATAGTCCCCCCCCCCCCTTAGCCTTATGAGATGTTACTATCAAGCTTGTCAATTCCATAAAAAATCACACATACTACTCATTCATACAATTCAAGTAAAAACTATGTACATAACCTTACATTCATAGGTGGTTAAACCTTAGTCAACTGTAATTATCAAACTGCTCCTTCTGTTTCACAACCCCTGCCACTCCCACTGCAAGTGTCACACTCATTCAGCCCCTCACATCCAATCCTCTAGTACTTTCAACAGGCCTCTGTCGTCTTCAGGAGGCAGGTGTGTCTCACCCGCCCACCACAGCTCAAGTGAGCAGAGCCATCGAAGCACGGGCCCCAGTCGCTATCTCTGAATCATTGTGTCTCTGGCGCCATCTATTGTCCCTGCTGCTCTTTTTTCCCTCTTTCGTTTAAGTTACTTGGCTCATTAATGTTGCATAATCTTGATCTGTTTTTTTCAATTAACACTGATTCTGCAATTCTTAACTGCCTTTCGTTTTTACAGCTCTTAATAATTTTAATATCTTCAAACCTTGGACATTGTTGATTTTCCATACAGTATTGGGTCAATGCTGTCTTAGCTTCTTTTTATTCCAATTATTAATATGCTGGTTCAATCTATACTTTAATTTATTCTTGGTGCTGCCTATATATGACACAGGTGGTTGCTGGTTTATTGGGATTTCATAAATTCCTGCTCTATCTAATTGGCTAATTTTTTCATTTTTAATCACTAAATTTTTTACAGTAAGTACCTGATTTCCTACCTGTATGTCATACTTGCCACAAACTTTATTAATTTCTGCAGAAACATTTTCTATATATGGTATTGCTCCTACATATTTTACAAGTTTTTTATGTCTTGACCTTATTGTAACCTTGAGTTACTTCATAAATCCATTTTTTAATACCTGTTTAGGGTATCCAAAATCATATGCAATTTTTTCAATATATTCAATTTCTTCTTTTCTACACTGTTCAATTGATGAGTGTGTTAAACTTCTTTTAATTAGTGTTTTAACACTATTTCTTTTATGTGTTAATGGATGCGATGACTGAAATGGTATAAGTACTGGGATATATGAAGATTTTCTATGTACTCTGAATTGCATATTCTCCTTTGTTTTAACAATCAAAACATCCAAAAATGCCAAAGTATTGTCATGTTCTTGTTCTACTGTCAGTTCAATAGATGGATAAATTTCACTATACTTTTTTGTCAAGTCCTCAAGTTCATCATTTTTTAGCCTGGACAACAGAAAAATGTCATCAACATATCTGCAGTATATCAGTGGTGGATCCTCGAGTTTACTTATTATTACTTGAGGACTTGACAAAAAATGACGATACCTTCACCCACAGCAGCAATCCGACCTTGCATGCTCATCCACCCTATGTCCAGACCTGGCATTGTGTGTCTTCTTTCTCTTCCCTATGGTGGATTGACTCAGGTTTTTCTCCCAGATGAAGCTGTTGCAGCTTATGAGAAACAACTGAAAACAGTGCTGGAAATTGAGTGCAGTCAGTGCTTCCAGAAATGGTTTCAGATTATATACCATGAAGCATTACATAATGTCAGCAGAAGTATTATGAAAAAGTAGTGGTTGGAATAAAGCTTTAATTACCCATTGATCTGAGTCCTCAAAACTTCCAGTGATCCTCGGATATGGTGATTTCATGTGCAAGGAATTTTTTTTTTTTTCTTATTTAATCACACTTAACATCTTTCTCAAAAATTTAATGAGGTAAATGATTTTATTATGAAACTTAAGGAATAAGTATTGGTAACTAAATTTTCTTGGAGAATATAAAAAGTGCCATTCTGAATGTACAAGTAATGCTTCAGAGTATTTAAATATAATTAGTTCACACCTGTGCATAACAGTTGTAAAATAATCATATTTAAAAAGATTTCTCAAGCTTTTGAGAAACTTTTATGTAGTTTTTATGGAAATCAGTATAGCTGAATCTAATGTCTGTTGAGATTTCAAAATTTAATGTTACAGTAATTTTGTAACTTTATCTGTAAGTTGTTGTCATGGACATAAATATTTGGAGTTTCATACATCCTAACCTAAATCATGTACTTCATTGTATCATAAACATTGTTTATAATCTCTGTCCTATTTTAAGATAATGAAATTTTAAAAAAGAAATTTCATCACTAAGTACTTTTATAGCATGAGATTGTTTTTATCTGCAAATTAAAAATCTCATTGTGGGAAAATTCTATCACAGTGATGATGAACTGATGTTTGATTGTACACACTGATGTTTCGTTTGCACCGCTCCATATGTAATCATGTTGTTATGTGACTCCAAACTTTGAATAATTTTAATTCAAAATATATCTAACTAACTACAATATACTTTTTTAATGCCTAATTTTCTCACTATCGTGAAACTGCAGTTATCTCCCATACTGTTGGTGGGGTGAGCCTTTATAACATTTGTAATTATTTGGAACGTTATTCATCTGCACTTGATTTGATGAATCCATTGGTTACGCTGCAGAAAGTTGGTCATGAAATGATTTTAAGAAATGTTCCTTCTTTGTTGTGGTGTTGGAATTATTCTGCAAATGTATAATTTAGCATGAATTTGATTTTGAATAGTGAAATTATTTGCTTGAATATAAGACTATGATTAGAATATAAAACAGAGCATTCCTAAAAAAAAAAAAAAAAAAAAAAAAGTGGGAGGATACTGTATGTTCAATGGATGATACACAGGCACACTAGGTCATTTTTATTTGCTGTTGATTTTGGGTCCAGTGAAGAATATTATATACTTTGGGGCACAATAGGGGCAGTTAGCCTTCAGAAGGGAAAGAGTGTAAGTGCCAGCTAACATAAGTGGACAAGGAGCACATCCGGATTGCATGCTGTATATGAGTTTCGTTACGGTAGCAAGTGCTGCAACGAACATTACCAGTGTGTACCTCAATGCCCTATCACATCGTCAATAC
Organism: Macrothele yani; assembly: GCA_039090855.1. Lineage (NCBI taxonomy): Eukaryota > Metazoa > Arthropoda > Arachnida > Araneae > Macrothelidae > Macrothele > Macrothele yani. Next base: position 121,546,930 of record CM077013.1, on the reverse strand, counting down.
TGTCCTTGGTTCAAACGGTTTTGAGTGGGAGATTTTGACCTGTCACACTGTCCCAAAGCCGGAATACTCAATAGTGGTAATGGACATGCTGAAGATCTTAGTGGAGACCGACCTACGCAGTAGTTTGCCAGACAACCGGGAACTACCCACATGAGCACAGAGGCGCCAACTATTACAGATTGTCTGTAATTATTACGGTTTCAACTGTCAGATTACGGAATTACGGACAGGTTGGAAGAATTACTGATTTCAGTGGTTTTTTTAGAGAATCTCAATTTTGTATCCTTTTTTGTTAACCCTTTTAGTGTGAGGCGGCCAATTCGTCGGCCTTCTATTTCGATCCGGGTATTTCCCGAATCAGACGGCAGATATCGATGTCTCTGATCATATCATTTATCAATCATATTGTTTTGAAATGGAATCTCCATGAATCATATCATCAAACAGCGATATCATCGAAAGAATGGTAATATGCGGTAAGTGTCGTATCCTGAAAGAATAGTAATCAGATCGAAGGAAACAATTGTGGTTCAAAGAAATCCTGAATGTTTGTTTTTTCCGGCAGAGCATATAACTAAAACTACCAGGATGTGTGGACGCTGTTATTACCTGTTTTATGTTACCTCCACGGGAGTTTGTGTGCCTTTGGCAACTAGCCAAAGAAAACGTCTAGCAGCTGCTCACTGCTGCTGTGGTGAGACGTTTTTAGCTGCTGGGTGTGTGCGCCAGTTGTGACCTATTTTCCCACGCTCCTCAATGTAGGCAGAGAGCTTAATTGTTTACGTTACTTTGACAGATTTGCGAAGTGCAGTTCTTTTTTTCTCTTGTAAGTAATGTTCTGCTAAACAAAGGGATGTTTTATTTTATCTTGTCAGATTCACAAGAACTTTCTTTCTTCCTTAATAGTTTGTTTTAAAGATTGTTTTCCCCAGATAATTCTTCGTTGGGAATCTTTTAATTTCAGTTTTAATTCTTTTTTTTTTTTTTTTTTGGTTGATGAATTTGCTTTCATTACTCACTTGCATTTTAAGTTGTGACATTTTACTTCCCCACATCTTAGCAGAAAACTTCTATTGTGTTAATGAAACATTACATGGATTTTTATTGTAATTTATTTTATTTGCATTGCCTTTTTATTTTATCCTTTTTTTTCAGAATTGATTTATTTATGCAATTTAAAATACCTTTTTGATTAGTTTTTTTCATATCATAAGCATTTAATGCTAATTTTCTATTTATCCGCATAATGAAGCTATGAAACCTTTCAAAGTTAATTGTTCTGTCTTTGCTCCCATTGTGTTTGTCGTGTACGAATTTACTTGCAATAGCGTTGGGTAAATAAATGGCCACCTGTCTCTAAATATTCTTGGATCTAAAAATTTTAGCAAAAAAGTTGTCAGAAATTCAAGGAGAGTTATTCGCAAGAATTTCAGTGTCTAAAATCTTCTCAGGTATCCGAAAACTATGTGTTTTGTTTCCCGTGTTATGTTGATTTTTCAATCGCACACGGCAGAAAAGACGATTGCGGTCAGCATTTTCACTCTAAGAAACAGGAGGAATAACCATAAGTGTGTGGCATCACACACTTTTGACATAACATATTTATTAACATAATATTTATTAAAAGGTGGAGTTGAAATGGTATGTATTTTTTGTGTATTTACTCAAGTTTTTTTCCCCATTTTAAGGGGACTTATGTTGCAAACTTTATCCAAGTATTGTCCCCGATTGAGATTAACATGTTGCTAAAAATGTAGCATTGTATTCTGGAAAATACGCATGCTACCCTGCAAATTTGAATGTGGGAACTTGACTTGAGTTCACTACGGAAGAACTACGGGCACCGCGCTTATGGACTACTGATGACTTCCTTCAGATGTTGGCATCTCTGCACCTGCATCAACTTGGGAAGGTGCACAAGAGGAGAGTTTAGATATCCCATCAACTAGCTCACATTTGAGCAGAAAGCAAATCGCATGAGTGCATGTTTCCCTGCTTGCTCATGACCAAGTTGAACCATTTTTGCACTGCATCATGGCAGGGGATGAGAAATGGGTCGTGTATTACTATGTCACCTCCCGGAAGCAGTGGTTGGACCTAAAACAGAAGCCCATGCCGATCCCTAAAGTTTACTTACACCCACGTAAGGTTCTGCTGTCTGTTTGGTGGGATATGTAGGGTGTCATGTTTTTGAGCTGTTGTCGGACAACAACTCTACTACCGCCAACGTGTACTGCTGTGAGCTCGACGCTCTGAACGCATTGCTGGCATCAAAACAACCAGCACTACTGAACCGCTAGGGTGTCTTCCTTCGGCAGGAAGAAGCAAGACATCACTCAGCACGGGTGACCTGTCACAGGATCAGGGATCTGAGCTGGGAGCTGCTTCCACACCTAGCCTATTCCCCAGACATTGTCCTAAGTGACTACCACCTTTTCCAGTCGTTGCAGCATTTCCTGGACGGTCGGCAGTTCACCGACACAGACTATATCGAACACCCACTTATTCACTTCTTTGTGTCCAGGACACTACAGTTCTACAGGGACAGTATCCAACAGCTACCCAGATGATTGGAGCAGGTCGTGGCAAATGATGGCGACCACATTTTGGACAGGTTTGTACTTGTATATATGGTAATTAGCACTTTTCTGTTGCCTTGCATTTGCAGACTTTACTTTCTTTCCAACCCGACATATACTGTACACCAGTGAGCCAATCATGACCCCCCCCCCCCCAGCCTAGAGAGATGAGCACTCCTGGAGATCGAACGGTGGCGCAGGTGAAGTTCACAGAGCAGTATATATACAACCCGAGGACCGGCTTTCAGTTAGTAGAGTGTTCAGAGTCAGAATGGGAAAGCGGCTTTCAGTTAGTAAAGTGTTGGGAAAAGCTGCCGATTTATCGAAGTTCGATAAAGGACAAATTGTGATGGCAAGGCGCCTCAGAACTACTATCTCGGAAACGACGCGGCTTGTGGGTTGTTCATGTGCTGCTGTAGTGAGTACGTATCAAAAGTGGTGCACAGATGGCCAAATTATGAACCATCGTCCAACTGTGTGTCGTCTGCAGCTCCATTGATTCCTGAGGGGAGCAGAGACTGTTGCCCATTGTTCACAGTGACCGCAGGGTCACAGTGAGACCAAATAACCTGCAACAGCAACAATGGTGATCAGGGTAATGTGTCGCAGCAC